>KB205948.1:358597-958597 GCA_000328965.1 Ascocoryne sarcoides NRRL 50072 | reverse complement strand
TCCAGCTATCGCGGGAGCGTTACTGGTACCGGTGGGATTATTCATGTTCGCGGTAAGCTTGCCAAGATCTTGTCTCAGTTCCACGGTTCTCATATTTTCACACCTCATTTTTGAAGTTCTTACGGCCGATAGTTCTACTTCCGCATTTGCTTAAATGTCAAGATGCTAATTTGCCTGACTCGAATTTAGTGGACGACATACTCTTCGGTTCACTGGATCGTTCCTATCATCGGGTCTGGTATATTTGGCATGGGGTCAGTTAAATTTTCTTCAGTAGCTCTGACCGACATTTGGATGTTTGGCAATTTAATAGCTCATACTCGAGCGCCAGTGGCGTTCAATACGAGTCGTACCTGCATCGATATGCAGCCTCAAACGTCAATAGCATTTTCCAATCAAAGTCTTGCTTGGATGTAGCCTCCTCGCCTCCTGTTCAGCTTTGTAGAGGGGCTCGTCCTGGATATCAATCCGAGCCAATCAGGCTCTATGTCATGCAGATATGCGGGCGCGATTGTACAAAAGGCACAAAGTGGCTAACCGCTTGGAAATCCGCAGAACGCTCCTCGTCTTCAGTGGTACATTTACGTTCCTCGTCGATGCATATCCTGTATATGCAGCCAGTTCGTTAGCTGCCAACAGCTTCGCACGCAGCACCTTTGGCGGTTAGTATATCATCATTTCCCACCGTCTGATGGTTTTGAAACCGACGCTGATATATCTCCGCAGCCGTGTTTCCACTCTTCGGAGTGCAAATGTTCCACCGACTCGGGGATCAATGGGCCACGAGTCTGCTCGCGTTTCTGACGGTGGCCATGATGCCATTCCCGTATCTCTTCTTCAAGTATGGCAAGAAGCTTCGAGGCAAGAGTCGATTCGCCGTGGCTTGATCATGGAGGACCCTGCATCGCATGGATCGCATATCAGGTTCTGGCGCGTCTAATTTTAGATACCTGTCCCGTACAGTGCACTCTACCGTCGTATATAATTTGTCTTTCAGAGGGTGATAGGGGTGCATAAACCGGCCTAGATCTAGATGGCGAAGGAACGGAGGGGGAGGGGAGGGGGAGGGGGAAGAGCAGATAGAATCGAAACATTCGAAACCTACATGCGTCGCTGGAGTCTGAGGTTGTGCCTCGAGGCCGATCTTATACAAATCCCAAGTCCACGACCTGGTATCGTGGCACGGCAGGAGCCGGCGCAGTCATCTGATGACGGCAGGTATATCTTCTGAAACCTCGTAACGTGATTGCCTCCCTTCGCAGCGCACAACCTGACGGCGTCACCTGGATGCATGGCCGATCCACGCTCGCAAGGAGGAGGAGGACGAGACTGTGAAATCACTCGTTACCGAGTTGCCGACGAAGCTTGTCCTTGTCCCCAGCGCAGCCAACAAGCACCACTCGATTCGATATTCGATATACGATTTACCGGGGACCGATGGAAGAGGGACGGGGAGCATGTGACCTGCCCCCTTCTTTCGTGGCCCTCACGTGGCCTCTCTTGCCCTCTCCTGCTCTCTTGCTCTCTTGCTCTAGCTGCTCTCGTGCCCTCAAACCCCTCCTCCTACGTCCGTACTCTCCTCCTCCTCTTCCCCTCCTCCTCCCCCTCCTCCCCTCCTCCCCTCCGCCCCTTCGCCTGCCGCGGCTAACGAGCCGGCTCTCGCACGCTCCCATCCGAGCCCTCCCATCCTGGCCCGGTGCCGGGTTCTCCATCCTGCGGCACTTTCTGCATCCTTCCATTGGCACGCAAATACTCATGCAATTGCTTCTTCTCCAGTTGCACCGGGGTCGTCGATCATCGTTCTAGCGGTCCCCCCATAAGCGAAGAATTGTGGCTGGTGAAATAGCCGTAGAGGCCGTCTTCCGGAGCTCCCAAGAAGTTTGAAATTCCGTCCTTCACCTCTCTTTGCGCAACCATCGCAAACGTGCTGCCACGCGCTCGCAGAGGCTTCTTCCAAGTGTGCCACCGACTCGCTCTCCTCTCCGCCAGACATTCGCTCCTCTTACCTCCGTCTTCACGCCTCACGCCTCACGCCGCCGCCTCCCCACGACGTGCCGCACCGAATTCGCGCATTGTACGCTCCAGTTCCAAAGAGCCCTGACCCCGCTCTCCACGCTTCACCTCCCGATCACTCGGGTTGCCGATGGTTCGGCGGCGCCTACGACTCGACTTCCACCTCGAAGACCGCCCCTCGAGACTCGAATGCCCCCTCCGTTGATACTGCCCATCAGTCAACAATAATCCCGTGTCGACCGATTCGGGCATCAATGCCATATTCGCCGCAACGAAGGCGACTAGTGTGCGGATCTCTGCAGCACGCGGTTGCACAGCGTTAAAGTCGCTCGCTCGCCGGCATCACCCACTTCCCAATTGCGCAAGTTCGAGCTGTTGCTTTCTTTGCCTGGCTGCGCGTGATCCTGGTTGGTGAAGGCGTGTGGTGGGGCAAGTCTCTTGAGAAACTCCTGCCGTGGCATTGGCCCGCGACCAAGACGTGTCTCTGCCTGCGCAGACAGAGTCCTGGGACCGTCGGACAGCCGGGTTACCGTATTACATGAAGATTCTGGGAGTGGTGGGACGAGGGAAATATAGAGCCCCGCTGGAGAGGATAGGATAGGAGGAGGGACACGAGTGCATGCGAACGCGTGCCTGTGTCCGGTCCGGCACGCGGCAAACGTGGTGGCTACTCAGAAGTGCCGGGTACATGCCTTTTGGTGCTTAAAGGACACTTTGGGGGTGCATTGATTTGCAAGATATCGTGTTGAGAAAGTTACGGGGGCTTGACAGGTGTGGCCGCTAAGCAAGCCGCAGCTGGAAATCCGGGCTGCGCTGAGGGACCCCAATTAAAAAGGGCAAGAACCAAGTGTGGGAACAGGGAACAGAATCATTGTGCGCTATTGTGTGCGTAGGCCATCCACGGCGACCCGCCAATACCTCCTTGTTCTGCTTGTACGACGGGCCTCCTGCGGCAGGGCATAGTTCAGGGTTTTTGGCGAGCGAGGTACCGACGTGGGTTGCTTATTGATTGACGAGGTGTGGTTTCGCAGGCACGAGCTAGTCTGGAGGGTAGATAGCCCCAAGTAGGCTATAAGACAGCATGTCGGGAGATACTGAGATGGATGATCCTGAGGTCTCGGAAGGGCCGTCGGAAAACGAATACAGTGATCATGAGCAAGAGCCTGAAGCCGTAGGCAGAGAGGAGGACGATAACTCAGACATGGCGGAACAGAAATTCAGACCGGAATCCGAAGAGGATGGCAAGGTGGTGGAATCCACAACGACTGCAACAAAGCCGAAGCTTGATCCGAAAGACCCATTGAGGCCGAGGAGGAAGAAGGCCAGACGAGCTTGCTTTGCTTGTCAACGAGCTCACTTGACATGTGGTATGTTGGGCGTTTCTTTGAACGAAGAGCTGACTTGTCCTCGAGTCGTCAACTATGCTCAACGCGTCCGTAGCTGCGACTTGATAAATACTTGCTGACAGCTTTCCCTTAGGTGACGAGCGGCCTTGCCAGCGCTGTATCAAGCGAGGGCTTGCCGATGCTTGCCAAGATGGTGTTAGAAAGAAAGCGAAATATCTTCACGATGCACCCCCTGAGGCTCTCCGACCGGTCTTGGGGCCAAATTATAACCAAGTCAATGACGCTCGCGCTAGCAATGCCCCGCCGACAACAAGTCCTTTGACCTCAGATACTTCTCCAGGCATTGGAAATTTTTTCACGCAACCTGATACTGCACCTTCATTCCCAATCTTTGCTGCGCATCAAAATCCTATGGCCCCACCTCTGCAATCGAGACTCTCCTACAGTAGTCAACCATCGCCGATTTCCCCTACATTTCAGAGCCAAGTCAATAGGCAAAACAGTATGCAAAATATCGCGATGCCCCAAGTGACGAACGACACACAAGGGTCGTTTAATGGAGCGTTGTTCGATCCCAGCAATCCCGCTCTATTCAACTTCGATCTTGAGGGGCTGAATTTTGGGAATCACTATGGTGCGTTAGAATTTGGCATGCTGAATCATATGTCTTCTGGAGCTTCAGAGACCCCACCAAAAGATGCTACCGCATCGATTTCATCACAAGGAGGGATGGGCGACATGAGCTTCAACAATGGCATATATGGAAATAATATGGGACAATACAACCAGATGTATCACAACGAAATGATCTCGGATTTTGGACAGAACCAGATGTATCCTCTCCACCAAGGGCTTCCTCAAGCTTATGCAATAGCAACAGGTCCTGCAGGTTACCATAGCCCAAGCACTGATGCAAGTCCAGCCGCAAGTGGGATGGGCTTCGAAAGTTCACCTACAGCGACAAACTTTACTCCTAGCACAACTCCTCATCCGCCATCTGCAACTCAGCGCCCAGGAAAGTGGCAAGACCCAAAAGCAGGGTCGGGAAAGTTCGGGCCTACTTCAGTGCTAGGCAAGCGCAATCGGGATCCCTCATCCATCTATGATACTGTGCACGAGCCATATTCATATACCACCGGTTTCCACAGCTTGACGGCTTTCTTGCAACGGCGATTTTCTGCAAACAAGACGTTACGAATAGCTAAGTCACTCGCATCCATCCGGCCATCCTTCATATCTTGCACAAAGACTCTCAACCGACAGGACTTGATCTTTATGGAGAAGTGCTTTCAAAGAACCCTTTTTGAGTATGAAGAATTCATGGTAAATTGCTGCACGCCAACCATTGTATGTCGACGCACAGGCGAGATCGCCGCTGTAAACGAAGAGTTCACCCTCCTTACTGGATGGAAGAAATCTATTTTGCTTGGTCGAAAGCCCAACCTCAACATCAACAACGGGAAAAGTGATTCTGCAGCTAACTCCGGAGGATCCAGTCTCAACAATACCGGCAGAGCAGGTCTCACGACTCCGAGAATGCGGCCACTAAGCTCCCAAGACGCTGAAGCCAAGAATGGGAAACTCCAACCAGTATTTTTGGCCGAGTTATTTGACGACGATAGCGTGATCGAGTTCTACGAGGATTTTGCACGGTTGGCTTTTGGCGATAGCAGAGGGAGCGTGACAACTCGATGTAAGCTATTAAAATATGAGCCGAAAGAAGATTCCGAGCAATCTCTGGAGCAAAAAGAGGAAGCAAATAAGAACAAAAGGAAAGCTGACGCCGTATCGGCGGCGGGTGGGATTGGCGGCATGGGCAACCGGGTCCAGGAAATCGATGGCGAGTACGGAATTGGACAACTTCAAAAGGGTGGCAAATTGGATTGTAGTTATTGTTGGACGGTTAAGCGAGATGTTTTTGATATTCCTATGTTGATTGTTATGAATGTGAGTTTTGATCCAATCCCTACTCTCCCTCCAAAAGAAAAAGCATGCTAATTATCTCCTTTTAGTTCCTCCCTTGTATCCGAACTGATTAGGATTAGGGCTGCATTGGTATGGCGCGTGATGGTTATGATATTGATCTGAATGATCTGGTTAGGTTGCATGGATATCCGGATGGGATACCCAGGAGGCTCTACTACGAGCTTTGGGTGGCGTTCTGGATTTTGTCCGATGGCATTGCGACGACCAGAGTATTTGCCTGGTGAGGATATTTTGCATGATGTGGAAAAAAGGCACCCATAAGGAAAAGGGGTGGGTAGCGTTGTACTTACAGTACCGTTCGGTGTGGATATTTTTGACGACTTTACTTGTAAAAACGAAGAGTACATTTCCACGACTGAAGAACTTCTCCCTATGAAATGGACGCGATTGCCAACGCCCCACTAAGTGATTCACGAGGTAACCTAACCCACCAGCAGTGTAACTACTGGAGCCACGAAACCACTCATAACGTCTTTTGTGCTCAAAATCCACTCTTTGAATATGATGTGTCATCGCAGCCTCGATCAAGCTGGACGCTGTGTAGCCGTGCATACAAGTCCATCCTTGACAAGTATCTTATTGTTACGAACACGTGCCAGAAGTAGTGAGGGGCTCGGGAACCTTAGGCTCAGGCGAGTAGAAAGTCCCAGGAACTTGATAGTTCCCAGGATCACTAATCCTAGGAGAATCCCCAGTCCCAGGATACTACATAGGTAAAGGACCACGGGATGTGAATGGAGCACGTGATTAACTTTGGGAACCTGGGATTGGTATCAAAGGTCCCCGGGTCCAACTAGGTCGAAGAGGACGAAGGTTCTATATAAGGGTACATTCTTTAGTTCAAAGTCCAGCTATTACCGTGATTGCAATCCACCCAACGCCATACACAGAGAAACAGATCCCATTCCGGCAAGTGATCATACCAGCGTAAGGGTTCTAACAGCAGGCTAAACCTCACCATCGTGACAATAAGCTCCCACGAGCCACGACCCCTATCAATATACCTCATTTACATCAGCTCGGTTCTGGTATCTCGTCTACCACGTGGCGTGTAACAGCTATTGACATTTCATTTTCCCTTTGCGTAGCATAACCCTCGGTTTTCTCACCCTCTTGACACTCTTATATATATGGTGTTTCAATGAGGTCGTATTACTAGTTTCAGAGGGGAGAACATGAGACGAGAGGTTGAGCATAATCGTACAGAAGGGAGCAAGTAGCTTCATATATCATATGCGATGTTGTCGTTTCTAAAGGGAGGAGGATAGGTTAGGTAGGAAGGTTTTAAAGAGTTTAGAATTAAGATTAGGAATTGGAATTGGGATTAGAATAGGAGGAAAGAGGCAAAGAGGTTAAAGGTCCAAACCCGGGTTTGCCGTTCAAAGCATTGGGGTTGGTGGAAGAGCAAAATTGGTCAGGCCTACGTGCCTTGGAATATAAAGACGATTTTGAATACTCGGCCAAGTTTCCAAGGAAGATGTAAGACGTTATAGTCTTAGTGATTCTTTTGTCAACTATGTGATATTGAAGTTTGCCTCGTCACTTTTCATCCAAACTTCTCTAATAGGGGCGGGTTATTAAGTCGACATTTAGGAGCCTAAGGATTTGAGTTAGTAAACAGAACTACGAAATACATATCACTTCCAGCCTTCTAGGGCCTAGTCTCAATGGTCAATGATTTTGTTTCTCTACCCACATGCGATGATTATGCAAAGAAAAGCTGCAAGTGACTCTTTCTGTACACTAAAAAGAAGCAAGCGAAGCCTCATCAATCCGGCATTGCAATAATCCCAGGTGACGCCAAGTCGTTGCCCCCATCCCCTCCAGCCATTTCCTGTTCCCACCGACACAAACGAAAATCCGATGGAATGATATCAATGCATAACATCGTGTATAAAGGCAACCCAGCCTGTATGCATGCAATACCCGGAATACCTGTAACACTCTACTTCCCTTCCTATCCAAGCTTAAGCCATTGTGTCATATGCCATAAGCTATTATTCTGCACCATATCGCATTCCCCTAATGTGACCAATGTCATGATAACCGTCCTTTCGATGATACGGATCAATGATAGCCATTCTGGGTTTTATATGTAGGGCCCAGACCCCGACCTGAGTATGCAGCACTACCCTCCTCGAAATATGGATGTTGGCATGAAGACTTCGCTGAGATACGGCCCGCAGGATCGTAGACGAGCATTTGCTCCAGGAGATCAAGTCCGTTGTCGTCTAAGTTCGAGCACAGCGGAATTGACTCATCCCGAACCCATTTTGGAAACGAGGTCTTGAAGTCAGGGAAGCATGTCTTGTCACTAACGCCTGGCCATTGCTCTTCCGTAGGGGTGCCCAGAAGCCTAGAAAACAATTAGCTAGAAATTGTAAGGAAGTAGCCAAGCATACTTGAAAATCTTGAAAATTTCATCAATTTCAGAATCTCCAGGGAAGAGGGGCTTCCGTGTGCACATTTCCGCAAAGATACACCCAACGGACCACATATCAACTCCGGTTGAATATTGACGGCCTCCAAGGAGAATTTCGGGTGACCGATACCAAAGAGTAACAACCTCATGAGTGTACGTTCGAAGTGGCACACCAAAAGCTCGTGCCAGACCAAAATCCGCCAGCTTGAGGTTGCCATCCCGGTCAATCAGCAAATTTTGGGGCTTGAGATCACGATGCAAAACTCGGTGGCTATGGCAGAATCTAACACCCTCGCACAATTGGCTCATGAACTTCTTGACCATTGTCTCGCCAAGTCCAAGGCGTCCCAAATCCGGTCCAGAACCCTCAGGTAGAGCCTTTCCACGTCCTCCATCACTGACTGGCAAAGCCTCCATGTATTTCTTCAGGTCGAGATCAAGGAATTCCATGACAAGGTAGAGTTTATGACCATCCGCGTGAACGATGTTGAGAAGTCTGACGATGTTCGGGTCGTTCATCTCTTTGAGGAGCGAGATCTCGCGGATGGCGGTACTTGGAACGCCTTCATCTTCAGCTTCGAGTCGGATCTTCTTCAATGCGACGATTCGTCCTGGATGTAAGAGGTCACGAGCTTTGTAGACAACACCGTACGTTCCTAAGGAGGCAGATGTTAGCAAGGCAGTCTTGGGGTTCACAACAGCATGCCGTGATTCGAGGCTCGATTCTACCAAGCTCGACTCTACCAAGCTCGACTCTGTGTGTGAAAGCGTACCTTCTCCAATCTTCTCTATCTTCTGGTAGTTCTCCATATTGAGGGGTCTTGTTTCTGGAGTGCAAAAAGGAGCGTGGAAGACTAATTGATGGAGGTAAAATCGTGGTGGGGCGGGCGGTGAACGAGGGGCAATCCTTAGAGCATGTGGACAGTGGTGTCGAAAAGTTATACTCCGTCGAGCGTCAGGAAAGGTAAGACAGCCTTGGTATTACAATTGAGGTCGAATTCGTTGTCGAAGTCTCAGTCCGTCCTTGGGGTTGGGGCGCTGGATGGTTGTTGCTTACTTGAATGTGTAAACAAAAGGTTTGGCGCCAAAGTCAACACGCCGACGCGAAATGCTGAGCTAATAAATCTCGAGTTTGAACCACCTTCCAACTCCACACGCTGAAGATAAATTCACTCCAAAAATAACCCCAAAGATAAATCCTACTGGATTCTATGGTTTTAATCTCCTCCCTAGGCTGAATATCTACCCCTGGACAATTATACTTCTACGCTCTTCTCGTTCACTCTGGTGCTACTTCTAAAACCTTACAAGAAAAGAGTAACGCCCTCCGAAACATCACTACCACCAAGGAGCTCTCTAGCCATTTCAACATTCAGCACTTCTCTTAATTGCACTCACATTCACGGGCTTCTTGAGACACAAAAACTTGATCGAGGATCTGCGTAGTATGGTGCTCAACCAACCTATGCAGGTTGACCCCTCGAACCTGGATCCTCTCAAGGCCGCACCTAAACAGCTACAAAATTCATTCAAGACTTACAGACACCTTGACATTAATCTGGAATCAGATGTCGGAGATCTCCATGAAATTCCCTACCTAGACAAGAGGATGGTATTACAAACTTTTCAAGACTTCCTATCTGAGACCAAGGAGTCGTCCTCCAAAGGCTCTCCAGAATTGGCAAGCCAAAACGTAGGCCACGTAAGAATGTACAGTTCGGACAAGATAAAGGGTAGGGTATTTATCCTTCTTAATCTCAAAGAAATAGAGCTTTCCAATCACTGTTCGAACCACTTTCTAAATTTTCTGACAATTCTCAGGCCTATACGTGATACCGCATTTTCTTAGTCTTGATGTCCAGTGCAAACTGCTGTCATGTTTATTACACCGTGATCTCTCTAATCCAAGGCATAAAACGAACCTGCACGCCCACTACAATATCCCTTACCCTCCAGAGGGTGGGTCTTTCTTCGGACCGCAAACCCCAAACCGCAGGCCAGATTTCACTCCAAAAGACCCAAGTCAGCATGCCCCTCTAAGCTTCAACAAAGCTCTTGAGTCAAAGTTACGTTGGATGACGCTAGGTGGCCAATACAACTGGACGGAGAAAGCATATCCCAAGGAGGAGCCTCCTCCGTTTCCTTCAGACATCGCAGCACTGATCAGAAACGTCTTCCCAGACGTAGAACCTCAAGCTGCAATTGTCAATGTTTACCATCCGCATGACACGCTAAGCTTGCATCGAGACGTCAGCGAAAGCACTGATCGAGGGCTAGTAAGCATCAGTATCGGGCTCGACTGCCTATTCTTCATCGGACTTGAGGATAGTAACTCGGGTGAGATAAGAAGTCACATACTTCGTCTCAGGTCCGGCGACGCGGTTTTTATGAGCCAGGAAGCTCGCTTTGCATGGCATGGAGTTCCGTCAATTATCAAAGGGACTTGCCCATCACAGGTTGCACAATGGCCAGGCGAGGCTAATGATATCGAGGATCATCCAATGAGAGGATGGATGGAAGATAAAAGAATTAATTTTAATATTCGCCAGATGTATCCCACCTCTCCATCGACGCAATATGGATTCGAAGACGCTGCTTAGAAAGAAGCTTGCGGCTTTTCCAACCACTGGGCATCCGATACCGAACATGGGGAGCTTCATAAGGGAAAGGCATATTGAGCTGATTTGTACTTGCCGAGGTTGAGAAAAATGTGATCAAACCCTCACCAAAGATAAGGCCCCAATTCTCCTGTTCGGTTGAGATGATTGCCTCACAATGTGTGAGGGCCGATGAGAGCGTGATATTTGATAACAGCATTGCCATTGCAACATGTCTCTTTTCGCCCTGTTCTTCAGGAAACTCCTTTACTAAGCTCGCGAGATTTTGAAGCAATCGGCATGGTCCGTGCACACGAGTCTTGATATGCAGAGGCGGGAGGCATTACTGAAGCCGGAGGATATGCACAACAGTGCAGGAGGATATACAAAAATGGAGAAGAGCATAAGATGGAGATCAGTACTGTATGAAGATCGCCGAGAATGCAGGAGCCGATCATTTCTATGGGTACTTGATTCATTTCACGAATTGCTTGTATACTTTAACGGCGAACGGCGGACAATATACTCCTAACTTTGTAGATGCGAAGATAGTGTACATATATAAAGTATATATATATATATACATATACATAGATATAATATGATATTACTCCGTATTAGCGCTTCCGGCCCCGGCCTAGCGCCGGCGTCATCGACGGGTGAAAGTTGCCTCTTGCAGCCTCTTGGCCGCCGTACTCTTCGCCCCCCATTCTCCAACCCGGACAGGTCCCTGCAGTTCATTCATTCTCTGACCGAAAAGCTCCATCTAATTAATCGTAGGTCTGCAAGATATACTTTGCATCATTCTTGGACGTCGTCTTCGCCGTCGCCGTCGTTCTCCAGTTCACGTGAGGACTCGGTTTCCTACTCCTTGGGCCATTCTTCGCCAGTGTTCTACCAGTTGAAACAGTCCCAAAAGCAGGCCATTCTCTCGATTCTTGGTTTTTGCTGCAGAAATCCACTTACATCTGCCAGTGCCATGAGCCCAACCTCTGCGATTACAGGAGGTCGAACTATTCTCAATGGCTATGGATCATCCAGGCCGGCTGCTCGAGGCTTCTCGAAGCTCCTGCTGTTAGGCCTTGCCCAGATTTCACATGTTGTAGCTGCGCCCATCATCGAGCATATCCAGAACGCTAAGGAGAGTGCGCCGAAAGACGCGGAAGACCCGAGCCTGTGGTTGTATCTCACTGTCGCGGCTGTGCTGGTTCTGCTGGGTGGTACCTTTGCTGGATTGACTATCGCGTAAGTGCTCTTGTGGTTATTCTCGTAAGGTATACACCGCTAATACTTTATTTTAGCTTGATGGGACAAGATGGCGTTTATCTCCAAGTCATTGCTACCTCGGGCGAAGGAACAGAACAAAAGTATGCTCAAAAAGTATGGAATCTGCTTAATAGGGGAAAGCATTGGGTTCTAGTTACCCTGCTCTTGAGTAACGTTATAGTTAATGAATCTCTGCCTATTGTACTAGACAGGTCTCTAGGCGGGGGATGGCCTGCTGTTCTTGGTAGCACGGTCCTAATTGGTATGATCACTGGAAATTGGTATTTACAAAAGGGCTATGCTAACATAACACAAAGTCATTTTCGGAGAGGTTATCCCACAATCTGTCTGCGTTCGCTATGGCCTCTCAATCGGAGCATTCATGGCCCCCTTCGTTCTTGGCCTGATGTATGTTCTCGGACCTATTGCCTGGCCTACTGCCAAATTACTTGATAAGCTTCTTGGGGAGGATCATGGAACAGTATACAAGAAGTCTGGGTTGAAGACACTAGTCACTCTGCATAAGACGCTTGGATCGAGTCCTATGGAGCGCCTCAACCAGGATGAAGTGACAATCATCAGTGCCGTCTTGGATCTCAAGGGCAAGGCGGTTGGTGATATCATGACCCCTATAGAGGATGTTTTCACCATGTCTGCGGACACCGTCCTTGATGAACAAACCATGAATGTTATCCTAAGCGCAGGATATTCCAGAATTCCGATTTACGAGCCTGGAGACGAACAAAATTATGTTGGCATGCTGCTTGTCAAGATCCTGATTACTTATGATCCCGAGGACTGTAAAAAAGTCAGCGAATTTGCATTGGCAACTCTCCCAGAAACACGGCCCGAGACAAGCTGTCTGGACATCATCAACTTCTTCCAGGAAGGAAAATCTCATATGGTTCTTGTGTCGGAATACCCCGGTGAGAACTATGGGGCTATTGGAGTTGTTACCTTGGAAGATGTTATCGAAGAGCTTATTGGCGAGTGAGTGCACTCTTTCCAGCCTTTCTCTAACTGAAACTGATCGTCTTTAGGGAAATCATCGACGAGTCTGACGTCTATATCGATGTGCATAAAGCAATTAGGAGGATGGCACCGGCCCCTAAGGCAAGAGTCGCAAAAGGTCACATAGTTGGTACTATAGAAGATACAGCTCAACACGGTGCAGAAGACCCGCTTATCGATCTAAGTGATGGCACTCTCATAGGCAGAAGCAGCACTGGTCAATCTACCAACCAGGCAACGCATTTTGAGATTAATCCAAAAACCACCTTTCTCCGAAGAAGTTCTGGTGGTGAGACTGGCAACACGGTTCTAATTCGAGGCAACATGGACGAGATGCGGGAGCATCTTAAGCACCTCGGACCATCCAATCTCGCAAGTCGCCCTAAAACAACACGTTATAACTCGGTCAAGATCAAATCCGCTTCTTCGCTTCCGAGGTCAGATTCCAGGACGGACTCGGCTTCTTACCATGATGTAGTCCTTGAAACACCAGTGATCTTGGAGGAACCATACTTGGACGATACCACACTGCATGGTGGGGAAGGAGAAGGACTCCTGCGGTCAGCAGGTATAGACGCAAAGGATGGAGTTCAAGCAGTACAACAAGGCTATGGATCATTTAGTCATGACCGTCCTTCCTCCAGTGCTTCAAAGAAGATGACCACGGTGGACCACCTCAAGGATGACGCAGCTACTGAGAACTCCCGTTTATCGCAGACGTCCGATGGAAATGGCCTCCTAGAAACTCCACATTCAATATCTCGACACGATAGCCATGATAGTGGGCGAAGTACTGATACCCTTGGTTCGTTGAGCTCTGTAAATCATGGTCATGGGCATCGCAAGCGAGGAGCTGCTCGAAGTGGAAGCATCACTGAAAATGTTATCGAAGCTGGTGGCGTTCGCAAAGTTGTATTAGAAACCAACAGCAGTTCTGGAGACGATCGTGAAGAGGTACACAATGCGAGCCAATTTGGCAGTGGTTCAGCCATGCACCTGTTGCCACCCACCTTTGATGGTGAAGTTTCGTCTCAGGACGACGTCGACGACCGGCCGATTTCGCCAAAAGGGAAACAGGTGAAAAAGAAACGCAAGCGGAATCAAAAGAAGAAGAATGCTAAGAAAGGAGACGCAAGCTCAGCAGTAGACGCACCCACCAGTAGCAACTGATGGGTTTTTTGTCTCGTGTTATGTGTATATTATTTCATTGTTGGAGACGGGGCCCACAGGATTGTGTGTCAGAAATGTACAGCAGCAGATGGAGGATTCTCTGAATGATGGTTGGGCTAGGTATAGCCTGGGTCCTGAGTAGTTATGATGAAGCTGTATAGTGTTTGTAAAACTTTCATCCAATGATTATACGATATCGTACTGTAATCTCGTAACCTAGGACGGAAATTGGAGTCTACCTCTACATTGAATCAGTGCGTAATATAACGGTTCCAGAAAGTAGAGTATTTTTGTTAGTGCGAAGCCTCTTAATGGACGGACCAAAGCGGCTCATATCGTAGCCCTCGAGCTGCTTTAACCGATTTTTAGCCGGTTTCCAATGTGTGGTAGCTTTGCGCCTCAATAAAAGAAAGTGTCCGACCCCTCTCATAGTAAAGCCCCTCCAACTACTTCATAATTTCCCTCCACCAGATCCTGCACCATGTATTGTACCGAATGCGGCACCCCTCTTCCCTCTGTCCAAGAGACAACCATCTGCACTAAATGCAAAACCCCCCTCGCAACATGGTGGGATGTAACATCTCACACCTACCGGACAAACCGCGAGTCGATTCTTCCCGACGCATACCAAAATCACTCCTACACGATGGATTCTCTTGCCTACCTTGACGATAACGAGAAGGAAATCATGCAGAGGAGGAAAAACGAATCCACAGAAGAAGAGAGGAACTTTAATGCGGCATTGAGTGTGCTGGAGATGCATTTTGAGAGGCCTGGGGGATACATGAGGCTAGCCATGGGGGAGGTGAAGAAAATGGTTGCAAAAACATTAGATTTAAGTTTAAATAAGGCGGAAGTCAGGTAAGTTCTATGCTCTTTGGATTTATGAAGTCTAAGGAAAAGGATGATATCTGATATGCTTGATAGAGAAACTTTAGCTAAAAATGTCGATATTTGGATGCATCTACAAAAAATCTTTAACACCGCCGTCAACCTTCTCGAACGGCGATCACTACGACAAGTGAATAGTGTGGACCCGATTTCAAACGGCCACGAAGTGTCGGATTCTGCGGAGCTTATACTAAATAATTACGAGCCTTTGCGAGAAGATTTACATTACTTAAACAATCTGCTGGTCATCAGCAGGAACATGCTAGCCATCAAGGAGACTGCGCAAGAAATCTGTGCTGCGGTGCAATTTGATAAGGCAGTGCACCAGATGATTATACTCTGTGTTAATGTCACGAGTAAAGGGTATGATGGAGAGAATGTTGATGAGGCGCGGAGAGGGAAATTGAACGAGATCACAGAGCTTTGTGAGTGTTGGTCCGGTGTCTTAAGTCTAGAGTAAGTCATGCTAACCCTCAATTTTAGACAAGAAACTCTTGGTTACATGCCTACAACATACACATAATTGGACCATGGGCAATGACCGGTTCAAAATGTCTTTTTGGTTCGAAATGCTGTTTGATGAAGACATGAAAAACGATGCAATACATGAAATGCCACCAGATGATCTAGATGTAGCAAAAGTTCACACAGAGGTTCAAAACTGGCTGTCTCGTCACGTCAAGAAAGACCCGGTAGCCGCCAAACTCCTCGACAAGTATGCTGCCGATGTAAATGTTGCGCCCAACTATACTCCCGGTCCCCTTCCCCAAGCAGAGGAGGAAGCTCCTCTCGCAGAGGATGA
The DNA here is from genome assembly GCA_000328965.1 of Ascocoryne sarcoides NRRL 50072. Classification (NCBI taxonomy): domain Eukaryota; kingdom Fungi; phylum Ascomycota; class Leotiomycetes; order Helotiales; family Gelatinodiscaceae; genus Ascocoryne; species Ascocoryne sarcoides. Next base: position 943,093 of record KB205948.1, on the reverse strand, counting down.
GGAAGAGTCGACCGCTCCTGTATGGAAACCTGAACTAACAGATAAATACGAACAAGATAGACTTTATGCACGGGTATCACACGAGATTGATACTTGGTGGAAGAAAGTTCGAGACGCAAACTTTGATGGCTGGGTAGTTCAAATGGAGACCGTCGAAGGTGCAATGGAGCGTGCGAGGTCTTGCAAGGAGAATGCGATGCATCGAATTATTCCTCGATCCCAAGAATACGAGCATCGTTACGAAAACGACGTTCAGTATGAACAAGATCAGAGTGATGTCAACCAAGATGACATCGACGACCAGTCTATGCAGGGAGAGCATGGAGATGAAGAAGAGGAAGAAGACGAGGAAGATGATGATTCCTATGTTGAAGGTCCTTTGCGGGGTTTACTAACGGAGATCCCGAACATACTAGATACAAAACAGATCGAAGCGCTGCATATGACTGTCAAGGCCTGTATTGTTGATTCTATGGGATCAGGACTCACCCCAGCTGGCGAAAACCTTCAGAAGACCCGATGCAAAATGTTCTTGGCTCTCGATTGTGGTAAAAATTTACTCCGGGAGTTACTAGTATTCATTGCTGTATGGGAGCAAACAGATCAGCAGTTTATTTTCCAGATCACCGCACAAATCATCGAGTCCTTCCATCATAATGCCCTACTCCCTTATGCTTGGAACTCGCTCCGTATCTTGAAGGATATTGTTTCACCAGCACAGACTGTACTGCTGAGACTTATCAACTATATGTTCCGAGCTCGTAAAGATAGCCCAATCTACGACGACGTTAAGGACTACAATCGTGATGCAAAGCTAATCCACTTCCTATATAACTATTTTCGATGCCGAGTTGTACCTGACTGTATAGCACTTATCCACGCTCAAGCTCAAATCCGCCAAAACAAAAGGCATCAAAGCGACTTTCCGGTTGATTTATGGGACATGGAAAGAGCCAAAGATGGATTGTCTCAATACCTGGACTTTATCTCGGTAATTGCAGAAATTCCGGAAATGCGCCACCTCTTGATTGAGTGGGAAAGTGTTTATGAGTTAGTTGCTCTTCTGAAAGCGCTTGAAGCAGGTGTCGCAAGAAAGTCTATTGACGAACGGCCTATGCCAAATGGAGGTCGGCCTTCACCTGAATCATCCTCTCCCAACGTTCCACAACAAGCAAATATACCTCCAATGCATGATACCCCTCACAAGTTTCCCTGGTCTGGCATCAAAATTCAAATCCTCATAATTCTCACATCACTCATCGCACCAACTACGCCTCGCCGCAACGGTCCTGGAAATCCTATCGTCCAGAAGCAGTTATTGGCCAACGAAGGCATCATGCCCTTGCTTAACTGTTGTGTCTATGATGGGCACAATGAATACCTCAAAGAGCGTGCTACCCTAACTATTAAATTTCTCATGGAAGGCTGCAAGGAAGCCCAAGATTTTGTTAAGGAACTCGTACCTGTGAAACAGGCACAAGTCCAGGCTCAACAAGCAGCCAGGGCACAAGCAGAAGCAAACGCTCGAGAAAGAGCAGCTGCTACAGCCCAGCCTGCGAAACCAGGACCTAGTTCTACTCCTGCCGCAGCGTTAGCGGTGCCTTATCTAGTTCAAAAGAACGGGAGTGCAAGCAAAATCGAGGTGAAAGATATCGAAACACGGATGCAAGAGTTGGCATTAGATGTTCATAGAATGCAAAATCCAAAGGAGATTTTGGGTGAAAGGGTGTGGTTTGGTGAGGAAAATGGCCAAATAGAAAAGAAAGATGACGAGGATGATAAACCTCATTCGTTGGGGAGTGCTTAACTGGAGGGGAGTTAGGCAGGACTCCTCGTCCAACGTCTATCTTCTTCATTCTGGAGTTGAATTGAACTAGAAGGGACCGCTCAAAGCAAGAAAGGTTATCAGTAATATGGCATATATCTATGTGTAGCATGTTAGATTATATATAAGTCTGCCGTGTATGAGACTGAGGTGTACAGCATGGACTGGGTTGGGAAAATCATATACGAATAGTATTGTGTTGGTGGAGGCATTTACCTGGCGTTAGGTTGATACCCTGGGCAAGATAGATTCTATATATCATATTACCATGTAAATACACATTGAAATAAATTTCTCGCCTCTCTATGCCAAAGTAGACTATTTACATCCCAGGGTTCGTTGAAATATATACTGTATCAAGCTGCTATTGTTGAGTAAAGAAGAGTAGTAACTAAAAGCGAATTTGGGGGATAAAGATACAGGAGAGGCTTGGCCAGAGCGTATTGCTCCGGTAGCATGGATTTAGGGGATATTTACTTTGTATTTGGTCATCGGTCAAGCCATATGGTTTCGTTTCCTTGCGGGCCAAACTCGTGGGTGAACTCAAGACCGTTTCTACCCTTTAGCCCTCATTCATCTATCTATCCACAAATTATAGGGGGACTGCAGTATGCCATTCGGAGGTATGATGCCCGACAGAAGAGAGATATCCGAGTCTAGCTCTGAGTCCAGCAAAGAACCGTTCCATCTAGCGACGGCGCCCCTATCCGATTTTCGGTTCCCCTTCCGCCGGCCAGGGCGCGATTACTGATTCTTCTGCCGGCATTGGAGTTCGATCTCCTTGCTTTGATTTCTGGGGGTTGCTAAGACTTGGTCTGGGGGGATTTGGGGGGGTTTGGGGAAGAGTTGGACTGGGAATAGGTTAAGAAGTGCTAGATGGCATGGTGAAGATCAAAGTTAGGAAGACGCTGTTATTTGGGTCTTAAAACTTCAGGGTCTCATTGTGGCAATGGAAAAGCACGATCGCATAATTGCGGAAAGAGCACACATTAGATAGCTGAGTATGCTCCTGTGGGTTTTGCAGTTCGCCTTTGGTATGACATTCGAAGCATTATTGCCTCGGCTTCACATAGCATGGCAGTCCCCCTTCCATGGGTAGTGTCAAGCTATTTTTGCTGATTCTCTCTTTTCCATCCACACTCTCGAAGCCAAACTTCAAGACCATAGTGGCAATAACCTGTACCGCGACCATCTCGGCCATCTTCTTTCCTAAACACATCCTTGGGCCCCCATTAAAAACTGGAAATTCAAAGGCTGTCTTTGTTATCAAGTTACCTTCGCCATCTAGCCAGCGCTCAGGCTTGAATAAAAGAGCATCAGAACCCCAGATCAATTTTGAGTGGTTCATAGCCCAGGTACACCAGACGATGATAGCCGACTTAGGGAGGGAGGTCCCGTCGGGGAGGGTAGTTGCTTTGTCGCATTGTTTTAGCTCGAAAGGGATAGGTGGGTGGAGCCGCAGAGCTTCGTAGAATACTGCCATCGTATAGGGAAGAGATGATGGCCGGAAGGAGGAAGTATCGAAGTTCGGAAATCGAGATGAAGCAGTTGATCCCAAGAGTTTTGCAGCTTCGACTCGGATAGGTTCAACTTTGCTCGGGGTTCGCATGAGGAGGTAGAATGTCCATGTGAGTGCTTGAGCCGTGGTATCTCGGCCTTGGAAAATTAGCGACGAGGTGAAAGTATCTGCATACTACTTGCCTGCGGAGAGATAATTCAAGGCTGCATCAGCAACCAATTGATGGTCGTCAATTGAGTCTAGTAAGGAGCTGATCAAGCTGCCAGATATAGCACCAAACGACAAATTTTGAGCAGTAGCCTTGTTTTTTCTAGTTTGCACAGCATTTGCTACAAGCATCGAGCCAAATGCTTTGACCCCTTGAACTGCGTCTCTAAATTGGCCTCCGAAGAAAATTTCTGTTATTTGCCAGAGCGGATTCTGAAACCTCTTGCCGGTTGCTCCAGATGCAAAGTCAAATGATGTTGAAAAGGGATCCGAGTTATGAATGTCCATCTAAAGCTACGTCAGCTCAGGATATGTATATCCTGGATAAAAATTACATTATATGCCATTTGACCCATTAGCTGAGTTGTCATTTCGTGAAATATCCCCTCAAGATCGATAGATACTCCATCTTGCGCCTCTGAAAGCGTGTGGACTGTTTTTGCAAGGTATTTCGGGAGAGCCTCATTGGTAAGCACTTTCAAATTGGCACTGCTAAGAAAGTTCAAACCTGCTTTCCGCTGAACTCGCCATAACTCACCATCAGCATTGATAATGCCATTGCCTAATCAACATCAATTAAGCAAATCTCATCCTTACTACACAGAGTAAGCAAGCTCGAACTTACCAAATAGGTCCCAGGATCTCCTCTTGAAGAAGTCCCCCTTTGTAAAAATGTCTTCATTCTTGAGTACATACTCGAGGTTCTTTGGGTCGTTTATGACTACCCCAGGAGGGAGAGATGGCACCGAAATCTGATAAGTTTCAAATCCGAATTGGCGTTCACATTTGGCAAACCAGGAGAACAAATTATGACGAGCTTGGAGGAAGAGAATACCATTTCCAACAATTGGTAGAGTATTTGGAGGCCATCTTGAGAGACCAGTTAGCCCAAGGCTTTCTGCTATCAAGAGACACGATCGGTTGCTTTCATAAACACTCGAATATCCTGGATTTGAAAGTGATGGATATGGATTCTAGTAGACTTCTGCATCCGAGGCTATCGGATACTCAGGCAAGGAGGTACTTACCTCAATGGCTGGCCATTCCGTCTGATCTTCGGAGTCGCAAACAAAAGGTATACAATCGACACAACAAAAGAGCCGATCAACAATAGGACCGTTGCATACATAGCACAATAGTGTTGACGTTGTCCGTGGAGAGAAGAAAGCAGGTGGTCAGAATAAGCTATATATAGCCAGCCCGGCCCGGGTCACAGGCCAGGCCAGGGTAGCTCAGCCCAAACCCGGACAACCAGGGGAAACGTCACATCCCATACCCGAAAGCTTGTTTCCGAAACACAAGGCATTGACTCGACGGGATCAACAGGGCTCGAGTGTCGAACATATCCCATCCCCGTCTTTCAACATTCCCATTCCAATTCACTTCACCGCATTTCTTTCCTCTCAATTGATACCCAGAACTTCACGATGGTATTAGTCTGTCGCCGCATACACTTTTATGAGATCAATGATCAAGCCTGGTATAGTCTCTCATGGTTTCCCTTCGGTACTCTTGATTTAGTTCCTGACAGCCAAATAGGTTTCCTCAATACCTGCGGGAAAAAGTACAGTCATGTCTGGCTCTCTGCTGGACATTCCGACTCCCTGTGCTCCAAAAAGCTTCCCCTGCGGAACTCGTCTCTCGTACTCTTTATAAATCACTCGATGATGTAAATGCATATACTTTCGTCGACTTTTGCGCAGGCGCGGGAGGCCCGACACCCTTCATCGAGAAATACCTCAACAGCCATCTCTCTTCGCAAGCTCTAAGCTCACCATTCACCTCTGCTGCCGAACAACCTAAGGATCTCACTCCCCGGTCGCCATGCAGTGGAGAGGCTGTCAAGTTCGTGTTGACAGATCTACACCCTCATATCCCCGATTGGACCGAGGCCTCCAAGCAAAGTAAGAACTTGACGTTTATTGGAGAGCCTGTTGATGCGACAAATGCGCCGGCGTGCCTAATTGGGAAAGATGGGAAGAAGATATTTAGATTGTATAACCTAGCCTTCCATCATTTCGAGGATGACCTTGGATCAGCGATACTGAAAAATACCTTGGAAACAGCCGATGGCTTTGGGTATGCTCCTTCCCTGCCCACGACAGGGAGTTCCTTTTAACAGTTATATTTTAGCATTTTTGAACTCCAAGAACGAACAATTTCCTCCTTCATCACAATGTTCGCTATGGGGCTAATGATGCTCGTCATAACGCCATTTTACTTCTGGAGATCCCCAGGCCACCTCTTCTTCACATACATTATCCCAATACTACCATTTGTTCAGGTCTTCGACGGATATATTTCCTCTGTAAGGACTAGAAGTCCGGAGGAAGTACAGGCATTGATGAAAACATGCAGTGCGTCTTGTGATGGCTGGACTATCAAAAGTGGACATGAACGTCATACTTGGCCAACGGGCTACATGACGTGGGTCATCGGCGTCAAAGACCAACAATAGCATTATCGCTAGACAATCACTTAAAGTATAATGAGATAGAAAGAAAGTTTAGACAAATCAATTTTGTACCTATATTAGTCTATAACACGCTACAGTCTACACATATCATCAGAGAATGATACCTACGCTAAAACAATTACATATACAAGTACCTACTTCAAACAGGAATCCCCCTACTACTCCACCCACCCCTCCCCTTCCAAGCCCAAATCCAGAGCGCACATCCAATCCAAACACTCACACTCATACCCCAAAAACTCCCCTCATAACACTCTTTACCAAAGCACAGAACCTCTTCTTTCAAATCATTTATTGATCCCCGCCTCGCAGCCCACTGGTAAACATTCGAGTAAACCAAACCCCATACAGTAGCTCCCAATGCAGGGACCATGGCAACAATACCCCAATTCGTACCGAAATTTTCAACACCCCATATTACGCTTATGATGAGGGGAGTGAGGCTGAAGAGGGAACCATATCCTATTCCGATGAGCGTTGAGACAAGCCAAAAACGTTCAGCGTGATTTTGGATGAGGCCTGCTGCCAGTAGAACTGTGCCTAAGGAGAGAATCGCGGCAGAGCCGAGAAGGAATATAATGCGGGAAATTGTGAGTCGTGTAGTTCTAGGAGGTAGGGAGGAAAGCGAGTTAGCAGCTGAGGCATAATGGTGGCCAATCGGGGTGGGCGCAAGAAGATCGGTGAGTGTCCCGAAAAATATTCGAGCTACTGTGGAGGTAAAAGCAACGATAGAAACGTGTGTGGCGGCACTTGTATGTATGATTGATGGATCAGCATGTGGAGGGTATAAAGTCCCAATGATGGTCCCTAGGTTTGTTATAAAAGCTTCGCCAGGACCTATAATTGTTCTGTTAGTAAAGAGAGTGTATGAAATTGAGATTTTAGAACATACCGGAGACGAAGAAGAAACCCGCAGCAAGCCACCACATTGTATGGTCCTTAAGAAACCTGCGGGTCTCTTCGTTCAAAAGCAAAGTCTTCTTCCGCGCCTCTTCCTCCTCTTGTACTTTGGCCAATTCTGACCGGCGTGCCTCAGCTGCCTCGTCGGAACCATGGGCAAATGATCCATATGGCGTATCTCCAGCAGCTCTCCTGAAAAATGAGCTATCCTCCAAGAGTCCGCTCCTCTCTAGTTCATCCACCGCCTCGTCAATAAGCTCCTCCTCATCAACAATCTTTAATAGGAAGGTCCCTAGCAATCCCACCGCCAGCAGCGTAAAAGCCAGGAACAAGAAGAACCTAAAAACATCTACATCTCCTATCTCCCCATTCGGTCTCTTCTCATATATGACTCTGGCGCCCAGTTGACTCTGCCACATTCCACTCAATCCAAACGCTGCTATCGGGCAAGCCATGGCGAGACCCTTGTGTTTCCCTCTACCAAAATTCTTGGCGCAAGTTGTCACAGCGCTCAAGTACATCAACGTAGTTGCCATCCCAATTATCACAAATGCCGTAACCATTACCCATAACGGCCACCCTCTTTCATGTGTATATCCATATATATCTTTGGCGCCGCTTTGGTACGTAAATGCTGCGAGGAGATACCCCAACGCGAATAGGATGGCAGAGACGAAGGATAGAGGCGCAGGTCCATAACGGTCGCAGAAATATCCAAATAAAGAGACAGGTAGGTAGAGGGCGAGTTGTGCAGATATCGCTACAATGTTTACTTGGACTTGGGTATAGCGGAGTCGTTCCTGGAAAAGATGACCGTAGAGGGAATATGCTGTTATCGAACCCGCGCAAAGACAGGACAAAATCGCAGATGTAAAAGAAACATATCGTGTAATATTCCGCTTTCGATTTCGATCGTTGCGGGCGAGTGACGAGAGCGATGTAGATGAAATCGAGGAGCGACGGGAGGAGCCCAGAAGGGGGGTTCGAAATGTGGCCATCGTAAAGGCCAGGGCGTGACCGTTGCTTAAGCGGTCTTCAACAGATCAAGTAAACATCGGTTGAAGATATATACAATCAGACGGTGAGTCAATATGAACTGTTGCTGGGGAGGTTTAGTGAAGCACGACATTCAGGGCACCGAGCTCGGGCTTTGCCAAGCCGAAGTCAGCGGCCGGCGGCCGGCGGCCCTCCCCGGAAATCCCCTGTCAGCAGGTGTTCTCCGTAAGGTTACTTTCAAACTCTATTATCTGATGTCAAAACATTCACCTCCACAAATATTTCTCTAAAGGCTTTTGGAGTGTAGATTCAATTGCTTATCTAGCCACTTTATTTCCTGTACTACGTCCTTTTTGATACGCGAGTCTTTGGCGTCTTTCCAACCCATTTTCTTTACAGAACAGTCAACTCGCCTATAGCGAAAACCGCTTTATATTGTCTTCGAAGGTGGCTATTGTCATGACGCCTTGCCTGACATGTCCAACCCCTAGACCGGACGGAAAGCCTGAGTAGCTCGACTACTTACTAGAGCCCAAGTTACTTTTAACAGCGGGACTTCTCGGGCAAGGGGAGGATGCGGTTGTACATCTTCCTTCGAGAAAGGTCTATCCCCTTGAGTGCTCTGTTAAGTAACTCGGTGCATCAGAACCCTGTTTGAGAAATTATCCACTGTAATTTTCAGTTTGTGTTATTTTCTCTCGAAAGCCATCTTCGGCTTTAGCATTCAATTGCTTGAAATATCCCTCACTTCATCTTGGCCACAGACAAACACAGATATCTACAAGGTAACGCTCCGAGTACTGAACTTATATTGCACTTCATATCATTTACTTATTTTTGTTTCTTATATGTTCAATCTGCTCCGCAAATGCCCACTCTAGTCTCGATATGCTACACTCAAACCACTCAGAAATGCCCAGAAGTTAGAAAATCCCTCCATCGTATACCATTCAACCACATATTCCCAAAACACCAACGCAATGGCCAACAACTACGTTAGCTGCAACACCTTCCGCTAACACAGCACTCAAAGCAGAAAATTATGACCCAACAACACCAAGACTAGGCAATTGAAAATCGGGATATTCAGGCCAATTTCCAATGCCAGCGTTATCAGCGAGACTACCACCACATCTAACCCAATTTGAATATCCAGGCATTGCCCCATCAAGCACGAACAATTGATACCATCCCGGAGGTGCAACATACGCAGTTGGGGGCGCTGTAAAAATACAAGTTGCTGCCGCGGCAGAACCAGTACAAGAAACAGTCAAAAACAACGTTCTCTAACCTATATTGTTACCATGCGTCGATGACGTAGGAGCCATCATAGAAACTCTTATAGCACTAAGATTTCCGGATGGGATTTTAGCGGTGATCTGAATAGAAGCGCCATACGCCCAATCCACGTTTTGGATGGTGGATGAAGGGGCGGCTTGACCAGATAGTGTGTACGGGGGATTAAACACTTCAACACGGTATTCTTGCGGGTTGGTTCCATCCTCCGGGTTCGAGCCCGAAACTAGGATGCGTCCATCGGGAAGCAGCATTGCTTCAGAGTGATAGAGTCCACAATTGTGGTGGCCATGATACTTATGCGTTGGTCAACAGGCTTTGATGGATCGTAAAGAATGGCATTGAGGTTGGGAGAAGACGCCAAACCGAAACCTGCTACGCCTTGGTGTGCTCCATTGAGGATAATGTATGTTCCATCCGGCAAGGCACAGATGCAGGGCATGACACGTTGGGAAGGCATACGCTCTACTGTCCAAGTCGGGTTTGCGGTTTCGGGCTGAGTAGATACGCAATTGTCGATGGCGAGGGAATTTCCGTTGGCAGAACCTCCGCAGACCATGACAGTAACAGGAGCGGAATACGGTGGGTACATGGGCATTATGACAGCTGCTCCTTCCAATGGGTAAGTTCTTCCAGCAAGAAAATTGTTTACTGATCCGGGAATGTTAGGAAGGACTTTAATGGTGTCAAAAGTAACCTCGTCAATGATTCGTGCTTCGTTGTAATAGATAACGAAGATGTCGCCGCTGGGGAGGATAAACATGAACGGATACAGGTTATTAGGATCTGTCCTATCCAGCCAGTCCAAGTACTTAGCGTATCCGCCAACTAGTTTAGGTAAAACCTCGCAAGGGGGTGTAGGAGCTGAATTACTACCGACCTCACCGCCGAGAACAAGTACGGAAGCATTGGGGAAAATCATAGCTGATGGATACCATCGGCCGGCTTGAAGAGTGAGTTCGCTAACATTTTCTTGCCAGTCGTTGACACCTGGAACTCCTGGGGAACCATCTGGCTAATAAAGTCGAACACCGAAGGTAAACTGACTAGAACATCTTCCAATATTCAGTTGCCGTCCGGCCTTGTCCGGTAATGTTATGCCGGCACTACAGAAGATATCGCTTTTAACATGTAATGGCCTCCAAGCTTTGGACACATCGTTGATGAACGCCATATCAAGTTCATACGTGCCAGTAGTATTGGGAGCTCCAGTGCCAGACCTTTCCATAAAAACCACCTTGTTGTTAATACCAGTTGTTGTTATGAGCGGAACAACCACACCACCAACAAGGAACTGGTAAGAACCCATAGCGTTAGCAGTTGTGGTGTTCCAGGTGCAGAGAGGAGTTCCAGTCCAGGTGTAGTACGAAAGTCTGTTTCCGCTACCACAGTAATAATTACTGTTCCCAGTGCAAGGAACTTGGCAATCAGTTTCGGGTTGCGCTGTGGAGCTGGATGCTGTAAGTGCTACGGCATCGCCGCAGCAACACTCTCTTCCATATTCTGAAACGTCTATTAGCACTCAGCTTAACCCATCTCGCAACTCAACTAGAGACTACTGCCGAATCTCCAGATCAAATCATGAGCAAATATATGAAATAGGACTAGCCCATTCCCGCTGCCATATATCCATACTGAGAGCAGAGACCTAGGCAACTAGCGGCAGTATTGATGGTGTCTAGAATAATCTGCCAGAATAGAGCTCTTTCAAGAACATTATCAGAATAGCAACCTGCGTACGTCCAGGATCCTAGAAGCCCTACTGGCTGCGTACCTGGTCCCGCAGGAACTGGTGTTGTAGTAGTCTCAGCATTGCTTGTTGCCACAACTTTCGAAATCGTTGTTGCAGCTTTAGATGTTAGCATTGCTGCTCCAGACTTAATATACACACTGAGTATATATCCTACCCCGCAAAACTCCCTGGAATTGCCGGCACAGGGAAAACTACAATCTAACGCCAGTGCCACAGTACTAAAGCTTACAATACTATCTCCACAATAGCCTAGAAATTCTAATTAACTTTTGTCACGCTACAATTGCTTTCACCGGAGGCTTACACTCCCGGCCGTACTCGACTCCAAAATAGGTGTATGCTGCACAGCTTGATGCACAACTCTCTACGGTCATGGCGTCGGAGAAAAAGGCTCCAGGGGTAAGAGTGCGAACTCCAGATCCTTCGATTTAACATCCATAGTATTCGTAGTTGTTTACTGTCGGTACTACTAAAGGAACTGCCCTCTTGCCAAGGACAACGGCATTTTCAACCACCAAATTCGCTAGCGCAGAGCTTACCAGCAAGATAAAAGAGACCCCAACTGGAACGATCGGAGGCGTCATGATCCTTAGAAGGAATTGGCAAAGAAAAGATGAATAGAAGGTGGCATGAAGAAGATCCAAATGAGTTTTCAGAATATTAAGCTATATATGTCAAGAAAGGGTTTCGCAGATTAAAGGTTCATCCTGACCATATTTGTATCTTGCTAAATTCTGTGCTGTAATAGAGTGTGGTTCTTAGTTGTTCCAAGTTCCTTTGTAAAATAGATAATACCGAGATTAGCATGGAAATTCGTTAATACTTGTTACTCTAAACTATAAGCGGTGGGCTTGAGGTTGAGCTAAGAGAGGTGGGCTTGAGTCCGCAAGAACTAAATATACTTGTTTCGATTTCTAAAACAAAAAAGGAAGGACTGGAGAGATATTGATTCACAATCCACGCCAGCTTTAGAAGTGAACTAATTCACTGTACCTAGACTGCTGCTATTCATCTGCTTGCTTAGCTATAGAAGATAAAAGATCGCCCATAAGCGGGCACAAATAACAGGAGAAGACCCACTACCTTTTTTGCAATGCAGTGAAGCCTTGGACAAGATCGCCGTCTCGATAAATAAACCGGAACGACGTGCATGTCGTTCGGAAGAAGCAAAGCGAGGATGTCAAGTGATTTACGTCAACAGTCAAATTTTGGGTTTTTTTAAAGAGGAAAAGAACCAATTACAGCTTCTGTGAGCTTTATTGTAATGTCAAACATGAGACAAGATTACTCTTGCTGCGTCAGAACTTGACGTCGTCTACCAATGCGTCCTTTTGATATTCACGTGACTCCTTGCCCCATGGCGCCGAGTTCCATCACCGACTTCCGGAGGTAATTGGTCATCTGCCCAAAAGTGGAGTTGAAGAAAATATCTCACAGTCGTGTTCAAGTATTTGATTCATCCCATTGGTACCTCTTCCTCGTATTCCTCACATCATCATAAGCATTGCTATACTCTCCCGACTTCTGGTTTCTCGATTTCCCAATTCTCTATAAATCAGACCCTAAAAATGCCGCCTCAAAACATCAACGACAATCAACAACAAAATGACGACCTAGAAACTCAATCTAAACCAAGTATATGGAGAACAATATGGCAAAACAACAAAGGCGCCCTCCTTATCGTTTTTTCAGAAATGATCGGTTCCTCAATGGATGCCATCGTACGGTTCCTTCAACAAGGAGAACATAAAATACATCCCTTCCAGGTTTGCAATCCAGAAACTATGAAAATCTCAAACGCGTGGTTAACCCCCATTATCTAGGTCATATTTGCGCGGATGAGCATGACTTGTATCTTGAGTTCTCTATACATGTGGTGGACCTCTGTTCCCGACTTTCCCCTTGGACCTCGGGCTGTTCGAGGCTGGCTTACCGCAAGAGCCATGTTCGGATTTTTCGGCCTATTTTGTTTGTACTGTAGGTCACTTGCTTTCGAAATAAGAAAACAATACAGGAATTAATAAGATATAGATTCGGTACATTACCTCCCTTTGGCCGAAGCAACCGTGTTTCGGTTCCTTGTCCCCATAGTCACAGCATGGGCGTGCTCCGTCTTCCTCGGCCAACTATTCACCAAGAAAGAACTTTTTGCGGGATTAATAGCGTTGGTTGGTGTGATACTTATCGCGCACCCTTCCAGTATCTTTGGTGTCACGCCAAACCCCGAAGACGAGCTAAACAAACTCGGCAATGAGATTGATGCAGTCACTCCAGCTCAACGTCTCCTTGCCATTACTATTTCCATTCTTGGTGTTTTTGGTGCATCCGGAGCTTACACAATGATAAGAGTCATTGGAAATAGGGCGCACGCTCTTATTTCCGTGAACTATTTCGCAATTTTAGCAACGTTCGGATCGACTATTGCACTTCTTGTTGTACCCGGTATTGGATTTACAATGCCCCATGGACCCCGAGAGTGGATTTTACTTTTACTATTAGGGTTCTTAGGTTTTGCGCTGCAGTTCCTACTTACGGCTGGATTACAAATGGACAGGAGCAGTAAGGCGACGAGTATGATGTATACTCAAGTTTTGTTTGCCTTGAGTTTCGATTGGGCGATTTGGGGTGTGTTGCCTGGGACATGGAGTCTGGTGGGAGGCGCAATTGTTATCGCCAGTACACTTTGGTCGGCATTACAGAAGCCACATGACGCGAAGGCGAAAGCGGAGAGGAAGGAGGCCATTGATGAGGAGAGTGCATTGCTGGGTGCGCAGACGGAGGGGTCAGAAGAGGCGGCTAGGAGGGGAAGCGTAGATATTTGACGCATGCGTTGGAAACGGCTAGAGAGAGTGGCTGCTGCTACCAGAGTAGGAATAAATTGAAGATACCCCTTAGAATAAGAGAATTTTATGTTCAGAATGCCCTGATTACAGGCAAATTATAAAGTGTCGTCCCACGAATGAGCGCTCAATTCTGCAGTATAGGGATATATGACAGTCCTCAAGGCACCGCTAAACTCTTTATTTACTTTATATATTATAACTTGGCCCATAGTAGCTTTCACAATCAAAAATGCACCCAAGAGGCATCTATAGTGGCGCTGCAGAAGACTAAGTTTTGGATGCTTATCTAATCAGGGCATTACTCGACATAATCCCCTCATCACAGATTTCTTTCTCGGGGAGGTTGCAGCTCAGTATCAAGTTTGCGGTGCTTGACATTGTACTTATTGACTTGATATTGCCCACGAATCGCTCTAGGCTTTTGTGGGTTTGTATCTTAAACGGCTCAAAGGCTAGCAAGGATGCGCAAGAGACTAAGCATACAATTCTGGGCTATGAAGACTGCTTGGCGAGCGCTCTTCTAGTTTACTTCCGAGACATAAGTTTGTCGGCCTTGAACTTGAGCCATTTGAGGCGAGAGAAGTCTAACTCGGAGTTTGGTATGGAAGGCTTTGAATTTTTACACTTTGTGAAATCGCCGAGCTCTTCTTTAGTATATTGTCTCTATCACTTCCCCAAGCTATACTAGGCACTCGAACCTGCTAGGAATTTCTGGCGTCTATAAATTGGTATCTTGCCATTATACAATATACGCTGTCAATGAAGACCAAGTCTCCTAATGCTGAGTGCCGCTCATATGCACTATTTATCCATCCATCCATGAGCATACCCTTCTTAATCCAACACTAACTCTACTTATACACAATTAGCCAACGCCTCGCTCTGTATGTATGTATGCACCACTGTCATTTCTATGAACAGAGTCCTCCAAAGCATCTTACTATCCATATAATCATAATCCAAATAATCTTAACACAACAGACCATCACCACAACCAAGTACTTGGCCATCTCCCCAACTTCCTCCATAGAGTCAACAACTCCAGATGCTGACCGTCAATGCCCACCCCCAATCTGTAGCAACCTCCTATTCTTCTTTAGTAGCGCATTCAACTTCTTCTCTAACACCTCTGACTCCTTCTTCGCAAGCTGTAGAGCAGTCTCACTCTCAGGCAGCGATAATAGATTAACATTACTCAACGGAGCGCCAACAGCCATACCCCTACCCGTGCCTGTCTCCCCAGGGGAACCGACAAGCGAGAAATGCTGAGTCATGCTCTCCAATCCCATAGTTAAATTGCCTTCTCTGGTCAGCTCATCCATCTCGGAAGGGAGGATAGCAGGATCAGCCATTGCGCTCCAAGCGGCCCAGGCAGTCGCATCACCGGCGTTTGCGTTGAGCGCCTTTTCGAGCTGAGAATTGTTACTGAGGGAGGGCAAAACGTATTGATTGATATATGCCAATGCTTCATCGCGTTGAATTTTGCTGATCGGGTCCATGACCGTGGCACTGTTGCTAGTCATCGGGAAGAAAGATGGTGGTCCACTAGGTACAGCGCGGTTTTGGATGAGAACAAAGCCATTGCTTGCATGGTGCTTGGCGGATATAAAAGCTGCTGGGCCAGACTCCTTGGCCAACCGCTCTTGTAGATCTAGATAGCGTTTCTCCTCTTCTGGTGTAAGGTTCCGGACACAATCGCCGTTGGGTGTTAACATGATTCTGTTGGGTCCTTCGGCAATTTTGTGCACTGGTTTGCCTGCAAGCAAAGCTGCACGATCTTCGGACGTAATAACGAGCTTATGATTTGCACTCTGGGGTTCGAACGGAACATCTTGCTGTCTGTAGTTCGAGGTTATGTTCTTGACTAAAGCGAGATTGCTAGGATCATCGATAATGCCCTCGGAAATCAGTTCTTGAAGAACCTCAGCGGGACTTGGGACTGGCTTCTCAACAGGCTCAAGCTCGACTTCTTCCTCCACCATTGGAGGGGGAGGATCCTCCTTGGGTATAGTCAATTCTGGCTGTTTCTGATTTCTCGATTTGCCTTTCCCTTTAAAATCGGAATGTTTACCAAAGGATTTATTAACCTCAGGCTCAGCTGGTGTATTCTTTATCGGCTCTACTTTGTCCTCGAGCTTGGTGTCCTTGGCAGTTTCAATGGGAGAAGGCGTTGGGGGTCTGCTGACAGTAGGCGTAGATGTTCCGGTAACACTATCTACAGTGCTTGATATATTCCGCTCCTTCTTCTGCTTCTTTTTTCTGCCCACGATAGGGGCAATTACAGGCTCTGGTTCGGGTTCAGGTGGAACAGCCTCTAGCTCAGAACGTTCTTTCTCCTTCTGGATTTTTTGACGTTGCTTTTTCTGCATGCTCTTCGTCATCCCTCGGATTGGTGCAGATCCAACCTTAGTTGGAGGTGGCGAGCTGGCTCTGGATATCGATGTAGACGTTATTGAAGCATTATCTGAAATCACTTCACTGGTGGGTGTTCCAGGACGATCGAGTCGGGAGACCGAGGCAAGACTTGGCTGGCGTGAAGGTGGGAAATGGGGTGGAAACATCGAAGTTGCAGAAGATGGTGTGGCAATTCCTGCCGGAATCTCGGTCTTAGGCGTCGAAGTGAGCCGTAACGTCTTTGCTGCAGTTCTGACTAGTGGTGATTGAATGACAGCACCTGATGGCGTACTTGCTGGTAGAGGAGGAAACGCAGAGGATGCGAGGACAGGCTTGGGTGCTTCTGAGATGACAGGTATCTTAGACACTCCCTTTCCCGACACCTTGAGACTGAGTCCTGCATTGACTCGCTTGTCATTCTGTTTATTGATAGTTTGATTTGCTGCTAGTAGCATAGATGGCTCGGCAGACGCTTTCTTGCTAGTTGTGGATGATCCTACCTTCGTGTTTAGAATCGACTTTGTAGACGAATGGCTTGGCAAAACTTTGCTAGTACTGGTCTCGAGGGCAGGAAAGTCCTCAGACTGAAGAACAGGCTGTGAGGCTTGCTGTGCGATGGCCTTGGAAAGTCCTGTAGTCGTAGCCAGAGTTTTAACATCGTGCTTGGCCTGCGATGTCGAAGTCTCTTGATGAGAATTTGACGTCACAAATGATGTAGCAAGGGAAGGCGTAGTTGGGACCGATACATTGGCAAGTGGGGTTCCAGTTCGCGGTATGAAAGAGCTGCTGCGAGAAGGGGTGAAGGGAGCGGAAGTAGGAACAATCCGCGATGGCGGCTTTGGAATGGGATCTTCGACGTGAGAAGGCAGTGGATGGGAATGAGGTTGTTCAAACCCAGGAGGAATTGTTGGTGTCGCAGTCCTTGAGTGCTCGTAGCTGGGTATGAAATCATCATCATTCGTGCTGTCCGCAACGAGGTCATCCACGGAAAAGTTTGCTTCGGCATCGGAAAGGGAGACTTGGTCTTCTAAAGAAGAAATATTTGTTAGTGTTGGTTTTTATATCAGAACGGGTGAACCTGAAAAGCCCAAAAATGAAAAGAGAAAATCGAAGAGAGTCAATTGGAAATCTCCGCCTCGCCCTCTGCGTACACTGCAACATGTCACGGGTCCATCATCGTCTTCGTACCAGAAAGGGACGCTACTGAGGGCACAAAAATATGTGAGAAAGCTATATTTTGACCACCCAAAGCAAGGTATGGATGGGGTCGGGGTTATTAACGTACATAAATAGAGGCCGGGACGAAGACGATGATGGATTTCCCCGATGCGAACCATGTACCCAGTATGCCAGCGCCATTAAAGTGGCGGCTCGAAAACAACGCAAAAGGAAAAAAATTGCAAATCCATGAGGTCCCCTCATTTTCGGTCGCAAAGACGCCAGAGCATCCGGTGCCTCCATCTTGGAGCTCAAACCATGCTCGCTAAAACAAATATGCTGTCCAGCAATGCAACGCCCTTTAAAGGGACTCTGCGAAAACGCCACCATCGCAAATAGAAATCAATATCTACAGCCCCAACTGTCAAAAACGCCAACCATTTGGCTCGCATCTACCATCTTTGAACTCCCGCACCATACATGTACCCACCTTGAGCCTGACCACCAAGAGCCTGACCACCAAACAGTCCCTGCCCGACTCCGGCATTGCTCTGTGGCTGGTGCTGATATCGCAAGATACTCGGGTCGGCATCGACTAAGCCACCTCCCCCAGAGGAGGAAGTGTTAGCATGTCTGTGCTTCTTTCCCTTCTTCTTCTGCTTTTGACCGAAGTCGTGGAATGCTCCAGTTTGAGGGCCATAGAGCGATGCCAGGAGGCCTGAAGCAGGAGCTGGGGTGGAGGAAGAAGATGGGTATTGCTGAAGAAAAGAAGGAAACATGTACTCACGCTTGCTCGCATCATGAAGTTGTCCACCGACCGCAGGACCACGTCCCCGAAGCACATCCCGCATCATATCGTTATTATTATCCTTCGAAATCCCGCCAAACCCCGAGTTTCCAGCCATAGATCCGCCAAAGGTGTGGCCTTGGCCAAACATTCCTCCAATGGGAGGAGTTCCCGATGATTTTAATCCAGGAGGTGGTCCCGGCATCGAAGAGCCATAAAACTGATTGCCTCCGTGACCAGATGGCATCATTGAGGATTGCTGAGCCATCATTTTGGGGTTTGCTGAAGGCTTGACGGATGAGGACGTTGAAGAATTTTCATTTGCAAAACTATATCTCGAGGATTGTCTGTTATGGCCTTGGCCTTGAAAAATTGCGGATCCCTGGCCAAGTTGACTTCCCATCCCTGGGGGATATTGATCAATGAAATTGGATTGAGGCTGACTATTTTTCATGAGAAGCAATTGCTGCTGCTGTAGAGGTGTCAAGGTACGTCCGTTAATAGAGCTTAAATTGCTCAGACTCTGCGGGAAGTTCTGTGAGAGACTAGGACCAAAAGGACCTCCATTCATAGATCGTTGAATTGGAAGCTGGGTGCTTGGTCTTCGCCCTTGGCCATGAAATCCGGGAACAATATTGTTTTCGCGGCCATGGTCTCTATCTTCAGGCTCCCCACCAAGTTGTAAACTACCACTCTCTGGCTCTTCTTCTTCCAACGGTTCCGTAACAGATCGCAGCTCAGCCTGAGACTCTTGATCTAGATGCAACCGAGCCTCTTCCTGATGCTCCCGCATAGCTCGTCGTTTCTCACCGCCGCGCTCATCGAAAAGTGGAGGGAATGTCGCATTTGCATTGGCCCCCACAGCATTTGTTGGGGTGTATTCCAGTACTGGCGAATTAATGTCTTTCAAGAGGTTTATTAGGGTTTGATTTCGTTCGGGGCGAGGTGGTTCAGTCGGGGCTATCTCTGGCGGTGGGAGCGAGGTTGTGGTTTCGGCTGCCTGCTCCTCCGCAAGGTGAGGCGGATCGTCGACAACTTCTGCGGTTACTGGCATTGCCTGGGAAACAGCTGGGCTCGACGCGGCGCCACTCGTGGCATGGCTACCTCTTCTACTTCGCTGTTGAATACCCCTATTTGCCCAACTTGCTGTCGTTGGAAGAGCAGAGCCATCTCCACTCTCGGAGCCATCCTTGCTACCATCTCGTGCCATATGTTGGCTTGCAATTGCAGCAGACTGAAAGTGTTGAGGCGCTTGCTGTTGCGCGGTCCGTCGAGAGGAAGACGCTGCTGAGGATGTCATGCTTGCAAGCGGACGCTGAGAATTAATACTATTAATGGAAGACAAATCTTGTCTCGAGTAACTGTCATCGTTTTCACCAGGCTCATGGAGAAACATGCAGCTCTTATTCGTACATTGTTCATTTCGTAAGTATGCCGAACAATATTTGGTTGTCCCTAGCTGCGCTCGAAGGACACGATCGCCATTCTGGGATCCATCGACAGCTGCGATGCACTTTGCGGCATCTTCGTTTTTGGCAAAGGTAACGTATATTCCAAGGGACTGACCATTTGGGCCATTGTCCTTCTTGTTGCTGACCACAATCTTGATAATATTCCCATATTGGCCGAAGTATTCGGCACCACGCAGGGTTGCCACTAGATCTTGGTTGGGGATACCAGGACTGAGTCCATTAACATAGACAAGGTTCTTCTGCACAACTCTCAAGCCAGAAAGATGCTTTCGGTTCAGACTCTCGACTTCTCGCTTCTGCGCTTCCTTTTGCCGTTGCTCTTGCTTCTTCTTTGCGTTCTTTTGTATGTTGGCCTTAAATTGTGCTATCCTAAAAAAATTTGTCAGCAGGCCCCCTCTCCGAAACGAACCATGGACATACTCTTCTTGTGTGACGACTTTCCATTCTATTGTCTTTTCGTCATAGGGTCTTCGACAAGCAGGGCATAGGCCATTCATGTTATTCTTGATGTTGTTGAAGCAAAACTGACAAACCTATGCAAGTGCGTCAGCAGAAGTCTCAGGGTAGCGAGGTATTGCAGATAGTCCTACCTGATATCCGCAAGGGCATGGGCGGAAGTTTTTGTCGGACAAATCGAACTCTTCCACACACAAGGGACTGTAAAAGAGGGGGGTTAGTATATTTGGGCGCAGAGCAGAGCAAGCTTTTTTTCGTTCTGCTTCGGAAAGAGGGAGGGCGCGGTACGTACCACATGTCTTCATCATCGTCGATGAAGCTGTCTTGAGGAGCCATGTTTGGCTTGAGATGTGGGAGGAGCGGTAGAGAAATTGGGAGAGAGATTTGATGGAGAGCCAGCAAAGGCGCGTGGGCCGTCCTCTTTCAGCGCGTTCCCGAAAGGTTGTCAGGAGGATAATATCAATACTAGAAATAGCCTCTGTGGATGATCCTCCGGGGTAAAAGGGGATGGGTCGAGGTCTGATATGACGAAGATGAAAGGTTTGCGTTGAGCGAGGAAGTTGACGAGGTTGGAGCGAAGTTTCTCGACAGCCAGTCCGCAGCTTCCAGGTTGGACGGACCGACATCGATTCTTTGCCGCTTGATGACTAATCGAAACTTCGTTGCGGCCTTGGATATTAGGCGCAAACTTAAGCGCGGATCCAAGTTGACCTCCATGACAATCGTACCGAGGGGATAGCGAGGAGAGGTTTACTGCCATTGAACCCACAACCATCGGCAGAAAATCATGGCGTTGAGGATTTCGAACACGCGAACGCTTTCCGCAGCTCTCCAATCCACCAGGTCGCAGTTCGCACGTCGTAGCGGGAGCAACATCCGGGGCTTTGCAGCAACTCAACATGCTCGCAAGGTCGTCTCTTCAGAACCTCCCAACTTGAGGCACGCTCAAAGAGACCCAGATCCTCCGGAAGGTATTCACCGGCCCATAGTAAACCCCGCCGACAAGTACGCTGTCAAGGCAGAGGATATGCACAAGTATGGGTCGTGGCTTATGGGCTGTCTGCCAAAATACATCCAGCAGTTCTCAGTATGGAAGGACGAGCTGGTTATCTATATTCCTCCGGCCGGAGTCATTCCAGTTTTCAGCTTTCTGAAATGTGAGTCTGCCATGCAGATGCCAATATGATGTGATCTGGGGCTAATTGGTTCCAGACAATACTGCTGCCGAGTTCACCCAAGTGACTGATATCACTGTCGTGGACTTCCCCACCAAAGACCAACGATTCGAAGTTGTATACAATCTTCTAAGCGTTCGCCATAACTCGAGGATCCGAGTCAAGACGTACGCAGACGAAACCTCGCCGGTGCCAAGTATCACGAGTCTCTACGACGGCGCAAATTGGTATGAAAGAGAGGTCTATGATCTATTCGGTGTTTTCTTTGTTGGCCATCCCGATCTGCGACGGATCATGACTGATTACGGATTCGATGGCCATCCATTACGGAAGGATTTCCCCTTGACAGGGTATACAGAGATACGGTACGACGAGGAGAAGAAGAGGATTGTTGTGGAACCGCTAGAATTGACACAAGCATTTCGAAACTTCGAGGGGGGGACTGCAACTTGGGAGGTAAGAGATTTTCGATACCTCTGCAAATACCACTCACGGCTAATAATACGCAGCAAGTCGGGCCTGGTGTGGATAGGAAACCAGAGAGTTTCAAACTACCGGTTCCCAAACCCGAACCAAAGAAAGAAGAGACAAAGAAGTAAACTTGATATCCTATGCATTCACCAATACCAAATGTACATGAAGGTGGAAAGACTTTCTATCGAACGCTTCCACGTTCCAATTTAACAAGTGATGTTTGAGAAATGCTTTCATTTTATGTTAAGCCAACAAATACCTGTGAAGGCGGCCCTATTTCTTTGTAGCATAATTCCCAATTCCTAGGGCATGATATTGAAGACATGGTGGTAGTTCCACTTGCTTCCAAGCTTTATTGATCTCTCCAATATTTATTTACTTCTCATGCAGGTTGCAAGCAACCGTCCCTTAATCATGATTGCGCTTGCTAGAAGCAACTCAACCCCAGAAGACCCATTTAAAGGGAAGCCGTTCATAAGGATCTACTAGCTAGATAACATTTGATTCTAGAATCTTTTACATTTTGTTTTCACTCAATGTGTTTGTTCAGAGACTCTCTTCATACGTTATGTTTCTAAATAACTCTAGCCACCACCAGCCGCCTATCCTGCAACCCTGGTGCGACGTATTTATCCTAATATACTATCTCCAGACATCTTCCCTCTTGTCTAATGTTTGATTCGTGCCGATCTGCGCGAACTGTCCATAGTCGAACCCTTCCACTCTTATCCTACCCACAGTAGCCTTTTTACTACATTCACCTTCCGCAAACTCTGATATTTAGCACCTCACACCACAATCCCTCAATATTTCGCCTCACCTCCACGCCTAATCTGCTTTTCTCTTAGGCTTTTAAATAACCCTTCCTGCCCTCTTGCTCAAGCCTGTCTTGGATTTGCCCATTGCATCCACTTTCTTTCTTTCTTTCTTCTAACAACGCTTCACTCATCTACTCCTTACATGATATAGGCAATACAATACTAAAATAACCCTGCGCCAAACAAAATCCCTACCATGATACTAACACCAGTCCATAGCAATTTCATACCACCAACGTCTGTATCTCATCAGGTTTCGAGTATTTATGAAACACAAAAGGACACGTACAGTACATCTATCATTATCTCTAGCACCACAGCCAGAACTTATTCTGTTTAATTGAGGTGAAGGTTGAAAAAGTTAAAGAAATACCATAATATAGCAAGATGAGTTGGAATATTCGAACGATGCACTGTTTGGAGGAAGGGTTCCCTTTTCGATCAAATCCAAACTTGTAGAGCCGCATTTTAAAAACTATTAGTGCTCGAGAGGAACTGCGAAGAGCGCGGAAGTAGGAAATCATCACCTTTACTAGCATATATGGTTAGGATGTCATTCACATCCTGAACCTAACGAGATAAATACCCGCTCGCTGTTATTATAACGAGACTAGTGTGTCAATACCTTAATAGGCTAGCAAGTTTGGAAATCCTTACAATCTACAAAGAGTGCAAGTGCTCTGATCTGCCAGACGATTTGCGATTTTCAGAGCCAGAGCAGCAAGATTAGATCTAAACGCAAACCAATCGAAAGGTAAATTCAATTCAAGAAAGGGAAAAATGAATCGAACGAATCCATCTATTACTTCGCTATATAATCAAACGACAATCTACTATGAATCGTATCCATTCTACCCCTGGAAAACCTAGCCCCATTCCCAACCTAACTCGTACCCTAAATCTATTCATCATCACTATCGACATCATCTGGCAATGAAGCCCTATATCTCCTGCTTGCTAAATCCTCCTCTAGGCCACCCTCACTCTCAGGATCAATATATCCCTCCCCACCTAGTAAGCTCAATGCTACAGGTAGGAATATTAACGCATGTATTGCTGCAAAAATCACCAGCGCCAACCAAATTCTAAAGTAATAAATCTCAAAGATCTTCGACCTCGTGAAGGCCAAAACGCAGACTCCTAGAAGTTTTGTGATCGTGATACCTGAGAAGACGGAACCACCAACGTTTACGAGAGCCGTCCAAGCGCGGGCATCTCGGCCACGGAACTTGTTCTTCGCACGCTCCATGACAGAGCGGGATGGGAACATGAACGCTCTTGCAATATGGGCGCAGAACTCGACTCCGATACCAACGCAGATGACTAGATTGACGAGACTGACAGCGTTAAGAGATACACCGGCTACGGCCATAGTGCCGATGATATCGACAACAATCATGGTGACCGTGACAGTAACCACAGCTCCTGTCTTGACCGATCCAAGCAGAATAGATGAGACGACAAGAATAATAGCGAGTGCGGAGCCAAGTAGTGTTGCAGTTAAGCCCACAATTGTCGAGTACTGGTCGAAGAAGATATAGTAGGAGCTGTACGGGAATACCTCAATCCCAGTGCTTTTACTTAGACCGTCTGCTATTCTCCGGGCAGAAGCAAAAGCATTGATGAAGTCTTCTTGACTATGGAGTGGCGTATGGCTCGAACGGAAGTTGCTTGCCGGGATAGTGTTTCGCTCAGCATCGATCACGAGAGCGGAACTATAAGCGGCTTTCCCACCCAGCGGGCAGTATTGATCCGTTGAAGCAGAGATCCATTTTTGAAGATAACGAATAAACTCTTCTCCTTCGGGCATACCATGAAGGGTGATATTCCAAGAAGGATCTCTGTCCTTAAAACATGTTTGCCCTTTCTCGACGCAGCATTCTTCCAAGTCGGGGTCAAGCCAGCGGAAATAGTCATCGATCCAACTGGCGGAAGAAGACGCAATAAAGGACAGATCTGGTCGTTTCCTTTCCTGTTCGAGGATATTTGTAAGAGATTCTTGCTCACATGTTGTAAAGCGAGAGCATAACTGCTGCTGATGAGCCCTCTGAGTGACGTTCAACTCTCGAGTGACGAAATAAACTGGAGGTCCAGATTCGAAGTAGTCGTATAAATCGTTGAAATAGTTAATCATGTAAGAACCATCTGGAATGGCGACACGCTGGTCAAGTCCAAGGGACACCTCTGGGATTAAAGAAACCCCAGCAGTAAAAATACCTAAGAAGATGACAATGACTGCCACTTTCATCTTCCTTCCTAATATGGTTGGGGCATAACTTTTACGAATGAACTGTTGAAGGCTCCCTTCATCTTGACCTTCGTAAGATCTGCTTAGATATCCATTGCTATTCCCATTACTAAGCTGAACACCAGCTCCCTTGATCTGAACGCAAGGGAAGCAGTCTGCTCGATGGTCCTCGACTCGTCGCTGGTTCAGTGCTAAAACTGAAATGAACATCGTCACCTGCAAGACCGCATTGATGAAGACAGCGCCCGCAGCGTATGCCGCAAAATTTCGGACAGCTGGCATACCAACAAAGGCACCGAGAGCAAAAGCGATTGTCTCGGTAGTAGCAGAGAGTAAAATAGAGGGTCCCATACGACCTAGGGCTTTGGCAATTCGATCCTCAACCATTCCATCTGGATGACTGACATTAACTCTCTCGAACTCATGGACGATAAGGAAGATGTTATCAACACCAACTGCCAGGACGATGAACGGTATTACTTCAGCAATAATTAAAGTCACCTTGATACCAGCGGCTGAAAACAAGCCAATGGATGCTGAGATTGACATGAGTACAATCAAAATACCAACCACACCTAGCGTAAATTTAGATTCGACTAAAGATATGGCGGGATTTTTCAAGACCGATTTCAAGGATAGAGTTGTTGAACCAAGAGCTAGCGATGCATAGAAGAACATGATTATATAGCTTATCACGACAATCTTTGCATCTGTGTTGGTAGATTTATTGAGCTCCTCTTCCAAACTGATTTCGACATTGAAGGAGAGCCTTAGCCCACGGTCACTAGCTTCCTCTTGTAATTCGAGAAGGAGATCTCTGAACGATGCCTCCCAATCCATAGCTCTAGCTACTTCAGGAGTACCCTCCTCAGCATTGCTGACAACCCAAGTTGTAATAATGGCAGGGGAATCTGCAAATTGATCGGACTTCTTAAGACCCCCTAAAATAAGAGTGGGCTCTATGGGTTGTCCGAACTTTGGAAGACAGTTGACAGGTGATGTAGCACAGTCTTGAAGTCTCGACTTCCAGGTGCTAGGGCTGGTCGTTTTGATGTTGTTGCCGAAATATGCCGCTACTGATTGCACCACGCAAGCATCGCCAGTCGGTTTAAAGCAAACGTCTTCCAGGGTAGCTCCAGAAATCTTTCCTGTGAGACCAGCTACACGCTTTTCGACCTCGATCCACCATTCAAGTGTCTCATAGCTTAATACCGGACCCGCTCCTTCCTTATTTGTGTCGTTTACAAGGAAAACCTGCTCGGCGCGGTAGAAAGGACCAAATTTTTGATCAAAGAACTCCTTCTCCTGAGCAGCAGCAGAAGTTGGGCTAACCCATAATCTTGCAGGGTTTCTTTCAATCTCAAATCTCATCCAGCCCAAGCTGAGTAGCCCAACAAGAAGGATGCTGAAGCCAATAGTAATTCCAGGGTATCGCGCAGCTGCAAAGCCTAGCTTGCTAAAGGTTCTATCACAAATTGTGTTGATCCAATAGTTCTGCTGAGGGCGGTCGTACATGGCACCATTGTGGACCAAATCTCCTTCGTCTTCATCATCGCTCGGTGCAGCATCCTGTAGAAGTCTTAGACGCTCATTCTTGTGCTTAGCGTGCCTAGCATAAGCAATATGGCCGAATATCATAGTAGCGAGAAGTAGCATAATGACGCTATAAGTTAAGATAGCACCAAATGATAAACAAGGTAGGATTCCAACATGGCATGATTTAGTTTCAGTGATCTCTGGTAATTTGGGGCAAACGTCAGGACAATCCACACAGGCACACCTGAATTTTTCATCCTCGTCGTTGCATTTCTTCGGTATCATCTCGAGGGGTCTCATATGTTCTTCTAGATAGCGACTAGGTCGAGGGAAATTGATTTGGAATGGGGATCCAAACGGCGGGTTCTTCTTCCCCAGGAATCCTAGAAAGTCGGTATAGTTCTTCGCACCACCACCGATAAAGCTCATGGCATTTGTATTTGTTGGTCCAAACTTGACATCTTTGCAGCTGTTGTAGAAGCCACTGCCGTACTCATCTGACACAAGCTGGTCGAGCTCCGTCACCCTCAACTTGCCACCACTCTCCTCCACCTGGGTTACATTTATGAAGAGGGACTGATCGGGAGAGCATGTAAATGTGCAGAAGATATTGTAGAAGTTCTCCTTACATGCTGGGCATGCCGAGATGAAGTTATTCGCTTTCTTAAGGTTCTCAGACAATACATCGAGCTGGTGAGAATTAGTATAGAGCCAAAAATTAACAGCAGATATTATACTTGATCTTCCTCGCAACAAACTGGGCCGGTACTCCATTTCGGCCCACACATCTCCACCAGCTTCTTCCTCACATCTGCTTCGGGTTCGTTGGCGAGGCCATTATCTGGACACGGGAGAGCTGGCGAGAAGAAACTAGAACTTCCACAGCTTCCGCGGATCGAGCATCTTCCTGCCTCATGTTTGGGCGTAATGGGTTCGCTGGTTCCTATCGTCAACAGTCCTGCGACAGCTACCACCGCCCATCGACCCATTTCGGTAACTTCTTCCTCAGCGCCTCTTGAGGCTCTGATATTAGTTCACTCTCAGAAGAGCAAGCCCGAAGTGTATTGGGTTTAATCCTCTGTATCCGAGATGTTGTTCATGACATGCGTTGGTGTCCGGTGTAACTGTTTATGAATCTGAGAGTCGGTTTGTTGTGGGAGGTGATGGCCAGCACGTCGTCATTGCGCTCGGACTTCAATGAGGCAGCTGCCACCCATGCATAGCTGAAAGGCTTCACTGAGAGGAAAATACCCACAGTAATAAGAAATACACCATAAGTCTAATGAGAATATCATGAATATCTCTATGAGGGGATCAAGCGTTTTTGGAATTCTATGTGAAGGGCTAATTAAATGTTGAGATTGATTTTTCGAGTTCGTTTCGCTCGATCCTTATCCTGTCTATATATCACCGTATGCAGGTACAACTCGCACGCCCTCTCCTAGCTCTCGTGGTTTCTATCATATTTTGCAAAGCATTTCTTTAGCTCTGTTCGATGTCTCTCTTACAGGATAAAAGGGAATGAAATGAGTTGAAGCCCGAATAAATCAAAGGAAAACTCTAGATAGTGGTGGCTGGAGGTTGATCTGATAATAATGGTAATGCAAAGCCATGTCTTGTCTTAAGCTTGGCATGTTGTAGAAAGAGGTATTGACACTTACTTTTTCTCCGCGAACAATTTTTTACTTGCGTCTTTGATCTTATGTCAAACAATGAAAAGGACTGTAGATGCTCTACTGCTCGTCGGGTTATACTAGGAAGTCTGGGAAGGCGTAAGGCGATGGAGCGAGAATTTACGAAGGCGGATTGTAGATTTTACAATGCCTATCGGTGATTCTTACTAGTAATAAAGCATGGGTTTTCTCCCTCTTATATTTTGCGGCTTAAAATAAGCGCTAGGCTTTTGCCTGGGCTCTGAGTCTGAGTGTTAACACTCTGTTCCACTGATGCAAAAGAAGACTCGAAAAGGGCTGGATGGGGCGCTGTAAAATTTCTATTGCCCCAGGCGTGAGATCTAATCCAAATATTGTCGTGGGTATCATCCAAAGCCCAGGCATCTTTAGAGTTTCCTATCTAAGCAAAATAAATGACCCTCCTGCCCGCTTGCCCACCCGTGAAACTCCTAAAACAAACGAGGCCGTCCCAACGCTGAAAGAATGCAATTGAAGAAGTTCAAATACGATTGACTTGAAATTAAACCCCCGGGACGAAAAAAGAATTCTATCATCATTCGAATTCCCGCGGATTTTAATAAGGATGAGAATCCGAGAAAACGAAAGTGGGGGTGTGTGTCATCGTGATTCGTTACTCTTCGGCGTCATCAAATATCGTACATCGAATCTGAAGTATTTTGGGGCTTTACTGCCTAGCTCTTAGATGAATTGCTGCTCTCTATTGCTGGCGACGTTCGACCCGAGCTCTCCCTTGCTTTTCCCTTCTCATGTATGGATGCAGCACCATCGTCTTGATATAATGAGTTGTCTTCAATATACTCGATGACAGGTGCAGGAATCAGATACTGTACACTCATTTGTCGTTTAAGGAAGAGCCTGATTTTCGTACTGCTGACATCGTTTTGGATTAATTGTTGGATTACCTATGAATGTTAGGATGCATTTTGGTTGAACACGATCTGTTGCCAAAGCAGATTTGCTTACATAAATATTGTCTTTCCACTTTTGAAGATTGCCAAGCGCATCATCTATATCGGTACCTGTCCGTTCTAAAATGAAAGTCCCATATACTCCTAAAATATGATCCAGGTCATCCGGTGACCATACGCCAGGAGTTGACATGGTCTGTATCAGGTCTGCACCAGCAAGTAGCATTACTTTCGCCCCTGGGATGACCTGACTGATTTCGTGTTGAAAATGATCGAGGACTTGGGCAGTGGGCACTGTAAAATAAACGGTTAGCATTCCTTCGTCCAAGGCCGATGTAATGTCGGGTGGACCGACTATAGTTGGGTTGCAGGGCTTCCCACGGGTCAACCATTAGCCACTGCGATGTCTGCTCTACGGCAAGTTCGCACATTCGTAATCTAAACACATTAGAGTGATACATATCTGGACTCGGAATAAGGCATACCTATGCGCTGCACTTGCCAAGCCTGTTTTCTTATATGCATCAGACACAGGCGATAAGTACCCACCGACAATTTCAAAATCCGTGTTGAATTTGGCATAATCTAGAGCAGAATGGTTAGCATTATGGTCGTAGGGGTTCGGCACGCATCTCCTCACCTGCCGCCATTTCAAACATCCTCAAGTGCAAATACGTTATCGGCGCTACCAAAAGTCAGCGGGGGTTTCCTTTCGAATCGCAAGGAACTCTTACAGAAACTACCACATGCGACGAGAACAAGTGGGGTGCGCGAGGGGTCCGTCTGGGTCAGCTTTAATCGATGACGGGGAAATGTATAGTTTTGAAGGGTCTGCGAAGATGCGCTCTGCGCTGTTGGGCTTCGGGAAGACATGGCGAGGATTCGGGGGATAGAATGCGAAAGCTCGGTGTTGTAGGTGCGAACAGGCCAAAGGCCGATGAAGATTTGCGATGTCGCAATGGAAGGGCTGCGAGGCCGTGGACTTCCGGAGGGACTGGTGAGGTCAAGGGAATGACTGTATCCAGGTGGGGGAGAGGCACCGTGGTGCAGATGGACTGGCCGTGGCGATGAAGCAGAGAGGCTCGCTCTAATGGAGAGGAAGAAGGGAGAGGGGCGCTCTTGGATATTATAAAGCACGGTGC
The DNA here is from genome assembly GCA_000328965.1 of Ascocoryne sarcoides NRRL 50072. Taxonomy (NCBI): domain Eukaryota; kingdom Fungi; phylum Ascomycota; class Leotiomycetes; order Helotiales; family Gelatinodiscaceae; genus Ascocoryne; species Ascocoryne sarcoides. The sequence goes on along the minus strand of KB205948.1, from coordinate 913,016 downwards.
CGTGGTAATAGTCGGTGCGCCTTCTCGTCAGCTAAAGCTCTCTTTACTTGTGTCGAAGCCTCCGGTAGTAGCTAAGTGCTAATCCCTTTCCCCCGCCGTGAGGTGGGGTCGCAATGCAATGGCGGAAGGGCAAGGATAACGGGTTAGGACTGGCCGGGCGGGACAATTGGCTCGAGGTGCTGATGGGAATCAGAGGCAGAGAGAGGCGGGGCGAGGCGATGGATATAGATGGTGATAAGGGGTTGAAGGAGCTGTTGCTGGCGGGCGATATATTCATGTTGGCGGCATCCTCACAGACGGGAAGAAAATACGGATGAGGTCAGAGCTCGCCTTCGTCCTTCGTGATGGGTGCGGTTGCGTTGCGTTGCCTTGCGGTCGCGGTCACAGTTGCCCAGGATTCGCTTGGAAGGAAATGATTTTTCCCGACTCGTGCGTTCGAGAGGCTGAATCACGCTCACGACGTCTTCCGGTGGGTGATCGATATGCTGGATGATACAGAACGGCCCCTTTGTGGCTGCACACACACCCGGCACTTTACCCGGTAAACGACGCGTGATTCATGTGTTTCTTATAGTAAGTAGCATGCTTATCCCGAGCACACCCAGACTGGAGTTCGATTGCTACAAAAGGCTCCTTGACGAATTCAGCGGCCAGGAATGTTTTCAATAAAGCAAGCGGTTCCGAGTGCTGAGGTCGTGACGGTCCGCAGTTGGTGGTTGGCATGGCGCAATAGAGAGATCGCCCGGCATTGCACAAGTCAAATACCTACCCACTGTTCTTCCATCCGATTCAAGACGCGATAATGCAAATGATCGAGAAAGATACCGAACAAACCCTCGAGACACAAAAGCTGTGAGGCACTCCTACAGTTCTGAGCCCCCACAACGAAATGCCGAACATCCCCCCCGCAGCATTTGTCCCGCATCATGTAATGTACTGGACAAGGATGTTTCGGCGGATTCTACGAAGAGAGTACTACTATATGTAAAATGCCGGTTTCTACAGTATGGCAAACAATCATTTGAAGACTAAAAGCTATAGTTGTAAAGAATTCGGTCCGTTTAGAAAGCGTAGAGATTTCTAGGTAGTCGTTGTCGTTCTTGCTTGTTTGCAACTAAGTCTAGCTGCAAAATAATACATACTAATTGTTCAACTCTACCCCTCTCATCCATTTTGTGCGAACAATGAACACCAGAGTCTTCTTGAAACAAAAAATATTGCTTTAAGACCAGTAACTTCTTTCTCGGAGTAGAATTATGTCGCATCGTAGAGCGCCTGACTTCCTACTTGCGATACAACACCAAGAAACGTAGCTTTGCCTGGAGTTCTGAAACACGAGAGCAAACCCGTTGAAGATAAGATGACGGGGGTAACAGAAAATGAGGAGCATTTAAACCCTTTTCTCGTGGGACATAAAGCTATCAATAACGTAGAGCAACAAAGACGCGGACAATATAGCACGAATAGATAGCTAGACAAAGCCTTTCATGCAATTCTCTCCTCGTCCTTTCAATAAACTTGCAAACCCGCCGTAAGATTTGAAGAATCGTCCATAGCCTCTGACCATAGTATCACTTCCCGAGTCTTTATGAGCATCAGGGGTTGCGAATGCGAGCAAATGAGGAGGAGAACAGTTGGCGACTTGCTGGTCAATGACTGCAAAAGAAAAACGTCCGCCAAGACCGGACGCTTCTCACAATAAAGATCTCTGGAGATGTTGCTTGATGTCTTTGGGATAGTGAAGCAACTCTGATCAACTCTTGAATACCTCTTTACTGATCATCTCGGAACACTAGTTCATGCCCAAAGAAAAGAGGTGCGAGACGGGTGGATAGCTTTATGCTTTCATAATTTGTCTCAGCCGCTGGCACCATAAGCGAGGGGCCGCCCGATCTTGCTATCAGACTCTGGGTGCCACTTGAAGCCGAGAACGTACCAGCAGCCTCATTCAATTCACCTTCAACGTCTACATGACTCCTTGCGAATCTTCGACATTCCTGTGAATATAAGAACCTCCCTCTGCCACCAAATGGCGTAAGCCGATGGATCAACGAATGAGCTCTACTTCAGTTTTCGATAACGACAGAAGATCGAACGCAACTTCCAGTTCCAGGTCTGCCAAATTCACTCCTTCCTGCTCTTTCTTTTAATTTCTCCCGTCGACTCCTACAAACCGATTCAACTCCACGCCTTTGCACAGGCTATTCAGAATCATATACTCATGCCTCCCAGCAGCAGAATTACGCGTGCCGCCGCGAGACAGGCAGCGAGCTCTTCGGAATCTGCTGGTTCTTCTGTGCCAGCTGTTCCAGCACCCCCCCCTACCCCGGCGACTCGAACTCCAGCAACAGGAAGAAAGCGCAAAGTTTCAGCTCGAGATCCGAGCCCAGTACTACAGGCAGAGCCACCGAAGCCGTCCTCTTCCTCCAGACGCCCGAAGCGGCAAAAGGTAGCAGAGCCGGAGGAAAACCCTCCAACCCCAGCCCCTGTGGCATCCGCTCCGTCTCGTCGAAAGAAGGGAAAGACTCCTGCGGTTATGTCGAGTCCTGGGTAAGACTGCTTCCATTTTTGCGTTTCTAATGCTTACCAACCTGTAGTGATTCTGCTGGTCTGGGCAACGATCAACCCAACACATCCGCCAGCTCCTCGAAACGAAAGTCTTCCAGACAGAAGAAGAACGGTCAAGGTGTGTCGATTTCTGAGGGTAAGGAGTCGGGTTCGGGTCTGATGAAAAACGATGCAGATTCGAATATCAATCCCCCAAGCACCAGCCGACGAAATAAGAAACCAAGTCCCCCAGAAATTTCTCCTTCCCCCCCACCTATTGACAACGACGATGACAGCGAGGATAACGAGGACGAGGAGATGACTCGAGAAATGGCTCGTGAATATGAAGGTCGGGAGGATGACGAAGATGATCCGTTCGGTGGATTTGGCGGGCCAGGAGGTCCACCACATGGCCTTTCGAGCACGTTGAGAGCATTGAGCGGCATGATGTCTGGAGTGTCTACGAGATTACGGGATATTCTGAATAACATGAAGCAAAAGGATGACCCATCGGTGCAATTGATTGCTCTCCAAGAGCTGTCTGAAATTCTCCTTGTGTCTACCGAAGACAATCTGTCGGGGCATTTTTCACCAGATGCGTTTATTAAAGAGCTTGTTACGCTTATGCAACCGTCAGACTTTGGGGTTGATGACTCTGAAATTATGCTGTTAGCTTGCCGATGTCTTGCAAATTTGATGGAAGCTATGCCATCTAGTACCGCAAATATTGTGTACGGAGGCGCTGTCCCTATCCTGTGCCAAAAGCTATTGGAAATCAACTATATTGATCTAGCAGAGCAAGCTCTTAGTGTAAGCTGTACATGACTACCCATCCGTATTTTTATTCTAACAAATTGTAGACATTGGAGAAGATCTCGGTCGAATACCCCGCATCTATCGTTCGCGAAGGAGGGTTGACTGCATGCCTTGCATATCTTGATTTCTTTGCTACAAGTACCCAGAGAACTGCCGTTACCACTGCTGCTAATTGCTGTCGAAATATTCCGGAAGACTCGTTTCCAGTGGTTCGAGAGGTTATGCAGACCTTGTTAGGTGTTCTAGGCTCAAATGACCAGAAGGTTGTTGAACAGGGCTCTCTTTGTGTCTCGAGAATTGTCGAAAGCTTCAGATACCACCCTAGCAAACTCGAAGAATTAGTTAGTACGGACTTACTGAGGGCCATCCTTCGTCTCTTACTTCCTGGTACTACCAACCTAATTGGGCCCAACATTCATACTCAGTTTTTGCGTGTGCTCGCCTTTACCGCGAAGGCAAGTGCGACTCTATCCGCAGAACTATTCAAGATGAATGTTGTCGAAACTCTATATCAAATCTTGACGGGCGTTTCCCCTCCTGATCCTACAGAGGATTTGGCATCGAAGCTTGATAGTGTTGTCATCATGCAAGCCTTAATCCATAGACCACGGGAACAGGTAATCGAAACTTTGAATGTCATTTGCGAGCTACTTCCCGGGCTGCCTCGGGAAGCTAGTCTAAACCTGGACGAGATTTCGGAGCTGGATTCGACATCTACTCCCGTCCCCCCGTCGTCTAGGAAGAAGTCATCCAACGAAAAACGCCTGGAGCTTCTAGAGGGATGCAAGGAAGAAGTCAAGCGATTTGCGATTATTCTCTTTCCAACCCTGACGGACGCTTTCTCCAGCACAGTCAATCTAAGTGTCCGCCAGAAGGTCCTTAGTGCACAACTCAAGATGCTTTCCAACCTTGACAAGGACATTTTGAAGGAGGCCCTTCGATCTGTGCCGTATGCCTCGTTTTTGGCCGCCATTCTTTCTCAACAAGATCATCCTAGTCTTATCAACTATGCCCTTCAAGCAGCTGAACTCCTACTAGCTCGTCTTGACGATATCTATCGATATCAATTCTATCGTGAAGGTGTTATTGCCGAGATCTCAAAGCTCGCTTCTACGGATTTCGCCGACATTACTACGAAGCCTGTGATCGAGGAGTCACCAGCTAGTGAGGCAGCAGCAAATGGAGAAACAAACGGTGCCCAAGAGATTCACGATAGACTTCCTCGGGCTGCTGGATCTGGGGAGGATGATGATGACTCGTCAGATGATGATAACGATGACGAGAACGAGAACGAGAACGAGAACGACGATATCCCTGATGATATTAGCCCGTCTCCCGCAAGCTCTCGAGGCTCGACGATGTCGTTGGACGGTCCTCCCCATCGCCTACCTTCTGATGCTGTTAGTATGCAACAACTCATCCAACTGCGAGCCAAGAAATTCTTGGATGTCCACGACAACGAGAAGACGAGTAAGAGCATGAAGAAGAAGGCAACAAAGATCTTAACTGGTCTCCAGACTTTAGCTTCAAGTATCGAGTCGCACTATCTACATCAGGGCCCGGGGAATGGTGTAGATCTTTTCAGTTCCCTCGCGGCATATTTCGACGGCGATGTCTTGGAAAGCGTTACGAGTGCCGAATTGTTGAATTCTGAAGTGGTTCGGGTCTTACTGGAGGTCTTCAACAATCCAAACGAACATATGAGCAACGACGCTCGTTCTGCATTCCTTGAGGTTTTCATGGGCCGGAGCATATTGAAAGCTCCTAAGACAATAAATACAGATTCGCCTGCTACACCTTTCAACGCATTAATCCACAAGTTACAGGATCTTTTGAGCCGATCAGAGCATTTTGAGGTTGTAACTGTTCATCAAAATACGTTTGACGGAAACAGAAGCAGTGCTGCATCGATGCTTGCAAAACAGATCCGATTAAAGCTAGTTGCAGACGACGAATCTGAGATACCCAGACCGTATCGCAACATTATGGTCTCCATTCATGCTATTGCAACATTCAAGGCACTAGATGATTATTTGCGCCCTAGAATTAGTCTCAGCGACCGTCCTCGGGGATCGCGACATCGGGACGGTATATCTGGTGCATTGGCTGCACTTGCTGCAGCGGGAGGCATGTCTGGATCTTTCACAGGTGGCTCTAACGCCCAAGCACGTTTTGCAGAGCGTGGTTTGGCTTCAGCAAACACAGCTACCCCTTCTGCACCGATGCCTACTCGCAGCTCCCGCAAGCCGAAAGCATCAAAGACTACCCCATCCATGCCTCAAGCTCCTCCCATAGGCCAGTCGACTTCTGCTACCCCGCAAGAAAAGCCTAGTGCCCGCCGCTCGAGTAGACGCCAAGCACAAACTGAACCGCCACCCCCTCCTCCCATCCAAGACGACGACAGCTTGATCGGAGCTCTAGAATGTGCTGATGAAAGACAACTCAGCGATGACGAAGATATGGAAGATGCTGCAGCCTTGGATGCTATCGTTGATGACTTGGAGGATGAGATGGACGAGAGCCCTCCGCCTGACCCTACTGCAGTCAACCTTGAAGTAGCCGCTGGTGGCAAAGTCACTGCGCGTAAAGAAGATGGCACTAGAGTCGCTACTCCATCGTCAATCGCAGGAAGTAACTCGAGAAGTAGTTCGACCTTGCATGCCGCTGCTACCCAAGCCGCCTTGACTACTCCAAGCGCTTCCACTAGGCCAATGTCATATGCTGCTGCTATCCAAGCAATACCTCAGGATTGGCACATCGAGTTCAGCCTTGATAATAAAGTCATTTCTAATGAGACTACAATTTATAGAGCAGTGCATGGCATGTCGGCAAATGTCGATGAGAACGCTAGTCGAAGTGTATGGTCTGCTATCCACCCTATCAGATTCAAGCGAGTTCCAGGTCCTCCATCTGCAGAGCCCAGCTCGCTTACACAAGCTTCCGAGGTCACCGAGACAAGTGCATCAGGCATTCCGGCTTCGTTGGACAAACATCCTGCTACCTCGTCCATTCTTCGATTGCTCAACATCCTGCATGCACTAAACGCAAATCTAGACGATGTTCTTGCCGAAAACAAGGATACTTTGAAGCTAAACGCAGAGCCACTTTCTCAATTTGTGAATACAAAACTCACAGCTAAACTCAATAGACAACTCGAAGAGCCCCTTGTTGTTGCCAGCAACTGCCTACCTAGTTGGAGTGAAGATTTAGCTCGATTTTATCCCTTCTTGTTTCCATTTGAGACACGCCATCTGTTTTTGCAATCCACCTCTTTTGGCTACGCTCGATCAATGACTAGATGGCAAAATGCTCAATCCGCGGACGAGTCAAGAAGAGATCGACATCGCGATGAGCGACCATTCTTGGGCCGTCTCCAACGACAGAAGGTTCGCATTTCTCGGTCCAAAATCCTCGAATCTGCATTGAAGGTGATGGAGCTTTACGGTGCATCTCAAAGCATTCTGGAAGTGGAATATTTTGAAGAGGTTGGTACTGGTCTTGGTCCCACCCTAGAATTCTATTCGACAGTCTCCAAGGAGTTCTCAAAGAAGAAGCTTAAGCTTTGGCGTGAGACTGATGCAAATGATGCTGACGAATACGCATTTGGCGTCTGTGGCCTCTTTCCCTCCCCAATGAGCGAGGACCAATCCACAAATGAGAATGGGAAGCGCATCCTCCATCTCTTCAAGATGCTTGGGAAATTTGTTGCTAGGTCCATGATTGACTCCCGGATCATTGATGTTTCTTTCAATCCAACGTTCTTCCGCCTCGGCGACGGGTCAATGACGGTCACCCCATCTTTGGGTGCTGTGAAGACCGTGGACCCCCAACTAGCTACCTCTTTGAAACTGATCAAAAAGTTCGTCATAGCAAAGAAGGCTGTTGATGAAAACCCCAATTTGACCCCTGCCCAAAAGGTGGCCGAAGCGGAGGCGCTTCAAGTTGACGGGGTCCACATTGATGACCTAGGTCTAGACTTTACTCTTCCTGGATATTCTTCTATTGAACTCATAGCAGGTGGGGCTCAGACGGCCGTAACGATTGAGAACGTGGACCGTTATTTAGAGAGAGTTATTGATATGACTCTGGGAAGCGGAGTTCAGAGACAAATCGATGCGTTCAGAACTGGCTTCACCCAGGTCTTCCCATATACCGCCCTTAGCGCCTTTACTCCCGATGAGCTAGTTATGCTATATGGTAGAATTGAAGAAGATTGGTCTCTTGAGAGTAAGCGTTGTCCTCCTCTTGGATATTTTCTTTTGCTTGTCGCATACTAATTTAATTTAGCATTAATGGACTCGATTAAAGCCGACCATGGGTTCAATATGGATAGCAAGAGCGTCAAGAATCTCTTGCAAACTATGAGCGAGCTCACGTTACCGGAGAGAAGAGATTTCTTGCAATTCACTACTGGTAGCCCAAAGCTACCTATTGGTGGTAAGTACAACATACTCCCAGCTTCTTTTTCCTTAGGATAATGGCTAATTTAATGGCAGGTTTCAAATCTCTCACTCCAATGTTCACTGTGGTTTGTAAGCCGAGCGAGCCACCTTACTCATCCGACGATTACTTGCCAAGTGTTATGACCTGTGTCAACTACCTTAAGCTACCCGACTACACATCTTTAGATGTTATGCGCCGCCGCATGAGTACGGCAATTAAAGAAGGACAGGGCGCTTTCCATCTGTCATAAGGTTGCCAATATGCAAAATCCACGAGTTTGGCATGTAAGGCAATAGAGATACCGGTCTCATGCACATATTTAACTGCTGAAAAGTGCTTTCCTTGCATTTTATGTATTCACGAGCTTTTCCTCTATCATGTTTTCTCCCTCCCGCCGATTTCATATGGCTGGATGATCAGGTCAGATTGCATGGAAGGTCGTTTGGGCGTACCACAGTGGAGGATATCACAGGGAATGGACGAAACGGTTGAGCTTTTTTTGCGGTTTTAGTAGATAGACGACTGTCTGAATGAATTAAATCATCGCCAGGGGGAAACTCATAGTATCCTCTTCTTGCGTGCTTGCTTATAAGATAGGGTTCAGATGGTTGCTCGTGGACCTGTTTCTCAAGGAGTGTTTCTAGGGTTAGTTCCATACCAGAGTCATATATTTTCTATACCGTGCTACTATTTAGTATATAGTAGAGGCAGCGAAATATCATCGTCGTGATTTTATTGTCCATTAGTGAATCATCATTAGAACGGAACATATTTTATCCGGAGCTAAACTTACGCCCTACATGGCGGAGATGACTGCGAAACTCTAACCCATAATTAAGCACAACTACAACACACCACAATGCCATCCAAGTCTAGGAACAACCTTCGTGAAATAATGCATATCTTAAATTGGGGAGGTTTATATAAGGACGCAACCTAGGCGCGCCCCTTTTGTCTGCATTACCCATTATCGCACGCATTGTTGGTGCGCTGACGCACACTACACAATTTGCGTCATGTCCGACCTTGAAGAGCTGCGGGCTCAAATACTCGTGCGTTTCACCTCCCTTCATCTTTATGGTAATTTGGGATCTTTTCAGCTAAAGACAATAATCACAGAACGAGTATTCCAAACTAATCGACACGCCGCTTATCCTAACTATTCTATCCGACTATGACCTCAATGACTCGGTGCAACTTAAAGAAGCTAGACAGGCCCTCGACTTCTTGAAAGAAGGTGCCATAGATGAAGAAGCAAGTGGTTTTGATCCCAGCGGCACGAGTGGATCCGATTTCCTCTCCCCTAGGCTTGAAGATGGGAGAGAAGATACTGAAAGTGTGAGCGCGCGAAGCGCACAAGGTTGGAGGAGCCAAACAGACAATACATCTCTGAGCCATGAGATGTCATATTTCGATCTGGAGGGACTCGATTCTTCAGATAACTATCCCAGCTCTAGTGGAGAGCAAAGCCCCGAAAACGATTACACCATCGAACCCGACGGGCTCGACAGAAATGGACAAGAAGAAGACTTGATGGAGATGTTCCCCCAGCTGAAGCCATTCGATATCAGATGGACACTAAAAAATTGCAAGGGAGATGCAAGCGTAGCCGCCATGGAACTTTTAACAGTGTTCTTTCAAGAAGAGAGTGGCATTAGGCGTCGAGGCATTGACGGATTTTTGGAAAGTGAAGTTCCATCGTTTCCACCGAAAAGCAAAAGGAAAGGCAAGAAGAAGAAGGCCCGTACCTTGGTAGATCAAATCAGCAATGAGAATAAGTCGCCAACACCTCTTGCAGAGAGCAAATGGGACACCGCTAGACAAGATGTAGAATTTATCTCAAACAAGACAAGAATTCCTACGCAACAGATTACTTCACTCTACCATGAGAATGGTGCTTCCATTCCAGCAACAATCTTAGCTATCATAAAGGCGCACCCACCGATAGATATCGGATCTGACGATCAGTTGATGGTACAAATCAATGCTTCGGAATTGCATCCGGATTTCCCAACGATACCGATATCAGACCTGGAAATTTTGATTCGGATAGCAGAGCACTCTCTTGACGATGCACGGGATCTGGCAAAGGCATTGGCTGCTCGCCCAAAGACAGTAAAGCAAGGTGGTATCCAATTGGAGCTGCGGCATACTCCCCTCAGGATACAGACAGACTTCACTCCTGTAAAAACCCGAATGCATAACTCGAGCAACGCAAATAGTTCATTAGATCTCGCTTCTGCAACTGAGAAGAAGTCCGCCTTAGTACAGGCACGAAATGACGCGTATACGAAAGGAATTGCTGCAGCACGGAGAGGAAAGTCTGATCCGTTGATGTTTTCTGCTGCATCACATTATTTCAATGAAGGCAGAGACTATGATTCCATGGCTAAAAAGGCAGCAAGTGCTTTAGCAGATGCTCTTGTATCTCAACAAAGCTCTAGAACCGAGCTTGATCTGCACGGTGTCAGCGTCAAAGACGGAGTTCGAATAGCCCGAGAGGAAGTTACGAAATGGTGGCATGAAGTAGATGAGACTCAAGTAAGAGGGAAAGGCGGCAGGCCTGGGTATCGAATTGTTGTTGGTGCAGGAAGACACAGCGAAGGTGGGAAGGCGAAATTAGGACCTGCTATTGGTAAGATGCTTATCAAGGAGGGGTGGAAGGTTGAAGTTGAGAGTACGGCGTTTGTCGTTAGGGGAGTTGCCAAGAGGAAGTGATTTCGAATTGTTATGATATATGACGGGCCGATTGCAGTGCTTCGCATTGGAATTTTGTGGAGTTATGGAAGATGGAAGAGCACTTTGCTGCATAACTGGGCGTTGGAAATGTACGAGTCGACGATCTGTTCATACTTTTGCTTTCTGCTAATAGCGTATGGCAGGATTGAGATAAAGATCGTGTATAAATATATAGGTAGATGTTGATATATGAGTGAGTTGAGTGACCACTGAAGTTGCGAGGACAAAAGACTTGCTATAAAACATTGAGATCATGTTCATTCTTCTTCAATTTATAAATACGTGAGCATCGAATGGATCTATATATCAAATTTTATAACAAAATTCTTTATTGTACTTCCGACATCTTCCTGTGCCTTTCTATTCTTGGTTTAATTCAGCCCAGTCAAGGTGCCGATTAGTATAGGTCTAGCTTCATCCTAACACTGACTGTTTTACAATTATAGATCCTCTGATCGTGTTCAATGAGCAACTACTTAATTATCTTTATCCCCTTCGTTTCCTTTTCAACCTCTCTTATATCCTTATTCTCATAAGGTTTCTAAAGCAGATTTAGATTAAATCCAATGATCATGATACATTGTGAAGCTCGAGATTGAGTTGAACTTTTTACACTAGAATCATTCAGTTCTTCGAGGATAATCTGGCGGCGATGCAGCTTGTTGAAAAATGCCAGAGTCCACAAAAGACATTTGAAGTCGTGTCTGAATCTAATAACTCTATGGTGCCAAAGTCTCCTTCCCTCCTTCAAACTCACTAACATCATACTCATCAGGATACCTCTCAATCACATCTCTCAACTCAGCCATCTGCTCCTTGACCTCGGGGGTCATCTCATCATAAACATCCTCAAACATTGTCCTGAGCGGAGATTTCTTCTCCTTCTCCGCGTCCGCAAAAGCCTTCAAACATCCCTTCCGCAACCTGGCTCTCGCAGCACTCTCTTTCCCCTCGTCCCAGAGCTTCTTATTCTCCAGATATTTTCTCAGCCGGGTAATTGGATTGTCTCTCCGTTTCCAATCTTCAACTTCCACTCTGGCTCGATAGGCGAATGAATCATCGCTGGTGCTGTGGTGGGAGATCCGATACGACATGGCTTCTATGAGGACGGGTCTTCCTCCGTCCTTCAATGCTAGCTCTCTGGCCTTTTTGGTCACTTCTCGTACTGCCAAGATGTCGTTGCCGTCGACACGAATGGTGTCGATACCATACCCTGTTCCTCGACTGGCGATTCCATCACCCCGGTATTGCTCTAGTGTGGGGGTGCTGATGGCATAACCATTATTACGACAGATAAATACCACAGGACAGGAACGAGTTGCGGCTATGTTGAGGGCAGCATGGAAGTCGCCTTCACTAGCGGCACCTTCACCGAAGTAGCAGGCTACCACTCGAGGAGGTGTGTTGGGGTTGGTGAGAAGTTGCATTTTCAAGGCATAAGCGGCGCCAGCCGCTTGAGGAATTTGTGTTGCTAGTGGGGAAGAGATTGTATGCTAATCGTCGTCAGTAAACCCAGAAAGACTTGAAGAAAACATGGGTATTCACAATATTCAATGCAGCACTCCCATAATGCACTGGCATATTCCTCCCCTTTCCAGAGTCTTTCTTATTTGCAAACAATTGGCTCATGAAGTTCTCAAATGTATATCCTCTCTGTGCAAACACGCCAGCCTCTCGATACTGGCAAAATACTACATCTTCTTTCTTCAATGCAGACGCAGAACCCACACATGTCCCCTCCTCGCCTTGACCTGTCATGTAGAAACTTAATCGACCCTGCCGTTGAGCATCGAACATAATGATGTCCATTATGGATACCGAAAGCATAGTATGGTACATCTTGAGGCAGAGCTCATCCGAAGCAGGCTCGAATGAGGGGTCAATGATATCGCCATCGGGACTGAGGGCTCTGTAGGTAGATATTGCGGGGTATGTGGAAGGATGCTCGAATTGGAGGGTGTTGGTGAACTTGCTGTCGACTGCACCAGGGAAGCGTACGCTTGCTACTATTAGAATTTCTCGTTGGAATCGTAGAAGGTAAACCTACCCTGCAGCGCCCGGTTTCTGGGAGAGGGAAGATGACCATCTTTGCGCAAGGAGAGGCTGCAGTGTGCTTGATTGCGGGAGGAATGCTGCTGAAGGCCTACACAGCAGGCGGATCGAGCGGCTCTTCATGGTGCTTTTCTCTATTATGAAATGCAGTGAGTATTTTTTGGCGGTGGCTCGCCAATGTCATTCAAGGCATGTTTGACAAGTTCTATCCAGCATTTGGGTACGAGGTATTGTAGACGCTGTTGATGAAGTTGGAGCTTGGATACTTATTGTGCCGCGAGAAGCCGAGATCTGAGGGGTCCCCGCATTCTATTTTTGTATCAGACCCATATCAAATTTTAAGTTTCAAGCTAAATACTACAACCTTTGAGACTGTGAATTGTGAATTTTGACAGCAATTCCAACCTACGCGTTATTTGTTGATTTGCAGGCTATTGTTATTTTCCAAAATAGGGGGTTTAACGGGTTTTATTGCAAAATATGTAGCTAATATCCTTAGTCAGCAGCAACTCCAATCCACCAGGTCCTAGTTGTCAGCTATTAAATGTTGAGTCATCAAATTGCAGATTGAACTTAGCTCCTTCCCCAGACTGATGATATTTAAAGTGTTAAATATAATTTAATTGTTGGAGGAGGGAATGGCTCACATAGCGGTTTGGATAGTTGAGTTTCTCTAACCATTACAACTTTCTCAACAACCTGCTATTAAAACACCTAAACGTCTTTCAAGCTTAAAGCTTAATTAATGACAGTATTTTACCTCTGACACTAAACATCTGAGGGACTTTTTACTCAGACACTGGAAGGATAATGCTTGCAATCCAGAAGCAGGTCTGAAGGCCGCTGGAGTACGATTCCCCCAGTTTACATTGGCAAAATTGTGAAAAAAGCCTACTCTTAGAACCTATATAGTAAGCAAAGCCACAAGCACTTCTTTCATGCTTCCAAAAAGCGCTAGATCACATTTCTCTAGGTCTAGAACGGTGAATGAATGGCGTATTTATAGGCTGGCGAAACCTCGATTGCTAGGGCTAGCAGGGGTAATTGTCGAAGTTGAAAGAATGCAGTAAAATGACTTATTTTATGTTCGCTATCTTCGCGTTGCTATTAAAACTTCTAACAGCAACGAGCTGAGAATAACTTTGATTCCCGAATTATAAAATATACATCCAGATGCACCGCCAGGCCTCCAAGTCAGACGGAGCATACAGGATAAATGCCAAAGATGCAGAATTCAGACTTAGGGCTTGTGCGATAAAACATGTCGTAAATTCGTAGTTCGGGCTCTATAGAATTGCTGGCTCATAATCATTCATAATTTGATATTGCGAAAGCTACATTGGTATGACTGGTCACTGGTGAGACATAACGTCCGGAGGTGCCTCAAAGAATGTTATGTGTTCTTGCCTCGAGGCTTCAGTATTCTTCGTGGCTCTGTAGCGAGCTTTTCGCGCCGAGACCCTAACAACTTTACTGTTTATAAGCTCAGTCCTTGATATAATTATCGAGGTTGATTAGAGGGCTCTTTCAAGAGAATATAACACGCCCATACACTTGGCTGACATGATCCCTACCTTATATATCAAAATAAGAAAAGAATTGGCGGTTCAATTGAACCGAACGTTTCGTGGCCTAGTTGGTTGAGTGAGCTGCTCAGGTCAATCGAAATTGTAATAAATAAGGCAGTCTTTGTGAGTCCCTCGCATTCTTCTTCTCTCTATAGGCATTTCACAGTATTAATCAAATAAAAACAGCTTCCCTATCATAAAGTCTAAACTTGAATGCATTTGTCTGCATTGTGCAGCTTTACACGCTTACTTTACCTTCGCTTAAAGTTGCGACCGTATAGCAACTGATTCACCTTCACGCGCGGATTTTATCAGCAATCCGCGACTACCACCTTACAATAACATCCTCAATTTCCACACCCAATCCTCACATTACCACTCAAACTCTCCAACCCTCAACCCACTTCTACCAATCACAAAAATAAATCTCATCACAAAATGGCTAAGTCCAACGAGAAGAGGGATGATCAGAAGAAGGGTGACAAGAAGGGGAAGGGGGAGAAGACGGGTAGCAATGGAAAGCGGCCTTCGGGCGTGGTGAAGTAAGTTCTTCCCGATTTCCTTCTATAAGGCACACCGATCTAACAATTCTCTTAACACAGGACTCGAAAGCGAGAGCGCAACGATGACAACGAATCCGACTATTCCCTCCGCTATCAGCAGAAGAAGAAAGTGCGAGCCTACCCAGGCTTTCAGAAATGCTGCAAAGGATGTCAGGATACTCTCATCAGTACCGCACAGAAGGATAAAGTCCGCCAAGTGCAAGCCAAGTAAGTGCTCAAACACTTCCACATCATCGACCTTGCAATGATAGCTAACATCCACAGACGTGCAGCTGATCGCGCCGGCCCACCTCCAGCTTCCACAAGCACTGCACTCGCCGTCGGAGGAGGAGAGCCAGGAGGAATCCGAAGAGGGTGAAGATGAGGAGGAGTAAGCTCTTCCTCGCTCCATCTCCAAACAAACACCGGAGGATTCACTCCACCTCCACCTTACCTTTTTTTCCTCCTCTTCTTCATGTCCAGAGCACTACAATTCGCAGACAGACCTCGCGTGGTGGCATTGCTTGGGACCGGCTTAGGCCTCTTCCTCGCACACAGGATCGACGTGCCAACACTTAGCATGGTATGATATATATTGCTTTGGGACGGACGAACTGGACTACGCTTTTTCTTTTTCTTTTCTTTTCTTCAGGCACCATGCATAGCACGCATAACATCAGTGCGGGGAGACAAGGCATGGCCTTGCTCATCGCTGGACAAAAGTTTTTTTCTCCCCCTTCTTTTTTTTTCTGCATGTATTATAGCCCACACACAGCATCGACGTGCGAAGGAGCCTAGCGTAGCGCTGGACTAAGCCCTACCTTTTTTTTGGCTTTTCTGTATGTATCATAGCGCACACAATATCCGCGTGCGAGAGCCCGCGTGGCATATGTTAGGGATGAGTTAAGCTTCATCTACACGCATCTTCCTCTTCTAGAGTGCTGGCTTCACATGTTGACATACTCGCTTAACACATCCCGACCCCAAAAAAATTCCACCGGCGGAATCCCGATTAGAGAAAAAAAAAAGATTCGACACAGGCACGGATCAGCAGAGATGACATCATTTATTTAAGCTATGAATATAATGTTAATATGACATAGTTACTGAACCAAAATGACATCGTTTAGCAAATCTTCAGCTCCCTTACGCATCTGCTAGCAAATTCTAGTAGATATGTAGACTCAATAAATGCGCCCCTTCCGTATCATAACGATATATTTCCATCTACAAATCTACAAGAGTGTAGTGGCTTATAGCTATACCCAGCAAGTCAACTCTATATTATGCCGTCAATTCGTCGCCAAGAAATATCCCATTTCCTCATTGTAGATCAGCCCATGCCAGTATTCAACATCATCGAGAAGTCGCCGGAGTGGAAGGATTGTATTCACCACTCGAGTACGACGAGTCGCGGTTTCCCATTACACCACTTCCGTGCCATGCCCTCCTTCCGCCACTACCCCCAGCTCCACTTCGACCGTAGCCGCCATGTCCTCCACGGATATGCCCCCTCGAACTTCCATATCCGCGTCCTCCATATCCAGTATGCCCACCTCTTCCCCTCGGCGATGGCTCGCCAGCTTTGAACTCTCCATCCTTCAATGTCTTCCCACCCCTTTTTCCAATATTTCGTCCCTTCCGCCCAATGTGGAAATCAATCATTAGTAGCGGATCTTCAACCCACCTCATCCCCTTCAATCCCATCGCCTCCCTTTCAGACTCCTTCACCGTCCAGGCCTGGAATATCTGGCTCGGAGCTGATAATCCTCTCAGTTCTTGGACCCAAGCCTTGACATACTCTCCGTTTGGATCATAATCAAATGCCTGCTTGACTGGATTAAAGATTCTCGCCTCCCCTCGAGGATCATTTCCAACTCCGGCCAGGTACTGCCAGTTCCCCCAGTTGCTAGAGAGATCATAGTCTACGAGCATACACTCATACCACTCCGCACCTATCCTCCAATCAATCTTTAGATGCTTTGCGAAGAAGCTAGCAACGTTTTGGCGAGCACGGTTGGATGTGTAGCCAGTGTGAAACAGTTCTCTCATACTCGCATCAATGAGTCCCATGCCTGTTGTACCATTCAAGAATCGTTCAATGAGGTTGTCGATGTCTTCCTTGGACTGGCTATTTCCAGGATTGGATGGAGAAACCCAGTAGTTGTCTTCGTTCTCGCCTTTGAAGCCACTGACCCGGAAGAGTTTGGGGCCGAACTTGCGGGTGCAGAGACGCATGTAATCGCGCCAGAGAAGCTCAAAGCGTATTGCCCGCGTGCCGACATTTTCACCTTGGCCATAGCCTTCGATGCCTCTCCACACCGCATTCTTGCCGTCTTCGTATTCCAAAAGAGAGGCATGAATCTGCCGAGCCGTGATAGCCCCTAGGACCAGGTGTGCAGAGAGCTTGGTCGAGTAGTCGAGGCCAAGGAGACCGTTGCGGGTGTCTTGGTAAGTCACGATGTTGCCAGTCCAGATGAGGTGTTCAAGACGTTCTTTGGCTCGAGTTTCGCCGCCCTTAAAGGGATGTGCAGACTCCGTTCCAGGTGGATATTTCGGGGCATTCGCAACAAGGGCTTTGCTTTCCAGGGGCTTCAAGAGTGCATTTTGGAGCTCATCAAGAGAATCGGGTATGACGAATGATCCATGTTGTGCTGGGATCGAATCTTCAGGCGGATAAGCTGGCAAGGAGTCTTTGTCAGGAGTCGAGAGGACCGGTCTAGAGTGATCTCGAAGCGGTTCGACCGTCTTGCGATAGGTTGTAAAGACATCTGATAGCTCGTCGATGTTGCTGAGTGGAAGATCTCGACTGAAATCCCTCCGGGTTAGGCGATTTCATGGCTGGCAGAGGTCAGGGTACACTTACTCGTCAATCAGGTACTTCTCGTCCGACCAAAGCTTGAACACGACGCCGTGCTTTCTACAGACGTTCTTGACAGCTCGCTCTTCTCGGCCTTCTTCGACCCCTTCTTCGCCGACCATCCAGACACCGCCAACCTGGAGATCATCCGCCATATTGTCCACCAGGTGCTTGACGACCTCGTGAATCATCCCAACTCGGATGCAAAGGCCGCTCCCCAGCCCCTGGAAAGACTTCTTGAGGTCCCAGACAGATTCGGCTATGAATTTGGCTCGGTGAGGGCCACATCGCCAAAATTTTGCGAGCTGACTTCGTGCTTCCTTGTAGGGGCTCTTGGCAGACTCGTCCGAGAGAAAGCCACTCACTTCTATCTGATGGGCAGCAAAGACGTAGACGGGAAGAAGATGAGTAAATCCATGATCTCGCCTTGTGCCGAGCTCATGAAGGATGGGATTGTCGGAAACTCGAAGGTCTCGACGCAGGAGATAGATCAAGATCTTGGAACCAGGCATATCGACGCAGATTGTTCCGTGACGAGAGAGAATGGCAGAGCAGAATATCCACGATGACAAGGCTGCCGGAGAGAGCACAGCACATAAGAGGAGAGGCGAGACGGAAAAAGGGGGGAGAGGAGAGGGTAAAAATAGTATTGCAGATGGAGGGTGCCCTAGAAGGCAATCCTACTGCCCCGACGAGCGCTGTTGACAGGAGAAGGAGAGCAGATCTTGGAATCCGGAAAGATAGGTAGAGGCAAGGTGTGAAAAGGAGAGGCTTAGAAGAAGGTCGGCGTTGATGGGACGAGCTGCAGGTGCACGCCAGGAACAGGAAGGAACGAGAGGACGAGAGGTTGGGACGGACGAGCCTCAAGAGGTAGCGCCTGAGGATCGGCAGCCAGGGCGCGGGTGGTCTGGAGGGATGTAAGAGCAGTAGGCCTGGGATAGGTCTGGGATGAGAGGCAAGAAAACGGAACAGAAGGCAAGAGAATAAAAGAAATAGAATATCATATAGAAGAATCCAGGAGGGAGGCGGCAGATCTCGTATCGGGCTCGACAGGCTGGGGACGACAGTATCTTGGGAGGCATCTGGAACCAGGTATTTCCCATGGTACTGGGTGCTCGCCGATGGTGGGAGGGCGGCTTTCCCGGCGCGCCTCCTACAGGTTAGGTTCAACTACAATGGTGGGAAATATACGTGAGGCAGACGCAGCTACAGACAGATCCGATGCTCGTCGAGTTGAAGCCATGGAGACCAGACTTGCCTCGATCTCCGCGGGTAACAGTGCAGTGCTCTACCGGTCAGGCCAAACCAGACCAGCCCAGAGTCCTCCTCGGTTGTCGGCCTAAGTCACGAGTCCCGGATGGAGGTAGTTAGTACTGCGTCCCAAGTACCACGGCGCACAAAGACGGGGGCGAGGTACCCACGGCGAAGTCCCCAGTACCAGCTGCCAAGTACCGAGCGGTATAGGGCGTGTATACACCGGCGAGGGATGTCTACATGTACATGTACATGTCTAGATCCATGTGAGGATGTATCGACGCACGGGGCAGGACCGAGTCGCCTCTTCCTTCCCCCGGCGTCTTGCCGTCTTCTCTGCGGGCCGCCTCATGCTGTGCTCGCCGGCAGCAAAGATGGTTGCCTCTTTTCCTGATCGACAGAGGCATGTCGATGATGTCGATATCAAACCCTCGATTGTCTAGATCGGCACTAATAGTCGAGCGGTTCTGGACCTGTCGCTAACGAGTAAGGCTGCGCCGAGCCCCGAACCGGTAGCTTAGCACGGAAGGAGCAGTCGCTCGTCGCTCGCTCCGGGGGGGGCTCTTTCCCAAACGGGAAGGACTCTAGAACGACGGAAAGGCAGAAGGCAGAAGGAGCGTTGCTCCCTCTCCCCTTTCGATTCCACGCTCGACTCCTGCACCAGCGTGCAACCCGCGTGGAAACCCTTCCGCCCTTCCGCCTTCCGCCTTCCGCTCGCTGCCAAGTTCCCAGCGGCCCTCCCCTGGCCCCTCCCATGTCACCCTTCGCAGGAGAGTGGAGGGTGCTTGACTTCGCACTTCACTTCACACTTCATTTCTCTACAGCCTCACGTTTTGCTTCATTCGCACCCCGTTTTGGCCTTTGCCACGGCCGTGGGAGCACAGGTTCCGCTGAAACCCGGACGTCGTCCCATCGATCACCACGTTTTGTGCCGCCTCTTTTCCCCATCGTAAGGCTGGCTGGCCACGCGATTCCCACTGACTACGGTATCGTACCTCGATCATGATGGAAAACTTGCAAGATCCTTGGGAATCGACGTTGCACATCGTGGAGATTTGCTTGCCGTGGCTGCACCACGTGCACAATTTGCACAAAACTAATACTCAACCGTGGCATTACTCACGATTAAACCCGATCACGATCTGGTGCTTGAAGTTCGCAAGTTTATTCTCCTTTGGTGGGATGATTTTGACCTCTCTACTTACTATTTGCTGGCCGACTTTCGCACAGCCGCCCGTCCCTTGCATTACACCCCGGGAGAGGAAACTTGCCTGGCGGCTGCTCCCATAATCCTTTTTAACTGTCTCGACAATCCCTACGGCCTATTTTGCCCTTGGCTTTGGTGTCCTACGTGAGCTCTATTGCCTGAAGCAGCCCTTTGTCACTCGACTTGGTTCCAAGCCCGAAACCCGAGCCGGGGGGACTCCACAAGTCTCTCCTGTAAGCTGGTTACTAATTCTACGAAAAATAGTACATGCTCGTGGCCAGATGGTCTCCAGATGCGAAAGGATTGTCAATAGGCAAGATAGGGCAAAATATGATCTTCATTGGTGCAAGGATTGATGCATTTCTGCCCAACATGCCAATCACTCTTCTAAGCTGGGTTCTTATATCAAAGCCCGTACAAGGGCTAGGTTAAAAGGCCTTGGTGCACAAAAAACGGAACTGAAAACCTGAAATTTAAACCCCATCTGGAAATAGAAATTTCCTTGGGCTATGAGAGACTTTGCACTCTCTAGCTCCAGCTCTTCCTCTCGGGGCAAAACTTCTTATAGCTCAGGTCAAACTCCACTGTAACATGGCTGTGCCCAAAGCTTTATGGTTACTCAAATACCTAATGGCTGCGACCCTCACGAGTTGCCCCTTCACCGCCGATTCCAACCCATCCAGCCCGCCAATGGCTCCAAGAGAGAGGACATCCGCGGGCTGGCATTAAGGAAGCTGAAAACCCAAGAGCTGACTGATGAAATATTTCAATAGTCCTCCGATCGTCTTCACCCTCCGCTGATGAAGCAGGGGCCTGCAAGCCGGAAGTGCAACTCGGGGTGCCGCCTTACTAGAACTCCCTATCGCAGTTACAAGAGTAAGAGAAGATGGATCCGAATAAATAGTCAACTACTACTCACGGGGCAATATCCAGAATACTCGCTAACAATACCCCTTTCCGGCCAAGAAATACGAGTGTTCCTACTCCGATTCTCTACAGTTTGCCAACCCACTTGGGTCCAGCTAAAGGCCACAATTTGCTCGTCACTCTGCCCTCGCCTGCCTCCTGGGCACGTTGTTATACAAAAGTCAACCCACTTGAAATCGGACGCTCCGAGCTCTGACTTCTTTGTGGTTTGGAATGAACTACATCATCCTCTAGACTTATAACCTAGGCTAGAACCAAGATTTTGTGTGTAAACAGAGTGTAGAAATAGGAGACTGCAAATCCTGAAACTATATGCATGAAAATATCTCCATGAGTAACATAAAGATATTGGACTTCAATTATCTCCACCGATGATAATCATCAAGAGTAAAGACAATGAATAGACGTCAAATTTAGAGTGGCGAGGGACAACCGGCTAGGCTGGTCTGGACCGGGCTACTTGCCATACATTTTCCTGCACGTGATGGCACCGAGCTTCAGCTCCCTACCGAGGCTCAGCATAGGTCTACCTATTCCCGCGAAGTTTTCCACGCTCCGATACTCGATGGATCATGTACGGTTTGCACGACGTTGCCCAGCATATTATTGTTTTCTGTTTTGCAAGCCCTATTCAAGTGCTGAAAGAATGACCACCCCCAATCCACGCATGCGCTAAGGTCCTATAGGAAACACTTTGAATTTAGCAGACAGCTCTGTGGATGCCCTGGGTCATTGGTTTCTTTCCACCTTTCCCTTGGCCTCTGCCATCTGCCTTGGTGCCGGAACTCGAGTGCTGCTTCTCGGCGCCATTATCTTTCCCTTTGGCGAGGATGCTAAGGTCACTCTTGTCGTTGTCCTGTTTTTTCCGCTCTTGTCAGTTCAAGTTCTCAATATAATATGGATTTAATTTGCTTCTCGGGGGGAGTCTTGCAAATGGGGGCGTGAAGAGAGCTTACAATCATATTCTGGGTTGTGGCGCAGATATCAGAGATTAACCGGTCGAGGAGATCGAAACTCATACTCTCCCTTACCACTACCCTGAGGATCTCTATCTTCTCCTCGTTGGGTGGGAGGGGATAGTTTGGAATGATATACTGTTTCGCCCGCAAGAGATTCGAGACTGTGTCTTGCGTCAGATGGGGAAATTCCTTCTTGAATCCGTCGCTGAATCTGAATGCCACGACGGGTAATCCAGCATTGTAGTCAGCGGATGTCTCATTTCCACTCCCAAAAACGGTGTCTTTGACGCCAGCGAAGGAGTGTGTCCCTTTTTGGCGGTGAATGTCAGATACGCAGGTGTACCAGCCAGTTGCTTCGAGAGCCTTAGAAAGGAGTCGAGCGTTGGCCAGACAGTTTTCCATGATGGACTGATAGCCTTTGAAGCCCAGGTGGATGAGATTATAGTATTGCGCGATGATTTGAGCTCCTGGCCTTGAAAAGTTCAAGGTGTAGGATTCTTCTGTCCCCCCGAGATAATGGAGTTCGAAGATGAGATGTTTTGGGAGAAAGGATTCGTCCCTCCAGATTATCCAGCCAACGCCAGCGTACACGAGACCAAACTTGTGGCCGGAGGTGTTGATGGATTTTACTCTCGGGAGTTCGAAATCCCATTTTGGTCCTCCAGCGCGAGCATGAGCGAAGGGGGCGATGAATCCTCCCGACGCTGCGTCGACGTGGATTGGGATATCGATTCCAGTTTTCGCTTCAAATTCATCCAATACGTTGGAGATTTCTTCTACGGGTTCGTAGTGTCCTGTATATGTCGATCCGAGAATCACAAACACACCAATGGTGTTTTCATCGATGTTCTGCTTCACTAACTCCGGGTCCAGCCGGAATTGAGACTTCTCGCTCACGGGCAATATCCTCGCTTCGACATCGAAGTAACGTGCGAATTTCTCCAACGCTACTTGTGCATTTGCACCCATGATGATATTCGGTTTCAAGGTGTCCTTTTTCTCAGCCATCCGTTTTTCTTGCCAACGACGCTTCATCGCCAGGCCGCCTAGGTGGATGGCCTCGCTTGAACCGGTCGTTGCGGAGCCGATTGCCCGCTCCCCCTTTTGGACTCCCCAGAGGTGAGCAATTATAGAGACGCATCGGGCGTGCATGGCCATCATGGCGGGATATTCATCGGCGTCGCTCATATTCTTGGAAATGTTCTCCATAATGAGTTCATTAGCTTGCCTTTCCATATATGTCCCTACAAAACTTGCGAGATTGAGATTGGGCCGGCCGTCGAGGTCGAGTTCATCTTTGAGCATCTGGTGAACCGAATCTGCGGGTGCTCCATCTTGAGGGATGATGAATTTGGAGATTTCTTGTTGGGAGGCATACCGGGTTGAGTACGGGGTTATGTGAGAAGTGCCACCTTGGGAATGGGCATGGTTCTCGCCGGCTGCTTTCACATGGAGGTTGTGAAGAGTCGAGATAATTTCCTCGGGGTCGACCTATGTAATTTGTTAGTGTATGTTTCTAAAGTCAAATTCGACCTTAAAGCCCTAAGGTGAGAGCATTTTTCTCGCGTTACGAAGGGGTTAATGAGCTTACATGTCGGGAGAGAGACATCTTAGGCTGAATTCAAAGTGATTTCTATGGTGTGGCATCAATTGAATGGGAAATCCAGAGTTTTGTTGACAAACTTTGTTGTCAAGATATTGTTACGAACGCGTGGTAGGGAGCTAGTGCACATCTGTTGTCCTCCAGGCTAATATGACGACAATGACGAAACAGCTCCAGCTGTTTGGGTTTGAATAGCCCCATCTTATTTAAGGACACCGTTATTGGTTAGAAGCGAGCTTGGAGGGGGAGGAGTAGCCAAAACGTCATCGCTCCTCGGAAACGAAAGCTTGATTCTTGATGCTGCCCCTGTCTCCTCATATAATGCCGCTATTTTTAACCAAGGGGGAATTGGAAATTTCTGGTCAATAAAATATTTTCCAAAAACCGGAAGATATATTGAGAAGCCCTGAAACATTACCGATGTTGGAATGTAGGGCGTACTGCCAAGGCAAAGTTTTCACCCCTTGCTCAACAAAGTGTTGATCCACCGTATTGCCTTTCTTTTATCTTATCCAACCCCTGTGTTTTCAACGGCACAGCCCGGGATAGTAGTGTTCGAGATGCCGCTGTTTTAATCAAATCCCGAAATCCAGTCTCACAATTTAAAGTAATTTTTATATTTTTAATGTGCTGTCGTGAGCTGAATTCCCTCGACGTTTGGACCTTGATCTTGATCGCCATTCCTGCTTGGCCGATCCCATCCCGGGTTCTGATCAGCATTGCAGAAGCTCCGAGCGGGACACGAGTGAGTAAACATGGAAAAGATATGGGATTGATCATCGTCGTCTCTTTCTCGATGATGCTACAATCCAGATCTGATGCCACCTGCTGAAGGTTGTACAAGCTGAGAGCCTGCCTATGTAGTATATAAGAGAAGGAATGAAGGACGCGGAATGAAATTAGATCGGTGGAATTGGGACTTTATATTCAGAGTTGTGGCTTTTCATTCACTATGTAGGATTTGCTCCCCCCTCTCTCCTCGATTTGCTCAAAGAGAACTTTGTTGCGAGTACCCTCATCTAGTGCAGCATCGCTGAAGGTAGAAAGCGTTATCACTTCCAGGCCTCTCTTGTCGCCTCTTTATAATACATCTAACCTTCCTTAATTCTCCTCTCTCGGTTATAGCATAACAGCACAATGAAGTTGATGAACACTTTGCTACCGCTTGCGGTCGTTTCAAGTGCCCGTATAATTCCCGACGGAGAGTTCACCGGCCAAATTATCCTCCAATCTCAAAAGGACTTTAAGGGCCTCTTCGATAGAGTCCAAGACAATGTGGAGGATATCTGGTCCGGAGTTGAAGAGAGCTTCAAGGATGCCATTGCTTCCCCCCAGAATGCCTTAGACCGCGCATTAAACGCGGCCGATGATACCGACGTTAAGAATAAGAACTCCTTCGAATGCTATACCTCGATGGCCAAGTTCGAAATCCAGGAATGGCTTGACTCAGGCTCCGCTATTGAAGATGTCGATCTCGTCGAAGAACTGAAGGATTAGACCCCCCCCCAAAAGGACTCATCGTCCACCACACCATGGCCACAACCCTGATGAAATGTCAAATCAGACTGTCTATGAGCTCATTACTAGTAGCAAGCTCACTACTAAGCTTGCTAAGCGCATCAACGAATACCCAGACTTAGTTAAAATTTTGAATGGAACAACCACAAACTACACCGTCTTTGCTCCCACTGACAAGGCGTTTGAAAAGCTTCCTAAAGGACAGAAGAAACCATCCAAAGAGTTGATCGAGAAAGTCTTGTCATATCACATCTCGCCAGATTTCTATCCTGCTGCACGGATACTTGGCTCTCAAACCATCCCAACTATTTTAGGAGAGGATTCTCTTGGTGGAGAAACCCAACGACTTCGAGTCACTTTCAATATGGTCGGCCATAGCAAAGGACTAAATCTCAACTTCTATAGTAGAGTTATAGCGGTCAACATTGCATGTCCTCTCTATATCTCCTAACAATGCTAACCTTCCCTAGTTCGGTACAAACGGTGTCATTCACGGTTGACACTTTACTCCTTCCTCCCCCGCCAGCTTATAAGATCATCGAACACCTCCCCACCGAGTTTAGCACCCTCCAACTCGCCCTCCAAAGAACCAATCTCTTCGATATCCTCGCATATACTCCCCATTTAGGGGGAACTCTCTTCGCCCCTTCTAACGAAGCCTCCCTTAAACGCGGCTCTAAGGTCAACGCCTTCCTTTTCTCTAAACACGGCTAGAAATTTCTTGCAGCCCTGCTCAAATTCCACATTGTTCCCAACCATACGCTATATACCGATGCTCTCTGCCAAGCGAAGGATGCCGAGACCGAGATTAAGAACGAGATCGACACCACAATATCTCCTGTAGGATATTTTCACGTTGATCTTCCGACCCTGTTAGAAAATAAGGGGTTGAGTATTGATATTGCCAGACTTGGTGGCTTAATTAGTATCAAGCTCAATGGGTACAACACTATCGCCGTTCCAGATAGTATTACAAAGGATGGGGTTATTCATGTTGTGTCCTCTGTATTAGTTCCACCTAAGAATATTGGTAATGAACAGTACAGGGATGAGGAGATGGATCT
This sequence comes from Ascocoryne sarcoides NRRL 50072, assembly GCA_000328965.1. Taxonomy (NCBI): domain Eukaryota; kingdom Fungi; phylum Ascomycota; class Leotiomycetes; order Helotiales; family Gelatinodiscaceae; genus Ascocoryne; species Ascocoryne sarcoides. The sequence continues at coordinate 886,917 of KB205948.1, read as the reverse complement.
GGACCAGTTTTAAGGAGCGACTACTTCCTTTTATCGAGGAGTTGTAAAAGCTTCGGCCGGAGGGAGCAAAAGTGGAAGAATTTTGAAATGGCGGGTCAGGAGGGCATGGCGATCGAATGAGTAAGGGGTGCTGAATAGATTTAGAAGTTTCGATAGGCAAAGTAATAAAGAATTGTTACAAATGACAACACAGTTATTTTTCTTGTCCTGTCGTCTCCCCCCTTCCCCTGTTTCCCCGCAAAATGATATCTTGCCCATAGCTTTAGAAATGGCCGGGCCGGGATATGCCAAGACTCCGCTCCCGGAAATGCAACATCGGGAGCCAAGTTAGCACAGCGTACGAGATTCACCACTAGAATAAAAGCCCTTGTCTTATCACTTGGCAGTGTTTTCCAGTAGATTCAACAAATTCGGTTGAAACAAGTCCAATCACGCCTCTCACGAAAGCTAGAGGACTTCAACTGTTAAGCTAGACCGGCTTAAAAATGGCATATCTAGTGGAAACACCACGGCTCTATCTAGAGCGCCTATCCCTAGACAAACACCTCCAAGATTTTCACGAGCTATGGACCAACCCCGAAGCAGTGATTTGGTCGTGAGTTCCATATTTCCCTTCCGCCCTACTCGTCACCTCTATACTGCTTCCTGCTGCCTGTTCAAACATAAGTGCTTCCGTTGTTAAGTTTAACCTAGGTCTAAACCGGCGAAAAAGAACGTAGAAGAATCGAGGGAGTGGATGGTGGAGCATGTTTTGCCTACAGAAGAGAATAACGAGATTGACAAGCTGGCTATGATAGTGAAGGAGGGGAAATGGAGAGGAAAGATGATCGGCTTTGTGGGGACGAATAGGTGGAGTGAGGAGGGGATCGGGATGGAGGTGGGGTATTGTTTGAATATTGAATTTTGGGGGGAGGGGTATTGTACTGAGGGGTTTAAGGGCTTTTTGGAATGGTTTTGGGGGCTGGAAGGTAGGTGCTCTTGTTACTTCCTTTCCACCTTTGTTTTCTTCTTTTTCTCTCTTACAAGAACGTAGGAGAGATGGAATAATGCTGACGCGAAATAGAGAGGAAGAATATATCTAGGCTTGTGGCGAAAATTAGTCCTGGGAACGTAGGGAGTAGGAAGGTGGTAGAGAAGTGTGGAGGAAGAGAGGGGCAGGTATTAAAGGATGGGTATGAGAGGTGGGTGGATGGGGGTAAGAAGAGTGATGTTACGTGTTGGTATTTCGATAGGCCTGGGAGCGGGAATAAGGAGCATTGAATAGGACGGTATTACATACATCGATTTCAGTGCTGACCGAAATGAAGGATGTTTACAAGCTTACGCCACCTCATGGCAGTAAAACCCAATACCATTTTTAGACCTCCATATAGAACTAGAATTTTCATCCTAGAGCTTGTCTCGAGGTATGCTTCTGCATGCTGCTTGCTATACACTATGGGATCCTGCCTGTAGACTCCGCATCCGGGTCAAGTAGGAAATGTCTATTTATACTTAATTCTCGTCACTGTCATCCCCAGACCCCTAGATAGCTATTAAAGGAAACTGCTACTACCCAAAGCACTCTTGAATAGGGCAAGAGTGGGGACACTTTTAAGTGCTGACGAGAAACTCTTGCCATATCCTTCAAATTGGCAAATTTAGAAAAATTGTGTCTCTCACGGAGGATGATATGGGAGAGATGTTAGGAAGTGAGACAGATATCATGAAAAAGATGTGGTGGAGATGCGCGAAAACATCTATAGAAATAAGAAGTGAGACTCTGGAGTCCTAGATAGGTACTAGGATGTCTCTAGTGCTCTGTTATTGTTATTAGCGAAGAGGATTTTAGGGTTCTCTTGAAATCTAAGGTTGCTGGGCACGGCCCGGGCACTCGGGCCGCTAGGCAAGGCCCCTCGGGTCCCTCCCGAAACAAAATGCGAGCGCATTTTCGGCCCGCATTGTCTGGATTACTTCCACAGATTCACGTTCGAGAGTCCAATGCGGTAAAAATTAATTCACCTAAGCCATTATTATATTTCCTCCTATCCTTGCGGATTCCGAAACCTAAGCACACATTTACTGGGAGCTAATCTGTGTTTTTTCCGAAAACACTTGCAATTCATGCTACCTCTTTGTAGCCTCCTATTGCCCGACAACAGCTCAACACAATGTCCACACGACTACCACTATGCACCGTCTCCAGATCTGCCGCTCCAAGAGTAGCATTCCAACCTCCACAGCATCGAATATCTTGCTTCAGACCCCAGAGAATTCAACGACTACAAGCTGGTCTCTACTCAACCGCGCCGCCGCCAGTTGAAGCCGTAGAAGCAGCAGAAGCCCCAAGACCAAAAGACCTGCGTTCCCAATTCTCTTCTGTCCCCAACTCAGTGTACAGGCAGCCAAAGCGAAAGCGCTCACTCAGACCCTACATATATGCAACCATATTTCTTGGATTGGGCCTGACAGCAGGATCCTATATTCGTTTTCTACTAGCTCCACCGCCTGGGCCTGCCCCGGGCACAAAAAAAGACAAGGAGATGGCTGAATACTTGCAGAGAACAGCAGAGAAACTTCCTATCGTACAATCTCTATCCGCCGACCCCAATTGGATATCCTACGAAGCATACTCTAGTCTCCCTGAGGAGGAACGGTCACATAGACTTACAACTGGGCCATTGGGTGGGGCTCGTGCTTTGGGGGGGTTCCAGCGCATCTTCTATAATCAAGAATCAGGGGAGTTGGTCGCAGTTGTTTGGTTCGGAGGCTCCATCGCAGGTTGGCCTGGCGTAACACATGGGGGAGTCACTGCAACAATTATGGATGAGTGTCTAGGGCGTTGTGCGATTAGACAATTTCCCAGCAAAACCGGAGTTACGGCAAATCTAGAACTAAAATACCTTAAACCGATTGTAACGAATGCATTCTATGTCGTTCGAGCGGCGCCAGAAGCAGGATACACGGATAGGAAGGGTTGGGTCGCAGGACGGTTAGAGACTCTAGATGGGAGGATTTGCGTTGAGGCGAAAGGCCTATTTGTGGTACCGAAAAATTATAAGACCAGAGTGATAGCTGGGGAGTTTTGAGAGGTGCCCCATGGAGCTTCCCAAGTAGGCTCTATTGTATGATTTGATTGTGCGAATAAGAGACGTACTCAAGCGGTTCCGTCTAGTAGAGTATCTTTTTCCTTAAATGTAGATATAATGATGTGTAAGAAATTCAACGTATTACGCTAATTTCCGTTACTACTTCGTGTACTTAGGGAGCGATTTGTCAAGATTGATTTGGTCGGTTGATGTTGCTATTTCTTTGCGTACAATTTCCTTCAAATGCTATGCCGCTACCAGCAATATGTTTGCTTTTTCGAACTTCAGCGGTGCATGCAAGCTACACAAAGTTTCCTTCCAGCATATTCACGGAACCCAGCTTCTTTCTTGGCCGCGTTATGGGTATTACCTCGTCTAGGGCTCTCACACTTTACAAGTTCCCAAAAATACCTTTTTCAAACTTCGAAGAAGAAATTGCAGTATGCAATCAAAGAAGTAAATAAGGACGATGCACTTCTACAGACAAGAGATGTCATTATGGCTAACAACATAGCCCTGAGTGCTTCGACTCCATTGATGATGGATCATTCTTAGAAACGCGAACGAAAGGGATGAGAGTGCGTTGTTGGTTTTGAAGATTCCGGGTGAAATTTTAACAACACTCTCTTTTCAATCGTGTATATAGAGAGAACCAGGTCAGTGGAGTTTCAATCTGTATTCACGTCTAGTTAATTATCTCTGGTGCTGAAGTGATCTTTCGTGGCTCGTACGTCTACACTTCACATACTCTTGAAATTATGATTCTGCACTAGTGTTTTCAATGAAGTATATGTATGCGTTCATCTCTTTCCTATATTCAAAAAATGTGATAGCCGTAGGTTACATTCTCGAGGACATTTCTCAATTGGCCATGTGCAATAGTTTCATGCATTTTCACTCATAGCGTACGTCGATGTTTTTCAAAGACTATATTAGTTTCAGCTGCCTTGTTCGAATATTGTGATTACGGAGTACCGTAAGGTTTTTCAAATTACCAAGTAAAGTTTATCGTTATTGTTTCAGGCCTTCCTTTCAAAAACGAGGAGTTGTAGTGCAAATCTTTCCATACCTCCCCCCCCCCAAATTATTGCCCCGCATATTATTTTATGCATTGCTTTCACTTTCGCACCCTCAGACACTTAGGCCCTCGAGCGTCCAATCCTAGCGCAAATCCTTCAACGACAAACTTTAGTATCCAATCAAGCGCTTGTTCACTTCAGTTCCCTGCCACTTCTGCGCGGTTAGATGTTGGAGCTACAAATATGGCGAAGTTACCAAACTCTCACGTTTTTTGCCCCTTCTTCCCCTACATTTGCATTTTTGTCTGTTTTGTTATCAAGCTACAAGATGGGAGAGACAGAAAACAAGTGCTATGATGCTCGTTTACTTTTTCGAGCAGCTAGAAATATAAGAGTTATTTGCCAAGATTTACAGAAAGATCTGAACTTACATCGGGAAGGATCTTGGAAAACTGGCCTTATGAATGGGAAGCTGGAAGGGAGACAACAGTCCCAGAATCCAAGGAAAGGTGCCTTCAGTGGCTCGCAGTCATCAAAATACGAGACAAGGAGGAGGCGAACTTCACTTGAGTCAGGATGCTATCTATGCAAGTTTGTCGTCAACCTTTTCTCCTATTATCACCCTGAACTGACATTGAATCAGGATCCTCCACTCAAATTGCGCGGTGGTGGAAGAGCTCCCACCTCACCATTTCCAGGAGGAGCATTCTTATACGTTCAAAAGCCCACCCAGGCGGGTTCTCGCCATCTCAAAATCTCGACCGCCTTTACCACCGCCAAGAAGGGCCTCGTTATCCTTCTCCCACGATCTTCAAAGGAGGAAGCAATTTCGTGCAGATAATCGCCCATTCACATCACTTTCAACTTTCAAGCTTTCACAACGAGAGGGAAACGTCTTCCAATTGTTAATACTAAAAGCTAGAAATATTATCAATACATTAGGGGGCTCAGTAGGGGACACATTCTTCCAGGCCTGTCATAGAGAACCATATATCCGCCACCTGATTCTCGGGATCGGGTCAATACACCAAATTCGAGCTTGCGAAAACGATCTCAACATCTTAGAGCTCTGTCAGACTTCTCGATCAATTTTTAGGCACTATTATTTCGCTTTGAACCAACTGAAAGCCCGAGTCCATAACGAAAAAGCAATCATCGACTGTTCGCATTGGGAACTATTCTTCATGGCCTGTTATCTCTTCACTGTATTCAATACTCTTATGGGAAATACAGATCGCGCATCCAAATGGCTAAGAAGTGGGTTTGAACTGCTGAAGCGTGCAATGAAAAGATTTGGTGCAGATGCTGGTGGTTTGGGTTTGCCTGGTAGTATGGGGGAGGTTGCCCTTGCTTTTGGGGATTTGAACTTCCACTCACTGGGAGATTGAGCTATATCAGTGTTTTGACCTTGAAAGACCTGAACGACTGAAGATGGCTAATGAGGTATGAGCTATCAGTTTGGTTCGGCTTTGGGTATTGTAGTATCAAGAAAAGGAGCATATAGCAAGCGATTGTGCAGCATATACACATCCAAAGAGAAATAAAGGTCCGAAAGAGGTTTCGGAGTTTATGGAAAAGATAAGGTAGAGGGGAAGGAGAGATGAAACGACAACTATTGGGAAAACTGGGAATCCTGGACAAAGGTCTAGAAAAGTGGAAACAATGTCATAAAACGACATGTACGAGGAACGAGCGTATTGTGTAGAAACACAAAAGGCTAGCATTGAGAACGCCTTCACCGATTGATAACAATCATCGAAATATGATAAATCACCTCATTAAATACACACACAGCATGAAGTAGCGAAGAAGTGTCACTACAGTGGTGTGTTTCAGCAATGATAACCACTCTCACATGACCAATAGTAACAACTTCCAAGACCGCCACAATCATTAAAACCACATTCATTTCCATGTACGAAGTACATAGAAACATAACAAACTCATACTTGCATATTTATCCATTTATGCTCACAGCTCGAAACAGCCATTCATCTTCAACATTCATATCGATATCATCTTACATCACTGATAATGACTTCAACCCCACCGACGCACCTCGCACGCTTCAAGGAAGCAATGCAATCCGTCTACGGCCCCTTTGAAGTCCTTCCCCCATCTACGATCTCAGCTTGGACACCACCTCCCAAATCAGGCGGCCACAAAGGCCGCTACCTCTGGACCGATGCTTTCGGTGTTCTCAACTTTATTACCCTCCACCATCTCACCTCTCAAGGAAAATACCTCACCTTCGCTAAATCGCTAGTTCAATCCGTGCATGATGTTCTAGGTCGAACGCGCGATGGAACTGCCAGGTTGGGTGGAGCAACGGACGACGAACCGTTGAAGGCGGGGCTGAGAATCGGAAAGCTGGAGGAGGAGGGGGCGGATGGCGATGGGATGTATCATCACTATCTTACGCTTTGGATGTTTGCGCTTAATCGGTTAAGTGTTGCGAGTGGGGAGGATAGATGGAACAATTTGGCGATTGAGTTAGCGAAGGTGGTGCATCCAAAGTTTTTGAGGAAAGGGACGGGAGGGAGGAAGAGGATGGTTTGGAAGATTAGTACGGATATGCAAAGGGTGTTGGTGCCGAGTGAGGGACATCTAGATGCCGCTACTGGATATGTGGTGTTCAAGTTACTGCAGAAAGGGAAAGGACATATTTTGAGCGAGGAGGTGCAGGATTACAAGGAGATGATGGAGACGGAGGGTAAGTTGACACCGAGTAACGATGCTTTGGATTTGGGGATGGCTTTGTGGATGTGCCATTTCTTTGTGGGGAAGGAGGAATGGGCTACCGTTCTTGGGGGGAAGTGTTTGCGGAATTCGAGTAGGTCTTTGCTGGCCCCGAAAATTCAAAGTTGCTGACAACAAGCCAGGGATTCTGTTGAAGGAAGGAGGAGTAATAATGAATCACGGTCCACAATATCGTCTAGCGTTCAGAGAGTTTGGAACCTGTCTTGGAATTGGCTGTTATGGGGGAGATGAGTATTTGCAAAGTAGAGCGGCAGCAGTAGTTAAGTTCTGGGAAGGGGTCATGCCGGAGGTTACTGCAGATGATTTGAGACCAATCAGCCTGGTTATGTATGCCGCTGCTATGGTACCAGGAGGTAAGTTGGAAAAGGCAAGACTGTATACGTATTTCACTGACAAAATTCAGCTTTCAAGAAGGATTTTCTTGAATCCGAAAGTGGAGGTAATGCAGTTGCGACTTGATGGCGGTGGTAAAGTGTGTGGTTTCTTGTATGTCCTTGTATTATGCGGTACGGTAACGGTGAGGATTTTAGGTATGATAGGGAATTGTATTCAAAAGTCATTTGTTGATATGACTCCAAAGTTGTTAACGAAATTGCTAAATAAAACGATTCTATGAAGAGATTCAATGTATTAAAAAAGTTCAGTGAGATTATAGGTAGTTATAGACAGTAAAGAAAAATTACGCTCCATCCCATCAAATATTTCATAACATTTCAAACGTTCTCATATTCCATCCACTTACGTTTCACGTCTTCATTGAACTGTGCTTCTTAGACATTTCCAGAGTTCTATATGAGATGTTCACACTTAGGATATGTATCTATTGGTTCTGACGTGGTAGAGATGTACTTGCCTTTTCTAGAGAGTGTCATAGTTCATATAAAGAACTAGTGTGACTTCAAAAGGGGTTCCACAAGCACATCCTAATTATTAAAATTGGCGTAATCCTAATCTAGTTAGTTTGTCCTGATATAGCAGAGGCAGATGCGAGATGCTACAATAGACGCAGCGTAATCTTCACACAAGTGTCTATCATTTCCCCAAACCGCCCAAACTTCAAAGCGGTTGTTGTCCCCTTTTTGCAAAAGCGTATTTGACGAGTATGCACTGTACAGTGGTGGAAGTGGTTGGTCTATCTTTGAATTTACATCTCTCACCTAGCTTGGAGCTGTCATATTCATTACAGTAGTTATCGGCTCAAGCCGCTCGGCCACTACCGACGCTAGGATAAAGATGAGTATGACATATTGGGACTTAGAAAGTAACTCACGTGGGTTTAGGCGTTCCTCACGCTAGAGGATAGTGATGAGACTACTCAGTAAGCTAAGAAGGGCAAATGAAAATGAAATAGCATCGTCTCTTAGGCTTATACGAAGGGATATGAGAACAGCTCTCCGCCTGACATCCATTGCTTCTGAGAAATCTTATTCAACACCGACTTATTCTCCTCATTATCCCACAGCACTTACCGACATACTCGACTTTCAGACATCGACTTATTCTTCTCAGTATCCCACAGCACTTACCGGAATATACTCGACTTTTAGACCTCGAATCATTCTCCTCATCACAATTTTACAGTACCTACAGAACCATTACCACTAGTAGATATGCCGTTTAATAATTCTTGCCCGCTGGCCAAATTGCCCCTTGAAGTGTTGGGTATGATCCTCAGCTACGACATAGGTGCCGAATCAGCCCTCAACTTCATCGCCGCCGTTTCGAACAATCCCACAAGCTCAGTCCCAAATCGTACCTCGCATCACGCCGAAGAAGCACTGCACCAACTCGAACAACGATATCCGCTCAACCAGGAGAACGAGCCAATTTACAGGGTTGCCAAGTTAAAGACACTTCTGTGTCTCCGGGATCTCACCATCGCTCTCCCCATCGAGAAATTCAGAGCGCACATATTAACCTGTAACAATAACCTGGAGACAATTACCATCGATGTGACTGCCATTTTCACAAAGGTCACTGGCCCGCTATTTTATGATTGCCCGCGATTCGGGAGGCGGCTAACAACTGAGGGTCAGGTGGCGAGATATGAGATGTGCCTTATGCCAGAGAGGTTATTTTGGATATTTAAAGCATCTATAGTTGGAATTCACACTTTCACCATGAGAGGTCCTATATCCTTCGACTTCGAGACCGACGACAAGGCCAAGCGGGCCATCACGATTCAGGAGGAAGCCCGAGCTGCCGTGGAGGATTGGACAAGGGGAGGACGTGCTAAAATTAACACTGACAGTGAGACGCTTCCAAACGAGTTCTCAGTCCTTGCGGATAGGAGTTCGAAATTTTACCTCGAATTTGACAAGCTGGACTACTACATTCGATACTTCAGCGCCTATTTCGGATCGCCAACCGCCAAAGTTAACATCGCTCAGAATCAGATTGATTGGACGTGGACAGTAGGAGAAAATGGCAGGGAATTTTGCCTAGAAAAAGTCAAAGACATCAGGGAATTTAGTAGGGAGGAAATTGTAACTAGTTTTCAGTATCCAGAATTTTAGGTTTAGAGCATAGTTGAATGATAAATAATTATACTTTAGTTACCTTCCTCATATGCAACAGCTATATAAGTGCTGAGTATCAAGGTATTGCCACTGGTGCCGAGGGGGTTGAATTACAACTTCCTAGTGCTAAAAAGTACTAAAGGTCGTTGAAACACTGTATGTGCAATTGGTAAATAAGATAGAACAGGACAGATAACAAGGGGATCAGGTGATCAACATAATACCAAACTGCTCTTTACTTATTTGTGTGTTTGGTACTTTGTCCTCCGATCCAAGGCCAGGGCAAAATTCCATGCGCGAGATTCCAAATCAACCCTAACAGTGCCACCCAAAGCGATTATAGTATGCTATTTTTTCTGTGGTACAATAGTACAATACACGCAAAACTGGTTCAGCAGGGCGTAATCTTAAGCACAGAGTTGGGCGATCAACCAGAGGACAAAATTACCCTAGACGACACTTGACAACCATTTGAGAAATAATCGTAGCTAAGCAAAATTTATCATCTTCTAGACATATCCTTGCTCTCAAGAGGGCTACGCAACGCACTAGATAGTTTGAGTGAAAAGCAAGTAGTTTGCAAGAAACAGGGAAGTGTGAAAAACAGCTGGAACAAAACGAGATGCGAAGTGAAAGTTGGAAGAGAAAATATTCTAGCAGAGTACTACACTGCTAACACAACGCTGAATAAATCAAAAATTTGGCACATGGGCTCGACTATCTTACATAGAGGCAGAAGGCATATCGGAGATCCAAAGACTATCGCCCCTTTTCTTCTTTTTTAGGCCCGATGCTCTATTCAATTTTTAGGGGATGCCATATTTAAAACAGGACAGGAAGCATGGGTGAAGCCCGATTCCTTATTTTGGAGTTTGCTAAACCCAAAGTCTCAATTCCCCACCGTATAGCATAAGTTCATTAGCGTCCCCATTTCATTTCCAATCCATTCAACCAAACATTTTTTCCTTCCTGCCGGGCTTGCCCCCTTTTCCTCCAAAAAGGCGACTCCATTCGCCTGGCCCTTTCCTAACCCGACCAACACCCGCTTAAAATAAAAAGAGCAGACAGATTAGTAGTATTGGTTCGGTTTCCGGTTAGGTCGGTCGTCATAAAGCATCTTTCTTGTCTTGCGTGATATAGGCTTTCCCGCCTGTGTGTAAATAGATAGATGCAGCTTAACAAAACTTTGTGGGGTATTAGAGACGAACAACAAACAGATTCCCTATGTAAAACAAAAACAAAAGCAGGATTCACGGATCCTAATAGTCGAGTTCCTGAATATTTACGACATCACCATATTCGTCGAACCCTAACCTCTTCTTGACAAGTGAGGTGCGGACGGGATTTTTCGATTTGAATATTTCGTCGAGTTCCTCGAGCTAAAGGAATATGCGTTAGCTTTGACTTAAGGAACACAAGAGTGGGGATACTGACTGTCCGATTCTTCGTCTCCGGGATGAAGAAGTAGACAACTGCTGATTGTACTCCACACCATATGGTGAAGATGATATATGTATGCCAACCAATCTTTTGCATGGATACAGGCCATGCAAATTGATTCAATAGCATCGCTAATATAGTTTATGAGCAAGTGACAAAAGCTTTTGAATAGGGTATATATTTACCAGCCGCCACAGCAAATCCAGAAAAGCCCATCCCCTTGGCACGCATTTCGAAAGAGAGAACTTCAACTGGATATAGAGCCTGTAGTGGTGTGAATCCGACCGAATAAACAGCGCCGAAAATGAAGATCAGTACAAGACAAACGGTACCAGCTGCATGGTTAGTCCCGACCGGGTTTGGATCCAGAGCACTAGGTGCTGGGATAGAGGCTTGGTACATAGCAGCCGAGATTGTCATCGCAAGCCAAACCAAACAGCAACCCATGTTGGAGAAGAGAAGTAGAGGACGACGACCGATGCGATCCACCAAGTTGGCTCCTACCAGGGCCCAACAAAACTGCTGGCAGTTGTTTATCAAAGTAACATTTGCTTGTCCGATTAAACCCTTGACACCAATGGTATCCAAAACTTTGCCTAAGAAGTAAGATAACACCGCTATTGAAAGTCAGTATATGCATTAGGTGTGTGGTGAGATTGTCTATACCATTTCCAGCCCACTGTCCAAATATAACGACTGTGACGTTGCAAAAGAGACGGTAGCAAGTAGCTCTGCTCTTGAACAACGCCCTGTAATCCCACCAACGTTTATCTGCACCATCCATCTCCAGGAGCTCCTCGTACTCATTCAACTGAAGCGTCACCCATTCACTATCCGGATTTCCATCGCCGTGGTACTTGGTGAGCATGGCCTTGGCTCGATCTTGTTGGCCATTGACGTATGACCATCTTGGAGACTCGGGTAGGAAGTATGCGGCAAGACATATGATGACCGAGAACATCAGCTGGACCCAAACAACAAGCTTCCATGATGTGTCGTTGTGGTAATTATCCCCTCCACGAGCAACTCCGCTTGCAATGATCGATCCAGTAAACCTACGCCGGGGTTAGAATGCGATGCAGAGAAGTGTAAATAAAGTTGATAGCGAGGTATCTCACCAGAAGCAATTAAAGATGGCAGTTACAACACCTCGATATGCCGGATGTGATACTTCGACAACATACATAGGGCCGGCCGAAGATGCAATATTGACGCCAAAGCCCAGCAAGAAACGGCCACCCATGAATTGCTTTACGCCTTGCTCAGGCGTCGCTACTCCTTGGATGATGGTCCCAATAATGACGAGGACGCAACCACCAAACATGCCGAACCGCCTCCCAAATGTATCTGCAGCAGGGCCGATGAAGGGCAAGGCAGCCACACCACCAATCTGATACATCGAAGTCACTATACCGGCCCAGATGCCCGCATTTTGACCACGGTAATATGTCAAGAAGTAATCGTTTTGCAGGAGATTGTTGATCAGAGAACCATCGTAGCCATTCATCGTTGCACAAAAAAAGCCTATAAAACATGCCGCATAGAGTTGCATCGTTCGCCAGGTGAAAGGCCGAGGCGGCTCCCGGATCATGGCCTCATTGAACGTTTCATTGCCATTGATGATGCGAACCTCGACCTCCTCGTGCTTCTGCCAAACCTGTGGCGTCAAACTTAAACCACCGTCACTTCTGGAGTCGAGCGAACTTACCTCGTCCCTGGTCGACCGCGGAGCCAAGTCCAGTTCAAAATCCCCCTCGTACATCCCCGCTATCTGGGCGGACGATGGGCGATACATGGCTCTGGTCGTGGGTTGTGGAACCAAAGGCGTGTTGCCAATCGAAATATCTTTCAAAGCAACCAGAGTATTCGCCTAGGAAACCGCTCAACAGACCGAGCAGTGTCGAGAGAGCCGTACCTTTATGGGGCCATGCATTTTGGATGTGCAGGGCTGTCAGCACTTCCGCAGTTGCATCCATGGTCCATCAAATGATCAACCAACCGATCCATAATTATCATAGGGCACCGACCCCGGGGAAAATGAGGTTGGATGCTCGAACGGGTATAACCTGATGGCAAGTCTTTTAAGCTGACCACAACCCCAGATTCTGTCTCTCCAAGCGAGAAACACACGACAAGGACAAGTCCGAGAGAAGAACCCAGCTAGCCCACGGCCGTAGACCCATCTCGAGTAGGGGTTGGGGCGCCCGTGATGCTAGACGTAGCAAGTGTCGACAGAGTCCGGTTCGATGATTGGAAGCCAAAGAAGAATCTCCGCTATTCAAACTTTCTGCGGAATCCATGGTCCGCAACTCCTCCTCCAGAGCGAGCTCCAGTCTTCCCAAGAGCAGGAAACCCTGGGGTTGGCCCCTGTCTCCCCATCTCATTCGTTCTCGAACATTGGAATCCTGTCGACAGGGACTTTGTATACTCCCGTACGGAGTCCTGGGCCAAGAGATCAACACCAACACGCACAACATCTGAATCCGACAGGCTAGACTGCTATAGCGGAACGGAGAGGAGAGGCCAGGGCACATTTATCCCAACGGCCACAAATATTATTTCGTAAGAGGGGCGTATATCGGCCAGAAACATCACGTCTCGCTCGCCGCTATAGGTCCATCGCTTACATACCACACGTTCTTCGGCATGATACGGATCGAAGGGGCACAGGCACAATCCCCAAGAAGTCCCAGAGAATATTCTCTACTGTATCTCTGGAAAGAGAAGAATGGAAAGAATGCAAAGAAGCCCAAGGGGACGGACGGAGATAGACGGCAGCAAAGGCAGAAAATAGGTGAAACAATGGATCCAACTGCAATCTCAGTCGCAACCATGTCACGTGGGGAAGTCGTTGCAGATTTCTCTCTGGAATCAGACCACTGCACGTCGTGACTTTGACGAATCAGAAGATCACCATATATTGGAATGGCGCAACGTATAAAGCACTCATCACATCGAAACGGCTTCTGCGACTCTGGTCTGTTGGATCTTCACCCCACGAATTGAGGGGGGAAAAACTGCTTGTCAAGGTGCCGAGGAAGGGCAGCTGGACAAGATGGACTTGCTAAATACTTCGAAAGATTCACTAACGGGGCAGCGATCATTCATCAAGCATTGAACGACGGGCGTGTGGCAAACCACGAAGCAAAAAGCCAGATCTATGATCGAGAGGACAGAGTCGACATAACTCCTCATCGGTCTCTTTCCGGACCCCTTCCTTGCCTGCATTTCTTAGGAAACCGTACGGTCGGTATACGGGCAAGATGGAGGGCAAGAGTTGTGGAAATCTTAAGCATGAACGCTTATAGATTGGATCGTTCGATGCTCAGTCTGTGCCTCTAGTGGACTTTTATATGCGACCCCTTAGTTCTCTTGATGCCGACCTTCTGGCCTTGATTCGCTGCCACGTTGAACTCGACGTGCCTGGTAGTTTCACCCTTCCGACTGGAAAACATTACCCTCTTGGTGGTGGTAGCAAAGCAAGTTGATGATCTCCGCATTGCCGAAGCTCCCCGACCTTCCCCATGTCTCACAATGTTTATCTCCCAGTGGGGATGTGGGCCTAGTTCCAACATCGTTTGTATATTGTGCTACAGTACCGTCGTCCCTCGTTTCCTTGGGATACATTTTTAGAGCCTAGTCTCGTGGAGGTGGCCTTCTTAGCGTCCGAATTCTCGTTGAACGCAGTCGCTATGACCTCGATTGTTTTTGCATATCAAGATTCAAGGGTTCTTCTTGGCTGTCACTCGGGTGAATGCGCCGTTCGTCTGTCTGCTTCTGGGCAATGTACATTATCTTCTGTGCCTGTTGGATTTGATCGGACATATTCGTCCGTGATCCAACAAATAAAATACTTTTCACACAGATGAGCTAGAATGTGGAAGTATCGCCAACCCCTCTTTGCAGCAACGCCTAGTGGTCTGGTTTATCGTCAAGGACGAACGTCTATCACAGAGTTCCTCCCCAAGCATTTTGCTACAATAGAATGAATATGACTAGCACTAGACTAGCCAGCAAGCTCAAGTGCTAACTATTTAGGATACAGGGCTATAGAGAAAGTCAAGATCGCATTTGGTAATCTATACCCCATCAAAACTCAAAAACCACCTTGTTAATTCCCACCCCGACCTCGTTTCTGATCTTCCCTGCTTCTGCTTCTACTGTCATAATTCCGTAGCGTCACTGGAATACCAGAAACGATATCCCCAGTCCAATTGAATTCCACGTGGCTTATAAATTCCTGAGCCCGGTTTCGATAGAAGGTATCGCAGTTCGCAGAAATGAACTCCTTGTCACTCCTTTTGTGGGCAGTGCTGAAATCTACGTAGTTGACCCTCCAAATACTATCTAAATAATCATGTAGTGAGATTGTTTTTGGGTGGGGAAATGCAGGTAAATGAAGTGGTTGGACGTGTGAATTCGACTTTAGTTCTGCGACCAACAACGATTTATGTTATGATCAGTGGGGATTGTTGGATTCTTTCGAAGGAACCTATACTGAAAGTGAGAAGATTTGGCTGTTGCCATCGGATACCAACTTTTGCGTTGACTTAAAGCGCCAAGGGTTTGCTATCTGGCAAACGTTTAGTTTATACCCTATGTACTTCTATCTTCATAGTTTAAGTTTGACTAGCTCGCTAAGGAAATCTATTCTATCTCAAGTTTTGAGCTCGTCGACATATGCCACTTTCGGACGGGCCTGGTTTACACGTATCAGCTGTGGCATCTCGTCCTGACTAGAGCGTATTGAGGGCTACTATCTGAACTTTAAAATGATTCAAACATCTCCATAAGCCACCATTGCCAAGTTCTCCTCCTCCTCTTACGGCACGTGACCAAACAGCCCTATTCTCTCCACAACTCACCGGGATCAAGGCACGAAATTCCGAATCCAATTTTACAAGTCCTCGATTCCTCTCTTCCCCGTGTTTACTAGCCGCCCAAACAAACGCCGTTTCCATTTTGTTCTCCTCCACGCGCGATCACCATGAGCAAGATCGCCTGTATTATGTCTCCCCGCCTCCCGGTTATTCGTTACCAAATACCCTTTCACCACCTCCCAATAAATCTAGATAAAATTTCCTATCCACTATCTTCACTGAATGTCTTAAACCCTCATTTATCGAAGACAGTTTGGCGTCACCTCCCTTCCCCGCACCTCCTTCCCTACCTCTTGACCCCCCCTTCCCTCTCCCCCTTCCCCAGTCTTCAGCCCAAATCACCGCTATGCACTACATACAGTCTAAATCTACTAATAAAAACATAAGAAGCCATCAAAGGCGTAGTTGCGTTGGAGTTTAATCTTAGGAGTTTGAGATATAGCTCGCCTTTAGCCTCAATTCGTGATATCCAACCGAACCGTTTAGATTAATTAGCTCGCTAAAGAACGAAAGGAAATGAGACTCAACTGGGTATATTAACTTAATGTCCGCAAGCGGCCGGATGCGAGTCATCTCGCATCATTGATTTGCAAAGATTTGCACCCTGCTTCTTCTCCTATATGGTGCTTGGTTGTATGAATATGGTAATTCCTCCTGCCTGGTTGTCGAGTCTGGGCGGAGTTGTAAGTACCATGCAGACGCTTCTCGTAATTTGGCCTATGGAAAGAAGAATGGGTATTGAGCATGCTATCCATGCAAAGAAGGATATGCTGCATATAGAACCATCCTCTACGCCGGGTGCAGTAGTCTGCAAGAAAAGTTGGTATCTCGTAGGAACATGGTTATTTATTTCCAACACGGTTTTTGGTAGACTTTCCGACTAAAGCGCTCAGAAGGTTAACCACAAATAGAAACTACACAGACTTGAAACTGTTGCAGTGACTCCTTTCTCCTATCCCCTCATCCAAATTCCTGACAAAGTGAAGTTTTCTCGTCGTCGCCTTTCTTGGCGCAAAAACGATAAAGAGGGAGTTTCTCGATACTAAAGTTGATCTTACAACTACCCATTTGCCTCGACACGAGATAGCTCACGCGTGCCGAAGCTACATGCAACGACACCGCCATCTCGATATCCGTTGAACTCATCTTCTTGTTTCCTTTCTTCCTTATTCTTGTCAAGTAAAAGTATCTCGGTTAGAATATACCTTTTAAAGCATTGAATGAAAAACAAGAAGACAACAGAACGAGATAACATTAACGTTTTAACTCAATCATGTATTTAAAAATAACATATAACCTTATGAAGGCAAGAATAGTCCCCTCTGATTAACACTACCACTGTATCTCCTTGACACTCTCGCAAGTACTTTCACTTCGAAGAGGCTGCTCTTCCCCGGAATCCCCACTCTCACAAAGAACCTGGAACAATTTCTTGCCAAACTGTCTGAAAGCCCCATTGATACCTCCAGTCTCAATGAGTTTTATTTCCATAGCACTTAGCTTGAAATCCCATTCCCGTTCGCCTATGGTGATCTTACGTCTTTCGAGGTCAACCTTGATATCCACTCCATCACGAGCTACCTCATAGAAGCTCTCATCCGTGATTGTAATTCCCAAAAGTCCCAGGTTCGGTTGATTGCGGCCATAGATGAAAGCGAAAGATTTCGCTATCACACAAACGATTCCGCAACCCTTCAACGCATTAACAGCATTCTCTCGGGAGCTGCCACACCCAAAAGCTGTCCCTGCTACTACGATGTTGAAGCCATCCTTTGCTCTCTGGCGGAAATCGGGGTGGGTGTGCTTGAGGCAATATTCTCCGAATTCTTCATCGGTGACGCAGGTGGTGAGTGCTTCGGCAGGAGCGAGCTGTCTAAGGATAAGTATGACGAGTAAGAGTTGCGGTTAAAGAGACTTACAGCATCGGTATCAATAAAGTCAGGCAAACGCTGGATCTTGCCTCCCAGAATGGTCTTTGCAAGTGAAGAAACAGCTGTCGGTTCGTTGATGTTTCCCTCATCTTTTGTTATCTCAGGTGCCGATGTCTTCGAATTTGCGGCAAAATCACCGTCTCTCATGTTAGAAATCTTAGAGCCAGGCTCCACGTAGGATACTTGCTTTCTCGATGATCGTGTGGGCGATTGCGGTGATGGCGAAGAGCGATGGTCAAGGATCTTTTGTAAACGGGGCTGAGATATTTCATCTAGCAGGTCTTGCGGGTTTGTAATTGTCATATGGAAAGATGACGCTGCAACCGTTGCCGCAGAGGCGAGATGTCCTATTGCCCCTGTTCCCATACGATTCTCAAAGTTACGGTTTTGTGACGAAAGCCACACTTCACCAGCACCAGCCTTGTCAGCCCCCATACCAACACAATAACTACAGCCCGGGAGTCCAATCTCAAAGCCAGCCTTCTCGTAGATCTCGGCCAACCCAAGTGCTTTCAATCGGTTGAGAATTGGCAAGGAACCAGGAACCACTTTGCGTTTGCCATGATTAACCGAAACGAGTCCCTTCTTAAGCCCGGCTTCTAGGATCACCGCACCTATGATTAGATCTTCTTCCGCAGTAGTGCATGCTCCGATGAAGCATCCATCAAGTTTAGTGCCCTCGAGCTCGTTGACGGGAACAACGTCGTCAGGAGACGGGTAACGGGCGACGAATGATTCTACCTTAGCAAGATCAATCACATAGCTCGCTACGTATTTAGCATCCTCGTCGGGACGGAAGTATTGCCCTCCGATCTTGTTACGAAGTCCTTTGCGGCGTTGAATAAAACGATCAGTAATATCGTCGGGAACGAATATCCCGCTGACTCCCCCAAATTCCTGTGGATTCATGAGAAACTGTAATTTTCACACCAGATATATTAACTTACTGTTGTCATATTTGCAATTGCAAAGCGCGCATCGCAGGACAAGTGAGCCAGTCCTGAACCACTGAATTCTACTACCCTTTCAGCAGCAATGGTGTTCCTCTTTAGCTCTTTCATAATGTATAGGATGGTATCCTTTCCACCAATCCCAAACCTTGGAGAATTGATAAACTGAATATTAACACTCTCCGGAATCTTGAACCAGGTCTCTCCGGTTATTAGAGGCATTGTGACATCGGCAACGCCCAATCCAATAGCAAGAGCTCCCATAGAGCCAGCGGAGCAGGTATGTGAGTCTGAGCCAATAACTAGCATACCAGGTAGTACTCGTTCACGAGAAAATTCAGTATGCATAATGGTATACTGAATCCGTTAGTATCAGAAAATGAATCCAACACTATATATATAGTTGGCTCACATTATTTCCCTGGTAATCAGTCATGCGGAAGCCTTCCTGGGCCCTCTTACTAGACGCAAGGAGATCTTGAACTTTAGGTATGTGATTGATCCGAGGGTCTACAACGTGATCACCAGCCAGCCAAAAGCGGTCATTACGAAAGATTCCTGGTTTCCCAAGAGAATCATATGTTCGTTCCATACCCTTGGTTGTCAGCCTAAGTAAGCTATAGCACTGGTTTTAGGAACTTACACGCCAAGATAACTCTGAAGCCATAATCCAGTCTACGCTCACTCTCACCACATCGCCAGGCACCACAAACCCCTTTTGGTCGATATCGTGCGCGGCAAAGATCTTTTCGCTTAAAGTCATTCCCCTTCGACCTTCTGGTCGAACCAGAAGCGGTTTTGGCAGCGACTTGCTTCGATCGATGGAGTTGAGAGACTCGAGCCATGCCGACACCAGAAAAAGGACTTCAGCTTCTTGCTGTGAATCTAGGCGCTTTTCAGGAGAGTATCCAAGCCCCCCAAAATCAGAAGACAGAAGGGTAAGAGAAGAGACATTTGATAAAGCCTCTCCTTCTCTGAGACGATTGTTGGTACACAAAATATCAGCAACAGATCTCAGTTGCTCTAGGAGGGATTCTCCAAGTAATTGCGGATCTAGCCATGGATTTAGTTTTCGTTTATTAGTTAAATCGATAGGGCCATACCGGAGTCTTTTTTACTCTCAACTATATGTATTTGCCGAATTTCCTGTAGATGCGCTAAAAGTTGTTGTAGACTTGCACAAGTCTTTTCTGGAAATCGAATAGGAATTGTAAACGACATTGTTTGTGTAGAATGCGGAAGAGAAAACAAAACAGCCAAAAGTATAAAGCTTCGTATTTGATTATCATGAAAGGAAATGTGCCTATGATATTAATGCAAGGCGACTACTTGTGCCATGCCGCTCCGGCTCCGCGGGCTCCATACACGCTTCCAAATTCATCCCGCGAACGCTCCGCGAACAACTCGCGGGCCGTATATGGTTTGCTGTGGCAGATCATGAGACAATAGCTTTGAACCACCTTCAAGGTTTTGATTGGCGAGATAACATTAATCGACGTTGAAATTTGAGCCAAAGTTTGCAGTAGCTATTCCGCTCGCGGCCCGAAACTCTTGCCACACCGGGATTAAGGTACGGAGTAAAGTATACTGCTCCGACTATACCGTGGCCACCATGATGTAAATAGTCCCTCTGATCTTTGATAATCTGTAATTAGGTGGTTTCTCTCTATTTTACTATTCAATTTTTGAACTTTGACATTGATTGCAATGGCTTCAGTAAAGCAGTTGCGTGCATTACTCGCGGATACGAACAAAATTATCGTATGTCCTGGTGTTTATGATGGACTTACTGCTAGAATTGCACTGAATGCTGGATTCGACTGTCTCTACATGGTGACTCAAACCCCAATCCTGAAATTGAAGATTGTCTCTGATAGTTTCCTTCCATTTAGACTGGAGCTGGTACAACAATATCAAGACTTGGTATGCCAGATCTAGGAATTGCGACTCTGAACGATATGCGAGACAATGCAGGTATGATTGCTAGCTTGGACCGAAGAATTCCCCTCATCGCAGATGCTGATACTGGTTATGGAGGTGCGTATCTAGAGTCGAAAAGTTGTTTGGATAATCGGCTAATTCATTCAAGGGGCTCTCATGGTCGGAAGAACAACTCAGCAGTATATCCAAGCCGGTGTGGCAGCTTTTCACTTGGAAGATCAGGTAGTGAACAAAAGATGTGGCCATCTGAGAAACAAGGAGCTTGTGGAAGAGGAAGTTTATCTGACTCGGATCCGAGCTGCCGTCAACGCTAGAGCCCAAGCAGACGCTGATATCGTTATTATTGCAAGAACAGATGCCTTGCAATCTCTGGGATACGATGAAGCGGTTTCAAGATTGAAAGCTGCCATTGCTACGGGAGCTGATGTTGCTTTTCTAGAAGGAATTTCATCAAAGGAACAGGCCCGCAAAGTATGCCAGGAACTTGCACCAACTCCGGTGTTGTTGAATATGGTGGCTGGAGGGGTGACACCCATTTTCACTGTCCAAGAAGCCCATGACGTTGGGTTCAGGCTCATAATCTTTCCAGGCTTTGCTTTGGCTCCTGCATACAAAGCTATAGCATTGACAGCAAAGCAGCTTAAAGAGACTGGCAGTCTTGGTGAAGCCGATGCGGTAGCTGACGTGGAATTCTCACCCAAAGCGCTTTTCACTGAGATGGGTTTAAAGGAAGCCATGGACTTTGACCTTGCTGCTGGGGGAAAGATGTATCAAGATGGCGTATGAAGAGTACCTTTGGATTTGATAATATTATCGTAATTTCGGAATGAAGTTAGCGCCTAGCTAAATGTGTATAATAATAGGAGGCATTGAGCATCTTATTTCAAGTTAAATTGCTGGTCCACTAACGAGTGGGTTGGAATCAAATAGATCAACTGTAGGTAGAAACCAAGAGAGCAAATTGTCCCCCTCAAGCCAATCCATGTCGAGGTTTTCCGTTCCGCTAAAGTTCAACATATCATTCATGTCTTCGTTATTATGGCCGTAGCTTTGTTGTCTGTTCGGGATACGCGGAAATGCCCAATCCTGTTGAGGTGACTTGAGCGGGGCTGGAAGGCATGTTAGCATGCACTATGAGCATAAACTTCAGGGAACTGCCTACAGTTCTGGCGTGTGCTCCGATGTGAATTCTTTTGGTCATCACACTCTCTTCGCCAGACCCAAAGGGAGTCATGTAGTAGACTTCCTCCTAGACGCGATTTCACTTGCAAATTGGGTGGCCTTTGCCTGATACTAGGCGAGTTTTGATAGTGCATCCATAACTGGCTTAAGATCTTCGAGCCTCGACCTGGATTGTCGTTATCTTGTAAAGAAGACTGGCGTAATAACCGTATCGAAGCATAGAAGTTCCGCTTTCCGACGTCGAAATCTACAAGTTCAGAATAACTGGAGTTCAATATTCGCATGATGACGATACCTGCTATGATCACGATTCGAAGCATATGATATGGAGCGTAGATTATAGGGCTGTGGTCCGACTCGGCTAGGATCATTGTTTCAATAGCTTTGGAAGACGTTTCGTAGCATTTGAGAAGACCTTCCTTTCTTGTTTCTGGATGGATTCCTTCGAAGAAGTAGAATACTTGTAGTTGTAGCTGCGTATAAGATATATACAATTTTGTAGGATCTTCGCATTGTTAATACTGCACTAAAGTATTAAACACCTTCCAAGTATAAGACTTACTCGTGGCATTAGCTCCTAACTCGCTTTTGAGATTTTCAAATTCAGTCTCAAGACGGTCCAAAATTTGGTCCCGGTCTTGCTCGTTCGGCAGACCAGACAAAGTATCTAGGTTCTCTGACATTGTCTGACTAATATAGACGGAGAATTTCATCAATCTAAGAAAATGGTGTAATTCAACAGGGAGTTCGTAAGTATTGTTTAGATCACAAGCACGAATTATCATTTGGTCTGGTTTCAAAATTGATTGATGGCCATTTGAAGACGCGATGCTAGTAACCATATCAGTCTTGATGGTATTGATATTAATGACGATAGGGAGCACAAACCACTGTGCTGAAATGTAGCATGCCGCCCAAATCCGTACCGAATCATGGATGCCTTTTGAATTGAGTCGCCTCTCTACCCGCGAAAAGTCTTGAATGTGTTCAGGCCTGTGTAAGCCCAACTGCATTGCTGAAGTTTTAGCTATAGATATTAACATAAGGGATGGATCCGTCCACATCGAGCTCATTGGTAGAGGCCACATAGTAAACAAAATTATCGCCTCGACCACGAAGGGGGAATGTGGCAGCTTCCTGATAGTAGCCCACAACAAATTCTGTACTGGCTGTGACAGCATGCCTAACAAAGTGGGATCATCTTCCCATCGATGGCTAGCGATACTAACAATGACCCAATATAAAAGGGGCGACCTCGAGTAGTAGCCATCAGGAGAGATACTCGAATCAAGGAAGCTTAAGTAGGGATGATTTTTCTCGAAGTATCTTAAATGAAAACTTAGCATAACTATCCTAAGATTGTTCAAAAAACTTACACTTTAAACAAAGAACAAATCTGATCTGAATCCAAAGATACAGAGCCTATTGAACGGGGTGCTGCCAAACGATCTTGCTGGAAAGTCTTGTGTAAAGGTATGGTTGTTGGCCCAGCAGTGTTCGTTGGGGCCTGGGAATGATCTTCTGCTATGTAATTGCTAACCATCGAGCCGTTGAGGTTTTCATTCCCTTGAAACTGGCCAGCCTGAAATTCAGGGAGCGATCCCGTGGCCGTTGCTTGAAATGAGATCGAACTCTGATAGCGCGAATCTGGTAATATTTCTGTTTGATATGCCGCACTAGGATGATCTGACGTGGATGTAGCAGGGTCTCCCAGAAGTGATATCGGAATTTCATGTTCAGTTCTATCTGAAAGAGAGACCACTGGACTAGCACGAGTGTGCTCTAGAAGTCCAGCTGCAGCAGGTGGGCGATCAGTTTGGGCGTTCGTTTGGGCAGTGTTTGAGTTTACAACGGCTTGTAAATACCGAACTTGTTGCTCGAGCTCGTCAAACTTACTAGTTTCTATATTAGATTTGAATATTTAAGTGTTAGGAAGCAAGAATACGTTTTCTTAGGAACCCTCTTATATTCTGAATCTCTTTCGCAAACATTATTTAGTCTCTCGCATCGTGAACATCGCTTGGTGAAGTCGCTTTTTCCATCACATCGTGCCTGACGGAAACGTTAGAACTTACATTATATTTACTTGGGCATGTCATCTAAAACAATGTACTGTGCACATTGTTCCGTACGTACCTTTGCCTGCCTACAAGGTTTACAAGCCTGTTTGTTGGCTTTCCGCTTATTCCCAGCAGATTCAATTGTTGCCGTTGCCGGAGGTTCGATGTCCATATTTTGCGTTCAAGAATGAAGAAAGTGTATTGGAGGTAGCGACAGAACACTTACTTGTGTAGGTGAGGAGTGGCGAGGGGAGTCGATGCAGAGGTGATAGAGCGGTCGGAAGTGGGGCAAGATAATAATCTAGTCGCTTGGAATAGTATGGTTTCTCAAACCTTACACTTTACTTGTCTAAGACTGAGTTGAGAGGATGAGCGCTGCGAGTGGAAAAGGTAGATACAATTTAATCCATCCCTTCCAAAAAAACTTGTGAGTATAAATAAACACTTATTCTTCAGGCTATATAGAGTACTACGAACACTATCCCTTCCCAGACCCATGGTATTGTATAGTACTGTACAAGATGAAATGCCAAATGCCCAAAGCGCCTATCGCCGAACAGGTGATAGACTTCCATGTAACTACATCCATTGTTTTTTATTCCCCAATCTGATGTATAGCCGTCACTGATCACATCTATTTTTCGATCTTTCGCCCATATGTTTCGCCTCATCGTTTTAATCTTACAATTGTAGTCTGATTGGATTAAGGTGGTATTCATCTCAAGCTCCGATCCTTACATACCCTTGTACAACTTGATTCTCCATCCCCTCCATCCTTCCATTACTTCCTCCTACACTCCCATTACCCAGTCTGAAATTCGTAGCAGCAGGAGTAGAAGATGAGCCAGGTATAGCACAATCTGGTGCTCGAGAAGGCGCATCCGTCATCTCATAGGTTTCGTCTTCTTCCATATCGGCATCAGCATCCTGATCACTTCCCATATCGCCGTTTGCTTGAACCGGATTATCGTTCACGATTACTGGATTGGTGTGGTTAATATTGATGCTCGGGTTTGGGGTTATGTTCATCGAGATAGGAGGAACACATGATTCTCCAGACAACGAACGCTGACCAGCGAGTCCACCGCCTCCTCGGGCTTCTTTGACAACATCTTTCCAACGACCGATCGCCCGCTCAACAACAGCATCGATATGAATGTTTCGATCCATAAGGATAAACCCTATTCCGTTGTTTTGAACGCCTCGTTCTCCTAACTCGTTCATCAATTGGCCATCTATTGGAATTGTGCTTGGTGCCAACATCTTGAATTCCTTTGGATACTGTAATCGACCTAACTCATCAACTTGATGCTTTAGATCTGCCTTTTCCTGGATGCTGTATTCCTTTTCTCGCTTCAAGGTTTTGACTTCTTCAGACTTGCGGCCAACACTTCGTGCAAGCTCTAGAACCCAAATCTCAGAGCGCTTAGCTTGTGGTAGGCTATTCCATTGGGCAAAAACCCTACGCAGATGTTCGGAAATTTTGGCTTCGAGCTCGGCAGCCTCGGCTTCGGCGCGTTGTGCAACGTCGCTGGCATCATCAAAATTTGCTGGAGGGGGGGGATAAGAGAGATCATCTTTAGGAGCTGTGGTAGCTATTGCACAGGCAATCCGCCAATTATGGAAGACAGTAGAGAAATGTTCCCTTAAAGCTTGGTATTGAGTATCGTCCGGGGGTTGGATGGACCAAGAGGTTGGAGTCCCAACAGGCGTTGACGAGTAAAGGGTTGGCGGCGGTGGTAGACAGTGGAGCGTGAGGGCTGGAAAATCGATACTCAATGGATTATAGTCAAATATTTGGGGCCCGTCAACACGATGTCTATACTTGTTAGAAATTAATATAGATGTCAACGATCATAAACTTACTTTGCAGCTCTCAATGATCCCAATAATTCTCGCAATGCTAATTCTGCTGCTCTCGCATTGTCCTGTGCATCCATAATTTTCTGTTTCTGATCGAAGGTCGTCTTTGCTAGCATCTGCTTGCTCACAGACCGACTTCTAGGTTCTAGTCTTCTCCCACTGTCCCTATCTTCACCATCCCAGCTTCGAACATCACTGGGCCTTGAAGGCGGTATATTGTTCATGACTCCTGTGTTTTCCCAAGTGCCTCTGTTTATGAAGACGCTTGGTTTCCCCCTCCCAAAATTCATGTGTTCCGAAGGGCCGCCGTCGATTCTTGCTAGACTCGGTGATCTGTTCCCAAGCCTTTCAGACTCTGGACGCGGGCTTCTCCTATCTGGACCGCCTGGGGTCCCAACTGGTGTCGAGTCTTCTCTCCTCGATGCCGAGTTTCGTGGCTGCCGCCTTGTAATCCCTCCCCTCATTTTCCTAATTTCTTCGACATTGTGAATACCATCTGCGGGCTTTGGGTTCTTTTCCTTGATATAGAGGTCGAGATGGCGGCCAAGGGACGAAGATGTGAACTGCTGATGGCAGAAAGGACATGCCTTGTCCTTGGGAGCTCCGCCCTTCCCTCCATTTACTGAGGTGTCAGCGTTAGACCCAGGGGTTCCCATCTGTTCGGCCATGTCTGCTGAGCGCGTTGAAAGAGCCTGCTATCGCATTGGAGGTTGTGAAGATCGAGAGGGGTAGGTAACAAGGTGGTTGGTGGTCAACCGCGAGAAAGCACAAACGCAGACCAAGGGAAAGATATATCGTTCTCAAGGTTACTTGTTAACGTTGGAACTAAATTTGGATTTCAAGGGGCTTGCAGCTCTGAATTGTTCATCCCGATAAGTTAAATGGACCCGGACAAGGGTCTTCGCAAATCACCCGCCGAACCTCCTGAGCTTCGACCGTTCAAAATCGTGTGTTGAGACCTTCAGACTAAAAACGCCTCCAATTGGATATCGTCCAAAGGATTCAATAAAACGTGTATCACGAGGAATATGTTGGGAACAGAGTATTGTGACCGACGGCCATGCTAGTTAGATCACTACAGCTACATGCTTATTAATATTTGAAGTCACCAAAGCCATATAGGTAGCAGGATGATTTCTATTTATACATGCTGGCATGCTAGCTGTATTGCAATGATCCTATTTAAAAGTCCGAAAGGGAAAGAACGCAATCTATTTTAGATGCATAGCTTCACCGCCATGTGCAGGTGATTTCGAGACGTCGAGGACAACGCTCGGGATATCAAATAAATCCAAACTAAATACGCCGTGCTATGTCCCACTATGATGGAGGCTTTTATATCACCATCATAACCCGTGAGGCATGGCGGAAAGCTTCGTGAAAGCGCCAGTTTTCTACCAACACAAAATAAGCTTGCAGATGCCCAGGGCCCAGATCACTGAAGTAAAGGATCCTACAAATCGTTAGAAGCGGAAGGTTTATTAGGCAAGCGAGGGGGAACTTACTCTGTGATGCTTCTGGCTATTGCCTTGCTTGTCGTTGCCCCACTGGAATTTGCGTCTCTCACGCTCTTCCACTTTTCTCGCTCTCTTTTCCACCGCTCTAATTTCCTTCACCTTTTCTGCACTAACACCGATCATTCCCAAATTATCAGTTCTGCGAGTCGCAAGGGCTCTACCACGCTCTCTTCCAATTTGGTGTCCTACTCGCTGGTCTTCTTTATCAGAATCAGCAGTAGCGTCAGCAGCAGCAGCCTCGATTGCAAGCTGTTCTTGTCTCTCAGCGGGTGATGGATGGCTATGTAAGTTTTGCCGATAATACTTATTCAGGGATCGATGACCAGCTACGCGTCCCGAAGGAAGATAGAGTTCATAGTCCCCATAGAAGACTGCACGAGCGTGCTTGTGCGCATGCGAGTGCCATCCATCCCTACTGCGGTGAGGGCGAGGATCGGCATGGGTATGGTGAGGATGCTGGTCGAGCTTTTCATATTGATGGGTTCGTTGATCGAGGGGTACAGCTGTGAGGTCGGCCGAATCTAATGACGACTCCGAGCTATCTGTCTCCCAGCCATCACCATCTCCCATAGTCTCATCGCCATTTTCATCGGTCGTCTTTGTTTTCCGCTTAGAACCCAGTTTCACTCCACCACTCGCCTTGTCTAGGATAGTATCCTCGGAATCAGATTCATCCTCGAAATCAGAGTATGTGCTTGTAAAGTCGTAAAACTCTCCTATGTCCAACTGCTGGTCCTCTGTATCAAACGGAATCTTACAATGCCCCTTATCTCTCATGTGAGTCTGAAGCCCGAATATTGTTGGCTTGAGCTTGCCACAATATAAGCACTCGTGGTATTCATGGACTTTCTCATAGAGACTCTTCATCAGCCCATCCAGGTCAACCAAGTAGCTCCTCTCCGGGATGAACATTCCATGTAAGCGTTCCATGTGGGCAGCATTAAGAACTACAGAAGTAGACTCGAAATTGCAGAAGAGGCACCTTTTGATTAAAGTTTCGATAGGAGTATCTTTGTCTTTGTCGGTAACAGAAGAGCCTGCATCCTCAGCATCACCATGCGATGGGTCTAACTCGGCTGAATGGTGTGGTCTGGATGGTCTAGACAGTCTACGAGTTGCAGGCGCAGCATCTGTCCGACTAGTTTTCTTGATCCCTTCAACAACCGAGTTGAACTCTTCCTCCGCTTCGGAATCAATTTCCTCGGGATTTACAATCATCGGCTCGCCGAGGGAGAAGGTAGAGCTTATGATAGAACTTGCGTCGTCCGTGTGCCCTTCTCCAGCAGCAGCCATTTTCGCTTTGTGCTTTTGGCTGCCAACATGATTTTGGTATGCATTTTCGCTGAAATAAGTTCGTACACACACATTACAACTCTTTTCGAAGGAGGCTCTGGTTGCTGCAGCCGTAGAAGATGCCTGAGCCTGGATGACCTTTTCTGTGAAAACTTCGGATGAAATAGGCGGAAGAGAGGTAACACGGCGCTTGAGGTTGTATCGACTATAATACTCTCGTTAGACTGGGATACAATATCGCAACAAGTGCAGGCACTCTGGGGAACCTTACTGCCAGTCACTACGCATATGGCCTCGTTGAAGCTCGCTGTTCCGGAACGCTACTTGACATGTGTTGCAAGTATAAGGATGCGTGGATGATGTATCTGCCGGTGCGGTCTGGGCAGCATTGGCCGGTCCTCTGCTCGCAGTGATCGATGCCATGTCGATGTCGATGTAAAGGTTGATGGGCGCAGTGTTGTGGGAGTGGCGGGGTATCGAAGTAGGTTGATAATCGAGATGTATCGGCACGACGGGGGAGGGGTATCGGGATCGAGGGCAACAGTCGCACAGCCCTGGTCAAGTACTGAACAAGTTAATGTTGAAAAATTCGATAATTTATTATATCCAATGTGCAGCGATGCAGTGGAAAGAAAGAGTGATACTCCGTACAAGTAACAAGACCGACTCGATGTGTGTGCGCGTGACGGCAAAAAACCAAACCGATATTGATAGGAACTTAGATGTAATCGTGCGCCTATTCAGGTGCACGATTAGTGGGGGAGTTTGCCTCTAAGGGGACGATAAACCGACCGAAATTGGGACTCGGGCAACAGCCAAATTGAAGCAGATTTGGAGGAAATATGTAGGGAGAAATTCTAATATCAGTACGACTTTTATACAAAGGTGTTATAGAAGTTTAGCAAATCTGGTGGGCAAATGGTTAAATACAAAATCAAATCTATGGAATTCCTAGCGTTTATCGTTGCCTGAGGGTCTGCTTTTGCCTGCTTCTGCGTCATGATCAAAGCTGACTAACACACGTTAAATCAACTCATCGGCTTTGAAAGCGGACGCTGCGGCCGCTCTGCGGTGCGTCCTGGACCAACAACCACACGCCTCCAGACAGAGAGAGCGAGAGATCGTGACGGGCAACTCTCAACCGTCGCCTCCTGAGTAATCAACACCCATTATCAACATCGCACAACTGCCATCAGTATCTCCGCCACTTCTCCTCTCCTCCTCTCCTCCTATGCCGATCTCTATTCGCATCGTCACAGTTTCACCATACCACGGCGACGGCCAATGTCATGACTCGAGACACCTGTAGAGTTTATGATGGTCGAGATCCCACCAGTGATGGGGAAGTATATGCAGCCCTATGGGCTACCGCCGAGTTTCCACGGCTCCCCGAAGGTGCCCCGCCAGAATTAAAGAAGCTCGCCATCGAAATCAACGACCCGAAGAGGGTATATGCCATCCACCGCGCGAGTCGGCGGCACCACTTCCAGAGTCTGGTTGAAAGGTTGGCAGGCATGCTCCTTGACCCCCTGGAGGTTTCTAACCTGCTCTTTAAATCGATACTAAATTCTGCAGATACATCCTTCAAATCAGATATGGCTGCAAATCGAAAGCTTGCACCACGCCAACGTGTTTCTCTTGTCGTAAGCGTCTTGCTGGCGCCGCCCCAGTTCGGCGCTACAATGCCACGAGTGCTCGAACCCTTGCAATATACATGGCCAGTCAGGATAATCCAGAGAATGGTCTCTGCCATCACCCTAGTGCCGAGCGCCCGTTGCCTCCAAACTACCTGACCCCAAACCCGAAACTCCTCCCAGTGGGCGAGTATAAAGTATCAACGAATGGGCGGCCGTCCAGGAGTAGCAGAGACACCTCGAGCACTTCTTCACGTTCTAGTTGGGAAGCTTCAAGTGCCATTGGGCAGGAGAATCACATTAAACGGAAGAACTCGATGGAAGGGACATTGAAAATAAAAGCTTGGCCTGACATGACTGTATTGGAGGAGCCCGAAACAACCGATCATCGTTCCTTCGTTCAGAATGTTTTTGGAACGGTGGCCTTCAAGATGGTCGAATGGCTCACTCCACGAAATCTCGATTTACTAGTACGATTGCAAAAGGGAGAGACGGACAATGAGAAGGCACGCTCACCAAAGCCTAATGATGCTATTGAGAAGGAGACGAGTGAGGTCTCGCAAGGTCACCATGGCGAGGCAACACAAATAATCATAGACGAGGAACGCCATCTAAGTCGAAGAACAAGGTCTAATTCTACCAAAGTATCACAAGATAGCACCCACACACTACCCTCGCCGCCGAGCCTCAAGCTAGCCGAAACTCCCGAGCAAAAGCCATGCAAACAATCGGATCATATGCATGATTTTGACCCTCTACCGAAGCATTCCTTAGATTCGACCCACCACCGAAGGTCTGAGCATTTTATTGAGTCGCATGGCCCTAAAGGAATCCTTCATAAGTCAACAAGGCTATCTGACCCCGGCTCTGAAACAACGCCCTTCACAATCCCAAAGCCTAGCGCTAGAGCTAGCGGGAAGCTACCAAGGCAAAGAGTGATAACCAGTCCTAGAATGGGTGTGATTGAGCAGTCTCATTTACTCAACATGAAGTCCTCACTAGACACTAGTGCAAGCGAGCGTAGATTTCTTGTAGGAAGGAAGGAAGAAGAGAAGCAAGAAAAGGAGGTGATAATCCCCAGGAACACCCAGCCAGAGGTCGAGGTAGTACACAAAAAGAAACCATCTCCAGGAAAGGCTTCTATAAAAAGTCCGCTCCCCATATCACTCTCCTATTTAACCATTGAAACGATAGAGTTATTGTGCGACATATTGCAAAATGACGGCACCGCCGAGAAACATCTTTTACAGCCGCGCGCAATAAACGAGGATTTGGTAAGGCTTCAAGATGATGTTGTTCCTTTAAGAAGAATCACCAACGTGCAATCACCTTCCAGCAGCTTAACGGATATGAAGAAAGAATGGCAAAATTTCATCGAGCAAAGCTTATTCGATGTACTTGGCAAGCCAGAGTCGTTGTTACGCTCTTTCAGCGACGAGCAAAGGAAGCTATTCGACACCCAGACAATCTGGTATTTAATGCTGAGATTGACTCGAGTGGCCCCGTCACTTGTATTTGATAGCTTGTGGGAGTCAGCTGGGAACCTCTTCAGGCCCCCGGAGTGGTTAGAGGAAGCTTACGACTGGATCAAGGAACCACAATCTCATCAGTCGTTGACTAACAAAGTTATGTCCAGTTCCGATGCAGCCCAAACTATAAACATATGTCTCCACGCCCTAGTTGCTGCAGCACCGCTTGTTTTCGATGCTCGTCAGCTAGCGAATATGTCTCGGATAAGATCGTATGGCTTAGCTATGCTAGGAAGAGAGTCGTCCTCCCTTGAGCCAGTTTACCTGTGTTTGCGGTACGAAGATGCTTTCACGAACGAATTAGCGCTGCGCCTCGCACGAAGAGTCTTTGCAGCAATTATAACAAGACGACGATTCTCGGAATTAGTAGAGCTGCAAAAGGAAAAGGATGCCTCAAGAGAGGAGTCCCCAGAACCAGACATTCTTGAAGCTGTGTTGGGTACTTTGAAGTTCCTAGATCTAGGAACCCCACCCACAATCAATTTTCCTGACAACGAACGCGACCTACATGAAAAACGAATCCCAACTTTAATGCTAGATTGGGCACGCACAGTGATGTTACAGGATTGGGATGGCTGTGCGGAAGTTCCAAATAGTGGCCCTTTTGGGGGTGCCTTGGCCACAATTGCAGCAATTTGTAAGTTCTCCCCTACCTTACTTTGGTTGGTTGCTTACAATAATCTAGACAAGAAAAGGAAGTCATTACTTCTCGGCGATATACACTTCCGTACCGAGTATTTTGCTGAACGACTCGATCCTGTTGAAATGCCACTGGAATGGCTGTCTTTCCAGTCAAACAGACGTACTGTGCATTTACTTGATTACCCATACCTCTTCAACCCTTCGACATTGGTCACTTATTTCAGGGCCATAAACTACTCTCGAATGAACCAGGCTTACGAACAAGCTAAAGCTGCAAGTGGCTTGATGTACTCTACCATGGCAGAGAATAGCTTAATGACTGATAAGCAAAGGCGGGATAGGTTGAAAGAGCGTCTTAATATTGCTACTTCAAAGTTTATGGTCCTTGAGATTCGACGAAAAAATGTGCTCGTGGATACCTTCAACGCAATCTGGAGGCGAGAGGAACGCGAACTCATGCGGCCTCTGAAAATAAGGCTGGGTGAGGAAGGTGGCGAAGAAGGTCTGGACTCTGGCGGTGTTCAGCAAGAGTTCTTCCGTCTTGCTATTGCGGAGGCGCTTGATGCTGACTATGGCACATTCACTGTTGACCCCCGAACCAGAATGACCTGGTTTCAGCCCGGCTCACCCGAGCCTCTGTGGAAGTTTGAACTGATTGGGATGATTGTTTCCCTTGCTGTTTATAATGGTCTTACATTACCAGTGACCTTTCCTAAAGCCTTATATCGCAAGCTCTTGGGTGAAGATGTCTCTGAGCTCCACCACATTGCAGATGGGTGGCCTGATCTGGCAAGTGGGTTGACAACACTACTGGAGTGGGATGAGAAGGATGGCCTGGTGGAGGATATCTTTGCTCGAACTTATGAGTTCAGTGTTGAACAATTTGGGCAACCCGTCAGTCGCGAGATGGATACTGGCGCAAGCAGCCCGAGCTGGCCTCAATTTTCCGATATGTCGGAAACCCCGAACCCAAGCGACGCGCCTCTAGTCACCAATGAAAATCGCAATGGTTATGTGAGCGATTATATCAGATGGCTGACCGACATCTCTGTGCGGCCACAGTACGAGGCCTTCAAAACTGGGTTCTTTTCCTGCGTCGACCGTCGCTCCACCCGTCTGTTCGACCCCGAAACACTGCAATCGGTGGTGGAAGGCATCCAAGAAATCGACATCCCGGAGATGCGGAGGGCGACGAGATATATCGGCTGGGACGCGTCCCACCGGACCATCAAAGACTTTTGGAGCATCGTCAAGAAGTATGATATCGAGCAGAAACGCAAACTGCTCGAGTTTGTGACGGCCAGTGATCGGGTGCCGGTGGGCGGCATGCGGAACCTGCAGTTCACGCTGCAGAGGAACGGGGTGGACGATAATCATCTGCCGAGCAGTTATACATGTTATGGGATCCTCTTGCTGCCGGAGTATTCGGGCAAGGAGGTCTTGAAGGAGAAGTTGGCGATGGCGCTGCAGAATTCAAAGGGGTTTGGGTTTGCGTAGTAGATAGATTCTCTAGCGATGGTAGATGGGATGGGATGGGATGGGATGGGATAGGGTTTTTTTTAATTGGCTGGCTGATTAGCTGGCTGGTGTTGGGGAACGAACAAGGCAGGCAATCACTTAATGGCTCTACGTGATAGATGATTGATCAATGGAGTTTGAGCGGAACCCGCATGCATCGTCTTGATGAGGGGGTTTGCAGGTAATCAATACTGGAGAGAAGTTCTTTGGGGCGGTTATTAAGTCATTGGCTACATATATGTGGTTCAGTTCGGTTCGGTTCGGTTCGGTTCGTTCGCTCGTGTTTGTGATCGATCGATCGTGCATCGCGGCCGTCTATCTCGATGAACTCGTTTTGAATGTTTTTCACGTTTTTGATGCCCGTTTGAGAAGAGGGGAGGGGGTTGGTTGGTTTTGCTTTGCATACGGAGTAGTATAGGTAGGAGCAGGTAGGGACAGGTATTTATTCAACTGGTTGTTGGTGATGAGATGAATTGTTTCCGATCGATATCTTGAGACAAGATAGATAGAGGTAGGAGTGGGGAGGTGGTATATCTCTCTCTCTCTATCTATCATCTCTCTCTATCTATCATCTCTCTCTATCTATCATCTCTCTCTATCTATCATCTCTCTCTATCTATCATCTCTCTCTATCTATCATCTCTCTCTATCTATCATCTCTCTCCATCTTCAAGTCCTCACTGATGAAATGGAATGGAATTACATCCTCCTTCGCTCTCCACGCCCTTTATTCTGTTCTTGTTTTCTAGTAGTATACCTTTATAGATACATAGATAAGTCGATGGATCCTTGGCAATTGCCATTCTCGCTTAAATATCACTTCGCGCCTCTCCCCTAGGGCAGGGCAGTTTCCAACTTCAGAACGACGTCAAGAGGAGGTAGGTGATGGAAAAAAGGTCTGGGTTCAAGGTGTATCTTGAGTATTGTTTATTGTAGGGTTGTGCGGTTCATCTATTCATTATCTATCTATTCTGTTTCTATTCTAGCCCAAACGCCATGTATACAATTTCGAAATCTACCTTCTTTATCCATCCATCCCAAGAAGTCAAATCACACACAGGTGAATACCTCCCTCGAATGTTTCCATACCCAGCTGGCATCCATGCATGCATCTGTTACAACTTCGCACTCTCCGCCACCTCGTCCGCAAGAGGCAGCTTCTGGAACCCGGCTTCAACCCACTCCCTCTCCGCCGCCGCTCTCAACTCCCGATGCTCATCCGCACTCAGATCCCTCTCGTTCCCTCTCCTTCTCTCCCGGCTCTCCCTCACCTCCACCACGCTCGCCCCCTCATCCGTCATGCTCGCGAACTCAAAGCTCCGGAACTCGCAGTTGGCCCAGCCCGTCCCGGAGAACTTGCCCGTGCCCTCCCAGTCCTCGGTGAAATAGTGCAGGAACCCCCCGTGCGTCACGACCGCGATCTGGACGTCCTTGCCCCCGTGCGACCGCGACCACTCCTGCGCGAAGTCCCGCAGGAACACCCGCGCCTCCTTGGCGCGCGCTTCCAGCGCGGAGCTCCGCGGGCTCCATTTCCCCGTCTTGGAGTTCCACCCCGGGTGCACGAGCGTGAGGTCGACCTTCCCGTCGGCGAATTCCTGCGCGAGGATGGAGGGCTCGGAGCCGGTATCGCAGGGCAGGTCGCTGAGCTCTTGGATTTCGGGGACGGCGAGAATGGGGAGCCCTGCGGCGACTTCGGCGGGGAATGAGAGGAGGCAGGTGTAGATTGTCCGGCGGAGGGGGGATGCCATGAGATGGGTTATTTCGGAATGGTGGGGGAAGATTTTCGCGACGGAAGCACATTGTGACTCGCCGAGGGGGGTGAGGTTTGGGTCGTGGATCATATGGTTCTCGGCGCTGAGATTATGATAGCCTTGGGCGTCTGGGAGATGGTTAGTTAAGGGGTAGTCAATGGGATAGGTTTGGCTTGTCGAGGGAGGATGAAAGAAGACTGGATAGAGAAAGACGAGACGGTGTACTCACGGCGAACGCAATGGATGATGATTTTCGCCATCTTCCGTGTGCAATTGACTTGGTTCCGGTAGATTCAGTATATATCTCGAGATTTGCGTCCCAGATTTTCAATGGAGGGGCAAAGTGGGGTGCTAGAGGCTCGCGCTGCCTTTCCGTCTACTTGGTAATGATGGAATAATAATGTAAAGCAAAGACGAGATCTATTTCTAGGACGATATGAAGGAAATCTAGATATGAAGTACCGGTACAGAGTCAACAAATGATGTGAAATACGAAGTACACCGCTGAAGAACCCTCGAAACATGACTCCTACCATTAGGGACGCGCAAAGATTTCTCGAAGGGCTGGCCTGCCAATGACGATGGTCCCTCGAACTACGTGGGAAGCGTGCCGAGGCCGAATCGGGATAGGGCAGGTGGGCCGAGACGCCAAAAGATGTGCCGAGGAAACTCAGACGACTTTTCAAGCACGTGACTTCACACGTCTTCCAAGTCTTCGACGGGTTTTGCCATCCTCGGGAAATGGTAATGGTGATGGAAATGGAAATGGAAATGGAAATGGAAATGGAAATGGAAATGGAAATGGAAATGGAAACGGACACTGGAGCTCTTTTGAAATGGGGAGAAGAGGGTTGCGTGTGATACGGCGCGACTCGATCACGCGAATACGCAAGAACGAGGCCGGAAACTCTCGCGGCGAAGAACGAGAGCGTGGAGAGCTGCATCTCGCGCCGGTGGGGATCTGACGTTGTATATACGTCGACGGGACAATCCCCTCACTCGCTCTTCTCCACACTCTCCTCCTTCCCCAAGAAACTGGTATCATGCGTTCGCGATCGATCCTTGTGGAGCCGAACTAACCGCCTAGGCGGTAGAGATGATTTGGAGAATTCGAATGGACCTTTTCTCTCGTTGCAAAGCTTTCCCGTTGGAACAGTCGGTCCTTTTGTTGGCGAAGTGGTGGTGGTGGTGTTGGAGAGTCTCACGATGCAGACGCCACGCCGCTAAATTTACCTTGTTTGTACCCTGCACTGAAGTACTGTACCCCGACGTAAGATATTCACAAGATTACTGTTACATCTCATCCGACTCTACCCAGCAGGCTTGCCTCGAGGTTCTAGCCGTCTCCGGGCCTCTTTCTTCTAGCCGTATCTAGCTATAGTGTAGGTATACAGACAATACGGTACAACAAATTTCATACACTCCCCAAAGTATCTTCGATCCATTCCCGCACAACCCTCTCCTCCTGCGCCTTCTCGGAAACCTCTGCTGTCTGAACTCGCTCGCAGGCCGCAGACTCGGGATCTAAGTCACTGTCCCACATGGCCCTGTCTGCAAATTCATACAGCATCATGCTCCTCCTCATGAGATGGCACATGTCAATGGCTTGATTCTTAGGGCAGATTTCCTCCACCTCATCCCTCATCTTCTGGGCCTTTTCTGCTTTGGGGAGTTTGACAGATGGATCTAACGTCACGATCGACGGAGGAGAGTGCAGAATGAGTGAGCGCGGGATTTTAAGCCCGCTGTTTCTGGGTGGGAACTTAAGATGTGCTTGGCGCGTGGAACTAAGAGCCACGCTCCCACCATCTTTGCCTTGGCCGCCCTCTCCGCTTAGAGGGTCTGGAGATATGGGGGGGGTCTGGATCGGGAGTAGCAGGAAGAAGATATGTTTCCGACTGCGGATCCAGATCATGAGTTTGGGCCGTCATTTCTTCCTCTCCGGGCCAGACCGTTGGAACGGGCATCCTCGCCGTCCGGAAAAATAGAACAGGGGAAACAAATGAATCAAAAGTAGAAGATGGATGGCTAAAGAGGCGCTTTTTCAAAAGGTGGAGGGTCGCGGGGTTCCATCTCTCGTTGAGTGCCAGTTCATCCGAGTTAATGATGTCATCGAGACCTGGAGGCAGAGACTCTTTTGTCGAGATTTCAGTCCAATTGAAGATGGCGTTCTTGGTGATTACGCCTGCAATACGTGTGGGGAGGGCATTGGAAGTGAAAGATTCGGTGAGTGCGAGAGAGGTAGCGAGAGACGCACCTAGGTTACTTCCGTAGACGATGATGGGGCGCTGGACGGGCTTCTGAAATGCTATCGGAGAGTAGGGTGTCTTCGGTGAGGACGAGAGGGATCGATCGAGTGAGCGGCTTGGGAGAACGGTTGCGGTCAGATGGGTATAGGCATGAAGGATGTCATGCAAAGGTGTCGGGAAGCCATGACGGTCGTAGGAGGGATCCGAGGTGAGGAGCTTGGGTGAAGATGGGTTGGATGAGGGTATATTCCACCGATAGTTGACTCGGGCAAGGGCTGCGAATGGGGAGAAGAGGTAGGGTGGGATCTGTGGGCGAAGCCTATGGAGGTGCGTCCCGGCTGGTGGGAGATAGATGACTAAAGGATTACTCGGCGTCGAGAGGGCTCTAGAGTTGAAGAGACTGAGGACCGGTTAGCTTGCAGGCTCTAGGAGGCTCCCGGTGCTTGGTTGGCTGTGCAGCGATTAGTCATGTGGAATAACCCGCATATCTACTTTTCTCACATCAGATATCAGAAGCTTCGAAGAGCGACTTACTCGATGGTGACCACGCCCGAGGATCCGCACGTCACGGACAGCCTTTCTCGCTCCCCGCCGCGCGAAGAGGAGAACAGGCGTTTGGCGACTCCGACGGTCGATCTCCGTGTGCAGCCCTTCGCAGGCCCTCCCCACGACAGCTGTATGATTCCTCCCATGCCTGGTTTCGCGTGCTGCAAGGTACCGCAAGGTCGGGTCAACACTCCACGCCAGCATGTCAGCGCGAAGCCAAGCGCAGACGCCAGAGATGGCAGACAAAGGCACGGTAGCAACTACTGTCGAGGTGACTCCTCCGCAGAGGGCATCGATGGCCTGTTTGCGTGGTGTGGTGTGGTGGTGGTGGTGGTGGTGGTGGTGGTGGAGGAAGCAATCCCGTCGAGCGTGCGGATGCTGCAAATACTGTTAAGGTCGGCATGGATATGGAGAATTTCGTCATGTCGACGAGGAAGATACCAGAAATGGGTGGGATTCAGGGCGCAGAGCCAGACGTGGGATGGCGTGGATGGTTTGCCCGGCGGCCTCGCGTCGGCTGATTTCAGCTGTACGGCCAGCCACGCGGGACGTTGCGCCAAATCAGCCGGTGCGAGGTTTTGCCGCGGGATGGGCGTCCCTCGGTAGCGTGCAGGCTGGATTAAAATGGTGGGAGATGATGGGAAATGCGCGGGCAAGGTCGTCCCGGGCCAATCACGACGCGACCGAGGCAAGAGGCGGAGAGACGGATTTATAGCAGCACACCACCACACTTGGCTCCCGTACCGCCTCGACTTTTTTTTTCTTTCCCAAAAAAGTATTTCGTACGTAGTTCTTTGGTAGTACTTCGTGCAAGTACCAACCCCGGAGCCAAGACTCTAACGCTTTTGGGCTACGGGAGCGAGCCTCGCCCAATCAGCCATCGCCGGCAGAAACGTCTCGCGTCCTGATTGGCCCTCATCGAGGCGGAGGAAAAGACAGTACGCGGCCTTCCCTCGTCGAAAGGGTGAAGGGTGAAGGGTGAAGGGTCAACGTGCGGTTCCACAACTCCAAATCTTTCGATCCCACATGAAGACAAAGGGAGCGAAGGGGTTGTGCCAAGGGGGGCCCACGCAAGCCACCGTCGCAGACCAGAAACACGGTCATGGGACCCGCCAGGAGAGGAAGAGGGAGGGAAGAGAGAAGGGGGAGGGAAGAGGGAAGAGGGAAGAGGCAAGAGGCAAGAGAGAAGAGAGAAGAGAGAAGAGAGAAGAGGGAAGAGAGAAGAGATGAAAGATTGAATTCCATCGAATCACCCGTTGTCGATAATAGCCACACCCCTCGTCTCTTAAGCTTATACACTTCGGACAGGCTACACATCTCTACATCTATACAAGACTACAGTACTTCGAACGGTGCATCTATCCTTCCGTGCTCTGCGCCGAAACGATGGCCGATAAGACGACCTTTCGTCTCTTCTCCCCCTCCTCTCCCGTCGTCAAAATTAGGCTGCGACTTGTGGTGACTTTGGTGGAGAGGGCTGGTCGCTGTGATGACCGGGGCGGTGCCAACTGCAGTCGGCTTCCCCAACACCATGCCATGCACACGATGAAGCAGCGAGATTGGCTGCATCGCCGCAGAACCAAGTTCTCGCAATCTCGACACAGCTGGAGAGTGACATGCCCATCTCATATGCCGCTCCAAAATTATCCCCCTCCCATGCTAAGCCCCCTCCCTCGCCATAAACGTACAGTCCTTCGTACCTCCTCCCAGCCCTGGTCCCCTCAGCTCACTCGACTAACCTAACTTATGCTTGCCTAGTCTTTTTTAGCCTTGCCTTGGCTTGCCTTATTCAACGGATCCATCCATCGACTATCTGACTATCCATCCATCAACCGACCCCGATCCCTTCTTGCTTGTACCGTACCCTTTTGCCTCACTCATCCTCTCCTCGACATCCACCTCTTTCCTCTCCTCGCCCGCGCCCTCGACCACATCTTCAAAACTCCCTCGCCTCCTTGAATCTCGTTCTCATCTGATTACGAAGTCACGCCCCATGTCGGCTCCGCACATCTCCTCCAGCTAATTCACGGTCCATCTCCATCCACCCACCCCCGATTCACGCTAAGCCGACCCTGGTCGACGAGTCCCTTTTCCAGCCCGGATCCCCAGATTCTTCTCTTCCTTTCCAACTTCTGCACCACCGACTCGGGACCCACGATCTTTTCTTTTCTTCTTCATAATAGCTGATTTTTAATTGCATCGAGCCTGCGGCCTTAATTGGTGAGAGCTCGCTTTTGACCGTAAGTCGCCGGTGCCTGTCTGCCCGTCGAGAGCACGAGAAGCACCCATCCATCACAGGCTGACATCGACTTCTCATTGTAGGTCCAGGTCCACAATCCTTCACATACGAATATCGAGCAGGCCCAACCTCATTGTCGCTTCATGGCGCCTGAACCCATATAATCAGCCCCAATCACCTTCCTTGCGATCCATCAGAGGGAATAGGAGCGACGAGACGCGGCGAACAGGCCATTGACGGGCAAAGATGGCTAAGAAGAGCCTTGCGAGGAGTGCATATGGGGTTCTGCAGAGTGTACTGGTGGCAGCCGCCCTGTATTCCATTCTCTACTTGGGGGTGCTCGTCATACAAAAGGGGACCTTTCCCAAATCACCACAGGAGCTCTATCACAACCTGCCGATCCCTCGACCGGGAGGAGGGTCGTCGTCTTCCGACGCTGTTGGAACGGGCGTACAGCTGCCATCCCCTAAATTGAAAGCCGAGAAGATCAATGCCGATGCTAATTGGTTCAACCGCCCCGAGAGCCTCGTGGTGCCCCGAGACGACTACTTGGGGAGGAGACCCCATGTAGACACCATTGCAAACCTGACGCGGCTGGTAGAAGTGTGCAGAGGGTCCTATGAGAATATCGAGAAGATGCCATACGTCTACGATTGTCTGAAGTATCTAGATGGGGGCGAGAAGGAATATTTCTACACCCCACCTCGTGGGGAGCGCCCCAGCGAGCAGCCCCCCAGCCGTGCAGAATATCTCGACTCGGACGGAGCCGACAATACCCTAGAAGAATATCCCGAATATAAACCGGCTTCGAAGCAATCGATTGGGAAGTGCAATGGGCCGATTGTCCCTTATCACGTTTATTGGACCGGCCCGGCAACATGGCGGGTCGAGTTGTTCGTCAAGAGTCACCTCTATACCCAAAACCTCCCGTGCGTACGATTATGGATATGGTTAGATGGAGATCGAGACCCGGATGCCATCGATAAGATGATGAACAACGACCCGCTGTTCGAAAAATTCCTCCCCTTCATTACGCGCGGCGACATCGTCCTCAAGCTGTGGAAATTCCCCTCGAGGATCCCTCTGCCCAAGGGCGACAATACCGATGGAGTGGGATACTACAAAACACCCGGAAAGCCGAATTCCAAGAATGAAACACTGGTGGCGGACGGCTTAATCCGCGATGCGAATGACCAGGAATGGCTGGTACTGACCGAGAAGCAGATGACGTTCCTTCCCGTCGCAGTTTCAGACGCTGTCCGCTTCGTAGTTCTGCATATCTATGGAGGAGCTTACTTTGATATGGATGTTATCATGCTGCGAGACATGCGACCCTTGTTGATTGGAGACGAGCATTCGTTCGCTGAAAGATGGGGTGGCCACGCAAGCCCGGGAGATTACAACACAGCCATCATGTCCTTGACTGCCAATTCGTCCCTCTCGTCATACCTCCTCCGAGGCGGCGTCCGCATGGGATTGAACTTCCATCCACGAGTTATCGGGGTCATGGCCGTGAAAGATCACCGAAACCAAGAATTCCTGATGCTGGAGACTGCAGCATTCGACCCTATCTGGACCGAGTTCAATTGGGATAGGCTTGGGAGATGCACGATACCGTGCATCCACGATTACGGGCAGGTTTTCAAGGGTAGCAAGACCGCATTCCCTCTCAAGGATGAATGGGAGAGTTACGAGGGGGAACCGCTGAAGGCATCCGACTCGAAGAGACAAGGGCATTTCTGGGAGGTAAAGAGGACAATGGGCGACCTGGAAGAACGAGCCGTCGCTCCAGTTGCCCAGAGCAACGCAGAAGCCGTGACTTATGATCGGGCCGCCTTGAGTAAAGCAGAATATAAGATTGAGCAAGATAGGTATCCTCCAACGAACCGCACCTTGGAAAATTTCTTCCGTGGGGCGTGGACCTATCATGTTCACAATCAAGTGAGTCTCCTTGTTTTCCCCTCCCAAGAATAGAGGCTAATGATTTGCAGTGGGTC
The DNA here is from genome assembly GCA_000328965.1 of Ascocoryne sarcoides NRRL 50072. Lineage (NCBI taxonomy): Eukaryota > Fungi > Ascomycota > Leotiomycetes > Helotiales > Gelatinodiscaceae > Ascocoryne > Ascocoryne sarcoides. The sequence continues at coordinate 844,389 of KB205948.1, read as the reverse complement.
AAGAATCCCGAGCCCTCCTCCTGGCTTAACGTTATTCAACGTGCACAAGACGGTTTCTTCTCTTATGGCCGAACGAACCCCTATGGCGAAAAGTGGGAAGGACCCAGCATTCCAGAGTACGAGATCAGTTGGGAATACCCTTAAGCACCCGATCTTCCAATTCTGTCCAGGAAGCAAGAAGAGCATATGTACGCCGCGTCGAGCTCCCCATAATTCGAGAATAGAAGATTCTTTGGAGTGAGGGATGATTTTTTTTTTCATTTGGGCAAATAAGAAAGGCGCACGGGAAGCACAATCGGTACATAGTGTCTGCAAACACACGTCCAACCAGCACATTTGATTCGTATTCTGGAGTTAGATATTTGAGCACATCATACTTGCAAAGCATGCCACTCGGTTGGCGGGGGGAGCAAAAGCGTAATATAGGGGGGGCTTTTCCCACACTCGGTGGTTTATATGGGGGAAAGTGAGCACGTACATAAGGTTGTCACAAAAGAGGAGAAGCGGGATGTTTGTTGTTGTACATTGCGAACGGCGTTGAACCACGAAATACACATTTTGCATTGGTGAAGAGGGAATTGGCATGGAGTTTTGGATTGTTATGTATGAATTCATGTCAGGGAAGAGACCTGCATGATTGAGCGGGCATTTGTTTGTTTTTTTCCCATTTTCGTTACAGAGCGGGAGGTTGCAGAGCAGAGGGAATGAAGGTGGGGGGTTGGGTGAAGAGACAGGTTTATGTTTTCTGAGGAGGGGAGAGGCGGGGGGGCGATCCGTAGGGTTTGATTGATGGGGCGGCTCGAGTTGTGGAAAGGTAGATATGGAAAAAGACACCATCGGTTCTATACTCTTGAATAAGAATTAGAAGAACTTGACAGACCGAAAGCCTGGCTTGACCAAATCCTTTTTTTTTCGCTCTAGTGATTCCTCGCAATTTCTTTCTTTTGAGAGCACGTATAGCGTCTAGAGTCGAGTGCCTCTCGTATGCTCACCACATTATTCTCTCATGGTATCTATGTATCTACACGATACCATCCCCTCCCCAAACTCAAAAAAATCACACCTCACCAAGCCTGCTCGCATGATTGTCACCACAAGAGAGGTTGCGAGCGGGGCCGAGCTCAATGCCTCTCGCATTTCAGAATCCAAACTCCCCGAAACAAATTCCAGAAGATCCATGAAAAACATATCAAACTCAAAATAAAAATGAAGACCGAGTACGATACGATACGGTACATACCGTCCCGTCCCGTGCTTGACTCTCGTACCCCCGGTGGAAGGCACCTATCTCCCACCGTAATCATATAATTGCTACGGTAAATGGCCGAGGATCTTACTCCTCGCATTTCGCATCTCGCATTTTCGTATTTTCGTATTTTCGTATCTCTACATCCCCAACTCGTGGCTCGCTACTCAGCTCTGTTTGTTTATTCGCTTCTCGGCTTGTAGGAAGGTACCGCGGTTTTGGGTGCCTGATTTATTGGTTTGGTTTGGTTTGGTTTGGTTTGGTTTGACTCAAAGAGTGATTTAATCTGATTTAATTGGTTTGGTTTGGTCTGATTGATTTGATAAAATGAGGTGAGGTTAAATTCAATACCGTATATATTTACATATATACATATATATATACGTACATACATACATACATACATACATACATACATACATACATACATACATACATACATACAACACCTAGACAGATAGATACCTACTATCCTATCCTCTCTCCACCCCGCCTCTCCTCTTCAGCACCACGAGATGAGACGAAACAAAATGGAATAAAATAAAATAAAATAAAATGAGACAAGTAAGCTAGCTAGCCGTACTCACTCCCACTCCCTCGCGCTATAAAATCTCCCTCCCATCCTGATTCATCATCATCATTATCATTATCATTACAGGACCCTACCTCCCCCCTTCCCTCCCTCCCTCACCCCCTACAACCGTAGTCGATCAATCAATCGATCACGTACTCGCATGTCGCACTCCTCGTACAGCATTCCTCTTTCGGAAAGGTGGGGTGGTGTGGGGTGGGGAGGGTACGTATGTACTTCGTACATTACTCGGTTGTCGCTCATTTCGCATTCGCTCATATTGTGTTCTGGGAAAAAGGTGGAGATGGAGATAGAGGGAGGCGGCTTGTAGATGCTTGACTTGGTTTGGTTTGGCTTGGCTTGGCTAATCACGTATGGATGGATGGTTGGATGGGTGGATAATGTTAGGCTCTAGTGGCTGATTCGAGTATTAATAGTCGGTGCGGCTATGCCTTCTACTGCGCTCTCACGCTTATCAAAATATACATAACCTTACATTTATCCGAAGATATCCCGTCGCACCACTGGAGTAGGGTAGCTACCGAGGAACGAGACGAACCTTACTTTTTGAGTGGTGGATGGCTGGGCTGGTGGCTGGGCTCTTGGCTGGGCGGGTAGGGAGGAGGTAGTGCGGTTGGAGAAATAGGATGGTTTAGCTTGATAGGGTTAGGTTTAGGTAGGTAGCATGAACTCTATTGATGTATATATACTTTAACTTTACTTTAACTTTACCCTACTTTACTTTAACTTTAACTTTACTTTACTTTACTCTGCCCAATCCATCCATCTATCCCGCTAAATTTCCCAGCGACGACTTCCTTCCTTCTAAGCCCAAGGGGGGATTTGATTTGACAGATCGAGACACCTTCTGGATCGGAAGGAATAGAAATGAAAAAGAGGTCTTGATTCCGCACATCGTAGATGTGAATTGAGAGTTTGAATTTCATGTGCTTGAGGGACGAGGTGAATACTATAAATGATTTTTGGGGAGATGACTAGATTAGGTAGATTGGCAGATCCCTTGCTCGGTACATTAGTTGATTGCTTGATTAATTGATTAATTGTAGATTCTATAAAGTACTACTAATCCTAGAGCATTCACCAAATCAAATACCACCCAAAAATATCTCATAATCACGCGAATTTGTCATATGTCAATACCACAAGAGCAGGTATAAAAACGGCTCTTTCATTTATAATCATTTAGCTTTACTTGTTCTTGCTGCGAGGCAGGGTAAGCGAGATCACAAATCAAACTTTGGTATGGTATGAATGGTAAGGCGTGGCATGAACAGCAATATCTTTAATTTTAGTTCGGGGTATGGGGATGTTGTGGTGGAAGGTGAGCAAGGTGAGCTACTGTTTTAGGAAGTTAGTTTGTTCCGGAAAATCCAGCCTACTATTTGTTTGGTATAAGAAGAATTATATGGATTTGATGTTATGGAGTTGGACCACCAGGAAGTAGGTCATGTGGAAGAACTCGCATGATCGATCCTCCGCTCCGCTCTCTAGCGTTGACTGTGTGAAGTCACTAAAGTATATAGCCTGCCTGCTTCACGCTACTTCCCTTTCTGTCGTCCATCGGTCAGTTTATACATCTGTGATAGACAGGATTGGAATTGTCATCTGGAGAGAAGTGTTACATAGGGAAGGGAGCCAAACTCTTTGAGCATGAGGAACACTTGCAGGTTTGAGAAAAGGTTACAATTTCATTTTTGGTGAAAACTAATAAGCCTCCGGCGCAAATTTCGTGCTGAAAACTATTTACTCCTAATTCATATGGCTGACTGATCTTATTGAATAGCATGACGGTTCCATGTCTAGTATCTCGGAAGGAAATAGGACGCAGTTCTAATATAAAGCCAAAGCAAAGCAAACCTGGAAATCCATCCCGTAGCCATTTATGCATAGAACAGCTCAAGATACCATCCCCTCTTCCTCGCCCAAAATAAAAATGCATTCCACCGAATCTCCAGATATGACAACCAGCTCCACGCTGATATCGGCGGCAAATATCATTTACCACTTGCTGAAACTGTCGATCTTGTAATATAGCTTTGATGTGAGGCCATCGACGATCTCATGACAGATCTTAGGAGGAGGGTGAACATAACACATCTTGCCCTTCTTGCTTCCCGGCACAGGTTTCTTCTCTTTTCCATACTTCTTCAACCAGACCAAGCTCAACTCCTTTGCGCATCTCTCCGCATATTTCGGAGCTCTATTCACATAGTACTCATCATCCATTACATCCGCGATGATGAGAGTCATGAACTTCAAACGTGGAAATTGGGTGACGGCGCGAACAAATCCATCTGACTTGAGGATATAATCACGCATGGCGACCCGAATGTTCCTGAGGCGTGAGATGTCTGACTTGAGGAAGAAGTCAACCATGATAGGAAATTCTTCGGGGCTCCGGGTTTGAATATGCAAGCAGTCCGCACGATAGTTGTACCAAGTTTGAGGGCTATTTTGAGTTGTGCCAAAAGTGTGTTCGTATTGCTTCAGTGCAAGTCGACGAGTTTCCCAGTTAACATGCAGGAGGCGCGGAGCAAAGTTCTCGGACTTAAATCGTACTTCTTCGTAGTTGTCTGAAAACTCGAGTGAAACTCGCTGGACGTGTCGTTCGTCGCAGAGAACATATTCCCAAATCATCTCTCGCAGTTCGTAAGGAAGGAATTTGAAGAAGTGAAGGTCAGAATTCTTGGTGGTTGTCCTCTCATAGCCGCCTAAGGCACCGCTCTTGTAAAGCTTGCGAATTGCATCGATATCGTCGTTATAAAAATAGGGAGAAAGGTAGCAATTAGAAGTTGTCTTCTTGAGATTTGCTCTTGCCCAAGCGAGCAACTCGCCGTGGTTCCATGGTTTGGGCTTTGGTGCCTCAAATGCGCTACCTTTGACAGAGAGGATACGAGTGCGATCTTGAGATAGAGTCGAAGATTTTGATTCAGTCGAGCTGCCGTTCTTTGGAGATATACTACTTGGAGTAGTAGAAAAGCAACTAGTATGCTTGGGGTTTTGAGGATAGGTTTTCTTGCCCAAGGCATGATCTTGTTTCTTGGAACCACTTTGGTTAGAGATGTTATTCGCCGTCCCTGGTAGCAGCCTGGCGAACTGAGCAGATCCACGCGCAACTGTCTCTGCCAGTGGGATGCGAGTCTCCGAAAAAGGATTAGGATGCTGAAAACCGGCCTGGCCAATATCGTGGGAGAAGTAGCACTTATTTCCGAACTTGCAAACATCGTTCCTGATGAATTGCTTGCAGATCTTCTTTCGAGGCTTGACGACTTGGGTGGCTGCCTCAAGAGGGGCGGCATTAGCTAATGCTAGACCAGGTTGTTCTTTGGAAATAGCTAGTGAAACAAGTCCTTCAGCGATGACGTCTGGAGCGTTTGGGTTGACTGCAGCTCGCTTTATATCATTGTAACGCTGGTGGAATTTGGCAGTCGAGGCAGCAAATTTCTGATTCTTGAATCTGCGCAATTTCGCATCGACTTTGGTTGTTTCGATAACTGGCATCGTAGCCTTTGTATTTCCGGGTGAAGCTGCGGGTATAACGCCGACTAAATCATGTTAGCATTTTGTAAATTCGCAACAGTCTTACCAACGAGGTGAAGGTTCCCTCCATAAGAGAGATGATGTGAAGGAGAAAATGTAGGGTGAAGGACTTGTCGAATAGAGGCTGAAGAAAGAGACCGAGAGCAGGTAATTGAGCTTCTAACCTACCCGATTTGGCAGCGATGTTGGCATCTCCGAAGATAGATTTGCCATTTCCTCCAGCAGCAGCAGCCACAATTTCTTCGATGGTTTGCATCATATTGCCTTGAAGTTTGACGATATCTGAAAGCGCTTATGAGTCGAAGCTGGCAGAGAAAGAGTGTATGCGGATAGCTGGGTGGGACTTAGAGCCCAGAGGTTGCCAGATGAGGTAGGCGGGGCCGAGATAACGGGGAGAACAAGATTGACTTGAATTGTGGTTGAAGAGGGAGTCTTTATTCAAGAAAGAAAAATTGACAGAGTAGTCAAGAGAGTATATCGAATCTTTCGAAGTTTGGGTAGAGAAGGAAATCGTGAAGAGGAACAAATTTATGTTGAAGACCCGACGCTAGTTGTAGGTGCAAACAGGGCAAACATCTCTGAGCATCTAGTCAGGTAGCGAAGCCCCGCCACAATACCAAGTTGAAAAAACAATGCTTAGAGGAGCTCAATAGGTCGCTACTCTTAGTCATTATTCTTTCTCCCAGCCCTCCAATACAATGTGAATGTTGAGATCGATGCTTCTAAATATTGCTATACCAAGCCTAAACCATCGAGCTTGAAGCTCAAAGGCTTTCACTTCTTACGCTTTTTGGCTTCACAACCTTATGGCTACAGCTAATAGGCAAATCCCGCACCACTGGAGTACGGTGATAGCGGCTCATAGCGATGTTTTGAGAAATTTGCCTCCAAACTTTTAAGATGGTCGAATATGAGGTATCATCGGAAGGAAAAAGTGTCCTAGAACGACAAACCAAAAGAGCGCATTGGCACTTTTATTCTTGAGTTTGATGTGGTTTCAGCTACAGTAAAAATTTGAGGACATCGATCAGAGCCCCCAACTTTTAGATAATTGAGCATAAATGCTCTTTATATACCGGCACTAACATTTCGAATACCATTAGAGGCGGTAGCTAGAGTGGGGAGTTGTTGCCTGTAAATAGCATTTGCAAGACCCACAGCATGTATAATCACAATACAAAAGCTAAGCAATAACAAGCACGTAGCAAATAAATAATTCTTACCCAATTAAGGGCAGATGTTGATCACGCACAGCTAATACAGAATGGAACGGGCGCTTACAGTAACTGCGCTATCAAGTTTGACTGTATTCCCTAGTCACTTTGAGACCGGCCAATATTCGACCAAATTATATTTCTAGTCGTAGATATCGAGGTAGAGTGTGGGCGATAATTCTATGTCCTATGGCCCTTGTCTATTGACTTCTATAGTATACATTTGACACTTTTTCTTTAGAATTCATTCTCGTCACTGCCTGCTATGATGACATTATTGACCTTTAGCACCATACGACAAAGCTGAGTCGCCAACATCAATTGTTGTCTCTTTCCAATTAGTGGATCGATGACGAAAGCATCCCTCATATCGTTGCTCCCAGTTTGCATGCAGTCAACACCTAATCTGCTATTCTTCTCGTTGACCTGTCTGCTCTTGATGCCAGCAAGCGTTTCGATGGGAGGTAAACCTGAGTTTTCGGCCAGAGCCATGGGGATAGCATCGAGTGCTTCTGAGAATGCTCGCATAGCGTACTGTTCGAGACCAGGTGACTTGACGGCAGCGTCTTCGACAGCGAGGGAGCAGGCAATTTCAGCAGCACCTCCACCATAGACAACGCGGTTATCCTTGACAAGGTTTCGGACGACACAAAGAGCATCATGTAGAGATCGCTTGGCCTCATCAATGATCTATGCGGTTTTAGCCAAACTCATGAGCATTAGTTCTTCAAGGACTTACCATCTTGTTGCTTCCCCTAACAAAGATCGTGACCGCTCGGGTATTGGCACACTCCTCAATCACCAGCATTTTCTCTCTGGTTGTCCCAAAGGTCATCTCCCGCACTATCCCAGCCTTCCCAAGCTTATCTGCAGATAAATCTTCGAACCTTGGCACAATCCTGCCGTTGGTTGCAATAGCGATCAACTCAATTTCAGGGCCTCCTACCCATCTTACTGCGGGAAGTTTGTTTTGTAAGAGAAGATGATTTGCTTCATCATCGAACCCCCACTGACAAATGACAAGATTTGCACCAGTGTCCTTGATTTGTTGGACCATTTCAGCAAACTTATCCTTCTCGTAAGTCTGCAGCTTCTTGAATTCCTCCACGGTCGTAATGTCCAACTTGTGCTTTGTCTTCGGCTTTGGGGGCTCAAACGCACACGTTAAGATTGCAATCTTGGCATCTCGAACTTCAGAAGGCATCTGGGGATGGGAGAAATCTTTGTCAACAATAACGCCTTGGACCAGCAGAGAGTCTTCGAGTGACCCTCCAACCTTACCATCGACCTTGATCAAATCAAAGCTCACATCCTTGCGTTCCAGATCGGCAACAGACAAGATGGCGTCCACAGCAATGTTGGAAAACTGGTCGTGAGCTTTGGAGACGATTTTGCTGCCCAGACTCGTTCTCGCCACCTTTACCAAGTTGGTTCTGTGCTCCTTTGTGAATTCGATAGTATCGGCTATCCTGTCCAGCTCTGCCACAGCAATATCACATGCTTGGTCATAACCATCTGCTATACGAATTGGATGTATTCCCTTGTCGATGAGCTCTGCTGCTTGCTCTAATAATGCTCCCGCCAAAACCACCACACCAGTTGTTCCATCTCCTATTTCTTCGTCTTGAGACCTGGAAAGCTCGACTAGAAGCTTGGCTACATGGTTCGAAATCTCCATTTGACTCAAAATCGTGGCACCATCATTCGTGACTGTGATATCTCCATCGGGTGAAATCAAGATTTTGTCGAGCCCTCGTGGACCAAGAGAGGTTTTGACAATATTGGCAACAGTTCTGGCGGCTAGAATATGTGATTTAACAGCTTCGTTACCATGCTGTCTCTTCTTCTTTCCTTGACTAGAGTAGAGTATAAGCAGTCGAGCTTCATGTTTTAGTTGAATTTTCTTACTCTCGAACAACAATAAATGGTCTGCCTTGCTCGTCTTTTATGACTTGAGCTGTTGCAGCATGACATTAGCAGATACACAATTGCTTAAACCTCACAATCAAACGTACCCTGCGACATATCAATATCTGGAAGGGGTCGAATTAGCTGGGCTTCTTGGTCGGCCAGAATAGTTGGGGAACATACTCATCGCCATCTTGGTAGGAGATGGGTTCAACGGTCTTCTGAATATTTTAACAATCAAGTAAGAGCCTTGTAGAGTTCAGGATGTGTCGTTATGCGCTCTTTTCCTCGTCGACGCGCTTGAAGGTTTCCAGTCGCGTTGACTTTGAAAATGCTTTCCACCACCAACTATTTTGAGGCACCAAGGCATCAATGCTGAGTCAGGCATGAGAACATGGGGTTGCAACAAATCCCTATTGATGGAAGCCTGGTCCTAAGGAGGCAGTATCAGTGCAATTCGTCTTGCTGTTTTCTTTCTGCTTTCTGCTTTCTTTTCTTCTAGCGAGCGCCAATTACTATCTCATTCAGCTTCTTTTAACTTCTAGCCCTACTCCCCACAACACCCAAGATAGGCTTGGATAGCGCTGTCTCTGCTCCTTCTAAATATTGAAATTTGCAATCCAAATTTGCCATAATGACTAGGTTATGTGGTGCTAGAGGATGCTCGCAATCCGTCGAAATTCTTCAGGAAATACAACTCCACAGACTTCATATATTTAGTGTTGAAGGGTTGTGTATAAAAATGGATATACATGGCTATGAAAATTTAGATATGAAATTGGCAAGGCTCCACCCTTATATCCCGTATGTTTACTGAGAAGATACAATTGTTGCCTCCCAAGCTGCGGAGAAGTTAGACGAGGAGTTGTGATGAGGAGCTATAAGAAAACACTTGAGACCAGGAGCATTTTCGTTCACGGTATTATTTCATTCTTATGGAGGGCGAAGAGTTTTACAGGTGAAAGAACGAGCCATCTTGGGACCTGAAATGAGAACTAGTAGTTCGTTAAGCACAACAAATAGCGGAAAAGCTATGTTCAAATTTCAGTGGGTTTTCTATTGTCTCTAGGACTGGATATAACGACAATAAACTCGATATTGTAGCTACCTATCTCATGAAATGAGATACCGATTACTAGCTGGAAACTAGCTTTAAAATCTCATCAAATCCATCAGCACCATCATAGTCCTATCTAGCCAGCCTCTCTCTTTGCGTATCTAAAACCGCCACAAATCATTCGTCGGACGACGAATAGAAGATGCATGTACCAGAACCGGTCTTTTAAAGTCTATGTCCTGCAAATTCATCGGCTTCGTGTCATCATCTCCTAGAGAGGCAAAGACAGAATAGTCTTCGAACCCTTTAACGTTCCATTTCCGCATCAAGGGACCCATCTCAAGGATACCAGCAACGCAGATTCCTATACTGACTTCAACGGCCGACCAGAGGAAAACGGGTGCGGCATCGACTATTGAGGACGAATTAGCTAGTTGACTTGAGGTGACAGCAACATGGTTGACTTGACTTACAAAGTGGATCTGCCGAAGCCTTGAGTCTGACAAGTGCTCCAAGTCGGATGAAGTTTGCGATGCTCGCTCTACAAAGATTCTTTCGTTAGCTGGTTTGTTTAAATGATATAGGGAAGGGTTGGGGCATACAGGATGCCTAAACCAATGATGGCATAGATATAACCCTTCAAGTGAGAGTTTAATCTACGACCCTTGAGCATAAAGAACGGGCTGAAGAGGAATAGCATGTCGAGACTGATGGTTGTAATAGAGAGAGCATAACCCATATAGAGCTGTACTACGAATGGCAAGCACTTTCCCTTGGCAGTTGGGTCGGTCAACCTCCATGCGTGGCTGATAGGTTGACATTGAACAAGCAAAAAGATGACGAAAGCTGCAGAAATGAGGAAGTCGACGACGATAGACAATCGAAGGAGCCAGATTATTATGTTTTGACTGGCCCATTGGCGCAGAGTAATAGCGATGCTGACTTTCATGAAGCTGGTAAGAATAACATAAATGAGATCGAGAAAAAATATATACTTGAGGGTTTTTGTTAGTATTGGCTAAAGCTTGAGGAAGATTTTTTCGTGTACCTTCAAGGCATTTCCAATCTCTGGAAGGCTGGCACTGATTGTATGACCGCCGATACCATTCTGAGCTGCGAGAATAACAAGAGCCGTCAGGCTGGCGTTAGCGAGCTAGAACCATCAGCTATTGCGAGGAGCCTGCAGGCACCACCATCATGTCCGTACCAGAGCTGTGACTATAAACCCATCATTGTAGTTCAAGTTTTTGGAGACCCTGGCCCGGACGTATAATCGCATTCCTATAAGGAAGATATTGGCGCCCAGAAAGCCTGCTCCTACCCCAATGATAAGTCCTCCTCGATCGGTGATTGGCATTGCAACTGTGAGAAAAAATATTCTATCGTTGAAATAGTTATTTCGAGCTTCAACTCAAGTGTCTGAATTTGGTCATAATGAAATCTGGATACCTATGGGGAATAAGTAGTGGATGACATTCGTCTAGTCCCCTGCCCTCTTGAAAGTCGCAACTTGAATGTTTTGACGATCTGTTTCGATTTCGCAACAGTGCACAAGTGGCATTAAACACTCTATCTTGGACTGTGCCATAAATTCCAGGAGCTTAGTCTCCGCATGATTGGTCAGTTGGAAGTTCGTCCCGTGTTTCTAAACACTGACCTTACACGAGTGTTTCTCGCAAAGCGATACTAGTTTCGCTAGGAGTTTCAGAATTGCCCCAGATTGAAAATGGGGAACGCTGACTTTAACAATCAGCAGAGGGCATATTTGACAAGCTTTAAAGCAGAACCCAACTGAGCTGATAACGGTTTCATAGATCGTACTCTTATCTCTATGGGACTGGTGAAGTATATACCACACCTCGCCATACCTCGCCACGCCTCGGTGCGGATTTACCAAATCTAGCTACGGAGAAGCTATACGATCTGTAGTGTAGTGGTGAAAAGGCCTTTTGGTCTTTCTGAAGCTTCGAATAGTACTGTACTTCTATGTTGAGTGCAAAGCATTCAGTACACACAACTCGGTAAGCTCTATCCTGTATCTGAACTATATATTCAGTTGAATAAGCATGGGCCAAACATTCTTCATCATAGGAAGAAACTAGTTCAGCAATCGGCTGACTTTCTTTGATATAGGAGTGCAGCGTCATTGAGCCCACTGGCTTCTTCTCTGCGCGTCTCAGTTCTCGTTTACTATTCCGGTTTTTGCGCTGTAGTATTAATGATGCTTTTCCGAGCGATCTAAACAATTTGACATCCTCACTGTCCATGTTGCGGTGCATATTCTTGAAGAAATAGAGGTAATTGAATTTTGGATTCGAGGAATTCGAGGCAAGTGGTGAGTGTCACTCCTGCCGCCGTTAACAGGGACAATTTAGTGAGCAAGTCTCTAATAGTTCCAAGGTATTAATTGGCGCTCTAAATGCTACATTGACTATGGCTTTGATTTGGCTTAAGGCATGATCGTGGAGATACTGTCTTCGCAGAATTTCTTGTTGTTGCCAGGTCTGGTGTTTAGTTCTACGCTATCCCGGCTACTTGTGAGATGGGGATCATTAGTGTTAATCCTACCCGATTATTCCGTGCCGGAGTATCGGATATGTCCCCTACAGCCCAAACACCCGGTACGTGCAATATACATACACATGGACATGTATCTTTACCTCCAACCGAACCAATATTAACAAGGCATGATGGTTTATCAACGTCCTGAATACCTATTATCTAGGTTTGAAGGTTGCAAATGTATAATACCCTCATGTTAAAAGTACGTGAGATTTTACGATATACCCTGTCCCCGGCCGATATAGTAATCCCTGAAGCTTCTACTATCTTTCTCAACCTCTCTTCATCGCCCTCTTCAACCTCAATTCTTTCATCGCACCTTTCAGTTCAAGAAGAGCACACCGGAAAATGACGTCCCAAGACTTCAAAACCATAATAATCGGGGGTTCCGTTGCAGGACTCACCCTCGCTCACGCATTCCGAGCTGCCTCAATACCTTTCATCCTCCTTGAAGCCCGAGATACCATCTCACCTCAGCTAGGGGCTTCACTTGTTGTCATGCCCAACGGCGCGAGAATTCTGGACCAGCTGGGCTTGTATGAGAAGATGAAGAATAGTTTTATGTGCGGGATGAAGAAGGATTACACCATCAGGGGGGGTGACGGGAAGTTGGTTTTTATCAATGAGTGGTCGAAGTTGGTAGAGGAGAGGTGAGCCCTATGTCGAGGCTGCTGGGCCGGGATGAGCTAATCGATAAATGGTAGGTTGGGATATCAGTGTGGAATTTGCGAGAGGTGGAAACTTATAGAAAGTATATATGAGCAATTGAATGACGAGTCAAAGGAAAAGGTATTGTTGAATAAAAAGGTCATCGAAATTGTGCATTTTGATGGGGGAGCGATGGTGAAGTGTGCAGATGGAAGTGAGTATAGAGGAGATATTGTGGTGGGTGCAGATGGGATCCATAGTCGAGCTAGACGGGAAATGCAAAGATATGGCGAGGAGACTGGACCACCTGGACTGATGGATAGGGATAAGAACAGTAAGGAGCCCTCTCTTATTTGTAGTGAGAGTCACGACCATTCTTATCTATTACATTTCTTTCGAATAATCTTATTTCTAGTTAATGGAAGTATCTCAACTCCATTGACAGTTTAAAATCTCTTAATTCCTTCTGGAATAGTTTAGTATTTTCACCAAGTTCTAACCCTCAGCAGGCATAACAGCAGAATACAATTGCGTTTTAGGTGCTACAGCCCCTATACCTAAACTAAACCCCGGAGACAGCCACATCTCTGTCGACACACACCACAGTTCACTCCTCTTCGTCGGCAAAGAAGGTGTCAGCCAGTGGTTCTTCTACTCCAAAATGGCTGGCATCTTCACCCAAACTGAAATCCCTCGTTACACAAAACAACAAATAGAAGCACAAGCAGAAGAATTCGCCAATTTCCATATCACAGAAAACATAACATTAAAAGAAATCATGAGCAAAACAACTCGCTTGAGTTCTTTGCCCTTGGAGGAGGGTCATCATAAACTTTGGACGTATGGGAGGATCGTATGTTTGGGTGATTCGATTCATAAGATGACTCCTAATGTAAGTTTAAGACCATTTATTTTAGTATTCTTTCCAGTAACCGCCTTCCCCTTATGCACTATCCTATACCTTGAAGCAAAGACTATACTAACAAATACAATAGCTCGGACAAGGAGGAAACCAAGCCATCGAATCAGCAGCCGTCCTCGCAAGCTGCCTGCAAGACCTTCTGAGTAAAACCCCAACTCATCCCCCAAGCCTCAACTCCCTCCAACAAGCCCTCCAAAAATACCAAAACCTCCGACAAAATCGCGCAAAGGTCTTTGCCAACCTCTCAGGGCTAGTAACTAGGAGCAACGCCCTAGCAACACTCCATCACACATTACGATTCCTATATTTCGAGCCGCTAGATAGCAAAACTATGGCTGGTAGGCATAATTTCGAGCCTTGGATGGTTTCCCATTTCGGGGAATTGGGACAAAGAAGTGGTAGCTGACAAGACGACTAGATTTCCAAACCGAGATGTTTCATACAGCCCCATACCTCGATTTCCTTCCCTTGCCACCACATACACTTGATAATGCTATTTGGAAGAAAGGTCTGGAAAGGGTGAAAGCAAACGACATTGTCCCGAAACCACGGAACGTTGCTGTCCGAAAACTACGACCCCGGTGAGCTTCCTCTCAGTTATCATCCAAAATAGCGATCCCTCCTAGTTTTTATCCGAAATTTACTCATTTGTTTCGTTTTAATAGGCTTTGAAGGAATCGGCATAAGTCCCTTGCTCCAACACTACCGTTGTGTATACTTATGGCCTACCGTCAATAATCAGAGCATCACGGCTCATATCTGCGAACAATGTCCTAATCGTGCACCTACTAAGCGGATTTCTCTCTGGCGAGAGTTAACAAAATAAGGATTTGCCAAAACAAGCTTGGATTGGATGTTGAGAGTAGGAGCTCTGAATACGCATTACTAGAACTAGCTCCTTTGTATCACTGAATTTAGGTAGACAAGACATGCCGAAACACATTGTTGATAGGACTGGGGCACAAATTGTATATACAAGCCACAGGCAGTATGTACGTCAAGCACTATAATATAGACAATTAAAATATATGCACCGGAAAGTACTTCCATCATTCCTTGTTTCCCCTACTCATCCAAGCAACGCACTAGCTGGTGTCGCTCCAGGAAAGAAGCTAGTCGGGATTGCTGGAATAGGAATACTGGCTGTGATCCCAAATGCAGTCTTCAAGTCAGCCGCCATAGTTGTAGCACTATATCCCGATGGCGCAGCTTTGATCGTCGAGGTCACGGCATCATAGGAGGCACTACCAGAGGATTTCAAGCAGGCACCAGAGCCGTAAGCGTTGGCGCATTTATAATATTCAACGCTGCCTGCTTCGGTCCAGAGGTCAACGTTAACCACTGTGATATCGGTGCAGGGTGCTGCGGCAGGGCAAATGATCTGTTCTGATGTCAATTTTGTTTCTAATTGTTTGTTAAGAGTGGCATATGAAGAGCGAGGAACTTACGTTAATAGGAGCACGAGTAGCACCATTCGTACAAGTCCCCTTCCAATTACTAAACGTGATATCCGAATACTCGACCCCATTCCCGGCCGCCAGCGTCTCCTGAGTCCACGCCGCATTCAAATCCAAACTGTATGCATTACCGTGCCCAATGAAATTCTCAAACGTCGCATTCTTGAGATATCCGCTTCCCCCATTGGACTTGATCATCATCATCTGGTTGCTTTCCCAGGTATAGATGTTTCTATAACGAATGTTCTCAATGGCACATCCGGCGCCGAGTGAACCAATAGCGGAACCGCCAGACCAGTTACAGTAGATGTTTTCAATAAGAATATCGGATGCGGGAGATTTCACAGTGACGCACTCGTCTTTGTTGGTGACCATCACATCGTGGATGTGAATGTTCTTGCCCCACACGTCGATGCCATCAAGACCGCCTTCGTTGCCACCCCGTATAGCCATATTGTAAATTTCACCAGAAGTGCAGGTATCCAAGACAAGATGGAAGGCTCCGGCTAAGAATTATTGTTAGAAACGTGCAAAGAGACGGGATTGTGAATAAAAATACCATCAACTAGAGCAATATCGTGCACAGAGAAAGACGTGGCTTCATAGAGACGGAGAAGGCGAGGGCCATATGTTCCAGCTGCGTGGAAGACATAGCCGAGACCTTGCATGGCACCTGCCGATGTACTGCTGTACATTTCAAAGTCCGTTGTGTGCTCGATAAAGATCATAGTACCACCGGCAGTTCTGCAGGTGTTTATTAGCTACCAAACGTGACAATAAGGGAGCGAGCATACCCCGTGCGGTAAATGATGCCATCGAGTTGAAGCGCCCACGCAGTTCCTCCGCTCAATGTCACCCACGTAGACATTCCATAGTCTCCCGGGGGAACGTAGACAGTTCCGCCAGATTTGCAGGCAGCAAACGCAGAGGCGAGAGGGGGACCAATATCAGAGGTCTTGCTTGCTACCCCTCCATAATTGAGGACATTGCACACTTTCGCTGCTCGCTTTGCAGCACGAGTGGTAGTTGGACCGACAGAGCCTGATAGCTGTGCGGCGACAAAAGATGGCAGCAGTGTAGCTGCAAGCAACGAGAGTGTACCGAACTTCATGGCGTAAATAAAAGATGGGAAATAATTGGGGAAGGGATAAGACCTAAAGAAAAGCAAGATGATTCGGCTGGGTGTGGTTATATATACTCACTGTCGGTGGGTTAATATATAAAAAGATGGGGAGGGTGGAGCCAGCCAAGGGGCCGTTACTCCATATTGCAATTTGCAATGGGAGCTTGCCCATCGAAGAAACCACACGAGAGTAAGGAGACCATGGGGATTTTAACGAGTAGGATAATATCGACGAGATGATTACCATGGTCTCAGAATGAACCAGTGGTTACGAATAAAGAGCCCGTTGGATTAAGAGGAGCCTTGGTTGGGAAGCTGTCAGAGGAAACATCTCTGCGGTCCTCTAGACAGCCGGCCCAATCAGTTCGCCTTCTTTAGTTCTTTGACGATGTCCAGCTCCGTCGATGAGTTGCTGATCCAAAGGGGCGAGCTGTGGATGCATGAAATAGAGGCCGAAAGAGCTTAGGACCCCTTGTCTGCAGAACTCGACAATCTCTGTTTCGGATAGAACTAGTCCGAAACTCGACCATTAACAATTTTGAGAACATATGACAATTTTGGAGCAAGTGTGAGGAGTAAAGACTTACTTTAAAGCTCAAGCCCCAAAGCCTCGGGGCTCTCTGCATTTTAGTCTGAGGGGTATGGCTAAAGAGGGGGGAAGACTCCACAGTAACGACCCAAAGTATCCTATCTATGGAATAGACCCCGGAGAGCCAGGCAGGACCACAGGAAAGAGCGTTAAGTGCGTACTTGTATATACCAGACAGCGTCATCTGATAGACCTGGAATTTAATTTGAGGTTTAGGCTCAAGAAAAATAGGAAGATGGATACATACTCGGGTCGTGAGGGGGAGAAGCCGACGGCTTACTTAACAGACAACCGAAAGAACAATCAAGCTTCGCGGAAAACGGGGAAAGCTAGCGTCACGGTCCGCTCTGTACAATCTTATAACACTAGATCTTGCCGAAACGGAGATATGAATCGATAGCAGAAGAAGTAGGAGGAGAAGTAGGAAGAGATGAGAAGAGAAGAGATGGTCTACCTTCTCATGTAAGTAGAATGAAGGTGAAGGTAAAGGGAAAGGTGAAGGTGGAGGTTGAAAATGGTGTGGCTCAGTTCTCTAGCGAGTGGCGCTGGTGGCCCTCCCTTCATCTGATTGGCCTGATTAGTCCCGAGCTTTCTTTTTGACTTCACCTTATCCTCCAAGCATTCAGGGTCGCGTTCTTGACCTCCTCCTCCCATCCCACCAACGATCCTCTCTGTCCACACGAAATCAACCCCAAGGTCTTATCTCCAATTAGGTCGCACGATACTTCCCAAAAACATTTCTGTGGGCCACCAACGCATACTTTACTTTTCGCGCTCGCTATAGGGCCCGGCGCATTGGTTCTGTACGTTCTCTACACTAACTCAACGCCAGCCTTCTTGTGCTAGTTGTATACCGATATGCCGCCTCGTAAGTCGCCCCCCCCCCCGATCATCTAGGCGTTTGCAGACGTTACATCGCTGAAGATTTGCGAAGTCAACGTGATGACGCGAATAACTGCATGGTTAGGCACTAGCTCACCATCGCGTATAGAAATTTCCGACGAGGAGGACTCTGTGAGTGAATCCGGAATGAGCACTCCAGCGCCTAAGCAAGAGAAGAAGATCAATTTGGACACCTCCACCGTTGAAGATGACGATCGGTTGATGGTCGAGTCGAATGCAGATGAGGAGGACGACGAGGACGAACAGCTTGGCGAGGATGAGTTCGTAAACAAACACTCCCTTCAATCGAGGGCTCCTCTGATATGTACAACAGATTTGTCGTCGAAAAAATCTCCGACCATCTTATAGACGAAGAGGTAAGTACTCCAACCGCCCCCCTGTGCGTCTTACGTTCGACTAACTCGTACGTAGACTGGAGTTTTGAAATTTGAGGTTAAATGGGAAGGGTTTGAAAAGAAGTCCGAACGTACTTGGGAGCCTGAAGAGAATCTGTTGTACCTGTGCCCCTCTGGCCTATATAGCATGACTAACACAATCGTAGAGAGACTGCGTCCAAAGTCCTGAACGAATATCTCGCAGCGCATGGGGGCAAAGATGCGATTATGGCAGCATATGAAGAGAAGAAGGCGGCGAACCTCGACCCTGCTGGAAAGAGGGGCAAGAAGCGTGTTCGACAATCCTCGGGGACACCCAACACAAACGGTACTAGCAAGCGAGCAAAGAAGAATAGCATCCATCCACGCTCTACATCCCCTCCAGCCAGCGCCGACAGAGCCGACTTCAAAGTACCTACGGGTAGCTGGGAGGAGCATGTTATCAACATAGATGCCTGCGAAGGGAAGAATGGCAAGGTTAACGTTTTTTTGACTTGGAAGGAGGGCGAAAAGTCGCAACACACGCTCAACCAAGTTTATAAGAGATGTCCACAAAAGGTTTGTAATGCAGTCCCTAATTTAAGAGGTCCACGCTAACTATATGGTTAGATGTTAAAATTTTACGAAAGCCATCTGTTTGTGATTCCAGTCGAAATATACTTGAAAATTGCTAACATCTCAGTAGGGTCTTCAAGAAGAACGAGGATACCGAGCCAAAAATTGAGACGGAGGATGACGAGGATTGAAGGTTCTTTCCCAGGAGGGCTTCCCTTGCGTTGGTCTGATTTGCTCCAAACAATACCATCTGCAGGTCCTCAGCTTCGATCCTTCGATATCACAAACTTTTTATATAGTTATTGCGTCACCTATATTTTCTCTCTTGTAAAACTCGGTTACTTATCTTTGGCGTTCAAGGTGGATTTGCTGGATACACTGTCCTGTTGGCCAGGTCATTGCGCGCCATGTAACTGTAGTAGGCAAGAAATTGCGGATATGAAAATATAATATTCCAGTCTGGGAAGCTGCTGATGCTAAATGCCCCCAATTATTTCATATTTGGCCGGATTCCTAATCGTATAAACCGCTTTATTCGTAAAGCCAAGTTAATCATGTAGAATCAGAACATCCATTGGAGCTGGTATAACTAGCGGCCACCCTCGGCCTGAAATGTGCGCTATTAAGTATGCCTAAGCACCCAAGAATTAACCGTCGATCCAGCCCTAGCTACAGTATCTCTAAGGGCTTAACTGCTTGCTTCATGACCACCAAACTCGTATTTAATCAGCAATAACCTCCGTGGCTCATCCCACCTCAATTTTATACGGGAGACTGACGATCGTCTTAATCGTACATAATAAAATAGCATCAAATCCAACTTTGAACTTTGAATTCCCTCCACACAACCTCAACTCAGTGACACAATCCAGGCGGACTTGCTTTAAATCCACTCAGACCAAACTAAGCATTCAAACAACGTCGGCCCAGCTTATCCTGCCTCCAGCATGGACGACTCCGGTCCCTCATCTTTACCAGCCATAGGCGACCGCTCCTACGGTATCATTCCCTTACGTCCCACCCCCGGCCTCCCGGAAACAACGACGCCGTTGCACAAGGACACTGTTCAAGTCTTACTTATACACCAGAAGACACTGGATCAGAGGAACCCGTCGTTTTGGTGCTTTCCCAAGGGGCATCCGGAGGTGGGGGATGCCAGTTTAGTGCATACGGCGTTGCGAGAGTTGGAAGAGGAGACGGGGTTGCGTTCAGAGGTACACGATCGGTTTATCTTTTGAGCCTGACTTCCTTCACTTTGGGTTGAGATGGCATTTTGTAGGCCTTTTGACATGATGGTATTGGAGTTAAATCCTTTTTGAGGGGAGGTATACTTGGGAATGGTGTGATCATGTGCTAAAATGGAGTAGACCGTAGATATTCTCGCTGATGAGGAAGGAGAACACAGCAGCAAGGTGTCATTTACCGAGCGGTATCAGAATCCGATCCGAAAGGTGGGGAAGGAGGTGAGGTACTGGGTTGGGGTTTTGAAGGGAGTACAGGCGAAGAGGGAGATTAAGGTTCAGGCTGCTGAGGTTATTGAAGCGGGATGGTTTGGGTGGAAAGAGGGGATGGAACGGATTACATTTGAGGAGGGGAGGGAGATGTTGAGGAAGGTTGGGGAGCTTTTGGAAAATGGGACGAAGGGGAAAGGAGAGGTGAAGGAAAATGGGATAGAGAAGGGGAGAATATAGATATGGTACTTAAATTTCAAGTGTACGAGGCCTTTAGTGTTTCCTACCAAGTGTGTTAGTTATGTGCCGAGTCTTGGGCATTATTGTTACTTTCACAGGAAGGAACGATGTCACGGAAGAACCCTCCTTCCATCGACATTTTCTCAACATGAGTGCGTTTATTTTTTTACCAAGTTTTCTAATGATATCTCTCGCTTTAGACGTATGCTTTTTGGTTTCCTCCTTGGAGCATGGAAGCACAAAATACATCACAGCGGGGTCTCGTTATTAACGGAGAACTAAGGCATGGATATTACTACTATCAAGGCGCTGTGAGCTTCTGTGTATGCCTTTCAAGAGCGAAGCGGAACTGAGTTGTTTTACAGAATGGGAGACTCGTTGAACGCCCAGACCCTCAAGCGAAATTCAAGCCCCCAGACCTCAGCCCTGCTACCAGTGGACAGTATGTTTTGCAGCTCAATCTTGTTGCTAGTGGTGCTTTCAGGAAAGATCATTGCTATTCTCTAGCGCCCGTGAGTATTGTTTGATGCATTCAAAAGATTGAGACTTACGTGGTATTGTGCAAAGGATGGTACGGTAATTGAACGTATGAATTCCCGGACTCGGAGGAAGGCGATGAGATGCTTAGAAATGGAGGCGTATATACAAAAAAGACGAAGGGAAGAAACTTTCAGACATGATGTTTCGGAAATAGGGATTTCGACGTATGATCCTATAGTGCGGAAGAGGAAGAGGGAGGGAGAGAAAAAACAGAGAAAGAATGAACGGAAGTGCGAGAGACAAGATGATATTGAACATCATGCACGCTCTAGCATTTCAGAGAAAGTCACGAAGGATGCTGCTTCGAATGCGCTCTTGGGAGATATGGCCACACAAAATAGACTATTGGATGAGTTGAATGGTTTGTCAATTTTGTCAATTAAATGGACACACTCTGACACTTCGAAAGAAACCTTCCTAGATACCGCTCCTGGTGTACACGAAGTAGCGACAGCTGTGCAAAATATCCAGCTGAATGATGCGGATGGTCAATGTGCCTATCCACATACAGCATAAATCCTAACATTTCAACAGAGCCTGTATCGCACCATCCTGCAGCCCCAGATCCAGCCAACACTTCGTTTTTCATTGAACTGGCACAAGTGAGAAGTAACCTCAATACGCATTTTGATAGTCCAAAAGGGGACATCCCAGAGAGTGCTACGGTCATAGTAGCAGACCCCTCGCTTCTCTTCAAGTTGGCACAGGCGGAGCAGAGTCTTCATGCCCGGCATGCCGATACGTTTATGAGTGTGCAGGAGAGGCTTTTGTGGCAAACTAAATTCGTGGAAGGAAGGGCGATATTGAGATTTCGCCAGCACTTAGGTTCCTATGAAGAAAGAGGTAGGAAATGGTCAAAATAGGATGTTTTAAATAAGGCACTCGACTAGACAAAAAGGGATATTCGAGGTTTTCGAAGCGATTCAGCTGTTATTGGGGAAATGCGCGGTTGGTAGGAAGGAGATACAGCTATTCAGTAGACAAGTAGATTGGAATACTTGGGCACGGCTACAAGTGAAAATGACTCTTGAAAAGAAAATGGTTTAAATGGGTAGAAATTCTGGGAACCTGATCACATCCTACCTAATTCTCTATCAATTCCTTCAAAACTCACCAACAGTCAATGTGCCCTGATGTGAAGGACGAGAGAAGAGAAGCGAAAGAAGCGAGTCTTCAAAGTGTAAAGAAAAAAAAAAGGTTTTGATCGAAGATAGCAACTCCTCGTTTCGATCGAGGGACCTGTGGGTTATGAGCCCACCGCTCTACCCCTGAGCTAAGTTGCTTGGATTCTCCTCCCATTTGTGAAAGGCACTCGTGTAAATTTCCGCCATCAAGTGCTCTGATGCGAAATTTTTCTCTGCTGCTGTGTGTGTGAGTCCCACTTTTCTGCTTTGTGCGGTGACATCGAGATTCCACTTTTCTGGGTTGGATTTGGCTGGATGGGGGACGAGCGATGGAGGGGAGGAAGGTCTGATACGGGGTTTCTGCTGTTGTGGATTTGGGAGTGGTGAAGGTTCGAGAGGGAAGGGGGGGGGGACGAGAAGAGGGTTTGGAAGAGGAACTACTGATTTTGACAAGCTGGGAGAATCTTAAGGACAATGGGGATTTCTGGGATTTCTTATAGATAGCTAATGTATTCAAACTTGGATCTTAAATGTGAGTTTGGGAAATAACCTCCTACCGTAAGTGAGGGTTGATTTGCCAAGGGGGTTGAATAGTTTTATAGAAAGAGGGACGAGAGGGTTATAAAATTGCTAGCTCGCTTAAATCCCTCGACCACAGGAGCCAACCCCCAGATACACTTAACGTCAAAAAGTAGATGGTACTTGTCATTCACATCACAGAAAATCACGGCCCAGAAGAAAAATCACACGATAGTTTTATTCCCTTTACTGCTGGTCCACCCTGATAAAACCCAGTACTGCTAGATTAAGCCCACCAGCCAGTAATTCCGGAGCAGGCATGGCAAAAAGAGGATAAAATCCAGACTAATGCACAAATATGAGTAGACGAATTTTCATGTCTCAAGAGAAGACCAGAAATCCGATCTGGGATCTCCCCGTCGCCAGTTCTTTTGATACAACCCGCACAAATGCATACGAACTATCGCTTGCTCCATTATGCACCCAGCATCAAAGAAAAAATAAATAAATATGCAATGTTTGTACTGTCGGCTATATCTCCAGCCACATCTTTAAGCCAAATCTTTATCTCCAATTTCTAGTCCCAGTTGCCATTCCCGTTGCTGGTGTGTCCATTGGCACCTCTGCCTCCGCCGTAACCTCCGTTTGAGTTGCTTGAGCCTTCCTCGACAGCCTGTAGAATGAGATCCTTGGCCTTCTCGACACCCTCAGCAGTACCAAAAATCTCGATAGGATCGTTGTTTGCCTGGTCACGAGGAACAGTGATTTTGCAACCTGTCGCCTTTCTGATGCTATTGACTTTGCTTCCCCCTTGGCCGATTACATATCGGTAAGTATGAGGATCTGGCAGACTAAGATATCCGATAGTGGTATTCTTGAGAGCTTGTTCCTGTGCGGTAAAGAGTAGGTTCTTAACCTTCTCAACATTTTCAGCGGGGCCACGCAAGATCCATGGAATCTCACCCTCGATACTTGAATCAGCAATGTTGATAGTGTTAAAGGATACTGCTTCTTCGATTGCCTCATCAGTAATGAGGGGTAACGCTTTATCGGAACTCGCGATAGTCGGTGCTGCTGGCTTTGGTGGGACTTTGTGGTTTCCGTGATCAATTCTCACTTGATGATCAGCCTTCATCCTTCGGAAAAATTGACCATTGTCGGCGATCGTATGATGAAGCTTTCGAGGAATCTGAACTGTCACACCCTCTTCGTCTTTTACTAATTCCAAGATGTGGGTCTTTGCTTTCTCCACGTCTGCTGGCAATCCAGAAATCTTGATAAACGCGTCGCCACTTCCTTGTCTGGGAACATCAATAGACACCTTAAACTGGGCTTCAAGTCCTTTCTTTATCTCGCCACCTCGGCCGATAAGTGACCTGTGCTTGTCGGTAGGGACATCAATAGTCTCTGTGACCTGGCTTTCTCGCTCAGCTACAATCTCTAGCATCCTGGCAATGATTTTATCAACGACTGCGATATTGCCTTCAACCTTGATAATGTTTTGGTCTTGCTCGGCTTTGGGGAATTGGACGGTTCGCGCGAGTTCCCGGCGGTCGTCGGAGCCACCAGCACCAACTACAATGTCACGAAGAGCAGAGCCTAAAAATGTTAGCATATGCTTAACCTCACTACAATACTACACTCACCTCCACTGCCAATCAAAGCCCCATGGTACTTCTTTTCAATTTCAATGGTCTTTGTAACTGTGTTATCAAAGATGTTTCTCTTTGACTCTATCAATTTCTTGGCGTCAGCGACCTGAGTTTTGGTGCCCTTGATTGAAATGTCAATCTTGGTAGACGGATCAACCTCCTTTCCAACATTCGGGATATCAATCCGAGCTTTAGTCGTCGATCGGAGTTCATCCATACCCTTGCCGCCTTGACCTATCAAAGATGGGATTTGACCAGCTTGGATAGAAACAATCGCAACATGTGAGTTGTCAACAGCCCATCGAAGCAAATCCAAAATTTCATCTCTGGCCCCATCAGCACCCTTCTTAGGTCCTTTAACGATGACCTCGTCCGGCGCTTGCTCTCGTCGGGGAGCCCGTCGGCCAGATTCGCTGGCTGCATCGGAACTTGAATGTTCGTCGTGATGTTTTGCAGACCGAGGATAATGTATCTGAACATTGTATCTGTCTTGAAGTCTGTTGATCACAGCACCTTTTACACCAATGAGCTCGGCGTGGTACTTCGGGTCGATTTTCAAAATATGAGTTGTCTCATCCGCCCACTGCTTTCCCAGGGCCGAGATATGGGACTTTGCAGCTTGGGCTTTCTTGGGCGGTCCCTTTAACTCCACCTTTCCATCATTGACGTTGATTTCTACGTCAAACTGTTTGCGTAAATCTCTAATATGACTGCCGCCCTTACCAATGAGCATATTGGCATATTTTTGAGGAAAATCGAATGACAAGGTGAAATCACGTTCTTTCTCATCTGCGACTGCTTCTTCTAGGAACTTGGTGGCTTTGGCGAAGAGAGTCTCTAATGGAGCAGCTGGGCCTCGGAAGATCACTTCATCGCTTCTGTTGTTAACGCGGATGGCGATCTGGCCTGCAGGGCGCTTCTTCTGCTCTGCCAAGATAAACTCTCGCAATTTATCATGATAACTGTTGCCTTGTTAACACAGAAAGGCGAAAAAAATTAGGAGTTAAACTTACATAGGATCTACGCGAATTGATTTGGTGATAATTTCCCCTTGGTTTGCGATGATATCTAAGATATGTTTGCGAGCATCCACCAGGCCTTGCTTGAAAGTTTGGACCTGCTGAGGGCTGGGCGCATTTCGAGAAACCTTGAACTCTGGGCCGACTTCTCCCTCAAAGACTAGGAGAACAGGCTCAGAAGCACGGGAAGGTTCAGGAACGATTAAGCGCACACGGTGCTCGTCCTGGATCGGACCCCTCATATGCTTACGGAGGTGGGCATGGAAGAATTCATCAACAGCGAGTGTTGCCATTCGAGATGGAGGGTAGGCATTAGCAATACTGAAAATGTCATTTCTAGCCTTGATAGCATTGGCATTGTTGTCCTTGTCAAAATAAAGCATCCATGGCTGGGCCCCTTCGTCATTGATTGGCGTCTCGACATACTTGAGGTGATAAGATTCACGGATCGCAGACAAAGCATCACGATCCTGTAAATATTGAGTAACATTCCGGGCATGAATGCGAGGGCCACCAGGAGCGTTTCGATATTGTTGAGAGATATCAACAGAGGCAGAGTTCACCGAGGCTTGTTCGATCGCAAAATCAATGGCGGCCTGGATATGGCTGGGCGGTCCAACAATAGTGATCATGTCCTCTTGGTCATCATCTGGTATAATGATACCACATCCAGTCTGCTCAAAGAAGTCCTCGGGCGGTATGCCACTATCACCAATGATGAAACGATGTTGACCCCGAGGGATCGAGACTTCGTCCAATTGCAACTGCTTCTCGAGCTGAGCCGCAATTTGGATGATCTCTTCGCGTGCTGCTTGCACTCCTGCCCGATCGCCATCTAGGGTAATATGATTGTTGCCTGCAGCTGGGAGGAATATAGGAGCTTCACCATCCAGCGGCTTTTGAGGAGGGCGTTGTGAAGTCCAAATATGATGTGGGGGAACACGGACACGGACTCCATGCTTCTCTTCCAAAGCGCTTACTCGAGAATTGTTCGGCCCAGCAATGAAGGGATAAAATTCGGCCGGGATCGTCTTTATTCTCGAATTGACAGAAGCAGTTCGTTCGTTCGCAATCTTTTCGATGGCTTTCTTTGCCAATGATATCGCAATCGGATTCCCCTCGAGAACGATACTAATCATATCATCATCTCCATCAACGGAGGGCCTGGGGCTGGCGTCATCGTTTTTGGGCAGTTGGATCCTGGCCCCAGTTGACTCCTGCATTGCCTTAATGGTCGACCCTCCTTTTCCAATGATGTGACCTTGGCTAGATCTCGGAATCTGGAGTTGAGAAGTCGTCTAAAATAGTTGTCAGCAAGTAACTTGAAGGATAATGAAGCAAAAGCCAACCTTTTTACCGATTTGCATGCCCAATTCTCGGATTGCCTGATTCTTCACATTTTCAGATTTTTTACTTGTCTCTCTGAACTCATATTTACCCCCTGCCCCAATCTTATACGTCAGGTTGGTGGCCAACTTTTTATTGATGTTTTTCAAAATGTCTGGCAATGGCTTCTTGAGCTCATTCCTAGACAAGACGTCATCCTTGGACAAGACAAGTATTGGAACTTGTATTTGGCCTGCCAATGATTGAGGCACCCCACGCTGGACAGCAGATGGGGGAGTATCTGCGCCGGAGGTGGGCGTAGAAGAACCGTTTGTTGAAATACCATTTGAGCCTCCATTCGGCGTATGTTGCCCAGGTTTCTTAACAGCCCAGATTGGTGCAGCGTTAACAGCCGGTCCTGATGACTTTCCCAAGCCAGGAAACACTTCAGCTGACTGTGTGTCTAATGCCAACTTGGGATCTGGAGACTCGGCCTTTTGCTTTCCTGCTGCTGCTGTAGACATTGGCGGAACCCATCCGGGGGAAGCGGATGACTCGTCGGCAGATTCTAGGATTCCAGCGATGTGTGATTGTGCGCCATTCTTCAATTCATCTTCGTCTGGGACATCCTCAATTGTCGGCTTATGGCTCTCGAGGTGCATGTTAGCAAGCCTTTGTGCAGCAGAGACACCAGCGCCATTGCCATTAGCTGTGGAGTCAGAGAAAGACATGGCGATAGATGCGTAATAACGTTTGGGAAGGTGGGTGTCGGTATCAGCGGAGAGAGCGCAAGACCGAGTTGCGGTAGAAACTAAAGAACAATTACGATATTAGAAAGGATGCCAGAGAGCTGGGTATATATATGCAGGAGAGGGTGCATGTACCTCCGAGTGAAGGCGTCTAGCAGAAAAGTACTTTGACGTCAGTTCAATGACAGCTGAGAGCCTTTTTTGGGAAGGGGAAGTTGAGGCCACGAATTGAATGTGAAATTCTATTCTCTAAAGCATCCCATTAAGGGCAATCGCACAGTCAGGGGAAGCTAGTAGAAGAATAGAAGATGTGTAGGGCTCATGCAGGAGTCCGTGGTGGAATATATGTAGAAATTTGGGAGTAGGAGATGGATTAAATATAGTCAGAGGATTGGACTCAAGATAGCTCGTCGACGGACCCTGCACCAGTGTTGGACTACTGTAAAATTACCTAAGCGAATTGAAGAAGTATGAGCTCACGCCAAAAAAAACCCCCTTTTATCTGTCTTCTTGATTCCCAGAGCCTCGAGGCACATTGATTATAAGCTAAGCCGTGACATTGCTATTTCCTTTACGATAAAGGAGGCTCAACTTTAAGGGAGTAAATAAAGGCATCCTAGTACTAGAAGCTGTGCCAGGCCGCAGATATGACTGATCATGTGACACACATATCGTGATTCGCCGGGTCGGCAGTCGGACGCCGGTTACTTGTCTAGATTCAACTAAGGTAGCCGGCAACCTGAAGCTCAGCAGGAGGTTGTAAACTAGACGCGCAGGCGTACCTCTTTATAAAGGAGAATTAGATGTGTATGCAAAGTTGAAGCTATAGACACGAATCCCATCGTCGCACCTTCATTTAACAACTTTTCCCCTGGCTAGAAAATCAACAGAAGGCTTATGCTGTAGCTTGTCTAGCTGCAAGTATAAAGAACTAAAGAGGTTGTGGAAAATGACACTCTTGCAATGGTACCTTTGACTACTGAGCTTTGACAGTTTTGGCAGTCATTTCGTTTATTTCATGAATGTATTGAGGGCTAAGGCATGGGTTTAGGACATTAACAGGTCTTGCTCTACCATTTCACTGAATACCTCCCATTTTTAGCTGTGGATAGTAAGCTGTAAGCCGATGGTAGAAAGTAAAGCTTTAGGACTAATAAGGCAAGGAGGCCTACTTATGAGCCACAACGCTTCATGTGAGAATGTGGTAAAGAGGATTACTTGCGTAGGAGGTAAATGCTAATTAAAAGTTGAGCCCCTTCCTCTCTTCCCGCAGGCTGATAGGATTTATCAAACGTAATGGCAACCTGAGCGTCTACGGATATCCGATCAATGCCCCTCTCCTTCTGGAAGATTTCAGCGAAAAGCAATATACGTTGGATGTAACACTGATTCAAGACCAAGCCATTTTCTGCCTTCTTCTGCATGAGTTAGGGCCCTTTCTGTCACTCGGCCTATTTTCCCCGTCAAAGAGGAAGCTTAGTTAGATTTCCCAACCACGTGGCAATACAGTTCGTGGATCTAGGTTTCTAAAGTGCTTCGGTTCGATATTATGCGAAATTTTGACTCTTCAACGTCAAGTAAAGTTACCGGTAAGTTCGATGCCGAGGTGCATTAGATTATCCGCCAAAGACGGTGTCATGAAATGCTAAAGCTAAGTATGTACGCTTCGGCGCTGTGGGTCCCGACAATCATTACCGGAATCCATGCCAGGTTTCTTTCCTTCTGGATAATTATAGAACGTTTCAACTTCTCCTCTCCAGGCAGATGGAGCAGATCTGCACAAGTTTCAAAGGGAGTTTAAGTCCAGGGCCCTTTTGGAGGATACTGAAGCATGAGCTTAGATTGTAGGTAGTAGGGAGCGTGGATAGCCGACCGGAGGTACCTATCAGGCCCCTCATTAGATTGCAAGCAGGTGGGCTGCGGATGTCCAGTCCAGCACGGCAATCCTCCGTGGTGGAGATGGATCGCAGCAGCTATTCACGCTATTGCAACAAGAGCACCGTATGGATTGGGATGAAAGGCGCAAAGTCTGGAATAGCCCTCGGGAGCTCGTTTCAGGCCGAGTGTTAACGTGAATCGCACTAGCTCGGACCTCGAACCTTAAGATCAGCAAAACTCGGTGCTAAGCATAATATAAAAAAACAAACACAAGAGAGCCATATTAGCCCTTTTCTTTTTTCCCGGCTAAAGCTCCGAAGGCGACCTGCGTGTGGGCGAGGATCCTTTCGATCCTAACATCTCCAACTCTTGACTCCCAAGCTAGCCCACAATAGTCACAGCCCAACCAATCTGACCACGGCTGCGCTCTTGAAAAGCTGTACTGGACATACATGAGTGATTCCAAGCTTCGAGGTCGACTCTCCACACCCGCGCTATCGACCTATGTACCGCACCCGTTGGCGCGCCCTGCATCCTCTTCTCACGCTCCCAGCACGCTCTGAAACATTGAAAACTCCCGTCATTACCGCCCTGCGAGGTTGATACACAGAAGGGGCCCGCATGCTGATGTGCGCATTGATTGGACGACTTCGCCGGCAGCATCCTCATTCTCAAACGACGATATCAACCTGAAGTCACGTCGATAATGTCCCGCCGCCTCACAAAGAAACCTCCTCCAACAGCTGCAGAACTGTCGATGGATGCACGGAGTTACGAGACTCAATCTTCTCTAGGCACGCAATCGCTGAGGTCTCAACGGAGTTCCCAGAGCCTGCAACGCAGCCCTTCAACTCCCTATCCCAGATCGCAAGTCCACTCTGGCCATTCTCGCAAAATAACTGAGCCCAACCCCGCCATCTATTCCTCGAGCTCGTCTTCCCTCGACCAACGCATATCGGGGTCGTCGCCGGTCCTGGCAGGGTACGAGTTCATCGCGCCTTCGGGCCAAGGTGGGGGGAAAGGCACAAGCACAACGCGTCTGTCTCTGAATGAGAAGACGTCGCAAGAGCTGATCGGGCCTCCGTTTGATGGGTCATCTATATTGAATCAATTCGACTCCTCGACAGCGTCTGGCTACCAGAACGCTTTGCGACGTCCTCCCCCGCCGCAACTATCATACACAACCCCAGACCCGAGGATGATGAGTCCACCTTTGCAACAATCACAAAGCTTCTCGTCGGGAGACAGGATGAACGAGAAGTCAACACCGCGCGTCAGCGAGAATCAATTAATTAGCCCTAAGCGCTTCTCGGATGAGAGCAAAGAGCCGAAGCAGGGCATGATACGAAAGAAGTCTGGCTTCTCGGGATTTATGAGTAGCATTGGAGTAGGATCGCCTCGAGGTGTAAAGATATCAGCACCGGAGAATCCTGTGCATGTCACGCATGTTGGATACGATAATAATACTGGCCAGTTCACAGTATGTAGTTATTTTTCCCTCCAACTTGAATTTTCACATGCCTTTGCTGATCGTAATTGACAGGGTCTACCGAAAGAATGGCAACGTATGATTAATGATAGTGGTATCACAAAGAAGGAGCAAGAGCAAAACCCACAGGTTATTATCGATGTTGTCGGATTCTACAAGGAGAATGCGGATAAGGGAGGAGATGAGGTTTGGGACAAGTTCGAAAATGCGAAAGTACCGGAGATGCATCATGACCTAAGGATAGGAACATCAGGACCTAGCCCGTTATCTCCTGGGTTGCTCAACACTCCCAACTACGGAGCTATAGCGAGCCCACCGCTCAGTCCCCGATTTCCTGCCAACCATGAGACTAGTTTTGAAAATCCACGGGCACCACCACCCGTTCCCAGGCCCGGACAACCCAGTGCCTTGCAAAACAAAGATGCCAATGGCCTGGTTCCAACGCGGCCGGCACCAAGACCTCCTGTGGCATTGCCAGGGCCTACGAGAGCCGCTCCTCCACCTCCTATGCTAGGCAAGGATTCTGGTATTGGAATGCCTCGACAAAGCGATGATTTACCTGCATTAGCATATGTTCCTCCTGTCCAACAAGATAGCTCTTCGCCAATGCTCCCCGAGGAGCATCGCTCGAGATCTAACTCTAAAGCAAATGGCGCTTCTCCGTATGGGCATGCAGTACAAGTTGCCTCTCCTCAAGCACTTTACCAACAACAGATGATGCATCAGCAGGAGAATGCGATGCAACAAGCACAGCAACATCAGACTCTTGCGCGAGCCCCAAGCAAGCGACAACAGCCTCAACAAGTCACAGCACCAACTCCCCAAACCCATCATCAACATCAACCGGATCTCAATGGCGTTCCCCACCCGAGTCAACAAGCTCGGACTGTTCCAGGTCCTCGACCAAGACATCGGCCTCGTCAGAGTACTAGCATCGATATTGTAGCTCGTTTGACCAAAATTTGCACGGCAGGTGATCCAAGAGAGATTTATGGGGACTTGACAAAGATTGGTCAAGGAGCTTCTGGGGGTGTTTATACTGGATATGAGAAAAACACAAACCGACTCGTCGCAATCAAGCAGATGAATCTAGAGCAGCAGCCTAAGAAGGACCTCATTATCAATGAAATCATTGTTATGAAGGAGAGCTCGCATCCAAATATAGTCAACTTCATTGATAGTTACCTTATTACTGGAGAGCTATGGGTAATTATGGAATTTATGGAAGGGGGTAGTTTGACTGATGTTGTCACTTTTAATATCATGTCTGAAGGGCAAATCGCCGCTGTTTGCCGGGAAACATTAAAGGGGCTGCAGCACTTACACTCCAAAGGTGTAATCCACAGAGACATCAAGTCGGATAACATTCTATTGTCGATGCAAGGAGATATTAAGCTTAGTAAGTTCACTACTTCATTCACAGTATTGCATCAATGAATCTGACATTGGTTATAGCGGATTTCGGCTTCTGTGCCCAGATAAATGAAGCGCACAACAAGCGAACAACTATGGTCGGAACCCCTTATTGGATGGCCCCAGAAGTTGTTACACGAAAGGAATATGGCCGCAAAGTCGATATCTGGTCCCTTGGCATTATGGCTATCGAGATGATTGAAGGAGAGCCACCATACCTAACGGAATCGCCACTACGTGCGCTCTATTTGATTGCTACTAACGGCACTCCAAAAATCAAACAAGAGGAAGCTCTAAGTCCTGTTTTCAAAGATTTCTTATATTTTGCCCTAAAAGTGGATCCTGAGAAGAGAGCTAGTGCACATGACCTATTACGAGTAGGTATTTCCGACCTCAATACGAGTTTCTCGCTAACCTCTCTTCAGCACGACTTCATGAAGCAATGCGCAGATCTATCACAACTCGCACCTCTAGTCCGCTCAGCACGCGTAGCACGAGCTTCTGAAAAAGCCAATAAGGCGGCAGCTCCGTGAATACCCCCTAACACCATTTCTTCAACCCCAAGGAGACAAACGCGACTAAGACGATCGGGTTCGATGATTCTTTACACCCCTCACTTATGGAAACCCTAGGCGGCAAGATGAAGAAAACGTACATTAACATCACAATCACATTCATGAAAATCAGCAAAGCGGCATGAGAAAGTTATTTAAATTAGTAAGCAAGCAAATTCGAGCAAGCAATGGCGTTCCGGTTGTGACATGTGGGCGTCCTCTTGGAATGGATACCGAAATACCAAATTCAGCAAATCGACGTGAGGATTCATTATGCACGTTCATGGAGGATGTGTTTGAGTTGATGGGTTGGGGCCATTATTGTGTCAGGATATTTGGAAGGGGGTGACGAATGGGATATTTCTTGTCAGGTCTTATGGATGGAGGGGGGTATGGAATGACATGGATGGATGGAATGAGTTAGGATGAATGATTGATAAATAGGAAATGCATGCTTGCATTGGGAGTGCTCGGGGGATGGGATGTGAATTATATTCTGTCCATTTGTTCATGATTGATGGATATATTGACAGACGGCATTCTTGGAATTGAAGATTCCATTCAATGGTATTATACATATTTTCTGCTTCTTTGAAGGAAAGTTGGTAGGGAACGGGCTTGCATTTGGTGGTTGGGGAGGGGGAAGGGGGACGGGAGGGGGTTTGTGCCATAGGAATGAAACGTACAAAGCCGGGACAAATTCAAGCCTGACTATTCGAAGGATTCCCCTTGTATCTCTAGAATGAATGACGGTTCTTGAAGATCTATCTAGATGTACTGCCTTCGTGACTTTCAAATATGCGGCATTGCTCACTATAAGCTCGAGTTTTCATGATACCCACCCAACTTATAGCTTAATCTTCAGACTACTTCTTTTAGCTTTCCTATTTAAAAGCGGGGGTCTTTACCGTAGCAGAGGACGAACAGAATAGAGACATCTATTTATACGACAAGTTCGGAATTCTATACCTTGGCTAGGGAGAAGGGGTAATCTTGATCTACTAATGCCCACGTGGAAGAGAAGTAGACCCAGGCTTTTAAGGCGAGGCTCTCCCTGATGGAAAACCCACCCCCTCTTAGTCTCGACAGGACGGCATTCACAGAGGACTTTGTCCAGTTCTGTACATTAAAGACACCGCGAATATCGAGGATGGCGAGGCCAACATTTAGCTATTTTACGAATAAGAGCTGTCAAGGAGAGTAATCTTGATAATGTGACGTTTTCAGCGTATTTGAGATCTCGATATTCTGAAACCGAGTTCTCTTGGCAACGGTGCTTCTTTAAGAGGACGGGGGCTACTGTAGGTAGCTAGGAGGTAGTGCCCGGCCCAATCAATCTTTTGGTCGGAAAACTGTACGAAAGGTAGAGTAACGGACGCACATGCTGATATTGCTAATAAGTAGTACAGCATTACATGTTATGTCTTATGCACTTCTCTATGATCTATTTTGGGATAGAGAGGGCTTCTCAACAAAATAAAAAAATGAAAAATAAAAAATAAAAAATAAATAAAAAGGGAGCTAGATGTTTAAGTGCAGTAGTTACGGGGTTAGTGCTCGTTCCTTGTGTAGGACAGCAGCTACGGTTGGGCTAATATGCGCTAAACCAGATAGAGTTCGAAACCACGTATGTTTGCGAAAGAAAGTTGAGTCCAGGGAGGACTGAATCATGGGGGGAAGTTTACTCCGTAGTCTAGTGTGTCAACCCAACTCCGGGGTATAGATGACGCTTTTTCGAGCTTCGTGGAGGCCGAGATCTTTCTTTGGGGACGAATGTAATCGAGGATATAGTTGCCTTATCCGTATGCTGCATTTGCGTGCATAGAAATAGAAAGAGGGTTGCATTGGGCATTTGGTAAGGCAAGGGTATGCTTATCTATCTCTCAGGGGTTGGAATGTAGAGTTGCATGAGGGGGGGGAGGGGAGGGGGAGGGAGGGGTAGTACAAGCAGGTGGCATGCTAAGTTTCACTACATTATCAAATATAATAATATGGCGCAAATCACATCGACCTGCAGGG
Organism: Ascocoryne sarcoides NRRL 50072; assembly: GCA_000328965.1. Classification (NCBI taxonomy): domain Eukaryota; kingdom Fungi; phylum Ascomycota; class Leotiomycetes; order Helotiales; family Gelatinodiscaceae; genus Ascocoryne; species Ascocoryne sarcoides. The sequence goes on along the minus strand of KB205948.1, from coordinate 809,726 downwards.
AGCGATAAGAGGATTCTCGTTAACGAGCAGTATTTTATTTTATCTTTCCATCTAAACATGTCCATGATCTTGCCGAAGAGAAAATTAATGTTGGCTGCAAGATCTGGTGTAAGGAGAGACGATAGAGAGGGAACTCCAATCATTATTTTGTGGTTATGCGACAATGATCCATTCCGCGTATTCATAAATACCTCTACCCCGAGGCTCCACCTTAATATCCCTCACCAGAGTGAATAGCCACCGTCGATGAGCACGTTGCTGCCCGTCATGAAGCTAGATGCGTCAGATGCGAGGAGGATGGCAAGACCGTTGAGATCGTCAACAGCGCCGAGGCGGTTCTGAGGGGTCATTGACTTCCAGATCTTCTTCTGGGCATCGAGCTTGGGGACACGATTCAGGGCGGTGTCCATGTATCCGGGAGAAATGCAGTTGACGCGGATGCCGTACTTGGCCCACTCTGCTGCGAGCGACTTGCCGAGTTGGACGACACCAGCCTTGGATGCGTTGTAGCAGCATTGCTCTTGTGGGTAGTTGACGATGGTACCGGACATGGAGGCGACGAAGATGATAGAACCGGGCTTCTCCGCCTTGATGAGTTGCTTTCCGAGAGCTTGTGCCATGAAGAAAGAACCATTCAGGTTGATGTCCATGAGACGAATGAACATCTCGCTATCGTACTTCTCGGCAGGGATGTTGGAACTGTACATGTCAGCTTCATTCTTTTTAAACCAAGCGGTAGGGAATAGAGACTTACTCGGCAATACCAGCAGAGTTGATCAGGACGTCAGGGACACCGTATGCTTGAACAACGTCATCCATGGTCTTGAAAATTGCTTGCTCATCACGGATATCGATGTTGTAGAAGGCGACCGGAACGGTATCTCCGGAGAACTTGTGAAGCTCAGCGACAGCCTCCTTTCCAGTATCTGGGTTAGCATCGAGGATAATGAGTGCCTTGGCACCAGCTTCAATGCATGCTTGAGCCATGTTGTATCCCAAGCCACGAGCACCACTATTAAAACAATTAGTCAATCTAAACAATGGTCATATAAATTCAAATTTGAAGCACATACCCAGTAACCATCACAACCTTGTCGATCAAAGACAGTCGCTGCATTGCGGTGGGAAGCTTCTTGTGAAGGGTCTTGGACAGAGCATTGCTGACAGTCCCAACTCCATTGGAGGTCGAGACATCGTGATCGAGAACAATGGTGCTTTCCTCGACTTGGCCGTCAGTGTATGTGGTGCTAGAGATCTCCTTTGCTGGAATAATCTCCGGGGTGTCATTGAGCCTTGTAGTTGTCACAAATGGGGCTTTCGAGCTGGATGGCTTAACAGTCAAGGGGGCCAAGGCCTTGCCGTGATGGTGGCGCGAGACGCGGCTGCTCAATTTGACAACAGATCGGGCAAACATCTTGATATAGGTTGCGAAGGAATTGTTTGATGTAGGAAGTAATCGAGTTCGGGGGTGAGAGGGTGGTGATGGAAGTACAACTAGTTTGAAGTGTACAAGAGGAAGTGTGATGTGGTGGTGTGTTTGTGTTGAGCGGATTCGCGAGTTGATGTTGAGTTTGTGGTTGTGTTGCAAGATGGTGTACAACGGGACTAGTAGATATGGTCAGGCGATAAAGTTCCGAATTCACTTTTGGCCAAGTCTTTTATTCGATTATAGCTGTTTGTGATGGTCGTTTTCGCAGGAGTAGATGTGCAATTGTTCGTGGATGTTGGGCAATCGCTGTATTTCAAGGTTGTCTCTTTTGATTTTTGTCTCAAAGTCAAAGCTAATCGAGTCTGCCACAACACCATGTTAGCAAATAGCTTCCCGTATTTCGTAGATGGGGTGTAACCAACCTTTCTAACGTACAAGTTAAACTTTTCCGAAGGTCTTCTCGGTCTTTCAAACAGAGAGATGTAGTGTGATTATCCTGCGCAAGCAAATCTAAAAAAGCAAAACTGATCGTGAACAGAAGAAATCCAGCTCTTGGTATTCCTGTGTTCTTCTTGGTTCGTTTCAGACAAATTAGATCGCAAGCAAGTCTGATTAACAAAAGCAGAACAGAGGGGTCTAAAAAATCGACAAGTGTAATAGGGCTTCTTTTGCAATCGAGGGTTTGGGCTTTGCCACAAGGCTGAGGGGATATTTCAAACAAAGGCAAATGTCTAGATCAAAACTCTAGAAGATGGCTGAGAGGGGGGGCGGGCTTTATATAGAAGAACGAGGCTAGTTGGGCAGAAAGAGTTGATGTTTGGGAGACAAGAGCAGATGATGGATCTAAGAGGGGAGAGGGGTGTTGGAGAGAAGGCTGCACCACTTCTTTTTTCAATATTTCGTTGACCGTCAGAGAGCGGCCTCGCCTCTCTCACATCACACAGCAGCCAGGACAACACCGGGGTAGCTAGCTATAGCTCGAGCTATTGTAAGGATAGGTTGTAAAGGTAGCTGTAAGCCTCCACATTGCCACAAGAGACCGTGCTGAGGTGCATACGGAAAGGCATTGTTAAGTGTTTGACCCACAGAATACACTATCGCACCCCTTCACCCCCCTCATACCCCTTCACCCCCCCTCGTCCCCCCTTGGATCCAGCATTCCAGTGCCGGCAAATACGGTATTGGGCTTTCATCAAATCCTTCAGTTCAAGGATCTTGACCTACGAAAATCTCCCCGTCCTCCCACTGGCGGCTCCTCTCGCCATTGTACGGACGACGTCGTAGCCACAAGGCGGTGAGATCTTACCACCCAACAACTACCAGCCTTGGGCGTGGGCTGATGGCGAGAGGAACCTGTGATCCGGCTAGAGCCGCCTGGGTATATCGACCCTTCGAGAGCGATCCGAATCTGTCCCTCGAGGGACGATCAACTCTCCATCCTGACATCCCGACCCCGATGTTTTTTTCCTTCCTCTTGGACACGCATGCCCTGCGCTTGATCAGCTGGCTGTCCAATCCCTCAGATCCAAGATATCAACGGGACCCACCGGTAGAGCTCCCGGTTGCCAGAAACTGGAGATCCAGACCTGCGGCTGACGGAGCCGGTCTTCTCGGAAGTCGGGCGACATGCAAGCATTTCTTGGCATAATATGGATATCAGCAACTGTTGGCCAACAGAGGATCCAATCGCTCATATGGATCGGCACGATTGGAACTCGCGGAGGGATCTCACGATATGAGACGAAAGTTTATATCAATCACATCTTAGGATCTGCTATCTAAAACTCCGCTTTACCTCGACAGTCTTTGTTGAACAGAGAGCAGAGAGGAAAGAGTAGCAGATCGAAGGCGCGCGATCACCTCCATTTCACCATAACACCATATGCCCCTTCTCTCTATGGCGGTGAACAGAGTGGAGAGACTCAAGTCAGGACCTAGCAGCATACCTCGTTGTCAGTTGGCTTTGATCGTCATCTGATGTACTGAAAAGGTTCACGTCTCAATTGCCGTTTGCTAACTAATTTACTTTTTTTTTGGAGCTGATAGCGAAAAAGAAAAGCGAAAAAAGGGAGCCCGGGATCAGGAGCAGCGGCATTCCCCCGCTCATCGGTTACGAGTAGCTATTTCGTCTGAGCTTCTAGAAGGCAAAACGCTTCTGTGCTTGATCCACAGAGCGTTTTCAGGGGTCATTATTGCTCTTAGAGGAATAGTTCCTTTCCTCTGCATTCTTGGATGACCACAGTGGTTTAGCGGGGAAGTCCATTTTTATCCACTCCATAAACAAGGCTAATGACCAAGTCTTGACTCGTGAGAAGCTGAGTTTTCCCCTTCTTGAACATGGTCATCACACCTGAGATGTAACCGAACACTAAATATGGGCTGCTGTTGTATTTAATCATCAGAGCTATGTTTAGACCAATGAGATGGATCTCGTTGGACGAAAATCCCCTTTTATTCGCGTTAAAGTCGCCACCAGAATTATCGCACTAATCAAGTCGCTACAAGCTAAATTCAGAGTACCAATCCAGTAGAGTCTTACCGACAATTTGCAGTTTTCATTGCTGTAACCTTCTCTCGTTCTCTCTTTATTCGTGTACATAGCCAGTTCTTTGTTAGTAGTCAATTGATCGTAGAAATTGAGCCTCCGCATTTGAACCAATGTAATTCCTTTGTAGCTTGTCCATATGTATATCTTTAGTGTTTTTTCTTCTTGGTTGGTTTATACAGCCTACTCTCAAGCAAGGTTCCCCATCGGCTTATGATCATCATCCTTCTGAAATCCTTCTGAACTGTGCAGAGAGCACCTTTAAATCAACATGGATCCCTACGCGTTTGACCCCTGGCCGAGTCCGATGTATACCGATGCTTTAAGCCGAGCCAGACTAGAAGCGCGCCATCGTTTCTCGCTCGAAGGCATCCGCCTTTTTCAAGATATAGATCAAGACTACAGGATAGCCAGAGACAGCAGAGTATTGAAACCAGATCCATTTTCTGATCGCTTTCAAAAGGATTTTATAAAGAAATGGAAAAACCCACCTTTACAATCTATAAATCAGCAAAAGGATGAGCTTCTAGGCGACTATCGGATTCATGAAGAAGCCATGTTTGCTTGCACTAATGAATTAAAGGCTCTGATTTTAGTGCTTAATGCAAATTCTGGGGATGGACTGAGGAAGCAGAAAACCGAGCAATTCTTCTCATATATCAACTGTGCAGTTTCGCTAAAACAGCTGCACCGATTCGCAAGCAAGTGGCAGAGCCCCTTGAGGCAACGTCCAGACCCGGATGGCATCAATCTTCTTGATGAAGAAGCCAATGTTGATAGGGATAAGTGGATGAGATATGAATGGTTACTACGGAAACATTTCTTGAGAACCCTCCATCTCCCAAGCTTAATATGGCGCCACCCACGCGCTGTAATGATACCAGAGGGCGCGAGCCACCTCAAGGGTGTGTATGGTGCGGGAAGGGTACTCCATTACTTGGAGCTTGCTAGAAATCCGGCCAACGAAGATGACGGATTTGATGTGCATGAAGATAACGAGTATAGAGACTGCTTGGTGCCAATACTTGAGACTAGAAAAATATTTGCCAAAATCTTAGAAGATATTGCAAGTATAGCCTCTGCTGAACCTCCAGGAACCGCTCTAAGAGAACGGGTTTTCCCAAAGAGGCGGCGGCTAAACGACTCACGACCTGCCTTCGCAGCAACACCAGCGCGCTCCCCGCTACAAATCCTTACATCCAATATTGAAAGAGACAATTTTCTAGACAAGCTACTTGAAGTGCATATCCACTTTCACAATTTCTCTTCTTCTTTTCCGTTTCAGAATTTGCAACTAACTTATTCCACAGAGATTGGAACAGCTGGTAGCTGAAGCCCCACCCATTTCACGCCTGCTCATCGATATGCTTCTTAAAGAAGAGGCCTTTGAAATGGCACTTACCGTTGAGCATATAGAGGATAAATTAATTAATAAACAGGCGATATTACACGATGAACTAGATTTGGGACCAGAGTACAACAAAAGACGGATCTACGAGCGTCATTATAGATCTGAACAGGGGAAGAAGCAAATACGTGATTACTATGAAACCTTGGCGGACATCGCTCTCACTAACCGTCAAAGACGCAATCTTCGTTTATTTAGAGACTGGGAGTATCAGAGACCCTGGTAAGTTATTTTGACTAACTTACTCCCCTTTTACTCATAAGCGACCAGGAGACAAATTTATCAGCAATTCGACAGCCGTCAGGCTGGATTTGAGTGGTATAAAGATGCCATCACTTTGTACGACACATTCACTACAAACCTTGAAGCTCATACGGCTAGTAAGCTCAACTTATTTCGGTCCTCATATGGGGTTATAATCCCGAAACTCCTGGGTCTCCGTCCTCGAGATCGAAGTAGTCTTCCCGAGGACCAATACCCAAAATGTTGCGTCTGCAACAAAGAATTCCTCCCTAACGCTGGGTTCAAAAGCACCGTTATCAGGCAGCATTGCGGGCATGAAGCTCACATCCATTGTATCTTCGGGGAGTGGGACTTCCCTGGGAAACAACTACACAAGTGTCCTCTGTGTGGAAACTATCCTGCACTTAACTACTCATCTTACGGAATCTCGGGGATAGACGGATACGAACATATAACGCCCTTCGTGCACAACCTCGATGATTACCGCCACGCTGCCCGCGTCGCTCCCTACCGAGATGAAGAAGGAGAATATCAACACCATCCTTTGGAGGGTAATTTATACGATGTCCCCGAATACAAACCTAATGTCACAGATCCAAATGATCCAGAGTATCCCAGGCAAGCCTATTGGCGACGTGAAAACGAGCTACTCAATGCGATCGAGAACAGCGTTCTCAAATGGGACTTCCACCACAAGGGAAAAGACATCTCCCTCCCACCGCCTCCTCGAGAATCTACCATAGTGCCAAGGCACGGACGTGTAGAGGTCCAAACCGATTTCCACGCCACGGCCAAGAGTCTCCGGAAGCGGTGGATGAAGCGGAACATGGAGGCGCAGGTTACAGGCGAGAGGGATCGTGTCAAGGTGAGGATTTACGATGTCGAGGAGGCTAAGTGGTTGGGCGGGGCGAGGTTCACGAGGGAGCAGGAGGCGAGATATATGAGGGAGAGGAGGAGGGAGAGGGATTTAGAGAGGAGGAGAAGGGTTAAGAGGGAGATGAGGGGGTTGCATGGGTTGAAGTCTGAGGAGGAGATGTTGTTGGACGAGCTGATGACGGGGATGGATGTGAGCGGACAGCCGGGACGGAGGCCAAGTGAGGTTTATTATGATCCAGAGCTGGGGATATGGCAGAAACCTCGTTCCCCTCCTGGTGGTGCAGGGCTGCTGTAAGTATTTTAAGGTTTAGATAGTTTCCTGTGGAGTATTGTATATTTGGCTCTTGTTACCTATGACAACTTTCTCCGATTCTTAATGCGACCAACCAGGAAGTAACCCAGTCATGACAAAAAATCCGCCCCTAAAATCGACACACCTCTTGTCAACTATTGGATCCTCGCTCCCTTCCCTGAACTCCCATTCAAACCTAACTAGGATCTCGCATCCTCCCCGACCTTAAGCGAGGACGAAGATAACAGAAAACATCCAAGTTTAAAGCAAAAGCCGAAACAATACAACTCTAGCTCCTGATATGAGACCGTGAAAAGAAAATCAAGGCATCAGAGATCCTCTTAAGCTTCGGCTAAATCCGAGCGGGGTCAATCATAGTTTATACATCTCAAGATTTCACTTAAACGCTGTACGTGAGGAGGTACTGTTTCTCCCTTTGATATGTTTTTTTATTCCGCTATACTGTCATTTCTAGAGGTTGATAAAGGGAGTTTAATTTCCAGATCTTTCGGTATGTATCCCATTTTTCGCTATTTTCTCTAGCTAATCCTTTTTGAGTGTATATACGAAGTGGTGTCTTGTAGTAAGCTTCAGCATTAAGCCATAACGCAAGCTGTCAAGTAGCACACAATCCAAACTATATAATAAATACAGACACAAGAAGACTCTACCTGAAATTGCCTTCAGTGAGTGACTAACTTCAAAATTTATAAATGTGCAGAGCAAACTACCAAAACATTCCTTTATGATATGTCAACTACTTAAAACTAAATTTTATCCTCAAATCTACAATAAATCTCAATTTGCATTCAGAACCAAAAAAAAAATTCCAGATTACGCCAAGGGTAATTTCTCCAAACTCCCGTTCTTCCCCTATGTATGAACTACTCCAAACAAAATGGCACCCGGAATTTCAACGCGGGTCACCCCAAACATAGCGGGAACTCGGCTGCTTGAACACAAGGTGGTAGAGACAACGCAAGCTCTGAAAAGTAAAGGATGGATTGTTGTGAGGTAATCGAAAATAAAAGATTTGAGAGATGTATTGCATCTACTTTTTCATCTCAACGTAATTGGCAGGGAAAATCCCTGTTTTTGAACCAATTATGCCAGTCCTAAAATACGTTATTACTGCATCACGTTTTGGAAGTGAAGTTTCACTTACCACCAATCATTCGTGCTGTCAGTTTTCTTCGTCACCTGGATAACATCTCCTTTCTTGAACCCCAAATCGCCCGGTTGAGCGGCGTCGAATGTGAACAGCGCCACTGCTTCATTCGCCCTTAAACTTCCTGTTTTACTTTGGAACATCGGTTTCGGTGCTGCCGGTCTCCCTGGACCTACTTTTCCGCTGCCAGTTGGGCTCTTCACAGAGTCTGAATAGACATAGTCATCGTCGAAACCACGGCTGCGCCCGCCTCGTGCCGCACCTCCTGTTGGCCGATCATAGATATCGTCTGCCCAAGTACTGGCTCGTTGAGGTCGAGCGAAATCGCTGTCATTGCCGTTGACGCTCCCAGTTCGATCCCTCCTTACTCCCTCCCCATAAGCACTTCCTCTCCGGCCTTCCCAAACTACATCATCATGCGTGTCATCATACACCGGAATATCATTATACACCGCATCGTCGGAGTGTCCTACCCCCATAAAGACCCGAGAATTCAGTATATTCATCAGAGGCTGTGCAGCTGGCGGTGGTCGAACGGCACCTCCTAACAGCTCCGCGGCAGTAAATCGTTGTCCATAAAGCTTCTCGTTTGCATCTCTCCTCTCAATGATCGCACTTCCCTCTAAACTCACACCGGCGAACAGTCCTTTCGTTTTGCTATAGCTGAAAATCCCAGAGACACTCTTCAAGCTCGCAGCCCCGGCCGCCTCGGCATTTCGACCTACTGGTCCCGCAGCTATTGATACATTTCCGCCTAATGTGAGGGATCCAGCTTGTGAAAAGGTGCGAACGGCTGAGGCATCGTTGAGAATGAAGACGAAATCCGTGATTTCGAACCCGATTTGTCCACCAAAGCCAGCACCACCAGTCCCAATTGCTGATGGAGCGCTCCAAGTTCCATCTGCAAGACGCGCAATGACAACCCCGTTTCCGTATCTTGCTGACCCTAGAAAGCCTGCCTTGATAACTGTGAGGATCGCAAGTCCCTGTGGTTCCGGTTAGAATGGGGGTGTCATGGCGCAAACAGAATATAGGAACATAGATAACTATACCTTTGCGTTTGCCAAAATTTGAGGAGGAATAATCTTATCCGGCCCAAAAGCCTGGCGAGGGTCGACGAAGGAAGCTAGAATCTTACCGCATTTCTTGCATTCCGCTGGAAGAGGTAGAGATAGATTAGCAGGCGCACTCGAAGTCCCCAGGGATCCCTATGCAACTTACACGCCATAGAAGACGGGAGTGGATTGTGGAGTCCCATTGTGTTTATTCTTCTGCTATTTCTCCTGAGGGCTATGGCTAGCAGGTGTAGGAAGTTCCGGAGTTGTAATGAGAGCCGGACTTTGCGGGCAAGTGGCTGGTAACTATGCAAACTGTAGTGGGGTAGCGCTTGTGATATGGACGGATGGTGAACAGCAGGCTTGATGCAACTCTATACAAGCATTTAAAGAAAACAATAAGTCGATGGATGATTCATCGGCGCATAGGCAGCATTCAAGGTCGCTCTAGCTGCGAGGCAAAAAAATTCGGGACTGGGAATGTAAGGTTGATTATTCGGGGCGGGTGATCAGCAATAGCATGAGTGATGATGAAGGGTGGCTTGCCGAGCCTCTTTTTCCGCGTATACAGCCTCTCCTTCTCAGGCAATTGAATACAACCATTTTCGCCCCTCAAAGACAACGCAAGAGAAGCAATGCTCACCTACTGCTAACTACCCCACAATCGGGCTCTAATCACATCGCAACAAACGCTCGGGTGCTTCAGCGCACCCGCTATCAAGTCGGACAAAGGTGTTGAAACATTCCCCAGCCCTTCGATCTCAAACACATAACCCTTCTGAAGCCTCTTCAACCTCCGCTGCTACGCTCTTGTTCCCGTCGCACAACGAAGGCTTCTGTGATAGAGGATATACAAAAACCAGAAACAAGGCCGAGATGTCGGACGCATACGAACGAGAACGCCAGAACGACTCGCGGCTTTCCGAGCTCTCTGCGAAGGTTACGGCGTTAAGGGGCGTTACGGTGGATATCTACGACAATGCGAGGGCGCAGGATGTAATTGATAATACTGTATGTCTATCCTCTCCTAGAATTCCATGCGCTGCAGGCGGGGCGACGTTGGGAATGTCCGAAGAAGTGTTGGGAAGAACGCAACGCTGACTGTCCTGTAGTCTGATACATTTTCCTCGATGGGATCTTCGCTGAAGGGTTCTGCCGGCAGATTGGGACGTATGGCTGCGAGCGGAAATAGAATTGCAATCTTCAAGCTCTCGGGAATGATTGTGGGCACTGTGATAGTGCTCTGGATGATATGGGGCATGTTTGTATAGGAACGTCGGTACCACCAAAGTCCATATTAGAGGTATGGAAACTTGAACGAGACTGTTGTAAATGGAGTTTAGAAATCAGCGAGCTGTACATGGGAAGGATCAGTGGATACTGTATTGTAACTGACATACTGCGGCATAGCAAAGGCGTTATGGATAGGGTGGTGAATATATTCAGCTAGACAAACAATCAAGATGGTTGGATGATTTAATTACAGTTTATTTGCATACACACATGGCATGTGGGTATATCTCATCTAACGTGAAAGTTTTGGCAGTTATCTACTTTTGTGTCTAGCCAATCCTACTCCCAAACATTGGAAAACAAATCCTCACTCGCGGTGAACCCAGTGGCAGGCTTCGCAGGTGTCGGCCCAGCAGCTGGAGTGACAGGTGCTGCAGTACTCCATCCCCCAAAATCTTCATCAGCAGTGACTTTCGGTGGAGCGTGGCTTGCAGGAGCAAATCCTCCTCCGCCCCCTGGTATGATACTTTGATTTGCCAAAGATGTCCCGCTTGAACCCCAGCCGCCAAAGTCACCGGTACTTGCTTGAAGTGGTGCTGGCTTGCTAGTTGGTGGACCTGCTTTGGAAGTTGAACTCCATGCATCGTTTGACCCCCATGCATCAGCATTGTTCCACCCACTCATGGCTGGCGCAGGAGGTTGGGTTTTGGGTGCCGGTTGTGAAAGGTTGAAAACGGAGGAAGTTTGCGGTATTGGCGAGGCAATGGGTTGCTTTGGCACAGTCGATGGTGGTGTTGGTGCAGAAAAGTCAAAGAGATCCCCTAATCCCGAGCTCGCTGTATTCGAAATAGGGTCATGGCTAATTCCAGGGGCCGAGTCGAATGCACCAAACCCACTGGACGAGCTGAACCCCCTTGAAGGCTGTGGCGGCGGCGCTGGCTGCTGAGCAGGCTTCATGTCAAAGAAACTGCCTCCGCCCAGGTTAGCTGGAGGAGATGTTTGAGGCTGCGATAATATCCGTTGATGGCTTGCGATATTCCCTAAGTTCGAAAATGCGGAAGGCTTAGGCTGGGCTGGTGGTGACTGAACCGAGGACGAGAAACTTAAGCTGCTAAAGGCATCATTCATTCCTCCAAATGTGGAGTGTTGTGAGGGTGGGGACTGCATATCACCAAAAGACCCATGAGATGCATGTGATATATGTGAAGGCTGTTGCTGAACTGGTGGTTTCGGAGCTGAGGCATAGAGTGATAGTATTGATTGCTTCAAGTCAGGTCTGGATTGAACTCCTGGTGTTGGGGCTGCACTTGATGGGCGGTTTGGAGGGGGGGCATCTGTTCCAAAGAAATCCAGGCCAAGCAATGAATCTGCAGGTTTTGTATGCTTGGGAGGGGCTGGCTCTGCTTTGGCTTGAATTCTCGATCCTGGGCCTGCAGTACTTGCTCGTGGAGGTGGAGAGGACGCCTCGCCAAAGAGGTCGTGTTGCTGGGGCTGTTGTGCTCTCCGCACTTGCGAGGGACCAGAGGACGCTTGACTGGCAGAAGCCCTCTGCGAGGTAGAGCGCTCGATGTTGTGTTTCTCCTTCACTAAACTTAAGGGCACATCATCGTCTCCATCCGCGTCAAGCGTCGAAGGATCAGGTATTGGACCCTCCATTACCCATCTCTTCGATTCATATTTGGTTCGGATGAAGTTCTCGATTTTGGCATCGGATGGGACGTGTCCAGGCGCAAGCTTTGCCTCCCAATACTTGTTGGCTCTTGCATTTCCCCATTTCAATACACTTTGTAATTGCTCATCTGTCCATGCGTCCAGGTCCACGGATTTAACTCTACTGATATGTGTTCCCATGCCTCGGTGTATGCCGGAACACCTTATGCAAATGAATATGCCTAAGTTCCAGCTCGCCCATCTTGGATCTGCAAAAATATTAGTTTAAGAATGCGCTACATGGTGTGAGCGTTGAAGCTTACGCTTATTCCTTTTGCAATCTGCACACGTCTTGTTTCCCTCGAGCTTCAATAGACTCTTAATTGTGATTGCGTTTTGCGCAGCGCGCTCTGCGGCTGGATTTGGTGCTCTTCGCGACATGGCAAATTCTGGTAATCTGGACGAAGCAATCGAAGGAAATGTATTTGGAAGGCTTTATTGCTAAGGTGCTTGTGCAAGCCCTGGTGCATTGATACCGAACTAGGAGTTGGCATCGAAGTGAACGTCCACATAGGCACTTCTACTGAATATCGTTAGGCTGGGATGATTTTAGAGAAATGTTTGGTGTGCTTTTAGCAATCCATTGACGTCGTCGATTAGAAAGCGGGGACCCGAGGGTATTTGGAATGGTAGCAGGGCCACAAGTATTCCAAACATTGACGTTTCTTAAGGTTTCTTATTTCATCTTATTTGTCAAGGGCAATTGTTGTATCCTTGAGTCCCTTTCTATAAAGTCCTCATGCGGAACCATATTTTCCCATACTTCCTCCACACATTCCTCACATTAAGCGCTCGCGTTTCAAGTCGAACTCAATATACAGCTGTGCAACCCTTTGGCAGAGGCATCATTCTCAAGTCTATGCCTGTTATACCGTTTCTGTCTAGCTTCTTCAGTACAAACAACTCTTCCAAAATGTCTTACCCTCTCCAAAAGAGCGATGATGAGTGGCAAGCCGTTCTCTCCAAAGGTGCGTAATCTCCTTCAATTTGTCTCTTGGCACATATTAGGTACAGATTTGTTGACAAAATATAGAGCAATTTCGGATTCTCAGAAAAAAAGGCACCGAAGCTCCATTTGCGGGCAAATATGACAAGCATATGCCAGAAGAAGGCGTCTATGCTTGCGCTGCCTGCGACGCCCCTCTCTATAAAGCTACCCACAAGTTCAAATCTGGTTGTGGGTGGCCCGCATACTTCGACAGCATCCCCGGTGCAGTAACCCGCCATACCGACAGTTCACTGGGAATATCAAGAACGGAGATTGTGTGCTCGAATTGTGGAGGGCACCTTGGGCATGTGTTTAAAGGAGAGGGATATGCAACACCAACCGACGAGAGGCATTGCGTCAACAGCGTCAGTTTGAAGTTCTCCCCCGAGGATAAAGTTGTTGAGAAGGCCGAGAGTAAAGTTTAATATGGGATAACGAGGCTAATGCTTTGGTGGGTGGATGGATACTGGCGCCTTTGAAACGTACGATGTATATTAGAAACGATGACGAGTAATTATAGGCGTTTTTAGAAATGCAAATTATGGTTAATGCATCAATTTGGAGGGAAATCATATTTACTTGCAACTCAAGCACCTGTTTCCTCGGAGTTTCCCAGGCCAGAATTATCGATTCAAATATGGTAGAACTAATCTCCAAGCCTCTGGTGTGGCATAAGTTACGTGATTTCTCAGTTGACATTAATTATTCTTACTTTATAATACCGCACCATTAGCTCCTGTCATTTTCCTAGGTTCTCCTTATACTAATTGTACAGCTTGAGACCTTTAGTACAATCGATTCTCTTACGTTTATTTGTCATAGGTTAACACCAAAAAGACGACATAATTGTAGTATACAAAGTTGAGAATAGAATGATATTTAAGCATATTACATACGGATTTACCAAATAGGCCTAGGAACCCTACGCAATGCTTATTGGGGAGTTTATGCTTAAATCACTATAAAGAAATCATCGTACCAATTAGATGCTTATATCCTTAGATGTGCTTATGTCGAGTATGCTTATACTGAGCTTTGATTATACTGCTTGATAAATGGAACGGATCTTCCAGCACATATCAAGAGCTTATTAACTCTTTAGCCACTCTACTATTCTTAAATTCACCTAAATTCAAACCCCCATGAGCATTTTTACCTTTCACGCTACCCTGTCGACAGCATTGAAGATACTTACTCGTACAAAGCCGTATCACAAGAACTAATTATATTCGGCAACCAAAATCCTTATAGCTAATATTACTACACTACTAAGATATGCGACTAGTCCCTGTCTACAGTAGGATCCCAGCAGACCGGACTATATTCGTTAGTCTCCAAGGTCCTCATCTCCTCCTCGGTCAGTTCAAAGTCAAAGACCTTCGAGTTCTCCTCAATTCTGGTTGGAGTAACACTCTTGGGCAAAGGCACAAATCCTTTCTGCAAGCTCCACCGGAGCAAAATCTGTGCTTCTGTTTTCCCATACTTCTTTACTAGAGGTTGCAGAACCTTCTCGCCAAATCTCTCGCCACGCACGAGTGGAGAGTAGGCCTCTATTACGACATTGCGCTTCTGTAACCATCTGTTGTGAGGTTCCAATCAGTATTGCGATCTTGACAAAACCGATATACATCTCTTATATAAGCTCTGCAGAGGAAACATTCGCTTTCAGAATACCCATGAGACACCCTGGAAGAAAAAGAACCTAGGGAGAAGTTCAAACTTACTCGACAATGTCATTACGAGGGAGCCAAGGATGCAACTCATATTGGCCAACGGAGAGAACTCCGCCTTTCCCCTCCCCACCTCTCTCCTCTTCTAATTCTTTTGTATAGACTTCCAGCTCTTCAAGGTGATGGACGCCATAGTTGCTGACTCCTATGCTTCGAACTTTGCCTGCTTCTTGGGCTTCGACTAGAGCTTTCCATGCTCCTTTTCGTGCCTCGCGGCCACCATAAGGCGCGTGCAACAGCATAAGATCGATATAATCAAGTCCAGTCAACTTGAGAGTCGTGTCGACTTGAGCCTTGGCAGCCTCATAGTTCATTGTCCGTGCTGGAACCTTGCTAGTGAAGAAGAGCTCCTCGCGGGGAATATTGGCGGCGCGGATTGCCTTACCGCAGGGAGCTTCGTTACGATAGGAAGAAGCAGAATCGACCTATACGGCATGAGTTTCAGATGGCAGGAAAGATGCTAATGGGACATACATGTCGATAGCCGGTTTTGAGGGCATGAGCAACCACGGACTCACAAAC
This sequence comes from Ascocoryne sarcoides NRRL 50072, assembly GCA_000328965.1. Taxonomy (NCBI): domain Eukaryota; kingdom Fungi; phylum Ascomycota; class Leotiomycetes; order Helotiales; family Gelatinodiscaceae; genus Ascocoryne; species Ascocoryne sarcoides. Next base: position 794,527 of record KB205948.1, on the reverse strand, counting down.
ATCGTCTGGGCTTCAGGGTAGTGTTAGGAGGGAGAAGTATGTGAGAACACAAAAATTCCAGTTGCGTACGTTTGCCAGACCTAAGGAACTCGCGATCAGTATGTAAGCCTTCACAATACATCGGGCAACTTACACCAAAACCGAGAAGTGGGATCTCGTATCCGGAATTCAGCTTCAGCTTCGAGTTGATAGTGAGGCTTGCCATTGCGTAACTGGGAAAGAAGCTTCTGGTTGAAATATAGGACAACAGATTGACTTGTGTATTACGGAGAAGAAGAGAATAAAAGAGGAAAGGGAAAGATAAGTAATTCAAGGAAAGGCATCATCGTTTCGTGCTGCTGTTAAAAATGGGAGATACCCCACCTCTGGCATCGGACTTAACGCTAGTGACTTACAAATTGTTGGCATACAGTATACGAGTCCGAAACAAGTGGCCAATTTTTGGCACTTATAACAAACCAACTTACAAACACCAAAGCAAACGTCATAGCAAGATCTTAAGAGCCCAACTAATCATTGTTATATACAAGGGGCTACACTAGAAGCTTTTGCTATGTAAAGAGAGATAGAGAGAGCCAAATGACAAACCTTTACAGCTGTATATAATAGGATTGTTACATTTTGGCGTTGAGACACACTTAAAAAATGGGCTTATTTTAGATCCTAGAGATTTTGTCAAGGTGGAATTACTTCCGTACAGACGACTGTTCTAGTGAGGGGTATTTAAGGTTATCAAGTCACGTGATGCTTACGTTCTTCTCTTCTGGAACTGGTGGAACTCGGAACAAATTCAGTAAGTGCAAGAAGAGTAAGTTCAATTTTGCGATTGTAAAATATGTCTCTACTTGGGACGAGAGACTCCTTCGCTTTTTTTTCTGTTATTGGGACGATAACTTCTTTTGGTGCATACCCATAGACTACCCCACACTCCACCACACGTCATTTACCATTCTCCCTAATTCGTAGCTTCTACAAGCTTGTGGTAGCCCAAGAATTCCATGAATATATATTCTAGCATATGCCCTTTCATGTTATCGTCCTTCATTCGCAGACCGAGACAAATCATTACTCGCCGTTTAACTAGACATCTTTACCGCACTCACCAATAACAACCAGTCTACGACGATACAAAATTTCCATTCTAAAATGCGCCTCATCAAGCAGAATATTGAGCGCGATGGCTCGGGGTTCATCACCCTCTTCCCCGAAGAGCCAGAAGACATGGTAATGCAAATTTCTTTTTCTCAGAATTACACAATATTAACAATTTTCGTAGTGGCACGCTTACAACCTAATTGCTCAGTCCGACCTCCTTCGTGCCTCTGCCATCCGTCGAGTCACTACAGAGACTGCCACGGGCAGCACGTCCTCTACTAGAGTACATATCACCCTCCTTATTCGAGTCACCTCCGTCGATTTCGACCCTCAAGCCGGGCAGCTCCATGTTAGCGGCAAGGTTGCAGAAGAAAATAAATGGGTAAAAGTCGGCGCATTTCACACACTCGACCTGGAGCTACATAGAAATTTCACTTTGGAGAAAAGCAATGGCTGGGATTCCGTGGCGTTGGACATGGTAAGGGAAGCAGTGAAGGTAGACAAGGATGGAACTGTTCCTGCCGTAGTTATGGAAGAAGGCCTAGCAAATATATGTCTGATTACGGAATATCAGACGATATTGAAACAGAGGGTAGAGACGGGCATACCTAGGAAAAGGAGTGGAAGGGCGGGGGATCATGATAAAGGGGTGACGAAGTTTTATGCCACAGTTTTGGAGACATTAAAACGACACGTCGATATTTCGTTGCCCAGGCCACTCCTGTTAGCCAGCCCCGGATTTACAGCAGCAGGCTTTCAGAAGTATATCCTCGATGAAGCTTCACGGACTGGAGATAAAGCTGTTCTGAAGAACAAGGCCAATTTTGTGGTGGTCCATACAAGTTCCGGGCATCTCCACAGCCTGAACGAGGTCCTGAAAAGCCCAGAAGTCACATCCAAGCTGAGCAATACGAAATACGCCACAGAAACCCGGCTAATGGATGATTTTATGACGCTGCTCCGGAAAGATGAGCGTAGAGCATGGTATGGTCCCAACGAAGTCGAGAAGGCGGTCGAGCAAGGCGCTGTAGGTCGCGGCGGAGGTATCTTGCTCATAAGTAACGCGCTATTCCGAAGCCAGGAGATCGGGGTGAGGAGGCGGTGGGTGGCACTTGTGGATAAGGTCAAAGAGGAAGGAGGCGAGGCGAGAATTTTCAGTAGTGACCACGAGAGTGGGAAGAGATTAGAGGGCCTTGGTGGGATCGCTGCAATTTTGACGTACCCGTTGGATGATTTAGATGATGATGAAGAAGATGAGATCCCCAATAGAGAGGTTGAGGGGCTTGTTATATAGAATAGTACTTAAACTAGCATTCTTCATGTTTTGGTTTTGCCCTGACTCCTTGGTGCCCTGACTCCTTAGCAACTTGCTGGTGGGGTAGCTGGTCTTGAGCACCTCGTTTCTCATCTTCTATAGTTACATTAACGCAACAATAAGGGCAAAATGAAAGGTACGAAAGGAATCCGAACTACGTAGCCCCCCACTTTACACATCACCTCTTCTTCAAATCCCCCAGAGCCAATTCGACCACTCTTTTCTTTGGAACAGAGCCTTGGTTCTTCCTCTTTCGGCTTCGGACTCAGAGGCGACTAGTTTGAGAGAACTCCTCGGAAAGTCGTTCGAATAAGAGTGTATCTGTAACTTCTCTCATACACCACAAGCAGCAAGAAGGATTGGTCGCTTAACCTCGGAGCTTCTGATAATCTCAAGGATGTATGCTTAATAAGGACGCTACATATTCTCTTTCTGGGTGATATTATGATGCCGCTTTTGTCCGGTATACTCAAGATTTATATCTATAAAGTTCTCCCACCCTTGGAACTATTTATGATAAAGCCAAATTAGTTCACCCGACCGAAATGCAAATATACAGTACCGGGCTTCACGATCAACCGATATCGGATAGCTCTAGTCTCGCGGCGGCGGATTAAAGATTAACCCGAACTCCCTTCTCAACCTCTCATGAACAGGGTTGATGGCGTGCTCCGTCGACACTCTTTTGGCACTGTAAGAAGAGCTCCTCGGGAAAGATTTTGCTTTGATCAGAACTCACTGTAGAAATTGACCAATTGAGGATCTCGTTTTAAATTCACACCTCTATTAGTCAGTTCAGATCCAAGACTAAGCCAATTTCTAACTTAAGCTCACTCGAACAATCTCCCCTCTCTTCTACTTTTTGCCCTCCCAATTTTTAGCTCATTCAGTTTAAGTTCGGGCTTGAATCGGGCTTGGACTCTGTTAAACTGTCTATACTCCTTCCCTTAATCTTATACCTCTTAAATCTTCTCTTAATAAGGCATCATGGGTGATCCAATGGAGCTTGACCAGTTCCCCACCAAAGGCAGGAAACGCAAAGCCGAGGACATTCCGTCCGTGCAGCAGAAACAGAAGAAGACGCAGGTAAAAAAAAAATACCTGGCTCATGCAAACATTGGGCCACATTAACCTATTTCAACAGGACCCTTTAGGCCGAGAGATTCTTGCAAGCACTTGGAACACTGACGGAAAAGTCGAAGTTGAGATGGCCTCCCTTCAAGTGTCGACGTCCTCGAGTCTTCCATTCGGACAGCCGGTTGCCTACAAGTCGATCAGCGGGCCCACTTACGTTACTGCACAGTTACTGATCCAACAAGTGGCATACGCTCTATCAGACAAGATTTTCTCGTACTCACCGGAGTCCTTCGACCTTGATGTGGCGGCTAAGGAATGGTCTGCGGCCGAGATCCAAAATTCCCATGGATATACTACACAAGTTGCTCCCATGCAGACACGCTCTGGTGCGGGCTCAATTGCGTTAGGATACATGTTCTCGAAGGATTTCGACCTCGCCAAGAGACATATCCCACAATCTCTGCTGGCATCTACATCCAGTCTTCACAATTTGCGGTCCTCGTTAGATGAACTGGCACTTCTGTATTCGGTTGCGAACCCGCTCGTAGTCCATATTGCAGCTGTTGATTATGCGCCAGGCTCGTCGTCTGGCCTGGTCACGGATTATGTGACAGCAATGAGTGTTGCTGAGGATTTGGGCCTCGGTTTGGTTTCCAGCTCCTCGGCTTATGAGACCCAGCACATGGCTCTTTTCTCTACTATTATTGCTTCCGTCCTCCCAACTATCCATATATATGATGGGATCAACATTGGACGAGATACTCTGCAAGTGATCGATACTCTAAGCCAGACAAGATTGAGTAATGCCTACACCAATATTTTGAAGGCCCTTCCAAAACTCCGCAAGAGAGCTGATGCAGAAACTAAAGTCATACAATTACTGGCTTCGTTCAACGAGGAACTGGGCACTGTTTACAAGCCATTTGAATACCGTGGTGACAGTAACCCAGATACTGTATTGGTGACATTTGGAAGCGTTGAGAGTTCTCTCGCCGGGCAGGTTGCAGAGAAGTTATCCGCAGAGGGAAGAAAGGTTGGGAACATATCCGTCAGGGTGTATAGACCATTTGCCGAAGAGGACTTCCTGAAGGCAATTCCTGCTTCTGTCAAGTCCATTGGCGTTCTTGGTCAAGTCTTCGACCAAACTGCTGTGGCAGATCAGTCGACCCACTCCAATCTTTACGAGGATGTCTTAGCTGCTGTAGCTTTTTCGGACCGATGGACGACTTCCCCAGCCATTACCGACTTCAAGTACTCACGCTCCGAGACCTTTACTCCAACATCAGTAGCAGAATATTTCCATCTTTTGTCTGGAAAACCTACTGGCGAAAGCGGTAGAGTGCAACTATTCAGCAATGACAAAGTGGAGGAATACACATTCTGGGACCTGGATGATTCTGTAGCAGCGCCCGCGCCAACTCGCATCGCAAAGCTTCTATCCGCAGATCCTACTGGCAACATAGTTATCAACCAGACTCATGATAATCTTGTCCAGGGTGGCACCGTCAGAACTGATATTCGCAGCTCGCGAAAGTCGATCGATGCATTTTACCCAGTGGAGGAGGCCGACGCTATATATGTTGGCGACATAAAACTCCTCAAGGATATTGGTATTCTGGGAAGCATTAAAACTGGTGGCAAGCTAATCGCAAAGATTCCTGGCTTCAAGGATGAGGATCTGGAAAAGAAAATCCCAGCTACTGTGCGAAATGATATCAAATTCAAGAGCATTCAACTCTTTGTTTTGGATCCCACGTTGTCCGAGGCTGTGGAAAAGGATGCATCTGCGGAGACTCACGTCACCGAACTAGCATTTTTAACCCTGACCCACCCAGAGAAGTGCGCGGCACATTTTCCAGAAACCGACAAGGATCTTGAAAAGGTTCTACGAAAAATCGAGACTCCCGAATCATGGGGCGAGGTTGAGGTTGATGCTGTCGTCTCTGATCTTCCGCAAACTATTACATCTAGCAGCTTCACTAGATTTGAGAAAGAGGACGTTGAGCCGCCTTCTTTACTCCACGACTGGCAATCTGTTGCGAAGAGGTTGGCCTTCAAGGAAGCTTATGGAGCCAAAAACAGCCTTCGGCCAGATCTATCTGTCAAGACATTCGAGATCACTGTAAAGGAGAATCGTCGCCTCACTCCATTGACTTATGATCGCAACGTCTTCCACATCGAGTTCGACCTTGGAAATTCTGGTCTTGTATACAACATCGGAGAGGCTCTCGGCATTCATGCAGAGAATGATGTGAATGATGTTCTTGGGTTCATACATTTCTATGGTCTCAACCCCGAGGAAGTTGTGGAAGTTCCATCTCGCGAAGATCCAGCCGTTTTTGAGATTAGAACTGTCTTCCAGTCATTGATGCAAAATATCGATATCTTCGGAAAACCCCCAAAGAAATTCTACGAAGCCTTAGCAGACTTTGCTACGGACGAGAATGAAAAAAAGACTCTACTTACCTTGGGAGGTTCAGAGGGAGCTGTCGAGTTCAAGCGTCGTGCCGAAGTAGACACTATTACTTACGCCGATGTTCTGCTCGAATTCAAGTCTGCTCATCCTAACTTTCACGACATTACTCGAATCGTTAGCCCAATGAAGCGACGAGAATACTCAATTGCGTCAAGTCAAATGGTTAATCCCACCACTGTCGCTCTCATGATCGTCGTCGTTTCGTGGGTTGATCCTAAAGGTCGCGATCGTTTCGGACAAGCCACTCGCTACCTTAGCAAGCTTCCTCTTGGAGCGAAGATCACAGCCAGTGTAAAGCCCTCGGTTATGAAACTTCCAGCCAAGGACACTGCACCTCTCATTATGGCTGGTCTTGGTACAGGGCTTGCTCCCTTCCGCGCTTTTGTTCAGTACCGTGCTATGCAAAAAGCACAGGGCAAAGAAATTGGCTCCATTCTCTTGTACATGGGTTCTCGCCACCAACGTGAAGAGTACCTTTACGGAGAGGAATGGGAAGCCTATCAAGATGCTGGGGTTATTACTCTCCTCGGCCGAGCATTCTCCCGCGATCAGCCTCACAAGATCTACATCCAAGATCGCATGCGTCAAACCATTGCGGATATTGTCAAAGCATATATCCGAGAAGAAGGCGCGTTCTATCTCTGCGGTCCCACGTGGCCAGTTCCAGACGTGACGGAGGTGCTCGAGGAGGCTATTGCAAAAGACGCTAAGGCGATGGGCAAGAAAGTTGATCCGAGAAAGGAGATTGAGAGGTTGAAGGAGGATCTGAGATATGTTCTCGAGGTTTATTAAATAGGGTTTCTTAAATCGGCATTAACAGTGTTGTTTTGCTGTTGGACATACTTCGTTTCTACATATAAATAAGACAATTTCATGGAAATTTAGAGAGGCGATTGCCTGCTCTTGAATTATAAAACATGGATTTGCAAGTGAGGTGAGTTCTTGACTACTATTTTTTCGTCGTGTTTAAAACGTCGTACTCGACCCAGAATTAGTAGTAGAGCCTGGATTCAAAAAATAGCATAATGATGAAGTGCAGGAGTAAACCAATCCTAGGATCGCCCCTAAGTAGTTTTATATGCATACTTGTAATTTTGCCTACCTTACCAAGTCGGTTTCAAAATTACGCAGGCGAGCTTGGGGAAGGGGAGGTGCGATGGGGACGAGAACATTTCTACAACATGAACGTGTGGAGTAAGTGTGCGAGAGAAAGGCAGCTATGGCGAATTGGTCTGAAGTGGAAAAACTAGAGATTAGTAGGACGTAGTGATAAGAGGTTTATGAAACGCCGAGAAAGAAAGGGAGAGCATCCTAAAGGACACTTACGTACGTACATGCCAAGTTTCGAAATTGAAAATGGTATACAGTAAAACCTCTCTATAAGGATACTAGGGATAAGGATATACTGGGTTGTAAGAATGTAATCTCCGGTCCCGACGATCATCCCTAAGAAATAAGGATAAACCTGTTGACTAAGTAAGGATATCCTTAAGAATTTTAGTCCTAAAATCCTTATATCAAGGGAATTCCACTTAAAAACGACTGAATCCGTCTAAAACATTAGTGCCTCCGAGTTAAATATGTTGTATTTTTAGCTCCTAATATTACCACTTAATTATTGACGAAAAGAAAAAGAAGAAGTTTAACTAACGACGTATAAATATCAATTATTTTATTTGTAAAACTATTCTCTGATAATCCCTGGAAAAGAGAAGCGTATAAATCCGCTAAAAGTAAATACTCGTGATTCTGAACTGACGCCCCTTACTTATATAATCCTCGATATAAGGATACCTTTAAATATCCTTAGTTTTGGCGGTCCCGAGCCTATTCTTACAGAGAGGTTTTACTGTATACAAATTTGCCATGATTTTTATGTATATCAACTGAATTTGACTTTTCTATAATATAATCAAGAAATCAAGATCATTGGCGTTTGTAATGAAATACCGGGTGGTAAGTTAAAGCCCGGCCTTATGGCAACCAAGAGGGGGGAATTTGGTAATTCAGGCAATCAAAATTAGCAAGTATTGTACAATGAGCGATTCTTCGCGTAGACTTCCAAACGCCTCGTCAAGTTTGATCAATGCTTATTTCATTTCGTTGTCTCGCTTCCCTGCTCAGAGCAACTTATGTTAAACCCTATAGGATTCTTTCCCTGCGTCAACCCTTCTCATCTTACATCTCTGCCATAGCAACGCTCCATGTAAGGCTCCTGCCTATAAATATATCTGCGACTTTGGAGATAGATGTATGTATTGCCTACCGCCTGCTGCTACTATACTACCCTTTCCTTGTGATATCAGTGCAAATAATGAAATTCCAGGCGCATATTCCCTTTCCCATATGTCCGTTGCATGATGATACTAAATAAAATGTATGTAATTGCGATTGTAATTGCAACCATCGCTGTCCTAGATGGTGATGATGCTGGTTGTTGCAAAGGTGCCTTTGAATTGTAGTTTTTATGGTTATGTATGCTGTCTAACTCCTCTTCTCACTAACCGTCAAACTAGCTCGATGGGCGGAACTGACGAACTGGTAGAAGATTGAAATGTTGAAGGTATTTCTAGGCTGATGGGCGTGGCGTTGATAGTCAGCGATGCTAGTTCTTGGTCTTGTTGTAATGGCGTTCTTGGTGACGTTCGAGAGTTGGATAGTTCCCACCAATCTCGGACCAGAATATAAGTTTCGGCACTGGCACAGCCTGAAGCTGTTAGCACGTTTCTCTTTAAAACCCATATTGGACAATTTACCACCAAAGAGTAGTAGCACATTCCGAGCTAAAGTTGCTGGGAGACCATAACCCCCAAGAAACAGGGAGGCAATAGGAGATACAACTCTGATGATCACGTCTTGCGTTGAGGAACCAAGACCAAGAGTCTCGGACCATGTCTTGGCAGTTGCTGCCGCTTTTTCTAAGTCGTCGTTTATTCCAGATGCTTTGAAGCTTGCCTGCTCAAGCTTTTGGGCATGACCTTGGAGAAGCTCCGTGGCGTTCATAACGGCTGATAGCACGGCTTGGGATCGCTGTTATGTCAGTCAGCCAGAGATGAACAGGCGAGGATTAAACCCCTTACCTGGTCTAAAGCATCTTGACGTTCATGGAGGTTGATGACTACAGGGATAAGCTGTTCCAACGTATCCTTCATGAGCTTGACAGTTGTCTCCGTCTCTCCGACCATCTCATTGATGCTCCCAATCCGCGTTTCGAACCGTCCTGTAGATATTACCATAGCTTGCTCTTGCTCGGCAGCCATCTCTGCGTTCCCTTGAACCATCGAGTGGAGGAAGGCTCGCATTGTACGCATTGCGTCGTTGCTACTGTTCAAGATGGATTTCATTGCCGTATTGGCCTCATTGGCATCTTCTGAAACAGATTTAAACGTGCTCTGGATTTTGGACTTCCAAACTTCAGCATTCCCCGCCATCTTCTCGAAATATTTATCCGCTGCATCCGTGTTCTGGGTGAATTTGTGTTGTAATATTTTCATATCATGCTCTAAATCATTGCTGAACGTCTCCATTATCTCTGTTAGCTTCTTATGGAGGAGTATGGCTTGGTCTAGGAAAGTTAGCTTGAGAACTCTAGAGCAGGAATACGCTTCCCGTACCTTTATCAATGTCGAGACGTGCAGCGCGACAGAACAGGAGAGCCTTGTCACGGTTGCTCAACCAAGTGTTCCACTGCGAATGATCTTGAGCCATAGCTTCTAAGCAGTCTCCAACTTGTTCAGGAGAAATTTCTAGTTTCCCTTGGTTCTGGCAAACTGCTCGGTATAATGCAGGGCTCGAAAGTGGCACGCAAGCGTCCGGGATTTTGAATTTGCCCTTCTCCATATCGCACATAGAAAGGCTAGCCGAAAAGCTCTCAACGTGATGTCGTTGGAGGTGAACACTGTCCCATTGAAATGTCTCCTCGTCAACATTCTCGAGGCCTCGACAGTTGTTCAGAAGAAGCTGGGCTGCCATACGATGGCAAATTGGTTGCTCCTCCAGGCGCTTGAGTTCAACCATAGCCTTGGTGTAAATCTCGGGCTTACGGGATCTGGAATCGAGCAACTCATTTAGATTGATTTCTGAAGATAATTCTAGCGTTTGATTTGGGTCTAAGATTTGTTAGGCTGTGTGTTATGCCGAGGTGAAGTGCTTTACCTTCGAGAATACCGATGTGCTTGGGAGAGACGGCGCCTCGCGCTCTGAATGGATTGAACGAATTGACGTCTGCAGGGAAGACTGCTAATATGATCACTTTGAATAGCTTCATTATAGCGCTGTTGACGGTTTGATGGCTCAAGAAGATAGAACCAGCTTGCGAGCAGGAGATGGCTTTAAATAATAGAAAGATATGCAGCAGAGTCGTGATTTGGTATCAAGAAGGTGGTGATTCTAAAATTGAAACCCGGAGGGGTTGACGTTGAGTGGATCCTTAAGATGAGGCTGAATATGACCTTGTCTATTCTAGGTACTGTAGGTCAACGTTGGCGTTGGAGTTTGGATGGAGTTAGATGGACGTTGTGGACGAGAGGTGCAAGTGGTTGAAATAGGCAGGAGAAGATGGATGCGAAGAGCGGTCTTTTCAAGTCATTTGAGCAGAGAAAATGCAGCCTTACTTGCTCTTTAGTAAACCTACTCTATTCTAATTTAAAACCTTTAAATAGGATAAATTGAAGTCAGGATGAAAGTATAACGAAGTTCTATAAACATGAGATTAAAATGGGATAATGAGAAGGCTGAACTTAAATCTAAAGGTGAGTGCTTCCAAGTATGTTTAAGACTATCAATCTCACAAGCCTCTTATATATCATATAGTTTCAAGGATTCCTTAGCTATAAGACTTGATCTTGCCTCAATTGATATCTGGCCATGACTGAAGAGGTTGCTAAAGCTAGAGCTGTGGATGAGAAAGCCTTCAATAACGACACTTGGAGCGTTTTAGTCAAAATCTCTGTTGGGACTGTTGTTTAAAAATGTGATCCGCCTGTAGCTGTCAACTACCTTACCCAATAGCAAGTTGTTCGTGTGGTGCTGAAGTCACAACATTTCGCGCTTTTCGAAGTTGGGAGCGAAGTCACGTGCACCCGCCTAAGAAGCTTCCGAGGGAAATTCTGTAGTTCGAAGTTGAGCAACATAAGCAACCTCCGCAATGCTTTCTACAATACGATCTAAGGGGATAGAGAGAGCAATTGCCTCTGCTCCTTCCGTCTCTATACCCGCATTTCTTCTCCCAGCCTTTCCAATTGGAACATTACGAGGATTCTCGACCACATCGACCCGCCCATCACAAATTGGACGAGCGCCACTATCTATACCACCAGAGGTCAATTTCTCAGTCTTGCCACCGGTTCTTAAGAAGGGACAATGGGCTGCACTTCAGCCTGGTAATACTATTGAAATTGAGGGACCATTGGGTATGGCAGATGCGTTGTACAGGAGGCCTTTGCTAATGGAATCGTTAGGCAAATTGTCCATGACCATTCCGCCATTTGTAAATGTGGTACACGATACGGATGCGAGAAAGGCATATGTTACTGTGGAAGATAGGGAGGTTAAGAAACAGCGAGAGATGTGGGGTACGGAATCACTCCAGAGTTCAATATACACCCATACTCATGATATCCAGGGACGACTCGAGCATATCTACATAATCATATTCTTGGCGTATCGGAAGGCCACACTGCCATTCTGAGATTAGTTGGAGTTGGTTACAGAGCTACGGTTGAGGATACTGCCACAACGGTCCAACCCGAGTTCGATGGGCAGCAATTCGTTGTTCTAAAGGTTGGATATTCACATCCGATCGAACTTCCAGTCCCGAAAAACGTTAAAGCTACCGTCCCACAGCCGACGAGAATCTTATTAGAGGGTGTGGAGAAGGAGGTCCTATTGCAATTTGCAGCCCAGATTCGGAGGTGGAGGGTCCCAGAGCCATATAAGGGGAAGGGTATATTTGTGAACGGCGAGACGATTAAGCTCAAGGCAAAGAAGATTAAATGAATGACGAGTACAGTATGTATTATATGTATGGTATTTCTAGCGTTAAATACGCCCAGATCGAATTTTTTGGATGATATCTACAGACCTCTATTTCTTGGCAGCCAAAACCCCCTTCACTACCTTGAGAACCTCAGCATGGATAGCCACTGGAGCTGCAACTACCCCCTTGTTCTCAGCAAGTGTTCTTCCCTTGCTAAAGTCTAATCTTCTCCCTAGGGAGTCTGTTACCTCGCCACCAGCCTCCCGAACAATGAGATCTCCAGCTGCATGGTCCCAGATCTTCTCCTGGTAATTTGCATCGACTGGTAATCTGAGGTAGATGTCTCCTGCTCCTCGAGCAATAGAAGCATACTTTGCTTGCGAATCCATTCTTACACTCGGTTTGCTGATCCCAAGTTTCGAAGCGATTTCGAACTGATGACCGTGGTTAGAGTGTCCGGCTTCCAGACTTTCACAAAATGTCGCTTGCTTAATGTCCTTAACAGGCTTCATATGAATTGCTTTGCTTTCCCCCAAGCCACCAGTGCCTAGAGGCCTGCTCGTAGCACCTTGTCCCAAGACTGCAGACAACAGAACACCCTTTCCTTCGGTATCTGTTTGCTCCACCCCAGATTCTGCTGTAATTGGCGCTGAATCATCAATAGGAAGATTTGGACAGCCCAGAACTCCAACTTTGACATCACCATCCACCATCAAGCCCAGACAAACGGCATATTGACCGCCTCTGAGAAAACCTTTCGTGCCATCAATGGGGTCCAAAGCCCAGATTCTCCCTCTATTCCCGCCAGAACTATTACCAGCATCAATTGCATCTAGCATGTCCTCGATATTTTGAATTGAACCGCCAAGTACCTTCTCGGCATTGGTATCTGTAAGTGACGTGTCTTTAACCAGATTCCAAATCAGATCCCGTAACTTCTGGTTCTCCCTCAATGAGCTGGCCTCCTCTTCGCCCACAATCTGATCATTTGGAAAATTCTTCTTGATGGCATGGATAATGAGAGCCTGAGCACCGAAATCGCCAATTGTGACGGGAGAAGCATCATCCTTGGAAATAGTCCCCTTTGCCTTTTCGTGAAAGACTTTCTTGGTGAGGATAGCTGCCCTCTGAACAGCTAGCTGTGCAACTTCGAGCTCTTTACTATACGAAGACATTTTTGTAGTAGTGAAGTGAGCCTTTGGTGGGGTGAAATGCTGGGAAACAAGTGAAATGCGGGGCCAAATTTTGATAAATGTAGCCAGGATTGCAATGGTAATCGAGAGGAGGATAATGAGACGTTTTACAGAACACCAAAAAGCCGAAGAAATTTTATGTTGTTTTGGTGACATGAATAGGGAGTGAATAGAAGTCTCTCATAAGACTTCAAGAGTTGGGCGGAGGATACTCGCACGCCTTCCTGAACCTGCTAAGCCCAGCCTAGCGGCCCGGCCGGCAGAATAAAGCGGTGACCAGGGCAGCACGGATTATTCTATATCATAAAGAGCCTCGAGCTTACTGGTGTTGCTGGTAAGGAGCTGAGGATTAAGATCTGCTCGACAACCCTACGATAGCTTATTTGATCAAACCTTCGACGCCCATTAGTTTCTCTACCATATCAGAGCCCAGTTCTTCCTAATTAAATTTCAGTCATGAATGTAACGAAGCGCAAATTCAACGCCCTGCTGAATGGCATAGGGCCAAAATCGTCGACTTCCTCAAGCCCAAAACAGGACAAGCATGCGTCCTCCGAACTGAATTCCTCTGCAGATTTGGACTCCCTTGCAAAGAAGCGTCGGGTCGCAGATACTCTTGCTATCCACTACCCGGTATCTTCGCTCCTCCGCCCTAAATCTTCATCGACCATGAAGCATACCAAGTCTGCCTCTGTTGCATCTCCTGCGCTCCCGAACGAAAGCCCGAAGTACGCCCCATGGGATCGTGCAGCCTTCCTCAAACGCTTGAAGTCGTTCTCGAATCTCACGGATTGGTCGCCAAAACCCGCTCGGGTTAATGAAGTCGAATGGGCGAAACGTGGCTGGGTCTGCCAGAAGTCTGAGAGGGTACGATGTTGCTTGTGTAATGTAGAAATACTTGTCAAGCTCAATAAGAAGGAAGTCGATGGCAAAGAGGAGCCAGTATATGTTGCTGCTAATATTGGTACGCAAACCTCGAACGATATTAGGGTAACTGCTAATTCTCTGGTAGAGGAAGCTCTGGTGAATAAGTACGCCGAACTTATTGTAACGTCCCATAATGAAGACTGTCTCTGGAGGAAGAGGGGCTGTGATGGTAAGTTTGTCTCGAATACCTCTACGTATGCTGACTTTATTAGACACAATCTTTAAACTGCCTCTTTCTCATGCGGCGACGGTTACCGAGAACCTTCAGGGGCGTTACACCCAACTCTGTGAGAGGAAAGATAAACTTCCATATATGTTCAACCTTCGAGCTCCAGAACAGCTTGATGTGGACATTATCTCGAAATATTTGCCATCAAATTTTTTCTCTCCTCCTTCAAAAGATCTGGCGACTACAAATTCTCAGCCAACGGAAATCAATAAGCCGGCTCTCTTGATGGCTTTATTTGGGTGGGAGGGATATGTACATGATCAATTAGGAGCGCAGCTTGATTCTGTTTCATGCCAAGCATGCTTCAGAGTCCTTGGATTGTGGCTTTTTAAAAGCAAAAAAGTTAATGAGGCAGGCGAAGAGGTACTTGGGCCAGTTGTGAACGGTTTGGATGTTGTGATGGAGCATAGAGACTACTGTCCTTGGCGAAATGCGGCGTCCCAAAATGGGCACAGTTCAACCAAGACATCAGCAAGCACAATGTCGGGCTCGGAGATCATATTACGTGTTCTCAAGAATGACCAATGCCTAAGAATAGCTAATGAGGGAGGGAAACTAAGCAAACAATCTTCGACAGACAACAACCGCGAGAATGCCAATATTTTGGGTATAGATGATGACGAGGATGCTCAAAGTATTAGGGACGAAGAGGACAAAAGGAGATGGGCTCGGTTGAGGCGTGTGAAGAGCCTTTTTGACACCAAAGGGGGAAAGAAGCTTACTCGAAATGATACAAGGTCAACGAAGGCGTCTACTTGATATTCGACATTGGAAATTGGTGTTTGGAGGTAATTATGTGTTGCTATCAAATGTATTCTCGGGCGCTGGAGTAAAATGTAGAAATAATAATAGATACCCAGAAAATATGGAAGAGTGTTTCAACTACTGATTCTCAGATATTCACTTGGACGCTTATTCATCGTGGAAATTTTTCCTCATTGGGAAAGCGTGTAAAGTGTTTTCGCGGTTCGCGGTTCTATTTGATAAGGTTGCTATGACTACCGAGAAGTTGTTGGTAGATCCAGCTCCACGACAACCTTCTCAACGTGTACAAAAATACACGTCGCAATTTTCTTTAACATCGTACCTGTACATTAAGAAACCAGCACTAACGACCCGACACCAATGAGGCAAGTCTTTATCCTCTCCCAACGATGCGGTTCTAACTGGAATTTATCGATAGAGGCGTATTTACCCCTCACAATACATTAGGATCCACGGAACCTCGAACTTTCAATCAACGCCTAGCACCCCATGCACAGAACAGATCAATCAAATCCCAAAACCAATACGACTTACCTCCCCTTCACTTGCACTCTGACTCTCCGCGGACCTTCGATACAAGCAAAGACCTCAGCGAACTTGGCGATTCCAGCTCGCTCTTTTCGTACAACTCTCCGCCATCGTTCGACTTTGGTAGCGCTATAGAGCTTGCAGACAGTGACTGCCCAATCCCATTTGTTTTCGGAGCCTCCAGCCAAGATATTCGACAACAGTCACAGCCTCACAAATACAAAATGGTTAAAGAAAGATCGCCTGCTAAGGCACCTTTAAAGCCTGCTGTGGCAAATGAGCAACCCCTCAAAACCTCAGAGGGGCCCCCTCCTATGAAAGGATTTCAATCAGGTGCACCCCAATTTGGCTTGCCGACCATGCCGCAATCACCGCTTAGTCGAGTTCAAGCCAGAGATTCAGCAGTATTTCTCCAACCAAAAGCTCGTCCGGAACATCACCGAGACAGTAATAGAAATGGTACGCTATACCTCCTCTCACCAAGATAGTTAAAACTAACATCTGGGAGTGGTTAATAATGCCGTCCGCACAGTGGTCGATTTGGTCAACCCCTTAGTGCCAAGGCCCCCAGCAGCTTTTGCAAATACAACCGCTGTTAGGGCACCAGTCCCTCAGACCATGTCGTATACGACCACGAAGGCGGCACCACCACAAACCTTCGGCTCGATGGGCAGTACATACGGAGGCTTCCACACAGTTAATTCAGGCGCTGCACAATATGGGAGTGTCATAGGGAACAATTACGTAGATCTTACAATGAACAACTATCGTGAGACTTACGTCCCTCCCGATCCTTATACATATGTCGATCCTGCCAAGGCCCAAGAAGATCTGAAGTCTCTCTTAGAGGGAGTCATCGAAGATGAAGACGATGTGCCCAGAACCCGATCCCGGAGAAAGAGAAAGGAAGCGGAAGTAGAAGACTTGGTAGAGAATCTCAATGGCTTGAGTGTTGAGGACGAGAAACTTGCTGTCGATTCTAATGACGAGGATGAAGAAGAAGATGATGGCACTGTCGAGGGCGTCAACGTCAAGCTGCTTCCTCATCAAATCGAAGGCCTCGAGTGGATGAGAGGCAGAGAACTTGGAACTGGCAAGAAAGGCAAGGTTCCTAAGGGTGGAATCCTTGCAGACGACATGGGACTTGGAAAGACTCTACAATCTATATCTCTCATTCTTGCCAATCCAAAACCGACCGATAAGGACCTTCTAACTAAGCGCAAGCTACCTTCAGGTGTGGAAAAGACCACGCTAGTCGTTGCACCTTTAGCTCTCATTCGCCAATGGGAGTTGGAGATCAAGGACAAAGTGACAAGCTCTCACTCCCTTAAAGTCTGTGTGCATCATGGGCCACAGCGAACAAAGCGCTTCGCAGACCTGAAGAAATTTGATGTTGTAATTACAACTTATCAGATTCTTGTCTCCGAATTCGGAAATTCTTCCACTGATGAAGAAGGTCTCAAGGTCGGATGCTATGGTCTGCATTGGTATCGTGTTATCCTTGACGAAGCTCATACCATTAAGAATCGCAATGCCAAAGCCACACAAGCTTGCTATAATTTACGAAGCGAATATCGATGGTGTTTGACAGGCACTCCAATGCAAAATAATTTGGATGAGCTTCAGAGTCTCATCAAATTCTTACGTATCAAGCCATTCGATGACCTCCGAGAATGGAAGGATCAAATTGATCGGCCCATGAAGAATGGCCGAGGAGATTTAGCTATCAAACGACTACGCTCTTATTTAAAAATTTTTATGAAGCGCCGCACCAAAGAAATATTGAAGAAGGCGGGCGCTTTGAACCCTGGTGGCAAGCCTTCAGCGACTGGAGAAGGTAGTACGACTGGTTTCAGAGTCACAGAACGTAAGATTGAAAAAGTATTTGCGGAATTCTCTCCTGAGGAACGCCGTTTCTATGATCGTCTCGAGCAACGCACCGATGCTAGCATTGAGCAGATGATGGAGGGCAAGGTCAATTATGCCAGTGCTTTGGTCTTACTATTACGTCTCAGACAAGCTTGCAATCATCCAAAGCTGGTTGCTGGTAAGCTAGCCAAGGATAGTGAAGCCCTCGCTGGTGACCATGGGGCTTCACAGAAGTCGAAAGCCTCAAATGCCGACGTCGATGAAATGGCAGACTTGTTTGGAGGACTCGGTGTCGGCACAAAGAAGTGTGAAGTCTGCCAACTTGAGCTTGGGAGTGTCGCTGTTTCAGAGGGCGCTATCCGATGCCTAGATTGTGAAAAGGACTTGGAAGATGTTTCGAAGAAGCACAAGCCACAAAAAGACAAAAAGAAGAGTAAACACCACAAGGAGCACCACGGAGAGCACAAGACCGAATCTAAGACCGAATCCGAGGCTATTGTACGAAAACCACGAAATCGGAACATCATTGAAGACAGTGATGATGAAGAGGACGAAGGATCGTGGATTGTGCCCCCAGAAAAGCAGGGTCCTTTACGACTTGGAAAGGCGGGTGGTATTGAGGATGAGAATTGTGAGGGCGGCGGCGAATGGCTTGATTCTGAGAATGATTCCAATAATGATTCCGAGGCTGACTCTGAAGAAGATGACGAGGATGATTCTAAAGTGAAGCAGGAGAACGATTCTGAAGATAGCGACGAGGAAGACACCTTCCCAGACCTTGAACGCTTGAAAGCTCACCACAAGGCTAGCAAGAGCAAAGTCGCTAAAGTGGATGTTTCAGATGATGAGGATGAAGACGATAAATCATCACATTCGAGATCAGCTTCGGGCTCGGGTTCAAATTCCGACTCCGACTCAGATGTAGAGGATGAGTTTGGCTCTTCTGACGAGGAGGCCCAGCTTGCTACTATCGTCACATCAACCAAAATTACCCATTTATTGCAGATTCTTGCCAAGGAGGCGGATGAGCACAAGTTCATTGTCTTTTCACAATTTACCTCTATGCTTGATCTCATTGAACCTTTCCTACGCCAAAAGGGATACAGGTTCACTCGATACGATGGAAGCATGAAAAACGACCTCCGCGAGGCCAGTTTAGCAAAATTGCGAAATGACAAGAAATGCAGAATTTTGCTTTGCAGTCTTAAATGTGGTTCTCTGGGTCTCAATCTCACAGCTGCCACTCGTGTTGTCATACTCGAGCCATTCTGGAATCCTGTAAGTTCAACTGTCCGCTCAATTTTGTAATTCCGCTAACCGAATATTAGTTCGTCGAGGAGCAGGCTATCGATCGAGTTCATCGACTCACACAAAAAATTGATGTCGTAGTTTATAAAATTACCATCAAAGACTCCGTTGAAGAACGAATACTCGATCTCCAAGAAAAGAAACGAGAGCTTGCAAACCAGACCATCGAAGGCGGAAAGGGCGGTGCAGGCAAATTGGGCATGAAGGAGATTCTCCAACTTTTCAGGAGAGATGCCGAACATGCTCCTCCTGCTCACTTTGATGCTAGTAAATACGATTTAGGGAAGCAGCCTAGAATTTTGAAGGAGCCTTCGAATATCATGACAAGTGGGAGTTTGAGCAGGGAGGTGTCTGAGCCGAGAAAGATATCACCCACGACTAACAAGTCAGTGGGGGCGAAGGAAGATAGTGTTTATGGTAGACGGTGGTAGATGTAGCTTATATTCGATGGTCTAGACTAGAACCTAGATTTGGTTGGAGTATGGTTCGTTGATTTGGTTGCTCTGGCGTACATATCAAGAGATATCTCAGGAGAAGAAGACAACGATACCCCCTTAAATGAGAATAGACTATTATTAATCTTGCGGGATACTTTCCGCTTTGACAGCTTGTGTATTCATCTCTTCGTACGTGGCTCGGGCTGTGCTGGGCAACGATAAATCAACACAGTTCCATCATTTAGTGAAGGTCATTAGCTCCTATCATGAATCCTATCGCAGCATTTACAATATTCTTCACTGCCTTAACTTCCTCCTCCGTCCTAGGAGTATAGATGATCAGATATTCCTGTGGCATAAAAGAACCAGCGAGCGTCATCCTCTGACCCCACCTCTTCACGATAACCTCCTTACAATCAGACGGGCTTAAACACAAATGCAACGAATAATCTCCACTCCCAACCCCCGTGTGCACATGTGCGATCTCTCTCTTGGTCGCCTTGGCAATTGCATGCGGGGTCTTGATCTTGTCCGCAATAAACAAGGCATCCCCCGCTTTCTCCAGAACCGAAGTTCTCACCACCACGGTTTCCGTATGCTCAAGTGCCAATTCACGTATTGCTTGGGTGAGAAGCTATAGGAGTGGCGGTTAGGATAGATATTTTATGTGTGTATGAGAGGGAGAGGGAGAGGGAGAGGGAGGGAGTAGATTGACTTTATGCATATCCTCAGAAGTCAGCTGCGAAACCTGCCGACTCGGTGCCATCCATCTACAGATCTCCGGGGGTGGACCCGCCCTCTCTGGCAATGGGCCACGCAAGAAGCTTTTAGTGTCGA
The DNA here is from genome assembly GCA_000328965.1 of Ascocoryne sarcoides NRRL 50072. Taxonomy (NCBI): domain Eukaryota; kingdom Fungi; phylum Ascomycota; class Leotiomycetes; order Helotiales; family Gelatinodiscaceae; genus Ascocoryne; species Ascocoryne sarcoides. Next base: position 774,494 of record KB205948.1, on the reverse strand, counting down.
CGCCGCATTTGGCGATCTCCACCGCGTTGTCGTACGGGGTGGTTGTGAAGGGGTCGGCGCGGAGGGGCTCGAGGCCAAGCGTGATGAGATAGCCGACCAGGTTTTGCGGGAGGGCGGTGTCGCAGATCTTGAGCCAGGCGTGGTAATCTGAGAGGAGACCCATCGGGAGCGGTTGAAGAGCTTAGATGGGCTCTTCTTCGTAGATGGATGACTGGTGAAGAACTCGATAAATTGTTGTTGTTATTGTTGATGTGTTAGCTTAGGCTCCTCTCGGAATGAAATTCGGGGGGAAGAGCTGAATCGAGTGTTCCGAGAGAGCACGACAATCGAAGACGACACCGAAATGGAAATTACATTGCTATTGCTGGTAAACCAAAAAAAAATGAAGATGTTCTAGAACCTTTGTGTACAACATTATGTCGAAGGGTACTTGAACTGGTACGATGTCGGGTCCTACAGCAAATCATATTATACTGGGAAACTTCAGGATGCTGTTCCTATCAATGTTCCCCTTGGTCGTCTAAAATGTGGACTATACTACTTTTAGGCCCAATAGCCTAAGCCTATGCCAATAATATACCTATCAACTAAATTTTATTTTCAACTGGGCTTAAGGGAATCTTCTATATAGGTAGTAGAATACGTTTAAGTATTAGCCTACCCAATGGCTTAGTCAGAATCGTACAACCAGAATCATTTAGATATTGGCTTTGTGGGCATATTTCATTTCATTAATTAAAGTACATATTATAATTTATCCCCGATCGGCGGTAGATTTTCATCCATGTTCCATTGCATTAAATCCAAGCCGCCTACGAATTCCAACCAGTAGGCATCGTCAAGGCCTTGGAGGTCATCCCCATTCAGACCTTCTTCCATTCCCATTACGTTCGTCGGTTCTTGCACGGTTTCCGTCGTTTGTTCCATCGACGCGGCGAGTTTTCTTTCATACCGAGCCTTCACCTTCCGCATGGCTATGGCACAACCTTTTGGAAACGAGTGGCCGTAAGGTATAGCCTGCTTTGCGTCTATCTCGTCACCAGCTTCTTCAAACTTGGCAGTGATGTTATCAAAGTAATAATTGAAGTTTGCCGCCTGCCGGATTTGTAGCATATCCCAGCCGGGCTCGTCAGCCAGGATTATCTTAATCAGTGTCGAGAACCCATGGCCGATATGGCCGAGATCCATTATAGAGAGGGTGGAATATGCAGAAGTCGGTGCGCTCAAAACTATGTCAAGTGTCGATTTGCAAGCCGAAAGGCACGAGAATAACATGTCAAGCCGTTGAGTCTCGCTAGAGCCGGAGAATGAAGGCGGCCATGCTGTTTGTATGAGACTATGTTCATACAGAGATATCTCGGCTCCGTGATAACAAATGCGTACGAGAGCTGTTGAATTAGCCAAAATTTGATGTGAAAACATAATGGGATACGCTTACGGTGTTGTTGCATGGAAAGGGATAAAGAGCTCCAAAATACTTCAAGGTTAGATCGAGCTTGCTCTACAAGCATCGCAATTGGGACTGTGAAGGTGATATTATTTGTCTTGGTTGGAACGAAGCGCATTATTGATTCAATGATGCAATGCAACCTGACTAAAGAGACAAGGATGATGTCGCTTTCGTTCTCATGAGCTTCTTCTATAGCTTGACAGCAGCTCTCTAGGTAAGGCGTAATTTTCAGACCTTCAATCTTTTTAACGCATTGAACATGACTATAAGGTTAATCAACAAATTCCTGAAATATCCAGAAAGGGAAGAAAGCTTACACAGATGAAACAACAAAGCATGATAGCAACGTCCGGCGCTCTTGCAGCGTACGCTTGACTTGGTTCTTGGGTTCAGATGAATTGTTCCTCAGGTGTTCCTCTTCCATGACTTCTGCCGGATCATCATGTTCGCGGGTCGATTTCGTCAGACCTAGATCGAAGAGCATTGCCAACGTTAATTGGAAGATGCCCGTTGACTGTGCGGATGGTTGCATTGGAGTATAAGCGTAGGACCTTTAGAACCGTCCCGCGATAGTCAGAATAACCACTGAAAGAATATTGTACGCATTATATAGTTTTAAGACCAGTACTGACCATGCATTATAAAGAATCAGGCCCTCACTCATGTCTAAGCTCCTCTCACCCCTGAGAAGCATTGCAGCAGAAATATCAAGAAGAAACCGCTTCGCCTTATCGATCTGGCATACTCGTTGATACTGAGATGCTATCAAGATTATCACCCTATATAACCAAGGCCGTTTATTTTGTAGCTCCTCACATGTGATTAAAGGGGGAATAACCACAAATGGGAAATGAGGAGCAAACCGTTCTTTGAAAACGGTGAATCGGTACACATCATCATAATCTTGCGGTGAGTGTTGAGAGGTTGCTTGGATATCGTTTGAAAAGCCACCTGGCGGCTTTTCTCTTAGGAAAGGTTGTGTCGGAAGAGTTGCGTTTGATATGGAACCATCTCCCATATGAGAATCCCAAGCTGGTGGCCCACTAGCTTGACTCGAATGCCCTCTGGACCAATCAACAGGCAGGGAGGGATATCTGGGTGCCTCCCCGATTGCTTGTGCTTTTGCTAATACTTCATCTGGGGGTTGACCTTGTGCCGGTGGAAGAGCTTGGTTAGAGGGCCCTTGTTTCGACGTGATTAGCGTGACTAGGCCTTCTATCTTTTGTTCTAATTGTGTAATATTGCTAGTGGAATCTTAGTCTACTAATGCACTGTAGGCTCAAGTTCTCACTAACTTGTGAACATTTGGGGATCTCTTCTTCCTTGCCCTCCGTGGTAGGACGTTGCACTCTTTCTTTAGACGGAAACACCTACGGGATAGTCAGTAGATCTAAACTATAACCATGGATATACTGTGTCAAACCTTGCACATATATTCGTTGGTCCCCCATGCTGAGGCTCGCACTTTGCCTTGGCTCGGGCGCAATTCTCACAAGCACGACCTGGACTAGCCACAGCTGCTAACTGTGCTGACCGGAGCATGACTTTCCACCTATTCCGAGAGGAAACACCTCATAGGATCTCAAGATAAATGCCACTCCCGACGGACGCTGTAAGTCAGGCCGTCAGTCCGTGGTGTGCAGAGGCTTTTTTGTATGCTCGGCCGGACACGGAGTTTAACTTTAATCAAAGGCCTGTCGCGGCCGATCATCCACAACCTTGTTCGATGATTAATTTATTAATTGGAGAGCTGTTGAGAGTGTAGCACCGAAGTTGGCAATCTGGCCGCAATATTAGGGAGATGGAGATGATGGCAGCTCAGAATGGGGGCAAATTTCTTGTGGATGGGTTGAGATGGCGAATAGATGGTTGAGGAATGCACCAGATAATCCGGGGAATCGAGCTTATCGTACGTTTGTCTTCGAGGGTCTCCTAGCGCATCAATTTGATAGCAAACTAGTGTCTTAAATCATAGGAGGTACATTGCTTTCTTTTCCCCCTCCCTTTTTACACTTTAAACGGACCCTCGCTGACCGAAAGACTCGGTTAACAACAGTATCTACTTTATATCGCATTCATGGCAGTTAAGCCATCCCTTGTATTCATAACTACTAGTACACGCAGCATTTGCAACAATGCCTCATCTTGAACTCCAAACATTGAACAAGCGAACCCAATGCAAATATACCATATTATCAAGGTGATAAAAAGCCACAACGCAAACTCCGAAAGTGTCGATTGAACCCCCCTTCCCTGACACGCTAACCGATGCTCCTCCCTTTATCTCGCTCTCAATACCCTAACGCAAACAAGGAAGCGAATACAAGCACCGGCCAATCATCTGTTCATCTACTCATCACAACATCGTTCCAAAGGTACCATCCGTCGGGATAGCCTTTCTCGGGCTCGACTTTCCATCATCTTGGACCTGCTTGCGGTGTCTGAATGTGAACCCAACAAACAGGCTCTTGCTCATGGGGTCTTCCCTATCGGCCATGTTTTCCAACGCCGTCTGCTTTTCATGAACTTCCTTATACTTGGCCATATCAGCCTCGTTGCTGAAGTCGTCAAAGTAGCCAGCATCGGTTTCAGAATCGAGCTCAGGCACAAAAGGTGCACGCTGAGAGCGAAGCTTAGACCAATCGACCTCATCGAAATATTGATGGTTATAAACATCTTTGATCGAGGAGAATCGCTTAGACTTGGAGTTGATACAACTAAAAGAATCAGTTGCTGGCTTTTCAAAAAATTGAGAATGCATACCTGGTAATGAAGTTCCACGTGCGATTGCTGATAAAATAATTTGGATCCTCCCACACAGGTCTCTTCAAGACATCCTTCCAGTGCTTCAAGTTCTTCCAAGTCTCATCAACTGTAGCGCCTGCGAAAGGTGGGAATCCAGTCAAGGCTTCGAAATGCATACACCCAAGACTCCAATAATCGACCGAGTACTCATATTCCTCGCCCTTGAGAACCTCCGGAGCCATGTAGTCAGGGGATCCAACAATAGACTTGGCATAATTCACATCTCTATCTCTCATTGACCGATATCCCTCTCGACGCTCCGCAACCGTTCGTTGATCCATAGGCTTGCCAATTGGAATTGAGGACTCGCCAACTTTCTCAAGTCTAATTCGCATAGATTCAATCTTACCTGGGGCCAGGACACCAGCAGCAAGACCAAAATCCGTGAGTTTTACATGGCCAGTGGAGTCGATCAAGAAATTCTCGGGTTTGAGATCTCGATGAATATACCCAAGTTGATGAAGAGCATCTACTGAGCAGAACATCTCAGCAATGTAGAATCGAGCATGCCGATTTGCGAGGACACCGGTGTTATTCAGCAAGGTTCGGAAATCGCCACCTGGGACATATTCCTAGATAGCCAATTAGTTCTTACTCTCTGCGAGAGACGACCAGGCTTACCATTGCCAAAAAGATACTCTTTTCGTCCTGGAAGGCATAGAGTAACTGTACAAGCCACTCGCTCTTGGCACTGGTCAAAATATCACGCTCGGTGAGAACATGCCTGACCTCGTCCAGCTTGAACAACAACTTTTTGCTCATGACCTTCAAGGCGCAAACCTCCTTCGTGTCCCTCTTCTGAGCTAAGAAAACCTGTCCATACCCTCCTTGACCAACTTGCGTGAGAATTTGGAAGTCTCCTTGACGAAGGCGAGCTCGACGCTTTCGGAGGTTTGCACGCTCTCGTCCAACATATTTGTCCCAAATCGGGCTGTATATCTCTTCGGGGGTCGCAGGAGGTTCTGGGTATTCGGCTCTCAAATGGTTGAGTCTGTTCTGTCGAGAACCGATATAAGTCAAGAGGTCAAAGTAATAATCGAGGAAATCTGCGTATCGTTAGAAAGGTGTCTATGCGACCAGGTAGTGAGTGAATCTTACAAAGTTTGTTGACATTTACAAGTCGCTGAACCTTGGGCTGGCGCAAAATCTCCAACTCCTCCGGTGTCAATCCTCGCTGGGTGATATATTTCTTGGTATTTTGCTGCGGATGCTCTCTGTGGTGATATGGTTCTTGTCTAGAAATAGCCGCTTGGTTTTGGGCGACAGACTCAAGTCCCTGCCTCGAACCCGGAGGGGTATTTTCTTTTCCTTGCTTCCTCAGTGGACTGCCAGGCGAGACAGCTGATTTGTGCACGATGCTATCATCAACATTGCTCGAATGATGGGCAAAGTAGGAGTCGTCCGCGGCCAATGCGTTGCCCTTTCCTGGCGACAATGGCGTAGTGGTTTGAGAGCGGCCGCTCTTGGTGGGACTTCCAAGTGTAGTAGGAGTAAGCTTTGCAGAAACCTCGAAAGGAGATGGGAGCTCGTTATATCCAGGAGGGTTTCGATTCTTGCTCGGGCTGCCATGCGGGGTGGAGACGGGCGTGATGAAGCTGTTGCGAGTCGGCGTGCTTGGGTTCTCATTGAATGTGTCGTTTTGGCTCGAACGCGTATGGAGAGGTGGCGGAGGCACTGGAAGAATGCCATCATGCTTCCCACCTTGAGAGAGAGGAAACAGATTGGTAATGAACGACATGGTTGTGCGCAACCTGTGTCCAGCGTAGGGGTTGATGCGCTTGATTGTACGAAGGCAACCCACTCTGAAAGTCGGTGTGTGTTATCAGGAGCTCCACAGCTGGAAGAAGCTTGGAGAGCAGAACGAGGGAAAGTTCACGTGAAAGAAAGAGCCGTTTCCAACGACTGGTTGAGTGAACCGTTCTTTGGATCTGCTGAACGAGGGAGTTGCGAAGTTGTCCAGATGGAAGAAACCCTGGCCTGGGATGCAAGGGCCGATCGATGGTGGGGGGACTTGTTTACAGATGCCCGGATTCACGCGTTGCCAGAAGCAACGCGGGCCAGTTGGGAGCCAGGTCGCAATTGCTTATCGGGAGGGCGGAATAATGATAATCCGAGATATCATATAAAGATATACGAAGTGTTATATATACTAATTCTGTGCCAAAGTCCCATCCTTTCTTCGCTTCGACACTCCCCAAAGACCGCTCTTCGTTCTTTAAGTCTCACATGGATCTCATTGTACTGCATATCTCCTCTCGAAGAGAAGTAAAGCTTGGAGTGTAGCTTGGGTTTATCCATATAAAAGGGCCACCTGCAGCTTCCCGTTCGACAGATTTTGATATCGATCAAAAACCGGGGTGGGAGCAGAAGTTTATGATTGAAGACCGTCCTAGACTAGGTGGACCGCACTTGTAAAGGGCTATACATATACTAGACCGGAGACTGGGTGAAATATATACTCTTGAAGGCAATAAGTACTCTGTAAAGAGCACGAAGAGATTTTCCAATCGGGAAGGCAGGTAGTTCAACCGTACACGATTGCCCCGTCACTAGCACCTTTCCTTTGTGATCTAGAGACATATCATATCTAGTCGTGGCTTTATAAAACACTCGTGAGGCAGCTGTCCGGATTAAATGGAAATCGAGATAGCTTCAAAGTCTAAACACCGCACCTCCCACCCAAGCAGCCAGGAACATCATGCCTCGAGTCGCCGCCACTCAGCAGGTCACGTCTCAACGCGTTGCCCCCCAATGCGACTCGCTCCCGAGTCTCTTCGCCAACCCCTCCTCCCCCTCTTCAAGACGTCTCTATTCTCTCTCGTTTTCACGCGCAACTCTTATCAAACGCCCCATGTCGAATTCTCAAGAGGCGCTGCAGCCCTCTCAAGAGTCCGATGCCTCGAATCTGCAGTCTCCCTACCGCAAAGCAAAGCCGATCCCCGCTGCAGTCCGTACCCACTGTCACATTTACTTCGACGAGAGCCTATGTACGTCTGACCCGTGCCATTCTAACCGGCCTCCGCTGCTTACACCGCATAGATGTCAATGCCCTCAGGCTCCTCTCCGATCTCGTAACATTGGGTGCAGCACATCCCGAATGTGCAGAGAAGTCCGCATTTGTCCCCGAACCTTTCCACATTGAACTCGTCAGCGCACTCCTCATACATCCCCAACATACAAGCCAGCCTCCGGAGTCTGGCTCCCTTGATCTCGCCATACCAGCCATAAGGCTCCTCCGAAGCATTCTTGAAATCATAGGCCCTTTAAATGCAAATCTTGCGGAAGCTTTTTCGTTTTCGCTGCTCTCTAGAATCTCACGTCGAAGCAGGAATGATCCGGAGTACTCGAGCGATTCAGACAACGAGGGGAGGCATGACCATGTCAAAGGTGTCATTGCAAACAAAGGTCGAATACGGAGATGCGCCGTGGACTTTTGGCACATGGTTGGATGGTCGTTCAATTGCAGCGTCAAGCACCCAAAAAGATGGAAATATTGGAAAGTCTGGCTAGATTATATGCTTGATGTCTTGGATGCCGATTGGAATGAAAGAGAGAGGCTAGACCAGCCCAACTCGACTGGTAACACAGAGGACTTCACTCTTCGGCGCGGATCAATCCTTGTAACGTACCTGAAGCAGACCAGAGAAAGTAATGGCGCCGTGAAACGAGTTGTGAGGTCTGCATTTGCAGATGCCGGCGCAGATAGCTTGAGAGACTTTCCCGAGGTTTTCAAAAATGAGACCAAGGAGGTCAACGCTCAAAATGGGCAGAAACGGAAAAGGGCAAGTTTGGGGCGTTCTGGTAACGAAGGAGAATTTTTGACTTCTTCGGAGACAGGCCAGACGCCTGAATCCCAAGAAGAGGATGAGGAAGATGAGACTCCTACAATGGACCCTTGGCTCGGTGGCGCCGAATCTATTGCACTGCGACAAAGAGTTTTGACTCTAGTAAGTTATATATGTTCTTCCCTCAACAACTGTATAACTAACTTATTAGCTTTCGCGAGTCGCAGCTTATATCCCCGAAGAATTTGTTGATTGCAGAGATCTGTACGAGATTATCTACGCCTGTAGCAAACCCCTTCCACTCCCTGCTTTCGCCCTTCTCGTCTCACCCTCCCAATCCTCGCAAATCCCAATTGAAGCCCTAGCCTCCCTCTGCCAGCTCTTCCTCCTCCGCCTGCTTCCTAACAGCGCCCCTAGATCCCAGTCAATAAATGGCCAAGGGAACGGCGAGTTGAATCAAGATGTTCTAGAACAATGCTTCCTCCCTTTTGCAGCAAGTACTAGTTCTGCCAACGATAATGCCAAAGCTTCAATCTTGATTGAGAGCTTGTTTAGGTTGTTTTTGAGGACGTGTGAGTGCTTGCATACGCCTAGTCTTGACGAGGCGGTCGAGAAAGGGATTCTAGCGAGAGAGAAGCAGATTAAAGGGGATAGGAGGAGGAAGAAGAACGGAGTGGGAAGTAAGGAGGCGGAGAAAGAGAGGGCATGGCTACAGGCTAGTGCGGAGAGGTTGAGAGATTTGAGAGATATGGTGGAGGAGAATGAGAATGTCTAGATAAGTCCCTATCTTTTTATCACCATGCCTCGAGACTTATTGTCTTGCAAATGGATCAAGAGGAGGGGATCTCATCTGATATCTGGAAGTGGCATGGTGTTACTGGCGTTTGAGTTTACTATCAGTGATACCCATGGTCACTATTGCAAAGCTGCACACAAACTTGGTTTATAGTCGCGTTTCCTCATGATTGATACCCTCATGCTTCATTTATCCGCTGAGCGCAAAACGAAGGCAAACAAATGCCCTTTCCGTACCCTCATTGGCCAAAGCAAACCCATACTCTGCAGACTTGTGTAACATCATGATCGTCCTTCTCATCAGGGGACAATCTGATGTCAACAATTTAACCAGAAGTAGACTTCCGAGCCAAGATCCACAATACTATGAACGTAGCCAAGGCTAGGGTGATAGCGGAAAGGAGGCCACAGAGAACAACAATATGAGCTTTTGCCCGCTTAGCTTTAGCACGCAAGGAATTGATAGTTGCTTGTTTCTCGACACGAAATTTGGCTATAAGGTCGTGAAGGTCATGCGATTGCTGTTTGTTTATTCTATTAGCAAGGACAAGACTGAAAGGAGGGGGGACAAGACATACGCCATTAGCAACAACACGGAGATTACAAGAAGCAAGCTCCCTCTCGTTCTTGCCATATTTGACGAGAAACTGATTCGTGTCAGGGTTGAAGCAGGTGTAGGTATGTGGATGGAAAGACTTACATCAGGAAGGAATGCACGATGGTTCTCGGTCTTCTCCGGCTTTGAGCTCGTCAGTTCCTCATCTTTCATGTCTTTTCTGCTCTCAAGGATGGAACTTACATGGGCGATGTGGTTCATCAGGATCATGTCAAGGCCCAATCGCTCCATGACGAGAGTTCGCTTTCGGAGGTAACCCGTGGTAACGCTCTCTTGGTCCTCGCCAGACATACCATCAGGTTGGATACCGAGCTCGGGGTGGAGCAGGTCTTGGTCTTGATCACGGTCGGGATCGGGGACGCCTTCGACGAAGAGCTCCACGTTCAAACCTAAGAGGCGAAGCTGGCCGAGGAGGCCTCCTGCAGTGGGTTGGGTCTTCAGGGCGTCAGCGCAGGCTTCACCGTGGTGGTGGACTGCGACGGGATCGATGGGCGCGTCTCGGGAGTAGGGAGGGAGACCGGCTTCAAGATCGGGCTCCTGCTCCGCGTTGAGGTGATGGGTGAAGTTCATCTTGACGATTGTCTCGATTGACTGTCTATAAGAGACAGTAGCGCGTCAGTATTGTCGTCGGATTGAGATGGGGTGGGTAGGCTGACTTACGATCTTTCGGTATTGTCGTGAGAAGAAGAGAGGGGAGTGGAGAGGAGGAGAAGAGAGTCGGTTGTTGACTTCGGGATGGGGCGGCCTTCGGCTAATTCAGGCATCAAGTCTGGTGGAGGGCAAGGCTCAAGACGAGCGTGTCTACCCTTGGCGTGATAAAGGTGAGTATGTAATTCTAGGGGGGGGGGGGGGGCTGTGCTTTGTTAAAGAGCGGGAAACCTAACTTGGGGCTTTGGGGAGACTTAAGAGGGCTTGTTACATTGCTCACGAGACAGGCATTGAAACTACTTCTTTTCGACTTTGGGATGTACAGAGACATTGACTTTTGTAAAGACTAAAGGTGCATTTCAACTTTAGTCTTGAACTGACTATTGGTATCTTGGGGAGACAGATATTTCAACCGCAATCAGCAGCCAAGAGCCTAATAGATTCCGAGACCCTCTCATCCATCCGACTCTAAAGATCCCACTTCATCTCATAAAACCTAGTCACCAGTAGCGACGAGGAAACACCCACTCATCAGTTCGCCCTGCAGCCACGCAGTAATACAATCCAGAGACAATACAAACCACCAACACATGGCAAAGTATCGTGGCAACCAAATGATGTGTGAACACATAGCGCAGCAAATCGATTCCCTCCTCGTCGGCCTCGTATTCTCGCTCCACAATCTCCTCAATCTCCTCAATGACCTCCTCATACTCAATCTCCCCATCGCGGCCATACCCATATGCACTCCCATCTTCACACGCCAAAGACCATTCCGAATCCAGAGATGGTGATTCCCGTCCACGCTCACACTGACCTGCCCCTCCATCCTCACGCTCTCCTTGCTCAGTATTCTCGTCAACACCTTCTTCAGCACTACCCTCCTCAATATCCTCCTCAGCACAACCCTCCCCAACCCCCTCCCCCCTCCCCCCTCTCCTCCTCATCCTTGAGTTTTCGAAAATGCTCCTTCAAGCTCTCCACCAGCTGCGCACCATCGTTATAATCCATGACTTCACCGACGCGTCTAGCTCTCGTATTGGTGCTGGCTTCACCATCAGCTTCAGCTTCAGCCTCATAGCTAGACGTCATAGAGACAGAGCCATCCGCCATGTTGCCAGATTGAGCTTTTTGGGCATCCTCCTCATCTTGGGGTTTTCGGGTAGCTGATGCCTTAGCTGGCTTGTTGGAATTCATCTTTGCTTTGAGGATGGTGTGGCGACGTGGTGGGTTTCGGGATCTTGTATGGGGCTTTTTGTTAGTTGTGGTCTTTGATTTGGATCGGTTGGGATTGATTGATTGGCTTACTTGCACGTTTGTGAGATCGATAAGATCCTTTCTTTCTCTGGTGGGGTTGTCGCTGGAAGGAACGAGACAAAACCATCTGTCTACCTCACAGCGATGATGGTTTGTTTTGTTTGTTCGTTTGTTCGTTTGAAACCATGGATCCGAAGGTGAATTAGTGAATCTATAGAGAGGGTGAACTTCGGCAAATATCTATCCTATTGCTTCTGAACGTCTGTCTCGGGAGGTTAAACGCGACCTACGTACCCGCGATACCCGAATCTCTCCCGGACACAACTACAACTAGCCGCCCAGAGCTGATATGCTGGTCCTATGCTATTTCTATGTTTATGATTTGTCACTTCATTGGTAGGCGGTTTTTATTTTTTGTGTGCTTTGCCTTTGTGTTAGATGATGAAATCAAAGAGGATAAGGACATAGATAGATCTGTGATGTAGTAGGATGCTAAGTCCTTACCTCGTGGGCGAAATATAAGCGCCAGAGATTCACCAAGAATGAAATCACACGGGTGGAATTCACAGGCATTTTACCCACCTCACTCTCCAGATAATTCTATTGAGCAAGAGCTTCATGAGCTTCATCACCTCTTTTCGTTGCGATTTTCAGCGTGTTCATCCCATCATGCTCGTTGCCGAAACTCTGAAGCCAGTCATCTTATGAGCTCCATCGATATAGATTTCAGCACTTACTACCTTCAACCATAGATGCCATCATCCCGCCTAGAAAATGTAAGACGGTAGGTAGGTCAGTGGATCAATGCACCTGAGAATCAGCTTGACTCCAAGGATGACGGGGGTAGGGGGGGTCTTATACATCGACTCTTCTGTTTAAAAATATGTTTGATGTTTAAGCAGAGTCGGGGAAATATCTAGTTGTATAAAGCTGTAACTCTTTGGTGGATATTTCGTATTGCTACTCCTGTGTCCAAGTGGGTTTGGATGCGTGGAGTTGAGAATTGGAAGGGGTGAGTTAGCTGTGATTGTCCACACATATACAAGGCGATTCATTTGAAACCAAACACTCACCTAAACTCGTCTTTGCATCTCTATTGCATCTATTGACGGCCAAGTAAGTGACATAATTCAGTGAATTGCTTTTAGAACTTACTTTCGGCTCCCCCCAAGGCTGTTAGTGATAAGCTTCAATTGAGACAATTAGAATGAAGCTTGGATGGTATATCCAATCATATAAACACCTTATTTCGTTGGGGTTCTTCGCCCTTCGTGAGCTACGCCCCTGGAGCGCTTATGACGGAACTAAAGTTTGATGGGTTCTTACTATTACGCTAAAGTCAAAAAGATAGTAGGGGAGGGATTTAAACAAGAATAAGAATGAAATAATCATAAAAGTAATTTTATCTGGCGGGAGTATAATAAAATAAATCAAGAGCAAGTATTTTACCAAAGAAGACCCTAAGACCCTGGTCTCTGGTCTTGAATGTCATCCTCGCTAAGCCATTTATTATACTTATTACACCGCCTACTTCCTCTCACCAATTAATACAAAAGCAATGTCTGTGAGTGGTCGTCGTTTTCATTCATTCTACACATTTGATGCCGTTTGTCGGAGATTTACAATTATGAGAAAGGGACCATGCATGGTACTTACTACCTGACATCTTCTCTGTCCGAGAAGGTCGAAAAGGCATGTATCAACAGATCAGAGCCATAAAACCCAAATGCCAAGCAACTTACAAGAGAAACCACCACTCTTTAATTCTCTAAAGCATCTCTGTCCTTTACTCTCTCCTTTGCATACTCTCAGAACGACTTACACCCAGAATCATCTGGTACTGCGAGACGTCGGTCATTTCTAACTGCCGTCGTCTAGGTTGAGGGGGTAACAAGATATTTGGCCGAGAATATTAGACGAGGGATCTCTTCTAATCGGGTAGCTGATCAAGCACTTGGCTGAGCTACTAACGTCAGCTGTACTATCTTAGCACCGAGAGAATGTTTCATAAGTCTGTTCGTATGTCTTACTCATCGTCATCTCCAGTCAAGGAGGGCTTAGCTGAGTCTAGCGTCTGACCAATGGTGCTCCGCTCTTTTTATTTGCAGGGCGGAAACTTTCTTAATGCTTATATACTCGGCGAAGGAGGAAATTACTTATTTTGCTATATTGGTGTTGTAACGAGGGAAAGAAGCGTTTCGTTGAAGTCAACCTTGGGCATAGATTGGCTTCTAGTCAAAAAGTGGAAAGAGATCTTGGATGCAGTTGGGAGCTTTTAAAAGAGATTAAAGCAATGAACATGATACCTAGAGCATGTCAAGGAGTGGAAAAAACTCACTTGGTCTGTGACTTTTACTTTTTATACTTCTACACGAACCTTTCTCGTAACGGGCTCGCGAAGCCCGTAAATACTTACCACCGAATGAGGATATAGATAACAATATCATACAACAGCAAGATATCGTAATCATCAATAATGCTGAATAAGTAGAGAATAACGACCCATGACTTGCAATCTTTTAAGGCAGACGTCTGTACTGCGCTTCCTTAAGCCGAGAGCTCAACGGCGAAAGACGCCGAGCTTGCCGAAAAGGCTCCATCACAACGCTCACCCGGCATGAAGTGACTCAAATGACTCAGAGCATCGACACTGTGACAAATAACGCGTAATCTAACCTCGAGTTGAAATGTTTCGAGGTTTGTGGCCCGTTATGTATTTGCGCCAACATGTGGCTGTGCAGTATCCGTTTGTCGGATAGGTGCAAGAGATGGCATCGGGTAGTCGGTCAGCAACTCCGAGTGTTCGAAGGCTCACAATCTTCGGTATGTGGTGTTTGTTGAATCAAAGAGATCCCCGAATCATTTTATTTAAGAACGATTCGTGGTTATCTCCGGGTGGCAAAACCTCCGTCCCAAGCCTTTGGTTGCCACTCCTCACTCGGCCCTCCACGAGCTTTCTTCCAGGGGTCCTGTTTCTCCATCTCGTTGGTCCGTCGATTTTCCGGATGTGCAGGACGTTCGTTAAATGGATGCCTAATACCATCTGGGACCTGCATCTCGGGCTTGTGATCTTCCTGTTCGGATGCTTGTTTCAAGGTCTGATTTGTGCCTCGAACCTTATCTTCTAATCCTCCTGCAACCGAAACTTCCCGGTTGATCATCCCCTCCGATATAGGGGGCTGTGCGTACTCTCCGAGTTTCTTAATGTCCAAAGCTGGCAATAGGTGCCCTCTCTTTCTATCTTGTCCAGGCGCGTCGAGAAAGCTGGGCTTAGCAGCCCATCTAGCATCAGCCCGCGCGGCCAGGACTTTTAAATTCTGTTGCCGCACCACATCTTGTGATTGTTCTGCAATAGACGGAGGGTCGGGACGCGTATGTCGCAGCCATTGATGCCACTGGGGAGAAATCTTGACTTCGCTGTGATGGGTGGCGGGGGGATATTCCACTATGCGGCGCATACGGTTCTTGTGGGAGGAGAGAGTATCGCGGAACTCCCAGAATGTGTTTCCTTCGAGATCAAGACCTGGAGAAGGTTAGTTAGCATGTGCAAGAGTGACTATGCTGTTTCCTGGAGATTGAATCAAGCTGTGACGTCTTGGAGGGGTGCATGGATGAGTGCTCCTAGGCTTCATGTTTGCTCACCAATAAGAAACCTTTTACGCCATGGCAATTTCAGAGCTTTCCACCTATACCAAGCTTGCCTGAAGGGGCTTGTCGGAGTGGGTGGCATCGTGAGGCTATTCTCAGGTGTTTTTCGAAAGATTCGAGGTTGAAGCGCGACTGAAAGTGTTGCTTGCAGTTACATAATCAGCACAGCCACATATATTTCCGGTGGAGGTGGCGACAATAAAGTCTGGAGAAGTGGTGGGCAAAATACTGTGCTACAACGCCCCGGCATCGCACCCTGTCCTTACAAAGCTTCAACACCCTTATTACGATGTAATTTGCCGTACTCCATTTCCGATGAAATATTATGATATCGGAGTTACAGAGATTGATAAGCGCTTTGCCGAGGTAAACATCCGCTCAAGTAAATTTCAATACTGAAAGAGCTATAGCGTTGAGAAATATTCACGGAGAGACGGTTCTTCAAGACTCCTCGAGCCTAAAGACCCTGATCCGTCCCCTCTATCCGCTCCGGGTTGCTGCATGCGTTATCGGGGACTTCTCTTCAACTATCGTTCCCTCACTGTGAAATTACAAATTCTTCGATCTGGGATATGTTATCTGAAAGTTGCAGATTAGGTTGCCAGGTATCCTTTGCCGCCTCCCGGTGTGGAGCTCCGGATACGAAGTCGATCAATCTGCGAGCCACACCACCAGCACTCTCCGTATCCTTTACCTCGAGGCTCAAAGTATAGGAATAGAACACGATCGTGATGGAGGCCAGCCGTGGCATGTCCAAGTGGTGCTTGCAATATGGAATTGGGCCGTGGGATATGCCATGCGTCCCCGACAGAAAACACCGCTGACGAACTCGTACATCGATACCGCTTGTTGTCCCTCGACTCGACCCGATGACGTAGCGTTGGATGTTGTTTCCAGTGTTTCTTGCACCATCGGCGAAAGATCACCGAGACGGGGCCCAATACCCAGTTTCTAACAATAGAAACGAATCTGCATTCACCATCCAGATCCCGATCGAGTCCGCCGTCCGCAACGTTGCAAGGTGTGATGGCGAGCCAGTCTCGGCACCACGTCTCGGAAGAGAAGGGCTCGCGATAGATCCGTCTGGAAGAAGATCCCTTGCACATCGTTGGGTTCCACGGGGAGGTGGAAGGGCTGAGGAAAGCTTCCAGAACTTGGACACGACAAGGTTCTCGACGCCAATGCAGCCTTCGGAAGAGCAATCGGCTTTGGAACCCAAGCCAACCCACACACACATACATACATCTCGTGTAACCACCAGGGCGGAAGGAATTCGCAGGGGAAATGTCTCTGAAGAAAATCTCTTCCGACCCAAGGGACCAGCAGGACCGCATCGACTGCCAACGGCCTCTCCGGTCGAGCGCCATGCATGCATGCTCTTGAAGTATTTGGAAGCATCTGGCCGCAGACCGGCAGACCCTCTCCTCTGTCTCTGCATCGGGGATCCACACGTACTTCCGTACTTCAGAAGTATATACGCGCCCACGGATTGGTCCAACTCTCCGCCACACTCGACAGCAGGTGTGGCTCAACCGCGACCGGTTTCGGCATAGCCTAAGCCCTACCTGCTCGAGTCAGGGTTGCGCCAGATGCTCCCGCTTTTGGGGTCGATCTGCTGTGGTCCATGTGGTCCATGCACCATCTACAGACTTGCCCTGCTGCCAGATGGCTCCCCTGCGTTGGGTGTGTGGGGAAGTCTTCGTTCGTCCTCTTGTTCTTGTTTGCCGTGTCAGCTCTTCCAGGGACGGTGGCGCGGGCCTCGAGGAGGCTCCGACTGTAGATGCGTGCGCAGAGCTCTCGTTGGCATGCTTCGTACTTCCGTACCATAGCTCGACGCCTAGAGACGGCTCTGGTGACTCGAAAGGCCTCGACACGTCACGCGACCACTTTTGCACACGTCTCTCTCGCTGCTCACCAGTAGGTAGCAGCGAATACGACGGCCGCGGCAGATAAGGTTTTCCCAGCACCCAACAGAGAATGGCCTCTCGAGCGCAGGGTGGTTACAAAGCAGTCGCGACGAGGGCAACGAGGGCAACAGAGAACAACAGAGGGAATCGGAGAAGACCATAAGCTTGAAATTCGGCGATAAGAGGTGAACGAGCTCGTGTCGATGGTTGATTTCATACGTAAGGGCGTTCGTGATCCGAGGGGGTGACTCCTCCTCCTCTCCAAATGCGAAGGGCCGGTGAGGTGAGGTGAGGTGAGAGCAAAGATGGACTGGCCGTGACGGGCATGCCATTTCCGCGAGGACTTTCCCGCCAAGTACGAAGCAAGTCGAGCAGAGGAGATGACCGAGTGGTCTCGACATCGTCTCCCCACCCATATCTCACCAGCCACCGAGGGGAAGCTGTCGACCCAGGTTACCGGCTCGCACGAACGAGGCTCGCGCGTTTGTGCTACTTGTACAGTGCTGTAGACTGTCCGTCTGTCGACGAAGTCTGCTCGAAGCGTGCTCCCCACACCCACAGAAGGCGATATCGAGGCGCACAAGCACGATTGCCGGCGATTTATGCACGAATTATAGGCTATATCTGGACCCAGACGGGTCTTCTTTCAGGAGATGCTGGACGGTCAGGGCCGAGGGCTGTCAGAACTCTAACGATGGATGCATCAGCCCCATGAAAACTCTTGAAAGCCTTTTTTTCTCTTGCTCTTGGTCGTGGCTCGACACCGCAGAGCAGATGCGATGGTCGGCTGGGGCTGGTGTGGCTGTGCTCTGCTTCCCGAGGTGCAAGTCGCTTGAATCTTCATGCACCTTCCACCACACGCCCACCGGTCCAATCCGGTCCGGTCTTATCTAGTCCACTACTCGAGCACTGTATCGCTCCTGCCGCTTCTCTCGCTTCCACCGTCGATGACGGATATCTTCGGAACCTGCTCCCCCTCCCCCCGACCGCCGCGCTAGCTGGCCTTAGGCCCGATCGGGCAGCATCTCGCCCACCGTGCGAGGAAAGAACGGTGACGTACGGACCTTCTCTCACTCGATGGATGGAAGAAGGTGGAGGAGGATCGCTTTCGGAGGCTGCGCTGCCATGTATATCTAATCACCGTCCTTCTTGGGATTCCCATTCATTCCTCTCTGCTCCTGAGGCCATTCTTTAAAGCCGAACCCCCTCCTCTATTTATCGACATTCCCGCCTGCTCCCAAGACAGACAAAGACCCCCGACACATGACCCGAGCATTACGATTACTCAACCAAGCCACCTTCCAGACACTTCGAAGTCGAAACTTAAATTCTTAGCACCATATGATCCGAGTCACCCCTTCCTAAACCGAGGCCGTTTCCCATATAAAGAAAGACCGTGTCGCCACACTGACATCCGGCACAACCCTTTTCCACACTTATGATGTTAGCCACATATCCGCAACGACGACAAGCCTTCCAACAACAAGAACCTTCCAACTGTCTCCCCCAGAGCACCGCCTGGTCTCCGGCATCGTCGACACCGTCTATCTCGCAGCCGGAATACTATCCAACCGCGAACAATCGCTTCCAGTTCGACAGCGGCCTCCTCGAGTACCCCCCGCAGTCCTACAATTCGAGTCTATCGCAACCGCTGATGCAGACGGAGAGCGGCTCGCAAAACTGCTGGTCCTCCAACGGCCAACTGACGCCGACGTCGACGAGAACACACAACCGCGGATCCTCATTGTCCTCCCTGGGCTCGGCCGGGCCTGCGTCGCCCTACACGCCGAACACGTCGAATCCGCAGGTGGTGGGCGAGCTCTTCAGTGATCTGTCCGAGTTCCAACCTGCCATTTCGTCGAAACCTATGACTCCCGCACATACACCCTCGCAGGAGCATTTCTACCCATCGCAGCAATACCAGAACATCTACACGCCCTACGCAGTCGCGATGGGACATGATGGACTCCCCCGGACAGACGCCGACACGGAATTGATGCCAGCACCAGAATTCAACCCTCCGACGAGGCACTCGATAGCATCGGGGGCAAGCAATGACGCGCCATCCACACCACCGTCATACGAGGAGGAGAGGGGTCAAAAGAATTGTGAGTCGAGATTTAATCTCTGGCTGACTGAATACTTACAACTCTGCGATGATCAAGCCTTTCCCAAAGTCCCCAAACTCGAGCGGACAATGACGGATGTCTACAACGATAATCTATACTCTCCCAATTACAATTACACATCTGCACCCTCCTTCTCCACGACTGCGCCCATCCACACGCAGAATGATATCTTCTCGCGGCGGGTGCAAGAAGCAAACTCCCAGCATCTGAGCGCATCGAACACACAAACCCCGCTTACCATCCCACCGAGAGAGCGATCGCCATTCCGTCATGGTTCTCCATTAGCGCCGCTAGGAAATGGGTTTGGGTCACAGCAAGCCTCCTTCCGATTAAACACCGCAACACATATGCGAGAACAACAGAAGAAGGTGAACGATGAGCGGGCACTTCAGCGGCAAGTGGAGAGGACTTCACCGGAACATTCAACCCCACAGACGATATCACCAAAGGATGTGGATCTAGTCTATCATGAGGGCGAGGATGAGTCGAAGATGCCCTTGTTTCCACCAGCGCGGAGTCAAAGCCAGAATAAGAGTTATCACCAGCAACCAACGCTTGCTCAGGAGATTTCGGAATCAGATGATAATATGTCCCACCAAAGCTACCGAAGTATGGCCACAACGAGACGGGAAAGTTCTTCTGCGTATTCCTCATCGTCTCAGGCTACACCACAGCAAAATTTCAATTTTGTTCCTCCGGCTGTACCAGGCAGCGTTCGACAAGCACCACCGACATATCCATTTGTCTCACGGCCCCAACAGAATTTAAAGACCACGGCGCCGGATTTTTCAACAACGTTAGGAACGATGGCATCAAATAACAGCGATTATGCGCCAGAGGGGTCAGAGATGCAGAGACCTCCCGAGACATCTGCGGACACTGGGACCTACACCTGCACTTATCATGGCTGCACATTACGATTCGATACTCCGGCAAAGCTCCAACGTCACAAACGCGAAGGTCATCGAAACTCGGCTGTCGCGACTGCTGGAGAAGAAGGTGGTATGACCTCAGCAGCTGCACAACGCAATTCGCAAGCAGGACCTCACAAAGTACGTACCCCCCTCAGAGCTATCCAGACACATCATGTAGTACATAATACTGACGCTCATCTACAGTGCGAAAGAATCAACCCTTCGACCGGCAAGCCCTGTAACACGATATTCTCCAGGCCATACGATTTGACCCGGCACGAGGACACCATCCACAACACGAGGAAAACGAAAGTGAGGTGTGGTTATTGCCGGGAAGAAAAGACGTTTAGCAGGAACGATGCTCTGACCAGACATATGCGCGTGGTTCACCCCGAAGTTGCTGAGGGGGGTAGGCGGAGGAGAGGTGGTGCTCCGCATTCTTGATTTCACGAGTTTATTATTATTCGGTGCAGAGGTAATTGGTCACCTCATGGATCACTCAACCGTCGAAATCCGGAACCATCTCTTACCAACATCGCACCAACTCTTTGTCACTTTTGGTCACACAAGCTTGAGTGGTGGTTGTGGCTCCACCAGAAAAGCACCCCACCTTCACCAGCTACATCGGCCCCAAACCCAACCCAGAACACGCGCATCACCCCCAGCAAGGAAGAATAGGCCCACCCTCGGTCTCAAGATGAATGACAGGCGATCGGACTCTTCCATCATCATTATTCCAGCTCTCACTCCAGGATCGCTAGATGCATCATCCGCATGAGCATGACAAGACAACACGACCTGGAGATATTCTGGACGAGACCGACGCAGTTGAGGCAGGATGCTCCGGCGTTCATGTGGCATCGGGGATTTCGCGCCGATCACACTGGCATCTGAAGAGCAACGATGGGATTTCCGCCAAGAGAGTGTCTTGGGCATAAATGGCGGAGACCAAGAGCGGCGCTGATTCGCCAATTCGCCGATGAGGGGTTGGACGATGACATCATCTGCAATCAGCATGATTTTCGACATTTTTTCCATCATCATAATTCATCATCATCATCCGGCGTCGTCATTCGTGCTTTGGTCGGTTTCCACGCAGGAGAGGATAGGCTCGTGTCGGTTGGCCTTTTCTGGCTTTTCTCACTCTTACGTCTTTTAATAACAACAATATTCTGTTTGGGGTTACTCTTCATTCTCCGTGGCTGGTACCTCGCATGTATAAAATGTACAACAAACGCAAAAAAAAATCTTCATCTTGTTTTGGGTTTGGGAGGCATAGTCACGGGAGGTCGGAAAAGGGTGTGTTTACGTTTTCGCATTGGAAT
Source organism: Ascocoryne sarcoides NRRL 50072 (assembly GCA_000328965.1). Taxonomy (NCBI): domain Eukaryota; kingdom Fungi; phylum Ascomycota; class Leotiomycetes; order Helotiales; family Gelatinodiscaceae; genus Ascocoryne; species Ascocoryne sarcoides. Next base: position 753,215 of record KB205948.1, on the reverse strand, counting down.
GGATTTTTACGGAAATGAGCGATGCATAAGTGGGACGAATTTTTCATGAGAAGTTTGATTCAGGTTTTCATCTGCGGTGTTAGTCAAGTCTATGGGGCGGAGCGAGTGTGTATATGTATTTATGAGGGGAAAAGATGTACGATATGACTTTTACGAATTATGCAGGTTGCTCTAGATCAGATAAACTGGGCTCGTGCCCATGTAGAGTTTTTAGTAGAAAAACCCCCAAGGGGAAATTAATGAAAGATCGATTTGAGAGGCATGGCTATTTTTTCCAATTGTGCTATTGTGATTGTGAAGGATGTGTTTGTCCTCATAACGAGGTTGGATTACTTGATTCTTATGTAGAGGCTAGCCAGTCAAGTGTCCTAGTATAAAAAACTTGATCAGCAGTCTTCCAACTCAAGCCCTTCCATGTGCGACGCGGTATTAACGATTCAGTCAGTCCTTGCTACAGCCCAGCGAAGGTTGAAAATCCCGCATGTCGATATGTAGAGGTGAGGGACTGGCCAATGTCTCTTAGGCGATTAGCACCTCGCTCATATGCATGCAGGTACGGTATGGTACTCGAAAACACATCCGCCCATCCATCCATCAATCGATCGATGACTCGTTGATGGGGTAGTTAGTTAGTTAGTAAGTTGGTTGGTGGTGGTGGTGGTGTCTGTCAGTTGTCAGTTAGTTAGTTACTAGCCTAGCTCCACCCACCTTGGCCGCCCCTGGTAAAGCTAAGGTGGGCTTTGGGGGGTTGGGTTGGGTTGGGGTTGTTTTGATTTTTGGGAGGGGAATGGAGGGGAATGTGCTGGATGGGATGGATGGATGGTTTTACGGTTTCAAGCCAAAAGCGTGGAAGATTAATATCAGACCTATTTCACACAGGCACAAACCCAGGTCCAAAAGCCAGTTCCAATAAGAAACCACCCGCTCGGCACACATCAAAACACTCATCTCTAACTAACATTCCCTCACAAACCATTCACCTAATCCTCCTCTCCACCCCTCCCACCCCTCCCTCCCAAAACACCAACCATTTAAAACTTAAATCCCACAGGAGCTAATTCCAAAATCTTCACAACAGAAGGATCCAAAGGATCAAACATCCATCCATCCATCCATCACGTGACACGCCTCCCCTCAACTCACCCCCCCAAAGACAAACACAAACACTACACTCCATACCCACATACCTCAAGACCCAACTCCTCCAGGAACAAAAAAGAGAACGCAGATAAATGCCAAAGAACCCTATCCATCCATCCATCCATCCATCGAAGCGAGGAAGAAACTCACCACGGCATATTTAGCCCATTTGCCTCAACGTGAGGTGAATCCCTGAAGCCCAAGCTCAAGATTCCTCCCATGTACTGTACGGATGCTTGAGTCGGAAAATCCGGAAGAGATTGCACATACACAAGGATGTGATGGATGATGGAGCCTTTCTGGTCGTGTCGTCTTAAAAAGAGGGGCAATTCTAAAAGTTGTTACGCGACAAGAAGGCGAGTGCAACTTGCTTCTCGGGATTGCGTGCAATACTCTCGCGCGTGGTCGCTTTTACGCTGCTCTTTTGATGTCTCACTCTTCCCCTTCTAGTTGAACTCACCAACTCCTTTTTAATAAACCATATCTATGAACCCTCTTTGTGTCAGAAAATAATAGCTAACAGAGAAAAGTCGACTACGTAGTTTAAAGTGTGCTGAGGCCTTTATCTTTCCCTAAAATCAAGGGAAACGACTATCACATCGCACAGTTCAAAACAACAATATTCATAAACTCATATAATTCATAGCAATTGCATCAGTCAGATGAATAATCTAAGACTTTTCAACATGATATAAGCATCTACTCATTCATCCAAAAAACAACATGAGTGAACAAGTTGGAAAGGTTCCTTCCTACCACTCCGGCTCACCTATCAAGCATAATCATCACCTATGACTGCTGCTCTAGCGTCTTCATACAAGGGCCTGATACCTGTCCACTTTTGAAACTGTGGCATTGTTAGCATTTGTGTACATTGAATGCAAAGTAATTAGAGATGACTCACTTGATACCACCCTTGGGCACTCAGAACCTCCAATCCCGGAATAGTAACCCAACCCGCATCCTTTGCCATCTGCATCAAGGCCGTTTGACTTGGTTTATATGCCATCTCCAGCAACGTCCTCTGCTTCTCCTTATCTGCTCTCGGATGTCTCAGTAAAGTAGCAAGGATTTCCCTCATATTCTGCTCTATGGGCTTATCCGCGGGGATCGTAGCGATTGCAACACGAGGAATCTCTTCAACGCTATCAACGTCAGATAGGGAGGCAAGAGGGATGATGTTGAATTCTTCTTTGGGGAATGAAGCAATCATAGAAGAGAGTTTGGAGGGTGTTCGGGAGACGATGTAAATAGGACTGTGGCCGAGGGATTGGAGGGCAACGATAGCAGCTCTTGAGGTACCGCCGGCCCCGATAACGAGGGCACTACCTGGGGTCCCAGAGGAGAGAGGAGCATAGTGAACAGCATCGAGTGAATGGGTCATTCCAAGCCAATCTGTGTTGTCACCCACTAGGCGAGGCGGTTGCCCTGGTGTAGATACTGTTGGGATAATGGTGTTTACAGCTCCAATTAACCTTGCAGACTCGGTAACTTCATCCAGAAGAGGGATGATATCGAGCTTCAGAGGGACAGTGACAGAGGCACCCCCGAAATCTGGCGACCGAATAACTTCCTTCATATCATCAGCATTGTCTGTCTCAATTCGAGAGTAGGTGTGTGGTAGTCCATTCTGTCGGAACAAAGTATTGTGCAGAGCTGGAGATCTCGACAGTGAAATTGGAGTACCAAAGAGGTAAAATTGCTTGGGGGAAATCTCGCCAAGCAGTGATAGTGCCTGGCGGATTTCAGTGGCCGAGAGTTGCCCTGGAGCAGCTTTAAATGGCAACGTGGGATGTGAGACGGGAGTCATAAAGCCATTCAAGACCCTGCTCAATTTACCCAAAGGGCCCATGTTAATGGCAATCAGAGGAGTGTCATGTTGCTTAGCCATTGTAGTCTTGAACTTTGCAAGCTCAAAATTGTCTTCAATGCTCTTAGCATATCCGACCAGTTTGACAACGTCGCCATATTCGAGAGCTTTGTTGTAATATTGAACCCAGGCTCCGTTCTTCCAGGAGAGCAAACCTTGAGGATCATGATGAGAAGCGATGATTTTGGAGAAACCCTTTGCTTCTGTTACTGTTTGAAGAATCTCGTCAGGCATTGAAATTTCAAGGTCGATATACTCCATCCCCATCCTCACGGCAGCTTTGTAGAGTTTCAGTGCTTCTTCTGGAGCATTATCTGGGAACCTTCCACCTTGGCTGACGGTCCGGACGGTGAATATGAAAGGAAGGGAGACTTTCGTTCTCAAATGTGCTATCTGTACACTCAAGAAATCCAGAGTCGGAATACCATTCGTAGAATTTGGATCTTCAAGCAAGTCAACTCGGATTTCTACTGCATCTGAACCGACGGCGACAATGGGTAACATATCTGCAGCAGCATAAATGTTGGGCATTGTTAGAGAGACGAAGAATGATAGTGGCTTCTTCTTAATTTCCTCGAAATGGGTGTTTTGGCCAGAGATGAGCGAAAGGAATCTGGCGAAATCATTTTGTGCAACGGACAGGGCTCCAGCATCTCCAGCTTGACTGTGATACTGGAAATTGCTGCATTCATGGAACCAGGGCTTGCGTCGCAGGTAGACCCCCATGATATCTTCCACATAAGCTGGACGACTTTTGTCAATCTGGAGGTACTCCATGACTTGCTCGGTATCTCGGTGCACAAGGAGGACAATTCCACCGGCTTTGTGGTAATCCGAAAGTAGCTTGCGAGCTTCAGGCATCTCTACAATTCCACCTCCACATGCGAAAACGTATCCCTTTCCCTTTTCTGTAAGCATACGTTTAAGTAACGCCAGCTCGGCATCTCTAAAGCCTTCCCAACCCTGAGCTTCGATCAACTTCGGTATGGTCATGCCAACTGTTCTTTCCAGTTCAATATCGAGATCAATGTTAGGTCTATTGAGAAGCTTTCCGGCCCATCCCCCAGCTGTGGTTTTACCAGCTCCCCTCATACCAATAATGAACATGGACTTATCTGTCAACCCTAATTCGCTTTTTGGCTTGGAGTGCGCCGTCTCCTTCCCAGCTAAACGAATTTGGAAGGATTGCGATAAGACATCCCACCAACCCGGCCATGTTTTGCCAACACACTCACGCTCGGTGATGAGGACAGGGGCGGGCACTGCAACGGACAAAACGCTGAAGCTCATGGCAACACGGTGGTCGTCATAACAATCGACTCCATCAGCTGGGCTTGTGAGGGTAGCAATAGGTTTGCCATCTATCTCAATCCCATCTTCAAGCTCGCGACATACCACGCCAAACTTGGCTAGTTGGTCTTTCATTGCGAGTATCCGATTGCACTCCTTGACTCGCTGATTAGCGATACCCCTGATTTTCGTTGTTCCTTGAGCTACTGCCGCGAGCACAGACGCCGTGAGAAAGGCATCAGTCATGGGCTCCATGTCAACCTCTAGAGCTTTCAACTGGCCTGGAGTCGGTCCAGTAACAGTAGTGGAATAGTCAGTCTGGATAACGGTGCATCCCATTGGCTTAAGAACCTCCATAGCAAAACGTGCGTCTCCTTGCAGCGATTTTGACCCAATATTTGGTACCGTGCAGGTAGTGCCGGAGATAGCTGCAACGGCAAGAGGATAGGTAGCAGAACTAGCATCACTTTCGACGACGTAGTCTGTTGGGTTGTGATATACACCTTGGGGAATATGATATGTATACTCTTCCGTGGTAGACTTCGTGACATGTATTCCAAATGAAGCCATCATGGCTGTAGTCATGTCGATATATAACTGAGAGATTGGCTTTCCTCCAACTAGGCGAAGCGTAACAGGCTTTTTCGCATATGGTGCGCACATCAGAAGAGATGAGACATACTGAGAAGAGACGGTAGCGGCAAGTTCAATGTCGCCGCCAGCAAATCCACCCGATGCAGGAACATCAAGAGGCAGGCTGTGTGCTTTCTCAAGGTACTTGATATCCACTCCGTTAATGCGAAGAGAGTCGACCAAGGGTCCAATGGGTCTTTGCTTCATTCTCGCATTGCCAGTAAGAACCGTCGACGAGACAGACGAAGGCTTGCAAAGGGACAGAACGGTAGTGAGGAACCTAGATGCAGTTCCAGCATTACCAATATAAAGCGGTTCCGGACTAGCTCGCAAGTCCCCTCCCTTTCCAGTAACAATGAGGGTTTCACCGGCGTCTTCCCAAGTATAAGATGCTCCTCCGAGCTTTGCTATAGCGGTAAGCATAAACTCGGTGTCATCCGAATGAAGTAAGTTCTTGATACGACAAGGTCCGGTTCCAAGAGCTGCCAACACCAGTGCCCGGTTGGATACACTCTTCGATCCAGGTGGAGTAATCTCAACTTTTAAGTCCTTAGGGACGCCTGGTGTGACCTCAATAGAATCAGATAGTACGACCCTGATATATCGGTCTTCGACGACACTAGCCTTAGCCTCATACGTTTTACCAATAGCAGAAAGGAGCACAATCTTCTTCCTTCTCCCATCGTTCTTTTTGTCAATTCCCATCTTTGCTAGAAGAACATCCACAGGACAAGCTTTGCCGGCAGTAAGTTTCTGCACACGCTTGTCCAGTACTGAAGTAGGTAAACCATAGCTTGAAATGCACTTGACGAGACGAGCAACAGCACCAGGTTTCAATATACCCAGGTGTCGAGCCAGCTCTGCTTCCTTGACCATGCCAATTGCCACGGCTTCTCCGTGGAGTAGTTGAGGTGTGAGAATAGCTTCATATGCATGTCCAATCGAATGGCCAAAGTTCAGCAAGTTTCTCAGTCCTCCTTCCCTCTCATCTGCTGATACGACCCCGGCCTTTATGCGAGCAGATCCTAGCACAATTCGTTTAAGGATGTCTCGAACTGGATCGAGTCTGGCGGACGTATTTGTAGCTTTAGCTTTCACTGTAGCCATAAGCAAACTCGCATTGTCCTCCAATGCCGCGAACTCGACCTCATCCCAAATCGCAGCCGTCTTAACCACTTCGCCCATGCCGTTGATAAACTCTCTGACCGGTAATGTCTCCAGAAATCTCAAATCGATGTAGATTCTCTTTGGTTGCCAAAAAGCCCCGACGAAATTCTTTCCAAGCGGAGTATCAATCGCAGTCTTGCCTCCAATCGACGAGTCCACCATTGCCAGTAGTGAAGTAGGAACTTGTACAACTCGCACGCCGCGCATGAAGGTAGCTGCCACGTAACCAATCATATCCCCAATCACTCCTCCACCCAGAGCAATAACCACTGTATCTCTTGTACATCCTTCCGAGAGCATCCAATCCTCTATTTCGGCTTTCGTTTCGCGGCCTTTGGAGCTCTCTCCAGGAGGTATAACGTAGGTGAGGAGGCGGGGTGGAGCGGGGAGCTTCGAGGCAGCGGTATTGAAGGCATCTTCGAAGGCGGGGACGTAAAGGGGAGCGACGTTGGAATCGGTAATGAGTACATAGGTCGAGCCAAAGATGTTTGTGAGCAGGTCTTCCACGATGAAAGTCCGCCAGATATCAAAATCAACGACAATGTCCTCCTTCCCCATTACCGCAATGCGAGTGGGGGAATGACTGGTTGTCGACGCCATATTTGAGTCGGTGGGACGAGTTGGCAAAAAGAGAGAGGGTCGATATTCAATTGAAAGAAGGGACACTCTTATGAACCCAATTGAAAGGATTGTCCATCAGAGATGTGAACCGTACGTTGCCTCTTGAGACTGTGACTCTTCCTTAACGGTCACACAAATTTGGTGGTCCGACACTTTTTTTTGGCAAGGATTGGGACCTCGCAGAGATTGGCGGTGCCGAAAGCTAGGGATATTAGGCTCCGGAATCGCTTCATCAGCCATAGGCCTTTTTAGCCATCAATCATGTGGAACAACAAATTCTGTTCGTAGACTGGATTAAACATTCTCCTTGGAAGCATGAGACTCACTGGTTATTAGTAGAGTATATATGTATTTTTGACGTTCTGAGAAATGTTGTTTTATTTCCAATTGAGTCTCGTCACACAGGCTGCATTACTAGTATAGAGGTGGGGTGGAGCGGGGTACTTTTTCTAGAATGCCGAACAAACATTTATTTACAGCATAGACACCAAATTAAGAGAAAGGAAACGTGCAGATTGCCTTTTTACTTAACGATGAGATTATGTATATACATTCAAGATCAAATTCTCACTTAGGACAAGCCTCTTAATATCTTGCCATCACTCCTCTGCTACTATCGCATTGAACTAAAACCATGTCTTCATTCATGGCTTATTTCATCGCCCACTTCACTTTAAACCCCTACTACTATATTTGTGGTTAGTTCTATTAGCCAACTCCGACCTCATATACCGAATAGCAAGTAATCATGTGCCCTAACACCGTTTTCTTAAAGTATTTCTGGCAAATAGAAATTTACTGCCTGCTAATGTCAAAGTTTTATAGAACAATATTTAGACGAAACCAAAAGAGTTCCTTATCAAAAGTCTCTACTACTCACATAAAAGCAGTTATCTATCTCTCATAAACTCGGTCATACACCTAGTAAAGGTTGAGACACTCGCATTTTATAAGTTGGGTGCTGGCTTTAACTATCCAGATTGACTAGTGTTTTCCGCTACTCGTTTGTTCTTCACTCCTCTACTTGGACAACGAGAGATTCAGCTTGAGCAAATTCCAGTATGTTGAATTCAATTTTAGCACGTAGTATTTGCGTAGATACAAGTATTACTCTTGTCAAAGGCCTAGTGTCATTATACGTATACGACTTTCTTTGCTTTCGTCAACATTTCTCCCTAACCTGTTCGAAAAGACATTTAGGGCAAGCCTCAAAAGCGTGTCGAAGTAAAGATCAAAGATTGAACATTGAAATTGATAGTCGAGCCTATATCATTTCGCTTTTAGCTTATTCGTTATATCCTTGTTCTATCTATGCCTAAACGATTCGTTTTCTAATTACAGTCTAAACTACTTATCAACGACGCATTAATTTAGATTTCTCTTCCATGAGATCTTATATGCATTCCAGTAGACCAGCTTTAAGAACGGAGGACCTTTTTTCTCACACAATAACCATCATTCCGAAAACCCCAGCAACATATCCCATAAATCCCACCTCAGCCCTTCCCACTCCAGCCTTACTCGTCGCAGCTGCACCTGCCGCCGTCGTTGCCACGCTAGTTGATGAACCACCAAACCCGTAATTTGCCGTCTTCGTCACCGTCGGTGTCTGTATACTATTCGGCAAAAAAGTAGTAAAAGGAGCTTGTGAAATATTGAAATCACCTCCCGTACTCAAAACTGGAACTTGTGTCGCCAAACTCGGATTGGGAGTTCCAGCTCGGTCGGGACTCAACATATTGTCAAGAACATGCATAACCCCGTTTTCGATCAGAAGATCAGAAGTAAGCAACCGAGCTGAGTTGACGAACAGAGAGTTTGAGGAGAAAGATATGGTGAGGGGTTGGCCTGCGAGGGTTGTTATGGTGGTGCTATTGGTGGTCGAGAAATTGGTGCTGTACCAAGGTGCTGGGCCGGGGATGATGTGGTATTGAAGGAGGTTGGTGAGATCAGATTGAGAAAGTGAGGTCAATGATGAGGAGACAGTTTCCAGTGCTACATTATTCGGGGCAAAGATTGTGATATCGCTGGAAGTGTTGAGGAGAGCTGCCAAAGAGGAAATGGTACCGTTGATCGGGTGGTAATATATTGCTCCCAGGAAGGAGGTAAGCTCATTGGGCTCACTGGCGTTATCAAAGATTTCTGCAGTCAATGGGAAGGAAGTTGGTGGGACGAGTAGAGAATCTATCACATGAACTGTCCCACCAGAGAAAGCGATATCCGTTATGATTCCAGGAGAGCGATTGCTTTGTCCAGATACCCAAAACATATCCTTCCCACTTTGCATCACACCACCAACTCGCTGCCCTCCCGTCACATTGGTGTAACTGCTATTGCTGAGCCAGGTCGGGAGATATTGAAATGTTGGAAGTAAATCCAAAGATGTATGATTCCCTTCCACAACATGGTAATCGAGAATAGCTCTTATCGTTCCGATGTCGTTGTCCGAGAAGGCCGGACCAATGATGGGATAATATATTGTCTTTGCGAAGGCTGCATTTGATGGAGCGAGAACAGTAATTGGCGTGTTTGATGATTGGCTAGAGATGCGGGTGAGGAGATCGGGATACTGTTTTTTGAGGACATCGCTGAAACTACTGAGATTGTTTTTGCTGGATGCGAGGACATCTGAGAAGGAGGGGACAGATGCTTGTGACGAATTCTCAGCAAATAAAAGACCAACAGCTAAGACAACAGTAGAAAACATGCTTATCGCTCGTCAGATTCAGCTGAACTAGAACAACAATTAACATGAAGAGACAAGATCAAGATGAGAGTTATAGTGATTTGAGAGTGGGGCGGAAGATATACTTAGCACATGTTGGACAACTGTTACTGCACTAGCTTCCGAGCTTTACGAACGCCACGAGCCTCTTTTGGAGAAATATAAGCACAAAAATCACAGCTGAGCGCCATGTACCTGGACCGATATGTAGGTGTAGAGTGGAAGTGGATGCATTTGGGCGATTTATAACCACTCGGAAGGATGCGACACTTCATGGGTAAAAGCCAAGCGAGTCCAAGCTACAAATATCCCTCAAGGGTTCAGGCATCCGGATTGGTGCTGACAGCCTGGTTGCATACTCGTATCCATGGGTTAATAGCTTCTCAAGTCCATGAAATAAAACAACCCAATAGCCCTAGGTTTAAACGGAAAACTATTATAAGTCAGATAGCGTATAAAATGCTGGCCAAGAAAGGTAGTTTTGAATGGAATTTCGAAACAACATACTTATCGAATTAACGCAGAGTTAAGGAACTATTTCAATTTAACTATTGAATTATGTTGATAGCACTTCTTACTGGCTTAAATATAAGTATTGAGGAGAATTCTGCCCTAATGTTTGTAGAGATTAGATAAACATATTTTATCAAGACGTCTTCTTCCATGTGTACGTGAGTCGGCCGAATAAACCCAGGTGCTCTCACTTCGCCTTTGACAGCTTTATCATAGAAACTAGAGAAGGAGAGACTACTGTACTTACAAAGATCCATCTATAAAGCTCATAATTATATTTTATGCAGGTACTAATATATATATGAATGCCTCCGTGTTCAGCCACAGGGATCAAGTGAACTAGGCACAGATATGAGCTATCCTCTCTGTATAGGATCTATCAAAAGAAAAGACTTAAGCATAAGTACTTTTAACGGAATAAAAGATAACTTGTGGATACCTTGAGCTAGACATTTTCCAGAGCTATCATACACATACTTTGGAAGTGTCGACATTGCAGAATTACTAAACTAAATGATAGTAGGCTAGAATATATGTCGTATAGTCATAGAAAAGAGCACGCTAGACCCCATTCTAAAGGCAAACTTACATATGCATTGCGGCCTGTTAATCTAGTATTTCTTTCCCCTTCTATAATTTCCCCTTTGCACCCATCCTTCGACCCATTATTAATCTACATAAAATGAGTTCAAATCATCATTTATTGTCCTTCAATACCAACTCGTAGGCATCATCAACTTGGCAACGTTTTCACTATTGGCCAACATTGCCTTGTCTCATCCCAATCGTTTCTCGCATCAATACTCTTTATTTTTGTCCTCACCCATCTTGAATTTAATTCAAAAATTTCATGTCCTCATGCATCTTCTTAACAAGCTATGCTGTTGGTCGCGAAACAGAAGTGACTATAGGAAGCATCATGGTGAACTACTGGGAATATAATTCAAGTACCACCTACGGTACTGAAGACCATGTAATATTCGGAAATGAGCATACAATACAATAGATAGGCAAGTTTCGGCGAGCTCGTAGCTAAGCAGTTGGAGGTAGCCCATATCTTGCTCCTTGATCTCCTAATCATTAATTCAGCCAATTCTATACCTCCGATTGTATCAAGTCTGATGCCCAAATCTCATTAACCAACCACAGCGCTGCCCATCCCATCCCAGCCCTAGGCTCAACCTCGGGACCTCTCCGCACCGAAATGCGTCATGAGCAAAAGAACACAGATCGTTCCAGGAACACAACCCCCCCCGAAAAAACATAAGCAATTCAGAGAGACGAAATTATCATAATCAATCTGAGGATAAAGATGTCAAAGATCTGAGAAGACAAAGGCGCAAAGAAAGGCGTCGGGAAACGGGACATCCATTCATCCAATGCTTTGGGAGGACCCCGCTCGCCCCGCATTTCGTCATGTGGCAGGCGAGGTAGGGCGTGATAATTTTGCAATCGTTGAGTGACTCAACTCTATATAGCCTTGTCACCAAGATCAACACTTTCACAGCTCAACAAATATATGTGCCATATTTTGCCTTCACCATCTACTTATCCAACTCTTTTTGTTCAATTGGTTCAATAGGAGCAGAGGATATTGTAATTGGTTATAGACACCGAGAAGATCAAACCCCACCATTGGAGAATATGCCTCTGTGAGTAATACTCGATGAGTGAGAAAGTGAAGATGTTTCCGAGATGTCAATTAGTGCTGATACCATAAAAGGCTTAAAGACCCAAGCAAGAAATACAAGAGGTTTCCACCGTTGAAGTTGGAGGGCAGACAATGGCCAAACAAGACGATTGACAAGGCTCCCAGATGGCTCAGTACAGATTTGAGGGACGGTAATCAGAGTTTGGTCGATCCGATGGTATGCTTCCTTTCGTTTTGTCTGCTGTTTTAGAGGGGTATAAATCAGGAGTGCGAGATCAAAGGAGTGGTCGTTGTATGAAGTTGGGAGATAAATGAACGGGAAGAGTCATACAGCAGTCTCTTCTTCCGATGTTGCAATGAGACCCCGCAGATGCTAACAATTAGTGACAGGATGGCGAACAAAAATGGAAATACTTTAAGATGTTAGTGGAGCTTGGCTATAAAGAAATTGAAGTCTCCTTCCCCTCTGCCTCGCAAACCGATTTCGATTTCACACGACGCCTTGTCGAAACCCCCGGCGCAGTACCAGATGATGTCTGGCTCCAGGTTCTTTCTCCTTGCAGGGAAGAGCTCATCAAACGTACAGTCGAATCTCTTCGTGGCTCTAAGAAGGCTATTTTGCATATCTACCTTGCTACCAGCGAATGCTTCCAGCGGATAGTTTTCGGTATGACAGAAGCAGAAGGCTTGGCATTAGCAGTCAAATGCACGAAATATGCAAGATCAATTACGAAAGATGACCCTTCACATGATGGCACGGAATGGGGATTTGAATTCAGTCCGGAGACATTTTCAGACTCGAGGCCGGAGTATGTGATACAGATTTGTGAAGCTGTGAAGCAAGCGTGGGGGCCTTCTGTGGAGAATCCGATTATCTTCAATCTTCCTGCGACGGTAGAAATGTCGACGCCGAATGTTTATGCCGATCAAATTGAATATTTTTGTACGAATATGACGGAGAGGAAGAAGTTTTGTGTTAGTCTTCATCCGCATAATGACCGTGGGTGCGCGGTTGCTGCAGCGGAGTTGGCACAGATGGCTGGCGCTGACAGAGTTGAGGGCTGCCTCTTTGGAAATGGCGAGAGAACTGGAAATGTGGATCTCGTCACTCTTGCTTTGAACCTTTATACACAAGGGATTTATCCCAATATCGATTTCTCAGATCTAAATCGGGTTATTGACGTTGTAGAGGTCTCCAACAAAATACCCGTTCATCCTAGAGCTCCTTACGGCGGATCTCTTGTGGTTTGCGCCTTCAGCGGTTCTCACCAAGATGCCATCAAGAAAGGCTTCCAAATGAGAAAGAAGGAAGGTACTACGGACGCAGATGCTTGGCAAATACCGTATCTTCCTCTTGATCCTGCAGACATCGGAAGAACTTACGAAGCTATCATCCGGGTCAACTCGCAGAGTGGCAAAGGAGGAGCCGCTTGGATCATTCTTCGCAATCTCGAGCTTGATCTTCCTCGGGGATTACAAGTTGCTTTCAGCAAAATCGTCCAAAAGCGTGCTGATGCTGTTGGACGAGAGCTCTTGTCGACAGAAATCCAAGATCTCTTCGAGCAAAGCTACTTTCTCAAGGAGAACCACAGATTCAAGCTGGTTGATTACAGCATCAGCACTGATCGTTCTACTTCTCCCGCGCCACCTGCCCCGGGAAAGACGACCGATACAACTAACGCGAGAAGACATTTCGAAGGTGTTATCTCCATTGATGGTCATGAACAAAAGCTCAAGGGAACAGGCAACGGACCAATCTCCAGTTTAGCCAACGCTCTCTCGTCAGCTGGTATCGACTTAGATGTTGCAGATTACAAGGAGCATGCCATCGGTGGAGGTAGAAACGTCAAGGCAGCTAGCTATATCGAGTGTACAACTAGTGGATCGAACCAAAAGGTTTGGGGTGTTGGGATTCACGAGGATGTGGTTCAAAGTTCTTTGATTGCTCTTTTGAGTGCTGCGAGTAATGTAAGTCCATTCTTTCCGCCTTGTATTGATGAAGAAAACTGACTAGAAGCCACTCGTCAGTTCATCGCCAGCAGACCGAATACACCGCTCCTATTCTCGCCCAAATCGCTTGACCGCAAGGGCCAAGATTTAGATAGTAAGGAGAGCCATACGAATGGACTCATGGTCGCAAAGCCAACTGGAATCCTTAAGAGTGGACTAGATGCAATCAGTGTTTTGGAAGCAAGGGCAAATGGTTTGTAAATTGGCAGGGTGGGGGCGGGACGGGCCTTGGAGGGGTTGTGTTGTTTCAAAAGAGCTTTGTGGTTTATCGGCATAGTCTGTAGGTGTGTGCATATGGAGATCCAAAAGTGAATTTGCGCCGCAAAGACAGGGTATACCACAATCAATGACCTTTAAGATGAATGGACAGATTTTTATTTTCAGCTTATGTATAACATAGCGTGTTTATTTATTGACAGATTTCCGCTTTTCCATTCAGGTCATCGTCAGAGTCACGTGCGACCCACTTAGGACATTCGTATCGGGCTAGACCTAATTGTCGACCCCCCATGGCTGATAGGAAATGAATGTGAAAATCAACACAAAACCCTTCATATATCCCAAGACGTTCCATTTCAATTGGTGCTTCTATACACTCCTTCGTCCCTTTCAAAGACAACAATCAACTTATTTCCTTTGACGTGTTTCAGAATCTGCCAAACCTTCCAGAAGCTTGCTGAAGCCTCGATCAACCAACAAGGCGGGATTTCGCTTGGACATCATTCAAAAGACCTCCACTCAATAAACCGCTCAGTTCGTCCGCCTTCCCCCTCCACCATCCGATCTTGAAGAGGCAAACTAACTCGCACGGTACTAAAGGCAGACGTTATCCTTATTCCGTTCGGATCTTGGACACTATCATAGACACTGTTTAAACAGCGTAGTAGGCTGTGAACCGCAGTCATGGATGTCAATCAAGTGCTTCTAAACACCTTCTCCCCAGGTATATACCCCCACCACGCTGGAGGTTCAAGTCGCAGACGGGACGCTGACTCTTTGCAGATGCGGGAATCCGAGGAGCTGCTGAATTACAACTCACACAAGCTGCCGAGACCAACTTTGTAAGTATTATCCTTGACCGCATATCCGTTGTGGTGCGAAATTCTCCTTGCTAACCGCTTTCTCAAGTCTGGATACCTCGTCACCCTCGTCCAAGAACTTGCCAACGAAGAGGCACAAGGACCTGTTCGTCAAGCCGCTGGTATCGCTCTTAAAAATGCCTTTACAACCCGCGAATTCGCCCGTAATAACGATCTACAACAAAAATGGCTAAGCCAAGACCCAGAGACCAAGAAGCGTGTGAGAGAGTTGACTCTGCAGGCCCTTGCGTCTAGCAGTCCTCAAGCTGGTCAGGCCGCAGCTCAGGTTGTCGCGTCAATCGCTGCTATTGAGCTTCCCCGCGATCAATGGCCAGAGCTTATGCCAACCTTGGTACGAAATGTTGGAGAAGGCGGTGACTCCCTTAAGCAGTCTTCTTTAACTACAATCGGCTTTATATGCGAGTCTCAAGATGCAGAGCTACGGGCAAGCTTGATTCAGCATTCTAATGCAATTCTCACCGCGGTTGTACAAGGCGCTAGGAAGGAGGAGCCGAATGCGGAAGTCCGGTTAGCTGCTATCTATGCCCTAGGCGATTCTTTAGAATTCGTAGACAACAACTTCAAGAACGAGGGCGAGAGGAATTATATCATGCAGGTTATTTGCGAGGCTACCCAAGCAGAGGATACTCGGATACAACAGGGTGCCTTTGGGTGCCTAAACAGGATCATGGGGCTGTATTATGAGCTTATGCGTTTCTATATGGAGAAGGCTCTGTTTGGTCTCACAATTATGGGCATGAAGAGCAAGGAAGAAGATGTTGCAAAGCTAGCAGTGGAGTTCTGGAGCACTGTCTGTGAAGAGGAGATTGCTATCGAAGACGATAATGCTCAGGTTAGTTATGAACATTCTAGTTTCCTGACATCACTTTACTAATATTTTGTAGCTTGAGAATATTGACCAGATGCGCGACATTTTTCACTTCTGTGCAGTTGCAACCAACGAAGTTGTGCCAGTCCTTCTACAACTCTTAACACAGCAGGATGAGGATGCTAGTGATGACGAATACAACATCTCGAGAGCCGCATACCAATGTCTCCAACTTTATGCTCAAGCTGTTGCTGGCGCTGTCATTCAGCCTGTTTTAGCATTTGTTGAAGCTAACCTTCGCTCTGAGGATTGGCATCATCGAGATGCTGCTGTTTCGGCTTTTGGCGCTATTATGGAAGGTCCTGACGAGAAGGCTATTGGACCAATCATTAAGCAAGCACTCCCCGTTGTCATCAAGATGATGGAGGATCCTTCTATTCATGTCAGGGATTCTACAGCATATGCTCTAGGTCGCATCACCGAGGCATGTTCTGAGGCCATCGATCCGGTCGTGAACTTGCCTGTTTTGATGAAGTCACTTTTTGAGGGCTTGGTCAGCAGTCCTAAGATGGCAGGCTCGTGCTGCTGGGCATTGATGAACCTCGCTGAGCGCTTTTCTGGAGATATTGGGTGCCAACAAAACCCAATCACCCCTCATTTCAACGAGAGCATTCACCAGCTCCTTCAGGTTACCGAGAGAACTGATGCTGATAGCCAGCTTCGCACCGCTGCTTATGAAGTCCTCAACACCTTCGTACAAAACGCGGCCAATGAGAGCTTGACTGCTGTTGCATCTCTATCGGATGTTATCATCAAGCGTCTCGAAGAGACTGTTCCTTTACAAGCCCAGGTAGTAAGTGTCGAGGATAAAATCACCCTTGAGGAGATGCAAACTAGCCTGTGCACTGTTCTCTTGGCGATTATCCAACGCCTTGAGAAGGAAATCCTCCCTCAATCTACTCGCATCATGACCGTCCTTTTGCAAATTCTTCAAACCACCGGTGCTAAGTCGACTGTTCCTGACGCTATCTTCGCGACCGTCAGTGGATTGGCGAATGCGTTGGAAGGCGACTTTGCTCCCTTTATGGAAGCATTTGCACCCTTCCTTTACAATGCTCTCGGCAACCAAGAGGAGCCTTCTCTGTGTTCAATGGCAATTGGTCTCGTCAGCGATATCACCCGCTCAATGGGCCCCCCCTGCCAGCCCTATTGTGATACATTTATGAACTATTTATTAAATAATCTTCGAGTATGTATACTCTACTCTCCCGTCTCCAGTATCCTTACTTATACCATAAACAGAGCACGGCGCTTGCCAACCAATTCAAACCTGCGATTCTTCAGTGCTTCGGTGATATCGCTGGTGCTATTGGTGGTCATTTCGAAACTTACCTGTCAGTTGTTGCACAAGTTCTTCAACAGGCTTCGACTGTTCAAGCTAGTCCTGATGGATCGTATGAGATGTTTGATTATGTCATCTCTCTGCGCGAAGGGATCATGGATGCTTGGGGTGGAATTATTGGAGCCATGAAGGCCGACGGCAAGAGTAAGCTACATTCTATCAGCGATCATATGACCTCTACTTACTCTATAATAGCCAATCTCCTTACCCCATACGTGGAATCCATTTTCGGCCTTTTGAACGCCATCTATCTGGATCAAAACCACAGTGATGCGCTTATGCGATCTTCCATGGGCGTTATTGGGTGAGTAAATTTTTCCAATTCACAATAATTTCACTAACGAAAATAGTGATCTCTCAGAAGCCTTCCCCCACGGCGAATTTTCGACCTACTACCGTGCTGATTGGCTCAGCCAAATGATCAAGAGTACCCGTCAAAACCGCGACTTCCAAGCTCGCACCATCGATACTGCCCGCTGGGCTCGTGAACAAGTCAAGCGTCAAATCGGCGGCTCCCAAGGTGTTCAACAAACGTGATCACCTTTCCACCTGATCGTTCAAGACCGACACTCCAAATGTCCCGGGACCAGCACCGACCTATATACTAGAGCTCAGCAGGTTATCCTTGGCCATCGTGTGCTCTTGGACCTCACCAATTTTCTAATTTTGAACTTTCTTTTGTTTATCAACGGATGGTCATACGAGGGGTCTTGTCCTCGATCATTCATTCGACATGGCGTTACTTTGTCTAATCACCCCTTACATGTTAATCAGCACGACAAGTGCGTACTATCCCACGGATTCGGCGAAAGTTCGACACGAATCGATACGATGGAGAGCGTGATGAAAAAGTATAGCACGAATAGCACTATAGCACGATAAACACCATCACAACAACTCTGTACAACCATTACCAATACACCCCTTCATCCATCGCGCCACAATCAATACCCCCCTTTACAGCACTACAAATACGCGCCATGTTTCTTTTTCAGTGGAGAGATGATGGGAAGAAGATACGATATCAAGATTATGGAATGAGGATAGATCCATATAACTCTCAATGAATGAGGTTTGTGGAATGGAAAAGAATATATTTTATGCGCAACTCTCAATAAATGAGGTTCGTGAGCTAACGAGAAGATGGATACGCAACTCTCAATGAATGAGGTTGTGGGATGATGTAGTTGAGAATATCAGCTATGCTTACCAATGATCGACCAAATGGGTCCTTTGGTATAGAAGTGGAGTCGAGAGTTGGATGGATGCAGAAGAGGCATCTGTGGATGGCGATATGTGTCAAGTGATACATGAAGCCTTTGAAGACCTAATATCTGGAGGTTCAAGAGTGTAGGAGATCGAGATGACGAGGAGGCCGTTGTGGATAAATGTGCCATAGAGAATGAAATGCGTTCCCCCCCTTGAGACACACATATATATTTCGTGGGCCGTTTACCTATGCCGTTGAAGTAGAATGTATGCTTGAGATGTATATCTCTCGTCGGGCGCCAGCCTTGGAAATTCGCCGACAGCCGCTCTCCATGATAAATAACCTCTGAGTAACTCGGAGAAATTTTGTCAAACTCGAGTGCCTGCGCTCTCATCTAAATATAAATGGAAAGGAACTATCACAGATTTGAGCTCTGAAGTAAGTCTCCTACAGCGAATACCCCCCCTCCTTGAAATATCTTCTACCTCCCTCTAGCTGTGGCAACAATTCATTTGTCTGTTTGTATTGCACCATGTCCGGCTCTCATTCGAGGATAAATGTGACGGTAGATAAGAGAGTTGACTCGTAGATTTGTGAAGGGCACTTGTCAGGTTCCATGCATTACGTATCTAGATTGTTAACCTACTTGTGTGCCTGATGCTTGGGGTTCGAAGGTGAAAGGTGGAAGATAGGGAGGGGGGGGGTAGCTGTGACTGATGTAAAATAAAAGGAGGTGGCGTGTTTAAGAGGAGAGAGGAAGTAATTCCGCTTTACTTATTAGAGGGAGAGAGTTTACCTTTTACTTGAGCTTATGTGGGAATAGTGCTGGTTACAATTTACTACTCTGTTTTGACAAAGAGGTGGGTGAGTGGATTTTGGTTAACCCGAAAACATTTAAGAAGGAAGAGAAAGTCTGTAAAGGTCACGGTGAACACGTAAAGACCTCTCTCGCAAGAAACAGTCTACAAACTCTCCTTCACCAATAAATGGGCCCTTTCAATTAATTCCACCACTATTGTCAATAAGTCCTTGCTATCAGCTCCACCCCTTACTCGTCTAATGTCTACGAAAGCACCTTCAAAGGTAAAGCTCGAACTACTAATGCAAAAGCTCATGACCAAAATGTGAAAACGCAATATACCTCTCGATGTCTCATATGCGAACACGCGTTCTGTTTCTGTAAATCCCGGTTCACCCCAATTCAAAAGTAAAGGCTACATCCCTAAAAATGATTAAGCCAGTTATGAGATTTCAGTAAATATTTTCGTCGTATAGTGCAATGGAAAGCCACCCTCAGTCATTTACTTACGAAAAGTCAACACGAAATTGAACTTGGACTCCAATACGCTGCCCAAACAAGACACCGTATGATCCGCACCCGGTCGAGAGAAACAAGTTGCTTTTCTTATTCATCAAGCTTTCTAGACGAAATCGCGTACTCCTTTTCAAGAAAATCCTTCCTCTCCTCTCTTACAACTCCTGGGCCTTCTTGGACGATGACATGTCTAGCTAAGCTTGGCAGTCATCAAGCTTCAGCTTCATATATGTGGAGTCTACTTTCCCTCACTGGGTATGGTGAAGAGTTTCCCTCAACAAAAACCGAGTTTCGATAATAAATGGAAGGTCGCTAGCTATGACGACGACAGCTCATCGCGGCCACAGATAAATGACTGTGTCTATCGACCTACTTATTTTTCACCCCCATTTTCTTCCTATGACTGCTTCTTCCTAACCTCCATAGCAGCAAGAAAAGCATCCACCGACGCAATCGGATAATTCCACTGACTAGCATGATCCGACGCCTTATTCCCCTCAACCGTAACACTCCCAATATCCTTCCAGACATCGACTCCGATAGGGGTATTGACCTGTAAAGCGTAATGGAAAGCTTCATTGTCTCTTATAACTCGCGCTGACTGAGAAGTTTTTGAATTTCCATCTCCTGTAGGGTTTGACGACGACGCGAGAGCTTCTTCTCTGGAGAGAGTATCGATGTCATCTTGCGTTAGGGTGACTGTCCCATCAGCTATATATGAATTTTATTAGCTCTTTCGGTTCCTATTAAGTCTTTGGATCGAAAAAACATGACTTGAATTCAACTGTACAGTACCATTACGAGCCTTCCTTTCAAGCACCTTCGAAATCTTAAGCTTATGGCCCTCACCAAGCTTCTCACTCAAAAGCCTATTCATCTTCTCCACACTCTCAATATTAACCATGACAGCCTTCCCCACCCCCCTTGTAAGTCCCACATTCGAAAGCAACATCGGCAAAACCAAATCCAGCTTCGCATTCCCCAGGTCCCGCATAATACCCTCAAGTTTCTCCTGTATCTGGTCGCCTTTCAAAAGCTGCTTGATAAATTCTTGCACAGGGCCTTTCGTGAGGGCTATCTTAGTAAGGTGATCCCGAAGCGTTTCGGCCACGGAACCGAGTTTGGAAAGTGCGGAGCCGACGTTGAGTGTTTTGAGACCTTCTTCGTCTTCGATCATTTCTATGATGGACTTTGTTTGCAAGACTTCTGAGGTGTATTTTGAGATTAGTTGTGGGAGTTCTTTTTGACGTTCTATAGCTTGGTGGATTCGCGAGTAGAGTTTGATGCATTGCTCCAATGCTGCTGATGCAGCTGTCGCTGTTGCGAATACTTCTGCCTGCCTGTTGTTGGGAAGTCTATTCCATCATGGAGAGGCAAATTTAGAGAACGTACCATTTTCAATTATAGATTTTCCGTCTGCTTGTTGGATTAAGTGTGGACCGGGCTTCTAGAGTGCAATCGAAGAATAAACTTAAAGGGTTTGTCCGTATTTTGCTTGGAGCTCTAGACGAGTATTATTCCTAGGTGTAAGAAAGGAAACCGGACAAGGATCGCAGTTTCGTTTTCGAGGGAGCAGGTTTCCTAGCGGGGTAGCGGGGACACGAAGCCTAAGTCGACGTGTCAAATAAGTGTAAACGAATAAAGTACTCTTAGCAAGGGTTAAGCTGAGTGGCGTCGATTATAGCTGCTGAATGGCCGCTATCTCTAGAAAGGTGTGTATCGGGTTGCATACCGAGTTATGTTTGCATGTGCTTCCACGGACCTGTACTCAGTATTTAAGTGTGTTGATGATAATATATATAGTGCTCCTGTTAGGGCCATGGTCGTGTTGACCCTAACTTGAACGCTTTTATCACTAATCGACAATACCTCGATCTCTATCGGATCCAAAGCCTATACTGTGCCAGTGTGGCGATTGAACCTTTCTCAAATATCATGGTATTCTCTTCCACTTCTAGCTCGCATGACGAACAAAAAGTATCTAACTGCAAGATTCCAGATGACACGAAAGGCCCCTACGACTGCTGAGACCACTGGTGAGGCGGCCGACACTGCTATCTCAATGCTAGAAAAAGCGACCATTGATTTCAAAAAGCATCATCCCACTTCTGACGTCTTGGAAGTGCACTCCGCCAAACTCACGAACACAAGAGAACTTCTCGCGAAGATTAAGTATCAAAAACAGCTGCATTTGTCCGGGGTTGCTACAGCTCTTGATCAAGTCGTGGGGGTTTTGAAAAGACTTCAAGAGACTCAGGCAACGAAACCATTCCCAATTGATCAATTCACGAATGTTTTGGGAGAGTTGGAGCAGGCGACCATCAACCTTAGAGCTCAGATACCAGGAGATGTGTTTGAGAGCTCCAAGAACAACGTGAACAATGGGTTTCAGAATAATTCTTTGCTGGGGGCGAAAGCTTCAGCTGACAGACAGATCAGCTCTACAGCTTCTGGAAATCGGGCCGAGAGAGGCTTTCAAAGCAATGCACCAATATATGGAAAGCTTTCGGATATCAAGGATCTAGCTGAGATGTGGAAGTGATGTGGAAGTTAAGAGCCAGGGGATGGAAGCTGCGAGGGTTTATTTTTGCTGCTCTTATCATCTTGATATTGATAACCATTTCTCTGAAATACTTATCTAAAAATACTTCGCTGAATGTAAAATGATGGTGTGTGATATTGCCTGTCTTCTCCCAGGGTTTGACTCCTGCATGGCATAACGCTAGAGACTTGGGCTTCGGGGCTGCAACGACACTCGCCGACTCTAGCGAATCATGTAGACTAGTTCAACAGCTCTACTCCTTTTTGACGAGGCAGATAAGGCGGCCCATATTATGAAGCACAGTGAGTAACGACGGCGTAGATGAAAGGCTTTTATTTGACAAAGGCTATGAAATGGATTTCGACTCAGCTTCACTGAATCGACCGATGGGAACATCATACTAGGCGGAGTTTGCAATCCTCCGAAGGAAGGGTGCCAGGTTGCCAGCCGCATTTGTGGTATTCTGTTCATTCTCTGAGAGTAATTACACTTTCCTCCATAGCTGCATGCAGTTCCACTTCTTAAGGAGGTTACTTGGACAAAGTCATCTTCCTCTACTTCTCTCTTGACAGCATCCCATCTCCTATTCAGCTCCTTACTGGGGGGTTGCTCCTTTGCTCCCAGTACAGGCCTTCTAATATAATTATCAGTTCAAGATGGAGTCCACGGACATGGGCAATAACGCCATGAACAACGTGGCAATTAATGCCTTTCAGAACAATGCTCCCTTGACTATCAACGGTCAACTAATATTCTCCAGTATGCTACACTGACAAACTCTGAGAGTGTCGTCGTTCTAACACTTGTAAGCTTCGAGTGACCAAGACTTGCTCAAATCCCTAGATGCATGCGACTTTACCTCCATCAGAAAGGACGTCAGACAGAAGGTTGCCCCTGGTACATGCAAATGGATCTTCGAAGAACCAGAATTCGATAGTTTGATTCGGCAGCAGAAGAACTTTCTCTGGATATCTGGTATGCCTGGCTCTGGCAAGAGCTACATTGCGCATGTCAGACAACGCCCAAGAACGGTGTTTGACGCAATCACTGATGATGCCTACAGTTTATATGCCGTATCCTCGAGCAGAAAAAGAATTACCTACTGATGTGCTTTTTCTTCGATTCAAAAGTAGTAAACCGAAACTCGCTGGAAAAGTTCTATCCGACCATTCTGTATCAATTACTCAGCAAGATTCCAAGAACCGACAAGAAGCTAAGAGCACAGTGCTTTGAGATTGTCCGCAAACGCATAAACGGAGACACAGAATCCACCTCACTCGAGGAAGAATCCAACTCCCTTGGCGAAGCGTCTGGGTTCCTTGACGACGAAACATTTGAACTCCTTGACGAAGAATTCGACCGCCTCGAAAAAGAACCCGACCCGCTGAAAGATGCCATAAAAGACATCATGGCTCTCCTTGGGTCAACTTTTTTTCTCGTTATCGATGCCCTCGATGAATGCACCGATGCAGATTCTGGAGCTTTAGTAGAATGGCTAGAGGAACTCAGAACATTCCCACGGCTGAAATCCATAGTAACGAGTCGGCCGTCAGGAGTCATTGAAGGATTTCCTGAAAACCCTCTTGACATCCATTTCCACCTGAGTTCTGCTATAGACAAATCGAACAGAGATATAAGGATATATATCGAACACCGGATCGCAAAATCCAAACTCCTGCCCAAGTCCATGCTCCAAGTCCCGAGAAGCCTGGAAGAGAAGTCGAATGTAAGCCAGCATGGACCCACGCTGGTATGTCTCACATGCTGACACAGTTAGGGAATGATTCTTTACGCAAGGCTCATGCTCGACATCCTTGAACAAGTACCAGGGGATGAGCAAACATTGCTCAACAAGCTGAACGAAATGCCGGCAGATCTCAGTGAGCTTTACGCAAACAGGCTCGACAAAATATCCAATCAACCGGAGACCACAGATTTCGTTTACAACATCTTTCGATGGTTAGTTACTTGCAAAAGGCCGCCTACGGTCGATGGGCTCCGAGGTGTTGATGCAATCCGCAGAGGAATTAGAAAGACCAACTCATTCGACCTGGATGGCCAGAACTGCCCCAGTGTCCTTGAAGCCAGCTACTTTCATAATCACCTACTCACACAGTGCCTACCGCTGGTTGAGATTGTGGAAGACGACCACGGCAGTACCGTTCGTTTCGTTCACACCACCATTACACAGTTTCTGAAGGGTGAGAAATTCGGCGTGAACTGCAAGCCTTGTCCAGAACGCTTCCAGGTCAAAGTCGTCGACAGCCATGAATTCATCGTTATTACGTGCGTGACTTATCTTCGCTGGTGTTCTGCTGAGCCGGAATCGGAGCTTTTGAGCTACCAAGATTTGCGAGAGTATGCAGTGCTCGAGTGGCCAGACCACGGCAAGAATTCCGAAGAGCAGATGATGGGAAAAGAGAAAGAGAAGCAGGCGTTAGTCTCGTTCTGCAAGGAAGAGGCGTTCGAAGCTTGGATGGCTGCCCGTGCCGTGTCCGACAACCTTTTTCGCGTACACTTCGCCCTCGACAGACGACAACATCCAATCTATCCCAAACCATTACATATCGCCGTGTATTTCAATATTTGGCAGCTGGCGCTCCTGTTCCTCGAAGACGTGAACACGCGTGATGCAACCGGCGCTACCCCTCTACACGTTGCTGCTGCTCGATCCTCTTCCAAAATAGTACGTGGTCTCATGGAGAAAGGAGCGCTCACGGATATACCCGACCGGAACGGCTCGTTTCCATTACACAGGGCAGTGCGTCGGAGAAATCTCGACGCCGTCATTGCGCTGCTCACTGGTAATGATCTTGATCACATCACAGGAGTCAACGTTGCGGACGATTACAAGCTCACGCCGCTTCATATCGCCTGTCAGCTCGGATGGAAAAAATGTGTCGACCTTCTCCTATTTCATAAATCCAACGCCAACGCCAACGCCAACGCCACGAATGGCAGCGACGGTGCTGAGACGCCTATTGACCTTGCTATTGAAAACGGGCACTTTGAAGTAGTACGGACCCTTTTGAAGTTCGACAAGACTCTTATTACGCACTGTGGTAAACCTTTGATCCAAGCGGCGCGGAAAGGATGGTTTGAAACTGTCAAGTTCCTGTTCGACGAGGGGGCAGATGTGGCCTACAAGGACTGGGGTGGTCAAACAGCACTGCACAAGGCATGCATTGCCTCGAAGACGGAGCTGGTCAGATACCTACTAGATAGAAAAGTACCTCCAGATCCGGTCGACAATTCAGAGCGGACACCACTTTATTTTGCAGCCGAGAGGGGCAGTCTCGATGTTGTGAACTGCCTGCTTGAGCATGATGCCGACTGCAACAGTTTGGACCGAAGAAGGGAGACGCCGCTCTTCAAGCCAGCAGGGAACGGCCATCTAGAGGTGGTGGAACGGCTCCTAGACGCAGGGACAGATGCAACCATACTTGACTTTTGGGAGAGAACTCCCTTACGATTTGCAGCGATGAAGGGGCATGCAGATATAGTCCGTGTTCTCCTCGAACGAACCAAGATTGACCAAGACCTTCCAGACTGGAGCGGACGTACGGTTTTGCACAACGCAGCAGCGTATCTGAGGGACGGCCAAGAGCAGGTCATTGACTTGCTTTTCCAGTACAAGGCACAGGCGGACAAGCGAGAAACGAAAACAAGGGGAACTGCACTCCATGCAGCAATCTTTCGCGTTGCAGACCAGCCTAAACCTTCTTTGGCTCTCATAGATCGGTTGATCCGGAATGGGGTTCCACTTGATGTCCGTGACCAAAATGGCCGAAGTGCCCTTTACCTAGCCGCGCACACCCGAAATCTCGATGTCGTGAGGATTTTGCTCAAATCTGGTGTCCAAACAACGGATAACTCCTTCCTCGCCGCAGCTCGATCGGGGAGCATAGATCTGATCCGGCTCTTTTTGGATCTCGGGCCCCGTCTGAACTTGGCTGAGCGAGGCTGGAATGATACCACTGCGCTTCACATCGCCGCGACTGCAGGCCATGAGGACATTGTTGCAGAGCTTCTAGCTGCAGGAGCTCCAACACAATGCTTAAACAAAGACAGGATGACTCCGCTTATGTGTGCTGAAGAGAATGGGCACTCAAAAGCCATGCAACTACTTCGTCAAGCGGACTCAATCCTGGGGGACTACGGTTCTCGGGTGGAGAAGAAGTTGTGGGGTCGAAGCGTACTCCACTGGGCTGCGGAAGATGGCAAAGATTTGAGTGGGAACATCCTGGATGAATCGAGTCTGAATCTGCAGGATGTTATTGGGAGAACACCATTACATTTGGCTGTGCTCTCGGGATCTCTTGGCACAGTGCAGCAGATACTTTCGGCACAAGCCAACACAGAGCTTTCCGACGAGCTTGGCCAAACAGCGCTACACTATGCGGCCGAGAGAGCTGACCAAGCCATTCTCGAAGCTATCTTGACCGCAAAGGCAGATATCGACGCAGTAGACAGCTGGAACAGAACACCATTGCACCTGTCAGCCCAAAAGGGAAACCTCACAACTACCCGTGCACTCCTATACGCGGGTGCACAGCTCCTTGTGGATAGTGAGAGCCAGACTCCGTTGTCTTTGGCGGTATTCAAAGGTCATGATGAGACGGTACGCGTGCTCCTAGATATCGAACGGGTGCGAAGTGTGATTGCCAAGCAAGATAGTAGCAGAAGATGTGTCCTGCATATAGCTGCTGAGAATGGCAGAGACGGTATTCTCGCAAATCTCCTTGAGTATGTTCACGACATGACCATTGTGGACATGCTAGACGAGTCAGGACAGACTGCGTTACATCTTGCGTCTAAGCATGGCCACCTCAACATCGTACGGCGCCTTCTTGACGCAGGTGCTTTGGCATATCGTGTAGACAACGACCGTTTTATGGCAGCGCATTATGCTGCTGCGAACGGGTGTACCGAAATCTTGGAGATGCTGCTAGATACAGTACCAGCCAGCATTCAAAAATGCCTCGAAAAATGTGACCAGAGTCTGCCGACCTGGCCATCGAAGGTAGACGGCGTGGATAGCTCGTTTCTAGAGGTGCTATTTGAGTCAAAGGCGTTGGTTCAGTCGTCAGGAAAACGGGATTGGGTTGTCAACCCCGATGCCTGGCTGCCAGAAAACCGGCCCATCCTCACTAAACAGGTCATCGCAGGCATGTATGCTTGGGACAAACAAATCCACAGCATCCCTAGCACGATCCTTTTCCGGGCCGTGCTAGGCGGACACACTGATACCGTCCAACTGATCCTCCAAAAGGTGCCCAACATGCCTCTCGAGACTGTGTCCTACGAACACCCACAGGTCCTCTCCGTCGCGGCTGCTAGAGGCTATGACAAAATCGCAGCTCTCCTCATTGCAGCTGGGGCGGACGTCACTGCCGTCACTGATGCTCAAGCCACCTGCCTGCACGATGCCGCCAGTAGTGGCCACGCTCACATTGTCAGCATGTTGCTCCAGAAAGGGGCCAATCCAGACATGGCCCGCCTTCGCGATGGTTTCACCGCACTACACCTAGCAGCCGATGGTGGGCATTCAGATGCGGTGCGCGTACTGGTCAGTCTGGCGTTTGTGGATGTAGCGGATGACCTTGGGAGGACAGCGCTGCATCTAGCGTGTATGAAGGGACATGAAGAGGTGGTGGAGCTGCTTCTGGATGCGAATGCCAGTGTTCTGGCCCAGGATTTAGAGAGGAAGACGCCGTTGGAGATGGCGAACAACTTAAGTGAGAAGATGGTGTTGATGCTCCAGTCGCAAGTTGAGACGCAGAAGCTAAGACAGGTGGCTGGACAGTAGTCTTTGTGGAGAGTTATAATAGGACTTGTTGATTGTTCCAGAGGATTACTATGGAGCGCCGGTGTTCGGGCACACTATAACAAAACAAGTTAGGTGACCTGTCGTTAATATCTCCCTTATGAAGGCATCCCCGGTCGCTGAAAGAGGGACTGATTTTCCAGCAGATCCTCCACCGTTTAACAGCTACAGATTCTATTACAATTTTACTAAGATTATTATAACTACACCGCCGCTGAGTAGGATCCTTGCTCGCTTGATTAGAGGAGGTATTAGCTTATATAGCGACGGCGTATAATATAGCGCGCTCTAGCCGCTATAAGACTAAGAATACTATTTTATATTATAATAAAACTCGGAAATCTATATCTAATCGCTTTATTATTTTAAAAGGCGAAAAGAGCCGAGTAGTGGTGTCGCGGGTCGAGAGGTCCTATTATATTATAAAAAGAGGCTTTTTATAATTTAGGAAGGCGGTGATGACGTGATCAAATTTTTTAGAATTAATAGGTTAAGAGTGTTTGAGAGAGGTATATAATATAATAAAAATAAAAATATAGAGAAATTTTGATATATTCACAGATTTAGAGTAGCTTGAATTCGAGGTACCTATGATTTGTCTCGTTACGGGGTGCGTCTCGCTATGCAGGGAGAGACATTAGGGTTGTGGACGGCGTTATACCTCGCGAGTTTAACAGGTGCTTCTACTTGATTACTAGTTGGCAGCGCAACGGAATACTTATTCGTTTCGTACATCCTCTTCAATTCTTTCTTGGTATACTCTATGCTACTTGTTCCGCATGCTATGCCAAATGCACATTAAAACCCCTCGCTTGGATATCTTACAATGCCCCTTATGCACATATGCTCGCTCCAGTAACGCCCCTTCAACTAAAATATATGTGCAAGAAATTTCTCCTCCGCCGTCTCATCGTCCATGCCGGTCTAGTTTGTCCTGACTGTGATGTTTGGTTTGATTTCGTTATCAAGCGGCAAGGAGGGGCATAAAAAGACCCCCCTAGTTGATAGCCCATTACCAAGTAAAACTCTCCTCGAAATAATCCACCACAGACATCGACTGCACCTCTCTGACCACGTCTCTAATATTGTCTGCCAGACCGCCTGGGCCGCATACAGTGACTGCCATCGCACCAACTTGATGCTCCACCTCATCCTTCAGCAGCATGTTTACGTTTGGCCGTCCTGGGAACATCTGGACCGTCCTCGACGCACTCGCCACCTCTTCCGGTCGCTTCGGCCGAGTGACGAAGACTTTGATGCGCAAACAATCCCTCCGGCCTGGCATCCGGAGGATAACATCCATCCAATCCTGAACCCATTTCAAGCATTCTTGATCCCTGATTATCCAGACCAAGAGAATCTTTCTCGTGGCGATGGACTTTTCCGAGAAACCCATGATTAAATGCTCCACGTATGGGATTTGATGCGTGATGCCAGATGCGCCGGCAAAGAGTACGACATGGCCGTATGAATCAAGGGAATGGTGTCCACCGTATGGGCCTTCGA
Source organism: Ascocoryne sarcoides NRRL 50072 (assembly GCA_000328965.1). Classification (NCBI taxonomy): domain Eukaryota; kingdom Fungi; phylum Ascomycota; class Leotiomycetes; order Helotiales; family Gelatinodiscaceae; genus Ascocoryne; species Ascocoryne sarcoides. The sequence goes on along the minus strand of KB205948.1, from coordinate 723,885 downwards.
AAGCGGCGCGGAGGGTAAGTTCGCGAGGCCTCACACTCCTGGCTTTATTGTACAGATCTCTCGTAAACCCAGTCTGTGCTTGGATGATGAAGCTTACATCCGTAGTCGCATTCGGATCTTGGAATGTCGTCCAGTGGGATTGTGTATGCGTCTCGGCCGCCTTTTCGGCGAAGGGGAGATTCGCAGCTGGCCATGTCCGGTCTTTTACCCAGGCAACGGAAAACGGATGCGATTCCCAGGGTTTGATGCCTGCGAAACGGAGGTATGCGTGAGAACCTGGGTTGATGAAAACGTGAGACGGAAGGGATAATGTTACTTTTGTGGCCTCGCCAGGCATTGCTTCGATAGTGGCTTTTGTCCAGCCTTGGGAAGAGTAATTATACCACACTAGCCTGAACAAGCGGAATACTCGATCTGCAATCCAAAGCCCGATGCAGGCTTGGATATATGGGAGCTGTGGGAGGGACCCCACACCTTTGAGGTTGGCTGTGGAGCAGTGTAGCCATGTTCCGGCCATGGCAATAATGGCGAGTATGATGTGGACGTTGACAAAGGTTTCGTAGAAGGCGTGGCGGATGGGGGATATAGACATAATGACTATTAAAACGAATGCAATCGTCCCAACGGTACCCCAACCTATGAACGGGTCAACTTTCATGGCATCCCACATGCCAGCAAATCCCGTAGCCTCGTGCTTGACATAAGCCCAGCAAGAGGTGTGGATGACGACTTCAGCAACGACGAGACGGCCAATCCAACGGTGGAAAAGGTTGTATGTGTCGAAAGAGATTTGGAGAAGCTGAATGAGCGGGTTATTCCTGCCGGCGAATATGACGAGGGCGATCATGTTTATTGCACCCAAAACCCCGGATCGACCACGCAGTTCGGCGAGGAGGGCGTAATGGTTATCTTGCTTGTAGTGCAAGGAGAGACAGTATCCAAGATTGGATAGAATGAAGAGGGCTAAGAGGATGAAGTGGAGACGGGAGGGGAGTGTCCCCATGTTCAAGGCAGAGCTGAGTCGGAATTCTCGGTTATGACGTTTAGAGATGAGGGGGGCATAGAGGATATGCTTCTTAAATCTCCACAACCAAGAGTTTTGATGCTTAGCCCAGTAGCGTTGCTGCCCTGCCGAGAGGTTCATGGAGTTGAGATGTCGGAAATGTGACGAGGCCCGTTGGCACATTCTGATGGTGAGAATAAGCATAGCCAGCACGCCTAGACTCCACCATAGAGATGTTCGAAAGACATCGTTCATAGGCTGGTCGACGCCGTTGAGCGCTGTGTCGTAGTTGGCGATGGTTGGATTGGGTGAACTGGCGTTGGTTCGTGTGCGTAGGACCTTGGTAACTGAAGGCCAGACCCGGCCTCGCAGGGCAACAACAGCATCTTTGCTGACCATGGCGACGGATGTATCTATTGGCAAAGACCCAACGTTGTTCAAGAAGTGAAACGAATCTGTAAAATTGTGCTTTTTCTAAGAGTGCTCCGGCAAAATGATGGGGAGCTATGTGAATTGTTAGAAAAGAAATGTTGTGTGTGATTAAATGTCAATCTAACCTTTTGAGTCGCGACCAGGAAAAAATAGGTTTTCTCTTATTACTCAACAATAGTTATTGTTTTACTGTCCTCAGTTGGCGCTAGTGAAGGGAATGAGCGTCTTAACAATGCGCATTGTTTTGCTGTTTCTCTGTTGCCAATAGTGCCGTCTTGCTATTGTCTTAGACGAAACGAAGGTATTGGGAACCGCGGGGTTCACAACGAAAGCAAAAAAAAAAAGAATGGAATGGAAAAAATTGTCTCCAGGACTGCGGTCGTCAAGCAGAGAATCAAACTCAGGCTGCCACCAGGGCTGTATGTATATTTATCTTCTTGTCGGTCGCGCGCCAAGGGAGGTCCCAGAGAGGGATGAGTGTGGGGCGAAGCGTATTGCTGCAATTTATGAGAGACGCGCTGGTGGGGTGTTAAGCGCGTGGATGGGATGCCGAATGATTGTACTGTATTGATGATACCGTCCGCATCCGATACTCTGAAAGTGGTGCGAGAGAGTCGTCAAGTCGTATCTTTGTATCGGAAGAGGGTGAAAGGGCTATGAATCTGAATCTACGCGGTGCGTGGGTGACTGGAATAGAAGGGCGACTTCGAGTCTGAATCAAATCTATAATGAAATTTAGAACAATCTAGAGCAAGAATGAGAACACGGGAAATCTTGGCAGGACTTGTGGACGTCGAGAAGCTTATAGGTTTTAGGCATGACAACAGAAGGCCCAAGAAGAAGACGTGGATGAGGTTCTACAAATGTCTTGGTCTTAGTCTGCAGCCACCCCCTGGCCCAAGAACGAACAATCATGGCGTATCTCTGCTGGATCTTGACTGGCAGAGTTCTGGCCGTAGGCACGTAGGTGAATCACGACCTATCAGCGGCATCTTCTTCATAACTCCCGTCACTCTCTGCTTCCACACAACGTCTTCGAGTCCCTTGTAGGGGATCCTGCAAGGTTTGACTTTGAGTGAGGTTGTTTACCTTGGCCAGGGGTAACCAGACGGTTGGATCTGAGCGAAGGATGACCGGGCCCGAACTTACAAACGCCACGTTCCACTCGAGCTGTGTCCTTTTTGACTGGCTGCATGTTTGAAACGACCCAGGGCCGCAGAAACAATCTGAGAATAATTGGATGGCAAAATCACGAGATGCGGTACGCACTGTTACAACTCTGTTGGGAGCTGATAGACCCCTTCAACTTTCTCATGTTTAATTGGCCCTGATCTAAGGCGAATACTTCCTAAATACGTGGGCTAAACTGCTGATGCTGCAAACATCTGCTCATAGGGAATAGAGATCATATCATGCTAGCCACCGGAAGCCGCCATCATGGAGATTCGAGTGTCTTGTATATTCTCCGATCCTATGCCAAGCGCTTTACGTCGTTTCGAAACGATAAGGAGAGATATGGTAGAGAGGAGCGGAGCCTAAAGGATGCAACTCACCCCACGATCTTTAGAGGAACAGTATCCTTTAAGTGGTTTGCGAAAACCGCTAGTACACTACATGTCTGAAGCACTTGAGCACTTTTGTCATAGATGAGTAACAATCTCCATATGCGTCAGTATGTCGGAAACGGCTCACAAAGCCTAATAACCAACTTTATTATTATAGGCTGCGTAATAGAATAGTGACTGTAGTTTTGCTGTTTGTTGCGTCGGTTTGAAATTCCCACATATGCTTCAAGTCAATTCAAGGTGTTTGTAACCAGACAGATCCATTGGGCCAGCGTGCTTAAGCGGGTCACCATTGCAAACGGTACCGAATTTACCATCTTCACACTAGTTTCTCTTGCATGGGTAGAAGTTACGACTAATACCCCAGGGGGCATCTCACCAGAAAACAATTCGCTTTCAATATTACACATTATAAAAAATTCTCCTTCCTGAAAAATTGGAGTGTATGAAAAGGGCTGCCGAAAATGAAGTTTAAAATAGCAACCCCAGTCCGAAGTGGGGCTTCCTGTACGAAGGTATATCCACGTTTCATTCGACTCTTCCCTAATAAGAGATTTTGTATAAAAGCCGATATTATTGACTCTCACTATTGTAATAGTAGGCGGAGAAGCCACCGAAGCCATTCAAGTATTCCCACGGCAGCTTCTCTTCAAGATACAAGGCTGTTCAATTTAGCGATTACTAGGTGCAATTATTTACAGTAGACACTTCCTCGCGGCTTCTAGTTTATAACACTTTTTGATTTGTGGCTTGGCTTGATACAGTTGTTACCAGGCCATCCTAGTAAAGATCTCTTGATCATAAAAAAAAGCAACGCAGAAACCACCCAGTGACCTTCTATGATACCTCCATCATGTAAGTCCAACCCAGCATGTGTTCCCAAGTGCCAAGAGAGGAGGAACATCCGAATACCCAAGTTTCTACATGGGTAGACAGTTGAATCATCTAGCTCTTGGAATTGAGATCTAGGTCCATGCCTTCATGACCAAGACGCCGTGGGTGCCATATCGTATCTGGAAAAAGCGGAAGGAAAAAAGGCAAGCTCTCGCTAGGGAAAACACCCAACTCCATCCAAACCTCCATTCTTGATACCACGGCCTTACAAATAATCGAGCAATTCCTCCCTGTTAGCAAGACAAGTAAGACCAGGGAAAACGTGTCCCGGTAAGTTCCAAGCGGGGATATCCTTCTGCAAGTCCTTAAACACGCGTACCATCCCGCCCCTGTTTAGGTGCACATTATTGTCGTCCCAGTCTTCCATAACCACACAGAAATCAGTGAGAGCTGTGAAATATCGCAAGTCGTGCAAAGCACCAGAGGCCAAATCACGGACCCAGACAGTGTATGATATTGCAAGTCTTCGAATACAGGAAAGGGTGTTGGGCGAGAAGGCACGGAGCCATCGAACCAGGATCTTGAGAGTCGAAGGGAGCGGTTGGAGAGGATGCGGAGAGTCACGCAGGTAGAGTATATCTTGCATCGCCTGTATAGATGGCGGGGGTTGTAGGGCTTGATAGGAGAATAACTGAAAATATTGGACGTTGACTTCATCCACAGTGACGTTGTCGGCGTATAATATAGTGACTGGTCTTTGGGCGGAATGAAGCGGGATCCCATTGGTGAGGATTGAATTTTCAATCTTGAGCGGGAGATAATGGTTGAGGATGAAGGAGCAGACCGCTGGCGTAGCCTGGAACAGCGCGACGGGAGCTGGTTGGCGGGGAGTAAAGACTCGATCTTCAATTAGGTAGCCCCCACTACCAGCACGCCGATTAATGACTCTGACTTGAAAAGCCGAGACCTCGATCACTCGTGGATCCGGGAGATGGGCGGTATCAAACTCTTCCTTGATTTGTTGAGGGGGTTTAGCCCAGTTGAGCTCCTTGTAGATTCTCTGCCGTTCAGCCATCACGAGAATTGGGAGGATCCGCTTTAATTTATGTTGGCTGTGTATGGGTTTGAGTTGTGGATCGAGTCAAATCTCGAGGGATGGATCGAAGTTGATTGCTCTGTGGGTTTGAAATTTTTGCAAATTGGAAGCTCTCGATGCTCTATATATAATAAGGGAAAACCATTAGTTTGTGGGCAATAGGCGAGTTTGAACAGCAAGGATTTCCATGCTAATACGCCGATGTTAACATTAGTAATTGTGGGAGTTGGTATTGTCAACAGAAGGAAGCAAAGGAGCCCGAATTTGGGGAAGCAGGTCTAGTGTTCCTTGAAGAGGCAGATGTTGGAGCACAGTACATGCATATAGTATTGTGCTATCTACGTTACTGTCTTGAATGGATCAAATTGCTATTCCCAGAGTTAGACTCTCCTTATATTTGCTAGTATCCGGGCTACCTATAGTTATCCGTTATTGCATTCAGAATTGACAATCATTGGTTTGGGTTGAAAGCCTCAGAGTCGAAGCATTACAAAATATTGTTAAAGTTTTACTGCAACATCTTATCCAAAGAATAAAGTCGTTGTATCCTACGGCACAATTAATAGGTTGTTACCACAAGTTCTCTCTCGCCTGTGTACACTTCAAACCCTACCCTGCATAGAGGACGCTATTTGTCTAGACTTAGCTCTCTTATATACTTCGGACAGTGAATTTGAGAAGCCTCGTTCAATGACTGAAAAAGAATTTTAGGTGTAAAAAGATGGCCGAAAGAGCAAGTGTTATTGCTAGCACATCGAATGGTCTTTGATATAGTTGAAGGCTGTTATAAAATCAACAAAGAGAAGTTCTAGAAGTAGCCTACTTGTAGAGGGGGCTTCGAGACTAAATACACACTACCAAGGAGGTATGCTATTCTAAATCACACAACAATGAGCATACCTCTGGAACCCTCTTATAAAAGCAGCTATAAGACTCAGAGATGAAAGTGAAGACCTGGGAAGGTTCTACCGTTACTGTGCTTGTTAGTGCTTGTTTCTTATGACTCTCGATCTCTCTAACATCTATTGGCGATCTAAAGAAACGTAGTCAAAACATGTGGCCAGGAAAAAGCTCCCTGCCAGCCTTTTTTTCGTCTTTGGGTACTTGGTAGACAACCGCTTAATTAGTTTTACCGAGAAACACAAATATTATTACTAAAACGTAAGGAGAAGGAACTGTCATGGACGTTTAGAGTGAACCCAGTTTCTGTATAAACTAACCCCTGAATCTAGGTCTCTTTCAATGACTTTAAAGACAACTAAATCTCTCAAAGGAGCAAGTACTTAATAGAAGACTTCTACCTATCAATCGGGGGAACCTCGGACATGAGTTTGATTGAGTAAGCACGTGGAATTACATAAGCCAAGTTTGATCCAGCTTCCGAAGACCCTCAATTTCGAACACTCATCTATCGCCAGCCATTGAACTCGCAGCCGCTTTCAAAATGGGTTCTACGACATCCAAACCTGCAGATATGCCCAAGACGCAGACTTGGACTAGGTATATTTTCTTTCGAGTCTCGACCTCATCCGCTGACTTGCGCTAGTGAAACACCCGTCCGGTTCTCCCAAGGACTAGTTGATAGTTTGCAAGCAAGTCCAGAGGTGAGAGGATTTATATCTGGGGCTAGAGTTAACAAAATAGCTAATTAATGGTGGCGTAAGACCGATAGCACGCGCTCTAAAGCACTTGAACTCCATATCCAGTCCCGGGTCGCGGAAGAGCTCAAACGGTTACAAGGTCAAACTTCGAAAGAGTTCGCGGAACTGCAACAGAAGCTCTCTTCGGAGGAACTATCTCCTAAGAACGAAAAGAAGTCTGCGGGCGATACATTGAGGGAATTGGGAAGGGAGGCAGTGCAGAGTGATGTTCAAGAGTTGAGGAATAAGTTGGAAAAGAGGAAAAAGATCGTGGAGGTTGATGGGGGGGTTGAAAAGGCGAAGGAAGGTCTGGTAAAGTGTCTGAGAGATAATGATAGGAGGCCGTTAGATTGTTGGAAGGAAGTGGAGGTATTCAGGCAGGAAGTTCGGAGGTTGGAGGGGCAATGGGTCGAGCGGGTTGTGAGGTGATAGGGCTGGCATACATATTGGCATATATCCGAATTGGGCAAGGGGAAAGGGACAGATTCAACGAGCTGTAGAATAAAGTGTATAGCAGTAATGAGAATGAGGGCTGGTACGGATGTATCATGGGCACAAGCAAGAGAGGATTGACACCATGAACGCTGCGAGAGTGTTGTAGCTCCAAATACTTCTCTAGTAACGTAAATTTCTTGTTTACTACTCCTTCCTTAATCATTAAAAGACACAGACGGACGGTAGAGAGCTGATACGGATAATAACTGTTCGCTTTGTGTAACCAGCGAAACGAGATCTCGGCAGAAGTGAAACTTGATGGCTGCGGAGGTGGGCAATATTAATTGATATTATATAGCGAGGTGTAAGATTAATCTGTTCTTGAGATGAGCTGCTAGGGAAATAAGTCCAAGTGCTTTTTTTGGGCTCACACTTTGCCAGTTCAACATTTGTCAGTTATATACTGCTAGGGTGTGATCGTGGTGCTTGTAGCTGGTATGTTCATCATTTGGATAAGTGCGGTATCTCAGCTAGCAGCAAGTACTGTAAGGAAATATTGGGTTGACTTGATAAGTTATGACAGATACAAGTTGCCATGTTCTTGATAATAAGATCTTAGTGATGAAGCTTGGTCCTTATTACACGTTGTAAAGTTTTAACAATTATTTGTTCCGACTCACATTTTCTAAGACTTGGAATATTGTTAGTCAATATAGAACTTTATTCGGAATTGTTCATAATGTAAGATGATTGCACCAAAAACAGGAAATTCAGGGCGATCGCTGTCTTTCTTTGGCAAAACCTAATGTTGGGATAATCGAAGCCATTCGGCTTTAAAGACAGAGTTCTGCATCACCATACCACTGCTGAGCGGTCGATTCGAGCTTCAATTACCACATGCGAACTTTACCTTTACTGTTCGTAAAACACGTATAGTTTGGACTTGAACGGTGATTGTTAACTTTTAAATATCATCCTCAAATGCTCTTGGCTGCTTTGTTAACAGGCAGCAAGGCGGCCGCAGGGGCAGGCAAGGTATAAAATTGCCCACACCCCAGCATCAACACTGGAAAGGTATACCTTTCTCTTAGTTCTTGATCAAAAGCAAAATGCCTCCAAGAAAACGGTCTAGGCCTGAAACAATCGACTCTGTTCCTAGGAAAAAGGCTAAAACGGCGGCAAGAGGTCCACTTCGTATCACTCAGCGGTCCCCACCACCGATCAACACACCCCCAACCCAACGTCTTGACATCTACGTCTTTGGCTCAGGTGAGCAAGGAGAACTTGGTCTCGGAACTCTGAAGCGGAATGGAAAGAAGCCAAAAGATGTTAGGAGACCTCGCCTCAATGATCTCTTGGACGCCGAAACAGTAGGCGTAGTGCAAATTTCTGTGGGAGGCATGCATTGTATTGCTCTTACATATGATGACCAAATCCTCACGTGGGGTGTGAATGATAACGGCGCTCTAGGGAGAGCTACTTATTGGGAAGCCCCAGAAGTGAGTGTTGATGGGGCGGACGACAGTGGAGCTGAGAATGATGAGAATGCTGGGTTCAATCCTTTAGAAAGTACGCCGGGTGCCGTCCCCCGAAGTAGTTTTGCGATTGGGGAAGAAGTGAAATTCGTGCAAGTTGTGGCAACGGATAGTGCTAGTTTTGTTCTCACGAGTGAGGGCAATGTTTATGGCTGGGGAACATTTCGAGTGAGTTTCGCCTGCTCGGTTACTATCAGGATACGTACTAATGCCAACAGAGTCCAGATGGTGAAATCGGCTTGACAAAACTCACCATGCTAGCAGGGCAGAAAAAACGAACGACACCAATACTCATATCACGGTTGAGCAATATAAAAACGCTTGCAGGAGGAGGAAACCACGTTCTTGCCCTCTCCCATACTGGAAATGTTTACAGCTGGGGCTCTGGAACTCAGGGCCAACTCGGTCGTCCAGTCCTAGACCACTATCGCCTCAATGCGCTTACACCCTCTTCGTTTGGTCTGCCCAAAGGTAGAATTGAAGCTATTTGGTGTGGGACCTACCATGCTTTCGCCCTCGACAAGGGAGGACGAGTCTTTACATGGGGCTTGAGTAACTTCGCACAGACGGGAATTGAAAGAGGGGTAGGGGAAGATAACACAATTGTGAAAAGGCCAACTGTTATTAAGAATTTAGTTGGAAAGAGGATAGTTGAAATTCAAGGAGGTCTGCATCATAGTATTGCATGTACGGAAGATGAAGAATGTTTAATTTGGGGGAGATGTGATGATTCGCAGATAGGGATTCGGCTTGAGGATTTGGACAAGAAGGCTCTTATCTTTGACGAAAGAGGAAAACCGAGGATCTTGAGCAAGCCCACCGTGGTACCTGGTAAGTATGCCATGCTTTTTTGCTTTGCAATAGCTGATTGATTGGGATAGATATCAATGCAGCATTCGTGGCAGCAGGAATAGACAATTCTTTCGCCATATCGAGAGATGGAGAAGTATACTCGTGGGGCTTCTCAGCGAGCTACCGTACTGGACAAGGAACAGAAGATTCGGTAGATGTACCCACAAAGATTGAAAACAGTGCAGTTAGAGGAAAGAAGATTACTTTTGCGGGTTGTGGAGGGCAGTTTTCGGTCCTGGCTGGACCAGCTGGATCACAGTAGATGCATTGTATAATGCCAACAGGTGCTTGAAAAGCGGCTGAATCCTTTGTATTGAAACTTATGCCGTTTTCTAAATCCTGTCCTTTCTTAGAAGCTTATAATTATGCGCTCCATCGCTCTGATATTCTCGTCCTATCCTGGTACCTCCTCGCTACTTCGAAATCGGTGATTTATAGGAAAAGCAGAGAAAGCGCTGCACCGTCGACGTCGGAAAACAGGCAATGTTGGTGCAAGACCTTACTAAAACTCAAGTCAGCTTCTAAAAATTTCTAGTTTCCAGTAGTGTTTATTTCTTTGCTTACTAGTTCTCTCTACCACCACTTCTCAGTCTTCCTAGGCCTTTTGTTCCGTGGCATCACCGTATGCGGTATGACGATGACAAGGTCGAAGTATTAGAACGTCCACTTTGATATAAACCAGAGAATAGAGAAGAAGAGATCTTCGATCATCGAAGAAGGGGGCGGAGGACGAGGTAGAACAGCAGCACGAGCAAAACATCGTGAAGTCTGGCCCCTGCATCTCCTGTGTCCTTCATAGCGATGATACTCGATGTAGAAGTTTAGAGAACAATCCGACATTATATAGGATGACATGCCCGAGGCTGTGATGCTAGAGGACTGGAGTAAGGAGACTTGAGGGGTTGCTCCGCTCCTATTTCTTGGCCCCTAAATCATTAGCAGGAAAGTGTTAGATATAGAGGAATAACGTACGAAATGAAAGGGCGACTGGTTATTGAAGTGGCGCATACTGGATATTGTGCGGTTTGGATGTTTGATGGTAGTGGTGGTGGTGTGAAAGAAAACAAAGCTGTACAGGTGCTTCACTTTACCTAGCCGAGCTAGAAAGGGGAATTGGTGGGGTCAGCTACGCTTTGGGTTGGAGATTGGAGAAACCAGTTAAGCAATTCTTGACATCTGAGGACAAAGAAATCTTGAAATTACTTGGAAAAGCTTTGAAGAAAGCGTCCTACAAGCTAAATGTTACGCTAAGTGTCAATGAGCTGAAGAAATACCTCAACACTCAAAGCGATCTCTATCTTGTGCTTTATATATAGTTTAGGTACCTGGCTATGAGTTAGGCAATTTTTGTATACTCTTAGAGGATAGTGTAGATGTATAATATATAGATTCATGGGTGCTTGTGTTCTGAGGAACAAAGATTAATTTCGGTGTGTTTCACGCCTTTAACAATAACGCAATTTCGGACTTTTGGGACAGATATAGAGAGACTTGTTGGAATTTGCTTTGTCTTGGTCAAAGTACGTTCTCGTGGTTAGAATGATTCCAGATCAATCATCCTTCTCCAAATGCTAACCAGAAGAGCAAGTTGCCATGCAAGTCAATTCCATCTCAGCCATATCCCTCAACCTCCACGAAACTTCTCCACTCCTGATAGCCAAATTTCCTAGATCCACCAAAGACAATCGTAGCATCTATCCTTACATCAGCGGGTTTCAAATGGCATGTGGTTGAGACTGACCTCCGTGGGATGGGCCATACTTCGTGTCGAAGGAGAGAAGCACTCTTATCAATCAAGGTGGCGAGCTTGTCCATGACGACCAGTTTGAAGAGGGCCAGGACTGTCAAAGCCAGGAAAGAGGTAATCCAGCAGCTGGTATGACCAGTAGAAGGCAACACCCCCTAGTAATGAGCCGATACCAAGCCCGAGAATTGCGATGCCTAAGTCTTCCATGTTGACAGACTGTGGCGGATGGTAGAGACGTTTTGCTTTTGATACGGAGGGTGCGTTTTGAAATTTGAGAGCCGCAGTAGTGTTGGAATCGGAGAGGATTGTCTAGGAGGAAGGCAGTTGTTCTGTGCTTTAGTTGGATTAGCGTTTGGGCGCGGAAGGATTTAGAAGACCTGTAGAAAGACCTCGAAGCCAATATGATTGCAAAATGGTAGTCCAATAGGAATTAGCCTAAGGCTGTTAGAGGCTTTGACACAAAATAATAGAGATGAAAAAGCATTAGCGAATCCAACGATTCTTCTGAAAGAAAGTAGGCACATTGTAGCATATTCCAATTACGGCAAACACGTATTGCCTCCTCTCATTAATTTACATGTTTAAAACTGGAAGTCTTAAGTTCTCTACATGGCCTCCTTTGACGAGATGACCATCAGCACCAATCTTGACAGCAGAACCTCTAGAGCGTGAGGAAAATGACGAGCACCAGCACTTATATGTGGAACAGGGCCATCAACCATGCTCCCTCTCAGTAGCCTATTACTATCATCCGTAGTTTTATATTTATAAGGACCGCCAGGTATTCCATCAAGAAGAGGAATTAAAGCCCCTCCTCTACCCCCGTGTCCATCACAACCAGAAGCTGGCGGGTTAGCGTCGCAGCATAGGAGAGCCCTGGCGAAAAGTATGACGGCTGCCCCGGCGATGAATATGAGGATATTGAACAGAATATCGGAAGAAGCGCAAGCGGAAAAAGCCTGAAAAGTAAGTTAGTATGAGTACTCCGTTGGAAAGAAGGAAGATGGGAGAGAGGACTTGCAGGTAAGGCCATTTGTGGCAGAAGTATGGAACATTGGTCGAGGGTGATAGGCAGGCCACGGAAGCAATCTTCGTAGTGTACGCAAGCTGGTTTGAATCGTTCTTCAAGATGGAGAGCTTGTGGGTACCAAGTTGAGTTGCAACACTCGTGCTAGAAGAGCAATTGATGCGTACCCCAGGGGCTTGACTTTGGATAGATGGCGGCTATCCCCTTTGTCAAGTAGCCACAACGTTGTTTATATGGCATTACACATCTTTCCAGAAGCTTGGACCAATTAACAATTTTGAACTGTGTGAACTGATGAAGTGTGCTCCCTCCCCTTTTAAGCTCGGCTAAATCACATGTCAAGACACCAAGGACATATGGTTGTCAGGTTGTATAACGTATTGTTTATAGCCTCTATATAGAGAGAAATGTGGCTGAATTTATAGTTATGTGATTGCAAGCCTAATAGAAGAGTCCCAAAAGTTCCTGGCTTTGAAGACAATAAGATTGTTGAAGCACAACACCATCTGTTCGCGATCTAGGATTGGCATATTTCAAGGTTGAATTTCAATATTATAAGAGGGAAATCCTTCAACCAACACGATTCCAGATATTGGCTTTGTCGTGAAGCACAAAGAACAGGTTTGGATATCTCCTGCAGCGTCCTACAGAGCCTTGTTTCTCTATAGCTGCGCTCTCTTCGATTGTCCTCTTCTGAATAAACTACATAATACTGTTGGGACCTATCGATTCGAAGTCCCCGACTCATCATACCTCCTTCTAGTCTAACAAGCCCTAATCATCTCTAACATCCGGGGTTGCCCACCCTGTCAATCTTCCGCAAATCTCAGGCCGCCCCACACACAATATTTTCTTGTTTACTTCCTCCGTCTCATCCTCCTCTTCTTCTTTTAATTTACAATCAAGTCGCCTTCTCTGCAACGTTTGCACGTACAACTTTTATCAAGCTCGTTACGCAACCCACTTGATTAATTCAGAGAAGATCTCTCTCTACCTGGTAAAGTCTACCCCTCTCGTTTCTCGATCTCAGTGCCTTAACTGCGAGTATATACCAGTCTACGCCTTGGATAGACAAGAGATTCGCCTTTACACGGTCAATATATAGATCTCTTTGCGCTCCAAAGTCCTCTCATATTCTAATTACTGTTATCACTATCTTCTTCCGTCTTCCGTTATTATATATCCCTCAAAAAGCAATAGCTAACGACACGCAAGTCTAGCAGAGATATAGCACGAACCCAAACATCGATGTGAGTAGACCCCATCCAAGCCTTGCCAATTCCTTTCAGAGGATACCTCAACATCGCATCCACAAGTTGCTTTTCAACAGCATTCGCGTATATCATACACCTCATCATTTAAGCGGAATTTACATAACTGCAATGAGCTTCTCCGAAGCATGTTTTCGATCAACACTCGCTCTCTACAGCTCTAAATACGTAAAAATCAGGCCGTATGAGAAGTATCGCACTGCCTTACTTTTCCTCTACATCCCTGTTTTCTTGAAGCCTAAAAATTGGTGGATGAATGATATACCTCCAGATTGTCACTCATAGAAGCCAAGCGGTTATGCAGGAACGGGACTTGTACAGGCATGTCTTCGCTATACACACACTTTGTCGGACTGTTGCTTCGATGCTAGCTGCGGACTGTGATTATATATGGCTATGCACACACCACGGCCCTCTACCGGAATCCCAATCGACATATCACACTATATACATCGGATAAACAGCGTGTTTGCTACTGAAGCTAGTGCTTCCACAGATTCACAAACACTAAGCATAGCCAATATACTGATCTGATTCCCGAAATTCAACAGCTAGTTGGCTGATTGGCTCTGCAGTGATATACACCTAAGCATCCACTCACTCCCTCGCCTTACCTCTACAAGCCCAGACACAGTTATTAAGTATCTGCTTGTTTTCATTACACAATATTACATGTTTGCTCTGTTTTCGTGGCAGCGAGTTGGCTCTTTTGGATGGGAGGTAGAGAGAGAGTGCAGCTAAGCGAAATACCCTCCTCTTCCTGGCTTGGCCCTTTTCTTTATCTTCTACTCATCATTAATTGATAGTTATCGGTATTTTATAACAATAGGTTGATACCTCTTTTGCCTTTATTGCGCGAAGCGCTCTAGGGAATTTTAATCTCTAAGTTTGTAGTAGCCACCACGTGGCTAATCTCAGTACTTGTATTCCTTCCAATGCTTTTACTTTCCCACAGTCCATCATGCTGTAATTGGTTGCCCTATTTAGGTCCCTTGGCTGCATTCACAATTCACATGCCTTTAATCTGTTGAACATACTTTGATGACAATTAGTAGTTTGCTACGTTGACATAGCAACTTCCAACTGAACAGTTAACCCTGTGTTTTGATTATTTTATACATTAATTGATAACTAAGATACTCATTTCAATATAAAATTCACTAATGAGGTTGCAGGAATACTTGAATTATCAGTGGTAATGGCGGAGAACATTCCGCCCGAACCTATTGTGGAAGATTGGGATGGTAGCGACCAAACCACTGTTCGTGGGTCGCCCATACTCTCGCCTTCAATCAATTCACCGCGAATGTTTGGAAACGAGATAACAAATATTGCCTCATCTTCCACCATTGCTGCTACCAACCACCAACAGGATATCCCTACAGTCGTAGTCGCCGCTCCTCAACGACCAAGACGAACCGGTCGGAGTCAAGGTGCACACCCTTCTCGTCCCCGACGTGCGCATCAAGGTGCACTTCCTATTCGCAATCGATTTCCGCATCAACAACACGGTCTTGATTCCCAAAATCTCGCTCATCCTTCCGCCAACATGGCTCACTCTAATCGCAACCTCCCGATCCCTCAATACGTTCTCGATGAGCATGCGCGATCCACTGAATCCACAGACTCGCAAGAGAGCGTGATGACCCAAGTTCCTCTGTCATACTATGAACCTGATGGTGTTATTAGCTACGAAGCCCAACCCACCTCGTCCGCTTCTCGATCATGGGGAACACAAGGCATGTCAAGCCAACATGTTGGGGCTTACGGCAGCTCTATGAGCATGAATACGAACGTGGGAACGAGCAGTCGGCAATTGGATCCCAATAGCTCACCTTACGTTCCTGGTTCGCAACAAGCCTTGGGTGTTCAGCTTTCGTCAAACCCGCAAGGCTACGGTAACGGTTACGGTGTGAACATGAACGGCAGCACGGCCATGAGCATAGTTCCTTATAGAGAACAACAAGCAGGTTATGCATCCGCTAACCAAGCTGGTATGATGAGTATGGGTATGGGCGCTCCTCTAGTTGGTGGATATGTCAATGGCCCCCCCAACCCATACGCACATTTCGGAGCCGGCATGGGTAATGGTGAGAATATGGGCTATGAGCCTGGCAACAGCAATGCTCAAGTCGGTATGAACATGATTCCCTCCAGTAACAATATGTCATATGGTGCTGGTATGGGTATGAACATGCCTTCCAATTATGGAGCTGGTGCGATTTTGGGTCCCAACAATGATTATGCTGTTAGATATAGCGGCGGATATAACAACGGTGGATACGCAGTTCAAGGAGGTGGTATGTATCACAATCCGGCAAACGTCAACCGAGGCCCTCAACCAGTCGCCGCCTACCTCCCAAAGGTGCACCCCTACTCAGTGTATAAGAATGGTGGCGCCAGTTCCAATTTGGCCACTGCTCCGGTCCAACAAGCTGTAGCTGGCAGTTCTGGTTCAGTACAGGCTCCATCCACTTCTAGTGATATCAAAAGCAGATCTTCCACTCGCGAGTCCTTCCGTGAACGATCTTCTGCTTCGGTCCACGATTCAGATGCGCACTCGAGTGTTGGCCCAACTCCGACCCCCAAAAACCAACGTTCTAGCAATCATAGCACTGAGACTCCAACACTTCGAAACCGTCGCAATCAATCTATTGATGGATCTCGAAATGGCGTTATGGCGCAATGGCTTGCAGAGCTTCCGGCTGGAGCAAATAAGCATAGGGCAACACCGCCAAAGATGTTGAATTTGTTGACTGGTGGTGGAATTGACGGTAACAAAGTTCTAGCTTCAATCAACAAGGCAGATCCATTCAGTCCTAGTTCTAATATGGAAACACCCCGCCCAGTTGCACACTACAATAATCCGTTTGTTTCATCTCCAGCATTGGCTGCTCCGGCTTTCAACCTTCCTCCATTTTGGATTCCTGGCGTGACACCTCGCAGTCAATTGTTGACACAATTGATCGGTAGTACTGACGTTCGTCGACCTACTTACGAGGAGGCCATTGACAAGAAGTTCTTCCCATTCATGGAGATCGGGCGTACTGCCAAATCGGATGAGCAACATGGTGTCATTCGAATTAGGAATGTAAGTTCACCCTTATTCCTGTCTGTTATACCCTCTAACGGAATCAAACCACAGATCCCATACAGCGTTCAACGTTCCGAGATTCTCGCTTTCCTTGGTCGCAATGCTCGTCTCATCAGTGAGTCTCAGTTCGAGCCTGTCCACATCATCATGGAGCGTGTTACTAGTAAGACTCTGGATTGTTTCGTAGAATATATTAGCTTCAACGAGGCGGTCCAAGCGGTTACACGTTTCGAAAATAATCGCATGGGAGGTCGTGCCGGTCGATTGGGCCAACGCCATGTTGAGCTTGAGTTGTCCAGCCAAGACCAATTGCTGAAGGAGCTGTTCCCCAAAGCCAAGAACGTAAAGTGGGAGAATGGAAAGCCAACCGTAATTCCTCGGGATCCAAATGATGCCAATAATTCCGGTTTCCAGGGTTTTATTAGCAAGGAGGAGTTGGTTATGTTGGTGAAGCATGTTGAGGCTCCCCAACGAGTAAGTTGCTTTCTCTTCTCGAGTTGAAATTGGTGACGCTAATATTGAAAGTCCCCCTTTTCGAAGGATTGCCCCCAACGCCCCTTCGAGTGTTTGATCTCCACTCTGCGCAAGGTAAGGCCCGAGTTCTATGTCCAGATAGTTTGGGAACCTTGGCTAACGAAAGCAGTACCCATGGTACATGGTTGATTACATCACCCTCGATGATCTCATCCAACTGCATCAGACCACTATTCGTCTTCTTGAATTGCTCAAGGACCGAATTTCAAACAATTTTGAGGATATCCACTTGACACCAATGCTGTACAAGCGTGCCTGGCTTGCAGCCCTCACTTGTCCGGGGTTCACTCCTGTCATGAAGGATGATATCAAGATTGTATGCGATATTCCTGACAAGATAGCTATTGAGCACGGTCTTCCTCAATTTGCTTCGTTCTGGCACCCGTTCTGGACCATCGCTCAGAAACCCAACATGCCCCAGGATGTGGTCCTCGTAAGTTATACCCGCGATCTCCTAAACTTCCAAAAGTTTGAAAAGGCTGATTGAAATCTAGTACTACGCCGAGCTTCTCCGTGAAGAGACCGAACATAAGCAAGAACTCAGCCTTGCTGAGAGAGCTGCCCAAGGTGACGATGCTGGATGGCCAAAGCTTTTCGGCGATATCAGAAAGCACTTCGAGTGCCCTCTCGGTTATCGTCACTCCAACCTCGCTCAAATGGCCAGTTATGAGTGGGCTGCTATCGAGAAGCTTCTCAAGCAGGCTTTGACTCCAAAGTTGACTCAATGAGCGACAAACTCATCAATGCTCTTTGCCGCCACTTGGTCACTTTCCTCCAGCTTTCCCTCCGATTCTCTGGCTTCCAAGTTGCAGCATCCGATATGAATTGGATTGCGTTGCATCTCCTTTACTCTATCACTAATTTTCCATTATGATTTGCAGCATACCAAAATCGCTTTCCATTTGAGATCTGCCTTCCTAGGTATTCTGAGTGGCGATTGCAAATTGTACCTTGCCATCGTTGCGAGGTTGTTTTCTTTCATCGGCGTTATCAACTGTGTTTTTCGAATACACTTCTGGTGGAGTTATTGCGACTAAAGGCCCGCTTTCGAGGTACCCAGACAGGAGTTGCCAGGAAGATGGCTTCATTCCTTTAAATTTGACATTGCACTTGGGTTTTAGCAGTTATGGCGAATGCCTCGGTGCTATGACCCGAGCAGTTGATTTTCTGATTTGATATGGGCTCTACGTCAAAAGACGGGTGTGATATCCTTGGGGTGGTGGTATGGATATGCGTACGAATGACAAGGGCATAATAATGACTGATGATGATGATGGGTTCAGCTAAAGCTGGTGTCTCTATACGAGACTATAGGTAGTCAATTGACTTTCTGTCCAAATCTTCATATGCATACTAATACGTGACGAAATAAGTCTGGCGAGGGCATTACGGAGAGTGAACAGTAAAGCAGGTGACAATACAGATGAAGTGAGACGGCTGGGCTGGTGGATTTGAAATGAAGCTTTCCTATGGAAAATATGCAAATAATGAAGTCGCACAACAACTGAAAGAGATAGTAAAAGCCGAAAAGCACGACGATGTCAAGAACGGTTCGGATTCAAGGTAATGTAGAGTTTTGAAGTCGGTGGTGATACTGATAAGGCTAGATGAAAGGAAGGAATGAGGTCGAAACAAACTTCGCAGGCCGTCTCGCACGGGCCTCTCCTATCAAACCCCTCCTCTCCGAACATAGCACCTCAACTACGACCATGACTTCTTCTCAAGGCCTCCCTCAATCACCAGCGCTGCCGCACTCGTTTATAGCAAAGAAGCACAGAATTCTAGAAGCCCTTGCTGTACCAGTATCTGAGTACGACGACCTATCTCCAAAAGGCAGCATCGATGTTGGGATACGAGATTTGATCGATGAGATCAATTCGCTGGAAGGATGTGTAACGACGAGTAGTTGTGCTGGGAGGGTTAGTGTATTTCTGGAAGGGAGTAAGACAGCTTCTGAAGGAGAAGAGGAAGAGGGCGAAGGAGCAAGAACAGTCGCAGGAGTCGGAGGGAAGGGCGGAGGAGGGGAATGGTTATTCGTCAGTCATGATCCGATCCCTACACGGGAGGATGGCAGGCCACTCGACAGTGTGTCATGGTGCAAAGAATTTGCAATGGAGAAGCCTTCTGATCTAAAGACTGGGCTGGCTGGGAACCGTAGAGATATAAGTAAAAAGAGGTTTGTGCATTTTAAATTTGAACCCATGGTTTGTTCCTCTACTCCTCCCCATGCCTCTGCTAACAGCATACAGATTCTTCACGTCCTAACAGCCTCGCCCCAACATGCCCAGCTAGTTCTATCAGCGGCCTTGCAAGCCGGTTTTCGAGAAAGTGGAGCGTTGAATATCACATCTTCAGGCACAGAAGCCGCTACGCCAATGGTCGGCATTCGATCCATGGGCTTGTCCCTCGAATCCTTAGTCGGTGTCTACTATAATGCCATCCCATTTTGCACTGCTACTGAATTGCAGCTTGACGATCTGGTAGCGATTGCGAATACTCGGTTTTTGGAGAATACAAAGAGGATCGAGAGGTTTAGAAACTTGTTGAAAGAGTTTATGAACGCGGATGGAATAAGTGGCACCAAGAAGAAGCAAGGAGATATTGGAGAATGGGAAGACAAAGATGCCCGCAGAGAGAGGAAAAGGGCCGAAGGGTTGAAGAAGGCTCTGGCTGCGAAGGAAGCTGGATATCAAGAGAAGCTATCAGAAGAGACTGAAGATATCCCTGACGTAGGGTGCTTAGGGATAGATACTTAAGAAAATAATTCTAATATTTAGCGCTGGCCATACTTCTTGTCTTACTTCCATCTAGAATAGTCATGTAGGTAGGTATGTCTCGTACAGGTATCTTACAACTGCAGATGCAATTCCCAGAACAAGGGTAATAATCAGCGATAGTACCAACACGGTCAAATATCTGCGACCTGAGAGACATAATAAGACGGAGAAGTAGAGCAGTTACAGAAGTATACAGGGCGACTATGAGCTACATCGGCTAGAGAGGGCATTCGACTTTTGCAGCAATATTAGAATAGACGAGGACTTTTGGGTTTTCTTATTGTCACATCGATCGTCATTGTCATCAGTATCAACCAACCTGAAACCCAAAACTTAGCCTGCATACCACTTCAATTGCGTTTAGGATCCAACCTTAAAACAGAAGTCAATTGTTCGTGCTATGTTTCGCGACTTGAACTTGTAGCTGCTGGAGGAAACGAAGTTCATTTTCAAATACACCACGTTCTTTTCCCTGCTGTCTTTTAAGTCTTTCGGTACTCCCTACTCTTGGTTGAGAAGACATTCAATTTTGACATACATCAAGCGATGAATCAATCCCGATGTATCTCCTCCGCTTCCCACGGCGTAGTGGAAAGACTTTTTGGGGCCACTCTAACAACATGTCTGTCATTCGCACCCTATTCTCTACAATCAGATCAAATCATTCTTGAATTTAAGATAAAAGCTATAAAGATAGCTCACAGTTACTAGAATGAAAAAACACGAGAAAATGAAAAACCAAAGAGTGAATCAATGTGATGAAATCCGAATACTACATTAAAAAAAAGGAGTGAATATGAAGATCCAGTAAGGTTAGCAAATGTATTAAAGTTGGCGAATTTGCCTCTAGAGTTATTTTCTCTTCCAACAGAACAAAATTATGTGAAAGAAGGAATGCAGGATATTTGCAAGAAGCAAGGCTTTAATACTCTCCATTATTTTCTATAGCGTAGTTTTAATTCGCTCTTTGCAGCTTTTCTAGATAAAACGAGGTTTTCTTAACTACAAGAAGCTGATAACTATATGGAAGAGGTCATGATTGTTTCTACAATTGCTGTCATTTCCAAATCAGTATCCCACTCCACGGCGTCTTGTCACTCCCCTGCTCTCCTACTTCACTTTCTTCATCTTGTATTAGATCTAGTTTCCGTTTCACTTTAATACTCTCTCTCTCCCCTAATCTATAATAAGTCACCTGAGTTGATATAGCAAGTAGGCAAGCTCGTCCACAAGAAAAGAAAAGGGAGGAGAAATCTTCGCCCGTTCTAAAAGAGCTTTGCTTAAAGATGGTAACCCTACCTCCCTCCCTCCCCCGCACCGCAAACATTATACCATCATATTAACATTCTCCATAGAAACTTCATCTCACACGAAGTCTACAAGAAAGTTTTTTCTAATTTGGGGCACTGTTGCTTTTTTGGTTTTAATATGTGCCTCGGGTATATTTCACGCATGTATTAGTTCATAACACACCTCTTTAAATTTCCACAAAGAAGAAATCGTCACATCCACCCCTTCCTGTATCTCCCATATATACATACATATATACAGCGTCGGATTGGCAGTTGTTAAAATATTTAAATATGTTAAGGGCCACTTGTATACCACCTTAGTTAAAAGAACTCGGGTTCTTTTTTTTCAAGTGGTAAGGCTATCTATCCTATCGCTTTGTAAGGACTATAGATATTGTTAGCTTATGAAAATATTAATTAACTATTAAAAAAAATTTGTTTAAAGGCTGGCTATAGAGGATAGAGGATGTTATGGCACCTAGGCGTGCCCAGAAATGGGTAAAACCACTGTAGGTGTCTCGCGGCAGCTATACGGCGTCGGATTGGTGGTTGTTCAATTAAGTTAAGGGCTGACGATGCCGCAGAGGTTAAGAGAACTCGGGTTGTTGTTTTTTCTTTGTTGTTTTCTGGCGCTCTAAAATATTGTTAGAGTATAAGGATATCGAATATTAATATAACATCCTTTAACCCCTATAGCTGAGCGAATTGATTTAGTAATCAACCTTCTAAATTTGCTTAAGACGGAGGAACGAAATTCATTTTATTTGGTACACGTGCACAGCTCTATATAGTTGTAAAAAGGAAATCCCGAGGGCGTAGCAGCTTTTTATTTATCATTGATAATTAATCGATTTTTTAAAACTATCCTTTTTTTCATCACGTATATCACAATACATACATCTTGCAAGCGAGGGTAATATCACAGCAGATGCCTCCGAAACTGTAGAACCCCATTCCACTTCTCATCGTCCAACTCCAGCCTAAGCTTAACCTGCCTTTTGCCCGTAACTATACATCCAACAATCAACCATTTCCCCAATACTTTACCCATTATTCCAAATATTACATCCGTATGTATCTATCTACTTCCGCACAATATCTTCCTCCTGATAACTGATATGAAATTGGGTCTCCTTCTTCACAACCACACTCCCCCTCCCGCCATCTGCCCTCTCCGACAAGGGACGCAAAATGCTCTCCTCGCTCCCCAACCCACTCCTGGCCGTCACCGTCGCCAACGAGACCCCTATGTGATCCTCATCCCCCCTACTCGGAGTCCAGCTATTCTTTCCCCTCCCACCATGCACGTACCTAGCCTCCGCACTTCCGGCCATAGTATTCGAACTGCCACGGTCCCTCGCTGTCGGCGGGAAGATGCTGGGGAGGAGAAGCGAGAGTACTGGCTTGCACATGGGGAGGCAGGCGCAGATGAGGCCGACGTTCTCTTCAATGATGGTCCAGAGGGAGGAGGCGATTTCGTACGTGGGGTCCGGGGAAGTGGAGGAGAGGTTGAGGGTCTGCATGCGGAAGATGGAGGTGAGGGTGCCGCTGGAAGTTTATCAGTACCATGTGATACATGTATACAATTCTTATAATTCTAATAACGAGGAAAGACGCGGAAAGGAGACGAGAGAAGGTGAGAGGAAGTGTGAATACATACAAAGCTCCCAGGGCAAAAACAAACATTAGCGCCGCTTTCTGGCTGACCGGTATTCGCGAGCGATACAATATCGGCATAGGCAACACGAGAATGATGACATCAGTAGCGATGCTGAAACCTGCATTCGCGTACCAATTCTTCGGAATGGATATGCAGGTCCCTGGAATTGCTTTGTTCCAGGCGCGTGGTACGGGCGTGCATTGGAATACGGAGGCAAAAAAAGTAGCAACCATGTAAGAGAGGATGATGGTGAGCATTATATAGCAGATTATGCGGAAGGAACGCTGGATGAAAATACGAAGGTAGAGGAGGAGGATGGAGGCTTTGGTTAAATTCATGGTTAGTTTGTAGAAGGCTTGGGCGACGTAGAAAAGCTGTGGGTATGTTAGCATGTTAAGCAAGTTGACTAGGTAGGTAGGCGAGTGAGAGAGAGGTTAGGGGAGATGTTGAGGGAGAGGTACTTTGAGGGTCATAAGCTTATTGTGGGGTGAGAGATTAAAAATGTGTTGGCCAAAGCCGTAGTAGCAGGACGCCATCACTGGAAGCACTATCAGTGTAGGTTTTAAAGGGTGGGCATTAATAGATAACTCACTGAGGCTTGAGACTATTAGCGAAAATGTCTGTCGAGTATGTTAGCTCTTTAAACACCAAGCACCGTTCGTTAGTCACTTACAAAAGATGCTAACACGGTCCAGTCATCAGAGCCAAATCCACCTCTGATCCTCGTTCGAGACCATATCCGGATAGCGACAAATGTTGGAGTAAGAATGAAGAAGACAATACATGGAATCTGAACCTGCAGAGCTGCACTGTCGCCTGGCTTATTTCCGTTTGCCACGGGGAGAGACATAGTGGAACTCGATATCGACCTTGGAAGAACGGCTAAGCATTTGGAGAAACAGAGATGCTAAGGTACGAGAAAGCTGCGAGTAGATGGGCATTTTAAAACCTGGCATTCAAGCCACCAGTCCATCAGTATTAGATCTACAAGACCACTTGTCTCTTCATGTTGTCATCTTTCTGTGGCGATAATTACCTATGATCAAAGGGGAACGCCTTTCTGCTGTCCAAGAGATCGACCATTGCCTTGGCAACTCTCGATATCGTAGATATTTCCTGTGGGGTAGAGACCCGTTCGACTAGGGATTCGGGACTAGTTGAGGGCGGGAAAGTTGGGAGGTTGTGATAGGATGCATTATTATGCAATGTAGAGGATGGCTTTGTATGGTACATGGTAGCCCTGGTAGCCTAGCAGCTGAGTAGCTTGAGAAGAAGCAGCAAATAGTATGTGCAACACTTTTGTAGCTAGTGCCGGGCATTTCTCCCGTGCCTGTACTTCGTTACCGTTACTCTCGATAGAAGCAGGTCTCAATAGTGTGAGCCACAAGGACGTTTTGTGTCGAATCAGAGCCGTATCATTCTCGGTTCGAATCGACTCAAAACGCCTCTAAATTTAGGCCGGCGAGTTTCCATGTAACAACGGCAGAGTAAGAATGAAAGAGGAAAAGAGAGGATAAATCTTCTGATTAGCTAGGTAAGCCCTAGACATCTAGCTTTTAGCTAAATATGAAAGGGGGAAAAAGAAGCAAAGGAAGAAAGGAGAAGAAAAAGACGCTGCGTAGGAAGAAGAAGAAAACAGTAGAGATCGCTTGTTGACAGCTCCGAGTCTCAACTCATCCATCGGGCATCACCTATCAATAGCTTCGAGCCTCGATCTCATCATCCCTTGTTGATCCAGTGTATTGGGCTTGGATGGATTTGCGGCAGAAGGATCTTGAGACGAGATGCGGTACTCGATTCCCGAGCCGCTCGGGCCTTCCCCTGGCCATGCAAATCAGACTTCAGCCCATCTCAAGCCTCACGGCATTTCCCCATGCAGGTTCAACGACATTCGTCATTAAATCCGAAGACGGATCGATTCATCACACGGGTGATTTCCCGCTGAAAGACCATATAAAACAGACAATAAACTCTATTCTTTTCCGGATGCTCTCTCTTCCTTTGTACGATAAGATCAATAACATCTCAATAGCCCTTCATCCCGCTCCGGAGCAAAAGGTCAGCTCTACCACCAAGCCAAAGCAGGGTGAACGGAAAAGCGTGTGATTGTGACCACGACTGTGTGGCATTCGATGTCTTGCTTGACTGCGACTTTGCGGATGGAGTGAGTGGCTTCGGGACGGATCTAGACAACATCAAATCGGCATTTATGCCGTGTCAAGAGACGTTGTATGTTGTATGTACTATGTACTATATTCTGCATCTTGCACTGATTACCTGGGCTTCAGGCAAACGTCGTGCAATCCCAACACCAAAACACCAGATCCTCGAATAGAGAACTAGTCCTTCTATTCAGCCCACTGTTTGATCTTCCCCCGCCTTTCGAGCTTCTTCGACTTTATTCCCGCAGTGAGCGACACCCGCTTAAGATATACTCCGCTCATCTTCCCAGCAATTGATCTGCAGGGCTTGGAATATTGACATTGCCGGTTTAATTGTGCGCCCCCCACACCCCGCTATTGCCTATGCACTATATATGGCCGAGCGTCTCACTGTCGCCATGTTTCTTTTTGAAGTCGTGAAGTGAAATCGTCGTCAAGTTGAATGAAGTAAAGAAAGGCTGGTGTTGTTCAAGGTCGGTTCTTATTGCGTATTCCCAGTGCTATTAGGCAAGAGGCAATAGCGACCATGGAAGGAGTCCTATGCCTAGGTCCCTAATGGCTACTATTTTGGAACTGAAACTTCCTTCTTACTCACAAACAAAACAAAACTGATTTCACCACACAGTACCACCACCTCAAAGATGAAGACCACTTCTATCGATATTGTTGGCCTCGGTCTTAGCTGCTTGTTCTCTCTCGTGTCATGTGACTATATTCAAACTCATCAGTAAGTAATGTTCCAACACTTCCAATACTTAGCTGGTTCTGGCCCTATAGAACTCTCCAGTCTATGATTTTTCAATCACAGCATGCTAACTTTAAACCTCCTAGCATCCCCGACGAGCTGAATGGCTCAAACTTCACCTACCCATGGCCCGTCAATATTTACCATTTCACTACTCAGCATAACCAAACTCTGGAGATGGCTTTTATGGACGTTCCACCAACTTGCGGCACATCCAATGGAAAGACAGCCGTTCTCCTCCACGGCAAGAACTTCTGCGGTCCCACGTGGGGTGCCACGGCCAGCGTCCTCGCGGATGCCGGCTATCGGGTCATCCTCCCGGACCAGGTTGGGTATTGTAAATCGTCCAAGCCAGCTAGTTACCAATTCAGCCTTCAGCAACTGGCCGAGAATACGTTAGGTCTTCTCAACACTTTGGGTGACATTGATGGTTTTACTCTCATTGGACACTCCCTAGGTGGTATGCTAGCTACTCGCTTTGCTTTGATGTAAGCTCGCCCCTCTCACTTCAATATCTAGTTACAATCACGGTAACCAATAAGCACCAGTAACGAGGCCATATAATTTGCAATCCTATTCCTTTCCCCTCCCCCTTCAACTTTCTCCAAATTTCCACATTTCCACTTGGCCAAGTAGACACTGACCCTGTAACAGGCATCCCGACAACATCACCGAGCTCGTCCTCACTAACCCCATCGGCCTCGAAGACTGGAAAGCAAAAGGCGTCCCCTACATCTCCACCGACATCTCCTGGGCCACCGAGCAAGCATCGAACTACACCTCGATCCGCGGCTACGAACAATCAACCTACTACGTCAACACCTGGTCCCCCGCGTACGACACCTGGGTCAACATGCTCCTCGCCATCTACACCGGCCCAGAATCCCTCAAGTTCACCTGGAACCAAGCCCTCGTCATCGACATGGTCCTCACGCAACCCATCGCTTATGAATTTCCCCTCCTGAAGCCCAAGACCCTCTTGCTAATCGGCGCCAACGATACCACGGCCATCGGCAAGCCGTGGAGCCCACCCACCGTGCAGGCCACGCTGGGTCACTACGACGTGCTAGGCCCCCAGGTGGCAGCCCTTATTCCGGAGTCGACGCTGGTGATGTTCCCCGGGTTGGGGCATGCGCCTATGCTGCAGGCACCTAGTAGGTATCATGCAGCGTTGATGGGGTGGTTGGCTGGAAATCTGACCGCAAGGACGAGTACGGGGTGAGGATTTGCTTGCTTGATTGTTTTATCGAATTGTGAATTGTGCATATTGTTGTGAAGGCTGTGCGGGCAATTACAGTGTAGTGCAGTACATTGGGGGGAGGCATTTGTCTGCGTGCTTGTAGAGACAGTAACGTTACATTACGTATAGACGTCTAACTAATATCATAATTTTCTTCTCTGCCATCCTCCTTTCCTGTGCTATAAAGCTGGGCAAGACTGGAATTCTACTCTCCCCCGAGTCAACTTTGTCTTACTCCCCTGGGGCTTCCGAAAAGAATATTTCTGTTCTAACAGAGACAAAACTCGAATGTGTTTTGAGTGGAATGCTATTTCTAGATTAATAACGGATGTCCCATACATAAGCAGCTATTACAATTCTCATATACAGACGTTGAGACAATTGCTAGATCAAGTCACTAACCGAAATTCATTCGAAATTTAAAAGATAAACTCTCTCTAGTTCTAGTAAAAACTAATTAACTAATTGAGTATGCATATTCTACTATATCAGCACGGCCTCTTCCTTATACAGGTACATCAGCTCGATAGCGGGGTTGACCTGGGTGAAAGAAAGGTTCCTAATTCCACGTGACAGTTGTCTAGCATCGGGCTTCCTTTAAATACGAAAATAAATATAATGTGCCGCATCTCGACGTATGAGATGAGAAGGAATACCCTGCCCAACTTGATCGATACAACATCAGGTAGAAGCTCCTGCAGACGAGATGCAGACCTGTGTGCGAAACTAGCGAGCGTACTCACAGCCCCGAAACTGGCGTTGTCATCGAAAGCGAGGATAAGATCCAGTTCGTCGATAGACAGCGGCGGTGTTCCAAAAGCAACCCAGATAAGAAGGGTTATAAGAAGCAGAAGAACTATAATAATTATGAATTGGTAGCCATGAATCTTTCGAGCCATGAGAAAGATAAGTGCAAACATAAAATTTGAAAAGATAGAATCACAAAGTGACCAAAGAAAATGTATGGGCTAGGAGATATCCCACGGTAGCGACGCTCAGAGCACAAACAGAGTGGGGGAGGGAAGCCTTGCCCCTACCCCCAAACACAGGGGAGTGACGTTGAAGATTAGCAAGTCCTGTGCTAATAGATAGCAAAATAGTAGACGCGCTTGTATCGCGACATATGGTCAACCGGCCTTGGTATATGCTGGACATCTCAATCATATCAGACGCGAAATACCAATATCGACAACTGGCTTCTGGAGATCTCCTTCAAGGGAAATTCTAACTGCAAGAGACTGGATCTTCTCCTTAATATCAAATATCAGGGTATATGCCAGCCGTACTGTGTACATCTTAGGATCGGTGGTGAGATGCGGAGTATCGTGAGCGAGATCAATATAAATCAATGCTAGTCAATCGTTGCGAGTAAGTAAAGGTGGGCTCAAAGACAGTGAGCATCTTCTCCAAAAGATTAGCAAGTATGAAGGGCTGGAAAGGCGTCCACTATGAAAGGGGAAGGAACCATTCGGATAAGGTAAATTAAATGATTCAAGGACACACCTTTAGATCTTGATTTGAAGTTTGGTAGGAAGGTTCTGAAGGAGGGTGAACGGAGGTATTTTACTACCATCCTGAAAGGTAACAGTGAAAAATCTCTCCAACAGAACTTGAAAATGTCACGAGGTGGTAGGTGTTGAGTCCCCGCTCTCCCCCGAGAAGTACAATGGATTTATCCACCACAGCTGCATCAGAGAAAACTTCCCCTGCAATAAATATGCCCTATATTCGTCTTTTGTCACTTCAAGATCCTTCAGATAGACCCAAGAAAACATATCCCTCCACCATTCGTACTCAAGCTTGCCCATATCATAAATCAACTTCGGGCCCACAACCCAATTTGCGACCTCGCCTTGTTTGATGGAATCTGTCCAGAACAACTCCTCGCGATCTCCTAAGTCTTCCGGCCGGTAAACTAAATATTCCTCTGTGCACCTCTTCTCCATACTAAGCATAACCAAAGTATATGCCCGATGCTGTTTGGGGACTTTTATCAGCTCCAGGTCCTTCATTGTCCATGTCTGGTTTTTGACTTTTCGACGGTAAGCACGTCTCTTGGTCTTGATTTTCTCTATGGAGATGCTACGCAAACTAGCGCATATTGTAGCTCGAGCAAGAGTAGTCCGCTTGTAATCATCTTGTTTCAGACGTTCAAGTTGATAGGCCTTCAGTTTCCTCTTCTCCGCTTCAGCGTGGGCTTGGCTTGCTCGACGGAAAGCTCTGAGCTTAGCTTCAAGCTTATGATGGAGACTTTGTACTATCTTAAGCCGTCGTTCAAGATCCGCAAACTGAAGTGATTCAAGTGGGCCGTTGGTGTGTTCGCTAGTCCGTTGCGCTGATGTGAGTTGAGTCTCAAGCTATGCCATCAAGGCCTGTAATAGTCCTATGAATTGGATTTGGAGCTGCTCAATGTGAGATGAAACAAGTGGCCCGCTGGTGTGTTTACGGGTTTCTAGTAATTCTTTGATCTGATTAAAGAGCTCCATCGCCTGAAGCGGGTCAAATGGACTTATCCATAATGAACTAGACGGTTGTGTTTCTACAGGCTCAGTGGACTCTTCTTTAGCTTGCGTCTGCAATGCCCGAAGCTGCCCAGTTAGGTTATGTTCATTATCCATCTTTAAGAAAGTTTTATTATCGAGTTGACGGGAGTTAAGTTGAGTTGAGACTAGAGGTTAAAGGTTGGAGGTTGGATAAATGTCGGGTCATCGCCTCGGAAAATTCGGGTCTTGCACACGGCCCGCCTTCCAAAGGCGGAGAGTTTTGGCTGTCGCTTCACTTCCTCACTTCATCTGGTTTTGTAATCAATCCAAGGTACAGTAAGCTTAGCAGATTTAGATATAAAGTTGCTTCAGATAGTTTTCTCTTTGCTCAAAGTTTTTGGATAATTGGTTATTATCTGGTCGACTGCTTTCAACTACAGCTTCCAATTTTGAACCTTCTCGGCTGGCGCTCTTCTGTACCTTACCCCACTTCAAGCTCTTACCCCTCTATTCGAATCTCAATTGCTATATTACCTCCACCAATTTTTCTCATTCAAACTGAACTTGCCTCTACCGCGAAAGACTACCTGAACCCACCGCCTCCTTGCTATATACCGACATCGCCATGGCCTCGATTATTCGCATCACTATGTTCAAAATACCATCCCCATCCAACCAAGAAAAACTTCTAGATTTATACCGCACCTTGAGTCGAACTGCTACAAAGGTATTTTCCTTCTTTTCCTCCCATTATCCTATCAACTCATTCTCTCCATGGACATTCACTTCCCTCCAAGACTTACTTACAAGCACACAATTAAACCCCAACTAACTCATCTAGGACTCCAAACCCTACATCCTCTCCCTCGTCGCCGGCAAAGCCCACGAAGACCCAATCTCGCAAGGCTACACCATAATCGCGAAATCTGAATTTAAATCCCTCGATGACATGGTATTTCAACTTTCCGCCTTTCCATCTCCCCATCTTTCCTTCCTCCTCCATCGTTTTACTCCCTTTCCTATTCCCTTTACACTTCTGGCCTTTGAGACCGGAGGTTGCACCAAGTAGAAACGAGATACAAGAGCTAACGGAAGATTTACTCCTCAGAGATATTACGAGAAAGAATGCGCTGCACACCAGGCTCTTAAAGTCGGCGCAAAGGAACTCGGAGTTCAGGGTTTGTTGACGGTTTATTATCCGCCTGAGGTGAATGCCGCTATAAGTGGTTAAGAATGAACAAGTCTCCCACTAGTTGTCCTTTTCAACAACCAGGACAGTAGCTTGAAAGGTCCTGATGAGATATACATAAATATAGTAGAAGTTTAAACCTCTACATATACTTTCCAAAAAACTCCACCACAGTCTTGTATCCCCTAATGTATTCCTCTTTCACCCTAGCATCATCCAAATCACTCCTCGCCGCCATCCACCCATGAATCTGATCCCCGAAAATTTCCACATGCTTCTCCCCCTTCAAATTCTTCTCAAACTTCTCCACATCGGCCTTGACCTCATCCTTACTCGCCAGCATAATCAGCGGGATGTTAATCTTTTCTGCCTCGGTCGGGTCCACCATTGCAGGATGACACTCCGCTGCCACACTAAACAAGGTGCCTTCTCCCGAAAGCAAACTCACGATCTTGCCTCCCCAGCAAAAGCCAATAACCGCCCACTTGTTGATCTCCGGGTATGCTTTTTTGACCTCTTCGACGTAGGACGGGATCTTGGCAGCGGTTGAGGGAGGATGGGCGACGGTGCTGAAGAAGTTGCCTAGTTTTTCTTTCTGTTCGTCGGTTTTAGGAGGGTACCAGGAGAGATCCGCTGGGTGGCCGTCGAACAAATCGGGCATAAAGACTCGGTATTTTTTGTGCTCGTGAGAGGTAGACAGGATATCCGCTCCCTGGAGGGACTGTGGGAAGTAGCCGAATATATCGAATATGAAAATTATACCAAGGTTAGATGAGGGGCCAGTGACGTCTGCGAGGTTCAAGATCAGCGATTTGGACTGGCAGGTTGTGGTGTGGGTTTGGCTCGAAATTGTAGAAGGGGGATTGATTGATAGCGGGAAAGTGAGGGGAGCATACACGTCTTCCTTCCCCCGATGGTCTCGTACTTTCCCTTCTCCTTATATCCACTCGATACAACAGGAGGGATGTTGCAGCATGCAGCACTGTGTCCGTGAAAGGGCTTATCCATGTTGATTGCGTTTCTGGAGAGGTTTCTGTGTTGATGCACCACAAGTCTGTCAATTGAAGTGGAAATCGAGGGTCGAGAAGATAAAGCTTGATAATAGAAATGAGGGGTTGGCAAGAAATCAGGCGATACGAGAAGAGAGGGATTGGCTGGGGAGCTGGATAGAGGGGTTACTAAGTGGTGATGACGTATCAGGCTCAAGTGAATGTGCAATCGGGAAGAGCATTTCCGTATCTGCATCCGGGACTTGATGCAAATAATCATTTTGCAGGAAGGTGGATGCTATTTGCTGTTTTTCCTCTGGGGATTGAGTTTGTTATCGCGGCGCGAGAGATCGGTGCAATTGGTGGCGAGTCGAAGTTCACTAGGTAATACGTCACATCAAGAAGCAATATGTATCTACCAATGTTTTTAAGAAGTGGGTGATGCATTCCCCGAAGTATCTGTCCTATATACAAGGCTTCGCGACAGACGGTGTCAACAGTAAAGACTAGTATCAACCCCTCCGTAATAAGTAAAAGCACCAAATCAACTGCGCAATCGCAAATCGGAACCCTGTGTAGACATCCCCCTATCCTTTCTATGTCTATTGAAGTAGTAATAGCCACCAGCTTCAAAATGACACCCTTTCATGAATGCCATCATACTGTGAAGCACCATCATATAACCAGTCACACCATATTTATCTATCCTCATTCTCGAAGCATGCCTCGAGATTGCACTCTGCAACTGCAATGGTTCATGCCCATAACTCCGTGTCGATGCAAATAAAAAATTGCGAAAATAAAACCCTCCAACGAACCATTGTACACTATGTAGAATGTGCACTTAGAAGATGCTGTTGACAATGTTTCCACCAATCGTGGCTCCGGCACCGAAAATGGCAGCATTACCCAGCTTCTTCCCGAACTTCTTACCCATCTCGGATCCCTTTGATGGTTTATGATCAGTAGGTTGCTCGGCGACCGCCATGGGAGGAACAGCACTGTTGTAGGGGTTGCTAGGACCTGGAGGGGGAGGGCCAGGCTGGTATTGTTGTTGCTGAGGAGCGTAATGACCACCATATTCGCCGTAGTTTTGTTTCTCGTTTGGAGGGAAGATAGGGGCGTGGTGTTCATTGGGTGTAGCAGGCAATTTGTTGACCGCTTGTTCCAGTTGAACATGGTTCACTGGAAAGACACCTGTCGCACCAGTTTTCTCGTTTCTGCCTTCCCACCATTCGGCATTGCTGAAGCTGTAGACGATGAGCGGATCGTAAGGTGCGAAGCTCATCCCGTTGCTTTCATTATCATTGTAATTGTAAAGAGCGATGGCTCGTCCGACAACAGGCCTCGTAGGGGGTGGAATATTTTGTGTACGGTTTGGCAAAGTAGGAGGTCCGGATGGCGAGTTATTGTAAGCTGGGGGAGGCTCACTGCTACTAACTCGCAGGTTGTTGAAGGCAGCCGTTGGAACGGGAGATGGGGAGGGGCCATTGCGTCCGTTAAAGCTCGACTCGTCAGGGAGCGTTCTCATGATGGTATCATAGGCATCATCGCTGATAGCGCCGTTGGACATCAAGTTCTCCAGCTCCTAGGGACCGGTTAGAGGTAGTCAGTGGCATGGTAGATGGGAGTATACATACATTCTTGATAGTCCGCAGAGAGCGGTTATTCGCGATTATTGTCTGACGCTCTGTGGGAGCCATTGAAATCGGCAAAGCTTTTGACTCTTGGAAGGCGAATTCCTGGTTGAGGCAATCAGTGCAGTGGGTATGCTTTGCGCAAGAGAACTCGGTCTTCTCCGAATAGACTAACTCGTGGATAGCGTCTCGTTCTTCGGCGTTGAAATAAATCTTGTTGTCTCTAAGAAGCTCGAGGGAGGCGGAGGCTTTGTGTGATCGCTTTTTGATGCGTGGTCCTTCACCGTCAGGGACGAGGAGGATACGATTGCCGTATGAGAACAGAGGGGCGCCAGAAGCTTGGGGCTTAGACTTCGATGTCTCACCACCTTCTGAGCTAGATTTGTCATCATCAAGGCCAACGCCACTGTCGACTCGGATGGCAAAACATTGTTGCTGCAGTATAGGCACCGTCCCACTAGGGGTCATCCCAAGCTTGGGAGTAGTATTGTGGCTAGAAGAGAGGCTGGTCGGATCGCGGCGGATGGAAAGAGGTGTGGGTATCAGATTATCGTT
Organism: Ascocoryne sarcoides NRRL 50072; assembly: GCA_000328965.1. Taxonomy (NCBI): domain Eukaryota; kingdom Fungi; phylum Ascomycota; class Leotiomycetes; order Helotiales; family Gelatinodiscaceae; genus Ascocoryne; species Ascocoryne sarcoides. Next base: position 690,091 of record KB205948.1, on the reverse strand, counting down.
ACTGATCTTCCCTTGCTGCACGGCGGCGGGCACCGTCTTGCTGCGAGTGATCCCAAGCTTGTGAGTGGTATCGCCGCCGATGAGGGGAGAAGAAGTAGCATTTCGGCGAATGGATAGAGGGGCAGGCACCAGATTCTCGTCCTTCCCTTGCTCGGGGCTCGGCGGGCTAACATTGCCATTGCCGTTGCTATTGCTATTGCCAGAGTTTGGCGTGGAGTTGGCCAAAATAGGCTTCGTCGCCAGGTTGATATAAGGTGCGTAAGGAGGAGACTTTAGGAGGGGGCTTGTGGTGGATCGGAATTGAGGACTTCCTCGCAAAGAAGGAGATATCATCGACATCGAAGCCGAGCGCGCAATCTCCTCGTTGAAGAAGAAATCAGAATTGGCGCGATACGCACCGTCGAGTACCTTGTCCAGCAATTTCTCGACGTCCACCTTTCCTTGGGCGTCAGGGTCGTCGTAGATTGGGTCGGGCTTACGCCTCATGCCCTTGATGTACTTTGCGGCCTTGAGCTTCTGGTCATCCTTGGCTTTGCTCTCTTCCTCGATAATATTGGTAATGAGAGGAGAACGTGGCAATGAATTTCTGGAAGCCATCTTGCCTGAGCCTCGTAGGCTGGCGAGGGATCCCGAATTGACCAGACGTGCTGAGGGTGAAGGCGAGTCTTTGGCGGCGGCGAGATGGGCTTCAAAGTCGGCTTGCACCTCGTTCGCCTCCGGAATGCTGATGCGCTTCTTGAACTTCTGGGCCTTGATGCTGGGAGATTTGTAGTCCGCACGGAAATGGGCTGGCCGGCCTTCAATGTCAAATTGGGGAGATTTGTCTGTGACGACAGCACTCCCTCCGGCCCCCAAGTCAACTCCGACAAGACCGAGACCAGCTGCGATCTTCTCCCTGCTCCTGGTAGGCATCATCTTGTAGCGACCTCAAATGCCTTTGAATTAGTTCAGTCTTGCCAATTTTTATTAAAGGCAATCTCGATTAACTCACACTACTTCTCTCTTCTCTCTTCTTCTCTCGTCTTCTCTCTTGGTCTTTTGCTTCCTTAGGCGCGGTTGTGGAGGCACAATCAATTGACGTTGTGGCCTTGGGAGCAAGAGGTAAAAGGGTCGAAGCCGAGTCTTCTTATACTAAATTTTTTTGGTTTACCCTGTTTGCCCTGTTTACCCTGTTTGCTCTGTTTGCCCTGTTTGCACTGTTTGCACCGTGGCCATTAGCGCCAAATTCAAAGTGAGGTTATAAAGCTGAACGCGTTCTGTCAAGTGCCTGCAAACCCATATGACCACCCGCGACGAGGCGTAAAAGAGAGTTATGTCTTGCTCGCTATTGCCAATACTCCTCTATCACTCTAGACACAGCTTAACATGCGTTCTAGATAATACCAAGTACCAAGTGGCATTCAGTGGTGGCATATATTTGCTAAGCGAGATACCGCCTCTCTACCACTTTTCGAGAATCTAGAGAAGAGGGGCAGTTACGTATCAGTAGACAAAAGCCCCTCGTGCAGATATTATAGCTTTCGAATATTAAACCTCTCAATTATGGAGAACACGAGGGAGGAGCCCTTAACGCGTGTTCTTGGGACTATCTTCGGCTATCAGCGCATTCGCCAAGCCCTTCGTGACTTCGTCTTCCACTCTCAACGATCCTTGATGCCTTTATTTTCTCCATGTTCCTACCAAATCAAAAATCTTCACTAAAATAAAGGTTTGGCAGCACTTGAGCACTATAGCCTTTGCAGCTCGTTAAGGTTCCCTAAAAAAAGGCTTTAGCCAAAGCCAAATTACTTGATATTTCACGGTTTTCTGGTTCTACTGCTTTTATTCTATCTACTGTTGGGTAGATCTTGCGTATCGCATCATCTTCGTCAAGCGTATGTTGTGAATAACCATACGTTGTGAATAACTCTTAGCTCTCTCCGCTTTATCTATTTTCATCTGTGTTTAATTCCAACCAACTCGACTTAAGTTTAGATAGTAGCATTAATGTTAACATCGTATCTCTATCTTTTGCTACACTCAAATTTCTATTATGTTTTAGACTTCCATTATCTACGTCTGGCTTAGCCAAAGCAGAGGCTTTCAAATTTTCGTCGGTTGGTGATGTGCTCAGCTCGGCATCCGGCTCGGCTCGGTAATCGGCACTGCTTCTTTTTCCGGCACTGCCCTCGGCTTCGGCTGTCCGAAGCATTTATGGTCTCTTGTATAACGCAATCATAAATTTTTACTTTGAAATGCGTCCTCCCCTATATTCTGTCGCTAACTTAGAGTCACTTTCGTCGAGTAATAGCCACTTTTGCACCTAATTAGGGGACCGGTCTTGTTAGCCTAGCTAGAGATCTACTCGGCATATCCAGCGATATCCAAGCTTATAGCATAGTGAGAGTTGACCCAGCTAGTGTCTTAACTTTTGGCCTTGGTTGGTCTATAAATTCACTGCAGACGTGTTTTTATTATTACTGGCTTGGCTTATTGGCGAATTAAATACAAATTGACTTATATAAGTTGTTAAACCTAAATTACAGCGATAGAAACCTGAATCGATAACATGTCTTTCTCTTGTTCACGAAGCCCGGTAGAAGTACAGTCTCCAAAACCTTAAGCTGTTGGAGCAAGATGCAGCATCGGGCTATTAACTCTAACTTATGATACTCTTCGATGGTTTCGTGTGCTGCCGGCAGGTGATTGAGGAGACTAGGGGTATAGTGGTCAAGGAGGCCTAAGAGTTTGGCTGAGGTGATGGTGATTGCAGTGCAGTAGGAGTGAGTAAAAGTGAACCATAGACTTGCTATCTAGCCTCTCTTCTTTCTTCTAGTTTTTGAATCTCCTTCAAGCAATGCCAAACCCCAACAATAAGTGGTGGAAAATTGTTCTCCGTGTATGAAATTGGAGTAATGACTTTCCTATTTTCGAATCTGCTACAAAATAGTCTCCTAGTCAGGCGGGTTAGGGAGAAATGGTTGGTAGGGAGGGGTATGGCTTTCTTTCTTCAAATTGTGTTGGGGTAACTCTCTTTGTCTGATGCACTGAATTCGGGAGGACTGCCTTTGCTCCTTTGAAGATTCCTCTTAGAAGCCTAGCATAATGTAGCGTTTTCGAAACAGGCTCCAAAGTACCCAAATTATTAGACTCAGTCTTCAGGTTTAGCTTCAGTTTTAAAACAGTGCAAGTATGTAGAAGTGCTACTAACTGGATCCCTTTTATATTAAGAATTACATTAGAACACAACTTTAAAACTTCCGCCGCTATGCATATGTCTCTGTGATATCCCCCAAAGCCTTGTCGAAAAAAAATAGACATGGTGGTCGTGAATCGTGAATCGTAAGTCATGCAAACTAGCTCCTCTAAAAGATATCCATTCCCATGCTAGATTCTTGTCAAGCTCAAATATACACCCCACACCAACCCTACCAGCCCCCCAATGAGCATCCTCTTCTCTGCGTCTTTCACCACCGCGAAATTCAGTAAACTAATCGCTGGCCACACCTTCCAGCCTGCGGTGATCAATGGCCAAAACTCCTCCATTGCAACATTCCAAGCTTCATTATAGCCCATCCCTTTTGTGCCAGCAAAATATAATGAGAATATTATGGTGTTAACAGCTGAACCAACTGTCTGATCTAGGATGAATTTGCATATTGTGTTTTTGAGGGAGAGTTTCGACTCTAGTATCTCGTGGGACTTTTCTTCGCGGTGGAGCTCCTTTTCATTAGATGCTGGGGAATTGAGGGGGGCAGATTTCGTGGGGACCAGGTAGGTAGTTGGGAAGGTATCTTCGAGGTAAGATTGCCTGTGCATTGTTAGATGGCTATGGGACGGACTTTCAAAATTGGGGACTTACCATAGAAAATTCGGGGGACCGCTGAGGGCTTGGAAGAGTGTGAAGATGATGACGGGTTGCCAGGATATCGTAAATGGTGCCTGCGGCCATGTTAGTGCTGGAATTGAGGCAAAAAATATAGAAGGTGAAGCTTGCATTAGATCTGTACGCGGTGAGAAATTGGGCGATGAGATTGCTTGTCGCATTGAGCATGCACCCTTGTATGGTAGAGGTTATGAGGGGCGAAGGCATTTCGAGAATCTACTGGGCCTATAACACGACCTTTCTAAAGGTTTTCGTGAGATTGGCAGGAGGTGAGGCCTTCGGTGTGCTGGTACGAGGCGGTCGAGGATACTTATCGTCGGCTTCAGTGACCTGAGGCTAGTGGACAGGGGGTTGCGCCTCTTATTTTCTATCTTCTTGACGTTTTGACTTCAAATCAGCCACAAATTTTGGAGAGAAGTTTCTTGGTAGATCAACTTCTATGAAACCGAGAGTCTTTGAAGATGCATTGAATTTTACAACATTGATATCTCCAAGGTACTTATAGCTCTAGTGGCTGTCTAATGACCATCATAATTGGGCGAGATCCAGCAGAGTCAGTACTTGACCGCTTTTCCATTCACCAAATCTGCGACATTACTCATTAAATCAATCGTAAGACGCACCTTTGGATTTGACATTCAAGTAGGTGTGGTCCCATTCCTCGAGGCCAAGGCTACACCTAGTGTCGATGTTGAAAGGGACTGAGCTGAATGGCCTGTATGCTAGTTAGTTTTGCAATCTTTTTATAAGACGTAAAGATGCGGATGACATATTAATAGCCTGAACACTCTTCAGACTACTAGGTGAGTAGACCAGGTACTTAGGTCAAAATGTAGTCAAGAGCGATGGTCATAACTTGCAGCTCTGTTCTAATCGTTATGTTCTGTTACAAAGGTTTTATTTCTAGCACGTGTTTGCAGTACTTCCTCTTCTATTTATGTTTATTCATGGATATCCCTTGACCATCTTCACTAATATCTTTTTCGAGGGCTGAAGCATCAATATAGTTTTTCTTATGCTATTTACCGTCTTTTCCCTATTCTAGCTAAAGCAAGTACGTCGTGATTGGGACCATGTGCCCCCTTCAAGCATCCAGAAATCCGCTATCAGCTCCTTCAAATTACCTACATGGGTAAGCTCATAGTTTTTGGCTTTAGAAATGCTGTCTTAGTCCTCGTCCTTGTATATATTTTATATTTCCAAATAATAAATCAATCTATCCCTATGAACCCGAGGATCGGATTTAGGTGGGGTCCGGTCAAGGCGGCTGGGGGCCGTTAAACTGCCTAAAGGACAAATCCGGCCCCAACTTTCCGAAATCCGGCAACGAAACAGGAGCTGAAGCTTCAAATTGATTGCTTCAGATCAACTTTCGCATTTTTGTTGCACGTCGCAAAATGTGAAACATGTCTGCTTTTGGAAACGCCTAAAGAAGGTTCCGAAATTCTTTGGCAAGGTGCATACCTATCTCGGTTGTGGGCGTATAATTGCCGCACGTCCAAGTCTCCGCATCTAGCTATCAGATTAGACCTGAAGCTTCAACGTTCAACCTAAAAAGCTTTGTTGCACATCTTAAATTTTGAAACAAGCCTGTCTTCGGAACACAACAAAGAAAGTCGAGACGGAGATCCGTATTGAGGCGAAGTTACATACGGACCTCCGCTCCAGGAATCGATTACTGGACGCCAACAGAGCTAATCGTCTTAATTTGACCTCGAGCAAAAGCATTGCCGTTCTTTAGAAACCCTCTTAAAGTGTATAGAGTTTGTCCAACCCTAGCACATTTCAATCTCGGAGTGTACTAAAACTCGAATAATTGACAGTGCTGGAACCATGCTCGGCCTTTCAAGGGTTCAAGGAATGAATGAAAGTACAGGATATTGTTAGAATGAACTCAACTAGAAGATGCTAGTAGCTTTACATCTAGTTTTCCTTGTTACTGAGACCTTTTCCTAAAAGAAAAAATATGAAAAATAAGTAAACATACCAAAACCCAAACTGAAAAATAGTTCACGATCTACTCACTCACATCACAGCCCACGGAAACTAACAATAACATCAAAAGTAAACCAATTTACGACAGCTTACGTATTAGACTTGTCAATTTCTATAAATATTGCTATTTTATAATAAGTATTCTATCAACGCATCATGGTATTGCAACTGTTCTAGCGTTCCCTTTGAGCCACTACTTCATCTCTAGAAATCGACATGCCGAGAGAACTTCCGGTTTTCATCCGAGGTACAAAAAAGAGATAGCTAAAAGACGCAGCTGAGATAAAGCTCCCTTCTCCAATTGCCGAACATTGCTAGTGGCGAGAATGTAGGGAACTCCAACCCTTCTCGTATACTTTTCTGTCTATCACAACATCCTAAGCAAGAGTTCCAGTCTTAACCGTCCCTTATTGTGAATATCGCCACCAAACTTCAACTCGGATGCTACGGTCATGAAGAGGGCAAGGAGTTTCTTATCAGGAGGTTATTTTCTATCCTGCGGACCGGATAACGAAAGCCAGAGCTGCAAATTGATAAGAGAAAGAGATGTACCATCAAGTTAGCAAATCGGTAATTCAACTATCTATAATCTATAGTTTCTTCTCTTTCTCTTTCATCTATGTCCACGAGCAAGAAATTCTTGCTGAAACATGGAATATGCCTCCATTGATGGCATAATAGCCACTTCACACCTCATTGAGACTGACGATATCAAATCGGCTCATCCCTCGGCTCAATCATCACCTCATTCACAGCAACATGCTCTGGTTGCTTGAGCGCATATATAATTGATGCTGCCACGTCCTCAGGATCAAGTACCTTCGCTCCCGACGGCTCGCCATACTTCTTAATCGCCTCCGCATCCGTTGACATACCCAACAGTTCCGTAGCCGTATTCCCAGGCTGGATACTAGTGACTCGTAATCCCGAGCCAGCAGTTTCAACACGCAGAGCTTGAAGCGTAGCTTCAACGAAGAATTTACTCGCTGAATATACGCCCAAGCCAGGGAAGACTTTCCGGCCGGCGTCTGAGGAGATAGCAACGATGTGTCCCCTGCCACGGGAGACCATAGAGGGTATTGTTGAAGAAAGACAATGGAGGAGACCTTTACAGTTGACGTCGACTGTGCGTTCCCATTCGTCGGTCTGCACGTTGGCCATCATTGTGAAGTACATGACGCCGGCACATGAAATCAGAATGTCGATTGGCCCAAGCTCTTTCCTCGCTGTCCCCATGAGCGAGTCGACATCTTCCTTTTTGGTAACATCTGTCTTGTGAATGATGACTTTACCCCCGCAAGTAGCAAGCCTCTTCTTAACCCCTTCAAGAGCTTCAGTGCGACGGGCAGCGAGAGCAATATGTGCGCCTTCTCTCGAGAGAGCAATTGCAACAGCGGCGCCGATACCAGATGAAGCACCAGTTATGACAGCTACGAGTCCACTCAATGGCCCTTTCACAATATCCTTGGTTGCATCGTGAGACTGGTGGTTATGTTTAGGTGGTTGTGGTAACCAGCCTCTAGCATACCAGTTACGAGAGTATGTTTCTAGCAACTTACTATCAATCTTAGGACGAACAATATCTTTCAAGGCAGGCCGAGTTGCGGTATCTTTGAGCACTGTAATACATTTCAAGAAATCGACGGTTGGCATACCGCCACGCAAGATGTCGGCAGTAAAGGCGCTATCGCCTCTGTTTGCAGAACCTCGTTTCTCGGACCAGAGTGCGACCCAGTCGTCCCATTCCAGTGGCTTTGTTAGATACCCAAGTTCGCCAAGGTTGGCAAAAAGAGCTTTAGTGTTAATGGGATTAGGATCGCCGAGGTGGAATACAAGTTGGTTGGTTTGAGTATTATTAGAAAGAGTTATAATGGCTCTACTGACGAAGTCCACTGGAGTCATTTCGGCACGCCAGCCTTCAATATCTGGAGCATACCCAAGGTGTAATGACTCAACAATTATTGCGGTAAGGAGATCCCAAGCGTTTGTAGAGCCGAAGGTGCTGTGACCGCTTATAGTGCCCGGTCGTAGTATTCTCACAGGTAATCCACGTCGACTGGCTTCGCGAACGAGCTTCTCTGCTACCCATTTTGTCTGGCCGTAACCATCTGTCAGTTTCTGCGGCACATCATCAACTTCCACTATAGAATCCTCAGACCAGCCCTCGTTGGATGGTGGCAAGACACCGTTGGTGGATATATATTGTAAAGTCGCACCGCTGTAACACGCCAGACGTATAATCTCTCTCGTGCCTGCGACATTAGCATCTCGTAATGCGGCGTAAGGATATACAAGGTTAACAGTGGCACCGGCGTGAATGATTACTTGAACTCTTGTGGCGAGATGTTCAAAAACGGCTTGCGAGAGTCCAAGTTGCTTTTGGCCTAAGTTGCCCGGAAGAACTTCAATGCGATCTAACATGGAGTCCCGCCACAATCCAAAATCGAGGAGGTTTTTACGTACTCTTGCTATCCCAGAGAAACGATCTTCTTCTGAGGGATCATCAAAGCGCACGAGGCACACTATCCGGGCTGATATCGTTTCCAGAAGGTCGCTAAGCAAGAAAGCGCCTAAGAATCCGGTCGCACCAGTCAGCAGAACTGTGCTAGCTTCGTTAAGCGAGCACATCTTGGCATTTGAAGGCTTGATATCTTCAGGAAGAATAGAATCAACACGCAAGATCGCTGGTAGATCTGCTTGTACTGCTGCGGTACGCCCGTCACGTGCGGAGCAAACAACCTCCAAATGACCCTCCAGAGTCGGGTTGACTACAAGGCGAGCTAGTGGGACGGGAAAGCCATAGGCTCTTGACAGTCTTGTTGCAAGATCTGCAAGTGACAAGGAGTGTCCGCCTAGGTCGAAAAAGTTACGTACCTTGGTGACGGAATCAAGTGACGTATTGAGAGATGCAGCCCATATCTCAGCAATAGCCTCAATGCTGATTTTGGTATCTCGCTCAGTATTTCCGTTGTTTATGATTCGAGGCTTCATTTTCCCCGGAGGAGGCAAACGTTTGAGATCGACCTTTCCAGAGACTTCATGGGTTGGCAACTCATCAAGCTCAACCCACAGAGCTGGAATCATATATTGTGCTAGACTTGACGAGAGACTTCGCCTTGCCGCGGGGCTATATCCAGATTTATCGATGATTAATGCGCTACGTTCCGTAGACTGCTCCTTTTCACGAACAATGTATGCAACCAGCTGCCGTTCGAGGCCTTCACCATGTGCAACTACAGCGCATTGGCTAACGGCTAGTTGCTCAACAATAGCATTTTCGACTTTCCCAGGCACAATAGAATAGCCTCGAACTTTGAGCATGGCTCCAACACGACCCGTGATCTCAAGAACTCCTGATGGAAGCATTCTTGCGAGGTCCCCAGTTCTATACATCCTTGCTCCCGGCGTAGGATCAAAAGGGTCCGGTAGAAAGGCTTTGTTCGTGGTGTCGGGAAGGTTGAGATACCCCCGAGCGAGAAGAGATCCGCCCACAAATAACTCTCCACCAACATTAGTCTCAACCTGCTGGCCACTTTCATCAAGGATATAAGTGTGTTTGGGATCCATAGGAGTTCCCACAGGACAGAAAGGAGACTCGGTGTCAAGCATGCCTCGGATATCCCCACAGGCAATCTCATGTGTCTCACTGGCACTGTAACAATTGAGGAGTCGTGTGTTTGGGAGCGCTTTGATAGCTCTGCGTGCTAGATCGGTGGTGACGACCTCGCCATTAAGCCACAAGGTACGCAGATTTGGAAGAGAAGCCCCAATTCGGGAGTGTCGGGAAAGTACTGCAGCCAAAAGGGTTGGCGTCATGAGAGTCTCGGTAATTCGCTTGAAAGATAAAAGTTCTACCAGGGCAACAGGATCGTAACTTGCCTCATCTGGGACGGCAACTACAGTCGCACCTCGTAGAAGCGGGCGTAGGATTTCCCAGATAAAGAAGACATTGCATGCCACACGATCACCTGGACTAAGATCGCTAAGGAGGAACCTTAGATTATATGACTGTACGGGTGCTCTGTGCGGATTTGCAATCCCTTTAGGACGACCTGTCGTTCCCGAAGAGTAGGACACAAAGGCAAGTCGTTCCAGATCGTCCTCAGGAGGCAACAGAGAAGATAATGGAGATCCATTAGCGCAAGGCTCGGGCCCATCGAGGACGATAAGTGGTATTTCAGCCTTGATCTGGTTCGTCTGAGCCGTATGTGTGATGATTACAGCTGGTTTCGCATCATCAATTACATCGGCCAGAAGACCGGGGGGGTATGCAAGCTCGAGAACAAGAAAGGCTCCCCCGGCACGAAGAGCTGCAAGACAGGCTACCACATAGTCGGCGTTGCGTCCCAAGAGCACACCAACGAGGATATCCCGACCAACCCCATAACCACGGAGGCGATAGGCAAGTGCAGCTACTTTGGAGTCTAGTTCAGCATAAGTATATATTGCACTCTCGTCTTCAAGAGCAATGGCATGGGGTGTAGCTCGCATCTGCTGGCTGATGAGAGCGGACAGGTCCTTGGTGATATCGATTACGGGTTGTTTGTGGGATTGATCATTGGGCTTTGATTCGAGAGACTGAGCTCGAATGGCAGTAGCATCTCCTCGTCCTAATTCTTTGCCATCTTCATGGTTGACATGCTCGTGACGTTGAGGGGTTGAAGTGTCCCCTTCACCAGCGCTAAGCGGCCGATCGTCCAATATGCTGGGCATGGTGGGTAACCTCGATCTATTGTGATTTTGTCAAATGATGATCTGGAAGATGCGGAAATATGGCGATCAAGGTGAGGAGGTGTGTTTTCTTGTTTGGGTAGGAGACTGCTAGCAGGTAGACTGGCATCTTATGTAAGCATGCGTGAATTATTTAACAGGAGTGGAGTGGGCTTGAAGTTCCAATCATCACAAGGTACGTGTAGGGCTTGTTTTGCCAGCCGGTATCGGTCGACGTAAATAATTGACTCTTTCTCACTCGAACGAACGTGGACAAGATGTCACGATCATCACGAATAGCCCAAATAAACCTGGAAGTTGGGCTGAGGGGCAAAAAATAAAAACGGGACCTGCATCCATCTTGGGGTAAGACAACCCTAGATTAGTGACTCAGCAATGAAGCCACAATCCGATAGATACAGGCCAATCCACCTACTTAGTCTTGTCCTGAGCTAGAGCAAGCTTGATTGCTTTATCTGTCAAAAGCAATTCTACTAACAGCTTGTTTTGTGGAGTTAGCCAACTCCCTCTTTCAAAATTAAAACGCAACGGGATCGGCCCGGGGTCGGTAATGATAACGGATAACGGGGTTCTCTCATTATTTGTTCGACTTTATTATTTAGGGAAAACGTTTAAGCTATTATAAATATATATAGAGAGAGTGCGTGAGCTTTACAAAAGTCAAAGCGTGGGTTATCGCAGCGACAAGTATATACTATAATCCAGGACAGAGAAATGCAAACCAGCAAAACAGAGCAAAACGAGTAGTAGAAAACTGTGACGGTTGCCAAGTAGTAAAAGTGCACGTTGTCTTGAGCAAGCCATGTCGATCACTCTTCAAAGAGGATCAAAAGGAGGGAGACTCTGGTAAAGACGCAAGTTTCTCCAATTCAAAATCTCCATCTCCATCCACGTTTGAACTAGAATTACCTCGATCTGCTACTGGCAGGACACGTCTTTGAAAGACCCTCTCGTCAATCTTCTGGTCAAGTTGTTGATCAGCACGACGAGCTTCTTGAATATGTTCTTCTGTCTGCATCGTTCGAATTTCGAGGGCCTTAGAAGAGTGCCTTTCCTCGCCCTCGATGTCAATTGACCGAACGGAATCTCGCTTATTTTCAATCATCCATGCGATGAGAGATTTCCCAGGTATAGGCCGAGGACTCGAGGTATCACTCCTGACACATCCATTTACCGAGTCGTTAGATATAAAACTCTCCCAATTGTCATTTTCATTAAGGATAGGAGATGAACAGGAGCGTATGCTACTAGGCCCCCAGGAAAATTCAGACCCATAAGAGCTATCGTGCTCTTGTGGATCAAGCATTGAGTAGCTTTTGAGGCTCTTAGTGCGTGAGAAAGACCGGCCTCTGTTAGGCTCTGCAACGAACTTGTTTGGCGAGACAATATAGCCAATGAAAGAGCATGCAGGATGGTCAGGTAGCAGATCCCATACCATGACTGGGACGGATAATGTGAGCAATATTGAATAGCCTTTGTAGACGCCTTCAATGTTTGCGTACTTCACAAGTGCTGGAAAATCTGCCAGCCATCGTCGACAGGCTGATACGTCAAGTTCTCCTTGGTCCCCTTCGAGTGCGAGGGAAATAAGCACATGAGGAACTCTATAATCACCACTAGGGCGACAGTCCGTCAACGGATTCACAGCTGTATCTTCGTCAAGAGCCATGGCATCAATGTATGACGTTAATCGCGGTGGAGGGAACGGTTCTCGTTCGATGGTCTTTCCAATAGCAATACTAGTTCTAAGGGAAGATATTTCGATACCAGGGGCCTTTGGGTCATTCGTGTAAACCCAATGGATTGGTGTTGAACACCACTCCAATCTCTTGCCGTCTCTGCCTCGTTCCGGGCGCTTCTGCTTCAGGACGAAAAGTACTTCGGTGTGCAACATTGCAGCAGAGAACGAAGGCTTGTTCACCCAATCTTCCAGGACCTCAATTAGATTATGCGTGAAGGAATATGGGCCCGGTGGAGGAGCTCTTGCCTCCCAGCCACAAGCCGCAATAGCCTCCATTGTCCCAGTCCCCGATCCAGCCGCAGAACTGGCTGCTGCACAGCAGTCCAACAATATTAACACATCGGAAACGGCACTTCCAAACAATATTTGTATTGCAGACCAGTCCACATACGGAGAGTCCGCAGTGCTTCTGCACCACCATTGATTTTGCCTTGCAGCATTTATTTTTCCATGGCCACCATAGTATGCAATGAACAAATTCCCTTCTTCGTCAAATTTCTGCAAGAAGTTGCAAGTCATAGTGGTGAGCTTTATTTGGGGAGAAGAGGATGGAATAAGCCATATTTCAGTATTGAACCCGTATAGCTGTTGGAAGACATCATGCAACCGGTCAATCTCGGTTTTGACTTGGAGTTCGTCCTCCTCCCATCTAATGAGGCAGACGTTGACATTGTGGTATCGAGAACGCCCTCTGTTCGGAAAAGCCCGATCTGCTGCCTTTAAAAATAAGAACCCATTTGACGAGCATGCCCTATATACATACATCTTGTAGACTCTCTCCGAATAATGATATATCAGATAGGTGATAGGTGGATCTCGACGTATCGTGAGTTGTTAGAGGAGGGGTCAATGGTATATCATACTTGATTAGTTAGTGATTATTCTCAGAGTTGGAAATTGGGAAGCTTACCATGCTGCTACTCCCAGAAGACAAAGTGTAGAATGGAGGCTCCATCTCTGCCTAAATGCCAAAGAGGTCGTAACGTAGGGAAAGAGAGCTCGTGGGGAGACGGGAAGAAATAAGGCAAAGAGTCTTGTAGTATCTAGCGGAGGCTTACCTATGCGCACATGTCTGATGAAACGAATTATGGAGGACAGAGAAGCCATTTTGTTGGCCTTCAGACTTCAGCCTTGTCGCTGTTAGGGAGTTGCTCATCTGGTCACCGAGAGGTAAGCAGTGCAAGGTTATGTATGCGTGCATAACCTGCAGACTAGGTTAGCCTTATCCGTTTGCATAACCACCACTCCACTTTTAATTAAGATAGCTTTACTTCGTAGATCAAAATCAAAGGTCAAAGTCAAAAAACGACTCAGAACTTAAATGAAATATATTTCCCTATTTTAATTTTGAAGTTATTCGAAAGAAATGTTATTGGGAGGAACCCGTTTGATGATGGCATATTCGGCGTCTTCTACCTATAAAACTAGCAAGAAAGGGGCGACTACAAATAGTGCCCAAGGGATTGGGTTGAGTAGAATCTTGTTGAATGCAACGATAAAATGAGAGATTATGGCTCTCCATCAAGAAACCTTCACCAAATTTGGAACTCTAAAGTAGATTGTCAAGTCCAAGTACAGATGTAATTGAAATGATATTGACAAAAATCTATCTAATAAAGAAAATCGTAATATTTCGACAAAAGTAAGGGAGCAGAGCCCACTACTTGAGCTTATCTATACCGCCATCTTGGGTGAAACTGCAGAACGCCAATCAGTATCTTAAAGCCACTATATTCAATCCCGAACGCCATACATGCCCATCCTAATATCATGCCTGAGATCTATCCATAAACTATTCCTCCTCGCTCTCGCTGCTCTCATTTCCAGCTTCCGCAGACGAAAGAGCTTGTTCGAGCTCTTGCTCTAGTTCAGCCTCTAGGTCAAACTCCATTTCCTCTTCGCTAGCACCTCCCGCATTGTTATTGACCGGGCTGGGTAATTTGAGGTGATCGACATCCTGATTTTGCTCGTCTTCATACTCCTCGCCTTCTGCATCTTCGTCGCTGCCATTGTCACTAGGAGCTGTCGGGAAAAGAGGTGTGGATTGGTACACAGGAGGCACAGAGTCTCCCCAGTCAATATTGAGCTCGTCGCCAGAACCGTCAGCCTTGTCCTCCTCATCCTGGGGGTCGGGTGATGGCTCGCGGACTGGAGCTGGCTTCGGCTTCTTGGCTCTTTCTTGCTTTCGTCGAGCGGGCTCTGCTTTTGGTGCTGCCTTAGGAGCAGCCTTCGCGGTTGGCGCTTTCTTCGTTGCTTTCGAGGCTCTTCTTTGTGGGGCTGTGGGCTTTGATTCAGGGCCCAGTTGCGGATATTGGGACCGCAATTCCGAGGCATTTTGATTCCATGGTGTACTAATGAGGTTCATATCAAAAGTTGAGTCGATTTGGTGTAATACATAACAGCCACCCTCCCTGACTGGGTCGAAAACGAGAACATATTGCCCGTCCCCCTTTGTTCGTTGTCCTTGATACTTATATTTGTCGGAGTTGTCGGAGTACGATAGATCATAGCTTGTAGGATCATCCTCGGAAGGCTTCAGCTGCATAGCATTCAGAGACGAATCGGAGGAAGGCTCTGCCTTATGATTATCTAGGATTGTCAGTTCTGCCCTAGATCATACGAAGGACGGTTTGTACATCGAATCCCAGAGTAGACTTCCTTTGCTGCCGCCTTTCTCAGTAACGCATCGCTCAAGACTATGGGGTATTTCCCGGTGTCAATCTCCATGGCTCCGGCTGCCATGATCGCGGTGGTTTGTGGAGGGCTGACAGTCGAAGTCGAAAGAATGTTATTTAAAGAGAGGGCTAGGATATGAATAGGGTGTCGTCAGAAGTGGAGCACAATAGGCTCGCTAATCACCCCGCACTTCGGCAAGGAGAATAGTAATTCCAAGATGAGTAATGAGATGATCCATGTTCTGTTGTGTTTATAAGTTCCAGACAGCATCCAGATTACTTTTAGCCTCTCCTCAAACCCTCTGCTCACAGAGTATGACTTCAGACTCGGTCTTATTTCGCTTCCACTAGCCATTCTTGTCTTGATAGGACATGCAGACCTAAGCATAGTCACCTACTTCTCATGATACAACTGAAATGTTCAAGCAACTGTTGAGGAGACTAGCTTGAGAGCTACTCAAGTCTCACTAGCCTAGCCCTCACATGAAATAGCCGGCCATAGAGCCTCTTAACGTGATTACACTTCACGTGTCCCGACAGAAACAGAAAGCAAATAAACCGAGGGAAAAATATTGATGTAGATTATTCTCTTTAGACTAGATGACGCGGAATTAATCTGTACGAGGTCCGGCATATAAAGCTACCTGGATTTGGCGAGTATAAAGGCTATGGAGAAAGAATTGTGCTTTTGATAGCTACTAAATGAGGCCTTCAAAATCCAAGAGGGATATAGAAAAGATTAGAGGCTGCGCTAGCGACGTTAAGGTGATATGACCACTCTTCTTCTTACGATATAAAATGGGCTATATCAACGCGATTAGTAAAGCTGTGATCATTTAGTTTAGTTTGTGAGTTTTTGAGATTTTGAGATATCTGAAGTGATCATTTCTGACTGTTTTTGTTCTTAAGAGAGAGCTAGTATTCCGCACTCAGACCAAGCGATTTCATCACTCGACATGAAGTTGTAATTTAATTTTGGTGTAGTAACTTTTCTCACTTGTATACCTGTATTATAGAGTCAATAAGTATCGAGGTCTAGGCCTAGGTCCAATTTCTCCTTCGGGCCAGGGAATTCTAGGTTTCAAGCATGCCCAGGCCTTAAAAGAAGGATTGGCTATGGTCATATCTTTCCACAACAGTGTCTTACTTGACTAATCAGTGAGGAAAGTATTGTGAGATTAGACTGTCACTGATAAATATACAACTGTTGCTGGAAGTTGCAGAAGGGACATATGATGCTGTGGAGCTTGACTGGGATATCTTCGGATGTGGAGGATAAGCATGAACTATATAAGGGAGCGGCCCGTTGCATATGTGGAATAGAGCCAGGAGACTGAATTGAAGAGGTTGATGTGATGACGCAGATGTGGTAGATCATTAAGTTGGAGCGGTATCTCTACTTTTTGCTATTTGGAAGTCTTTAAAGGGTGGCGGTGCTGGAATTGAAATACCTACCATGCTGTATGATATCGTATCTCTTCAAGGCTTACACGTGTAAGGCCGGATTGATCGGTTGCAACCAATAGTCAATATACAGTGACAATTCTCTTCTCGATTACGGCTTAGCTTTTGGTTTATAGTTTGAAGTTACGAGTTGTGGTCCGGAGGGGGGATTATCTGATTGGGCTTTCGGTAGTTTCGTCTTATGACACCAACTCCGCCACCGGGACTCGTACGCGTCCCTCTCCTGCAGCCAACATCTGAAGTGACAGATCGTTCTAACCGAAGGAGTAGTGCTGACTGTGATCTCTCTCGGAACTTTCAAACTCCCTTCTTTGCCGTACTACTCTCCGTCCGGAGAGTATCTTAATTCATATCACGTGCATTTCTGTATGCGGGCGATGCGGTGAGTTGCTGTCCTTCTTCGCTAAACGTCATTGTCGACCCCTGCCCAGCTGTATCCTGCATCGTCGAAATACCTCGCTCCACTGCCAGAATAAATTGCTTGTGCAACTCTCCAAGAAAGGCTTCGTGCCTTACGCCGCCACATATCCTGCCTCCAAAGGATCACCCTGCTTATCTTGTTCCTTCATCCTCCATTTGCTGGCCACGTCTAAACTTGGAATAAAGGTAAACGAGCCTACTATCTTCCCCGCATGGATCCTGGGAACTTGCGGTCTGATCGTGTCCCAGTTGTTTCGAGATCGCACCCTTATCACAGCTTGAAATTCCGAAGGGATTGAGCTGCCACCATGTCGGAATCTGCTGAAAGGTTAGCAGGTCCCATCCCCCTCGTGAAGCTGGCAATCGCCATTGCTAGCAGAAACTCAATGGATTTTTACTGAAAATGGCGTTATTTAGCCACAAGCGAAGCAAGTCCTCAGCCCTTGCGTATCTGCGAGATCAACGACGAGGAGTGAACGATGAAGGCGTCTCCGAAGATGGGTCGTTGGGCTCCTTGCCTATCAGTGCCGTGTCTCCCTCAACCTCGTCACTCGTGCATCACCCTTCGCTGCCTTCGAGAGGCCACGGCCCAAGACCGTCCACAGGAACTGCGGGGCTTATGAGGTCGACTTCCAATCTGCAGTCTGCGAGAGCAATACCCTCCCCCACATACCCAGTGCACTCAGCTCCATCTCATGCCGCCCTCGCAGACAAGTCGATCTCGATAGAATCTTCCGTCAGGAAATTTAGGATATTCGAGGCCTTGCGAAATGGAGATACCGCCTCGATATCAAAAGCCATTCGAGAATCAGATCCTACAAGAACGAGCATTTCGACTACGGCTTCTACATCAGGAGGGCAATTAGAGGACACTACAATATTGCATTTGGCCATACAGTGTGCGGAACTACCTGTTGTGGAATATGTCCTTTCTGATGGCGCTGGGACAATCGATATCAATGCTCGAGATAAGGAGGGAAACACGGCCCTACATTTGGCAGCATTGCAAGGAAGAGGTCAAATAGTGCGTTTGCTGCTTGAGCAGCCTGGGATCAACGACTCTATTGCAAATTACCAGGGCCGCCTCCCTCTTGATCTAGCACGCACACCAGACATCTTCCAGCAACTCCAACTTTCTCGTTCAATCTTCGTTGACGGCAAAATAAGGCAGGTGCAGGCATTGGTATCCCAAGGCGATTATAAGCGACTAGGGGAAGTACTCGAAGAACCTCGTGTGAAGACTGTCTTGGACATTAATGGGGGCGAGTTTGCGTCGGACATTAACACCATTCAGTCCGGTGGCACCTTACTTCACGAAGCTGCAAGGAAAAAGAACACTGCTTTAATTCAGGTCCTACTCCTGCATGGAGCCGATCCATTCCGCCGTGATAGAAAGGGAAAACTGCCACAAGATGTTACCAAAGACGATACTACACGAGCTATGCTTAAGAGATCTCCTGCAGCGGTCGCTGCTCAACGAGGAATCCAAGAAAAAGCTGTGCTCGGAAATGCATCACAACAGGGGGCATTAAGCGCTGCTCCAGGAGATGCTCTGGCAGGAAAGGAAGGCCGGGAAATGAAGGGTTATCTGAAGAAATGGACCAACTACCGAAAAGGCTACCAATTGCGGTGGTTTGTTCTCGAGGATGGGGTTATGAGTTACTACAAGCACCAAGATGACGCCGGGTCTGCTTGCCGTGGAGCTATCAATATGAGAATCGCAAGATTGAATATGGATCCAACCGAAAAGACCAAATTCGAGATTATTGGCAAGTCTTCCGTCAAATATCACCTGAAGGCTAATCACGAAGTTGAAGCAAAGAGATGGTTTTGGGCTCTCAACAATTCGATACAATGGACCAAAGACCAGGCAAAAGAGGAGACGAAACAGAGGCAAAGGAGTGCTGAACTTCTTAGGCAGGCAAAGGCGGAGCATATGGGAAGCGCCTCGAAAGAGTCGTCTTCTCCAGAGGCTGGGGGTGAAGCTGGAAGCATTAATGAGTTGCACCGACAGAGTTCTCAACAAAATCGATTATCTACACACAACACACCAAACAAAATATCTGCAAAGGTTGCGTTTGCAAGTGCGAGCATAGGGGATGAAGATGAAAGATCAGCATATGGATCTTACGAGCCAAGCTTCATGGGCGACCTCGCAAGAGTTCCCAGCAATGTTGGAAATGGACAAATAGATGGCGAAGATGACGAGGATTATGGTGATGATTCTAGTGATCGCGAAGCGCCAGCAACAAAGGATGCATTTGATATCACAGCTCAATCGGCCAAGATGCAATTGGACATGATGGGACAAGTAAATGCGGCCCTTCAGATTGAGCAAACCAAAAATCCTACCTTATACATTGCCGACCCGGTAGCTGTTCAGGCTGTCCAAACTTATGACTCGTCTATTCGAAATCTCAAGGGTTTGGTAGGAGATCTGCTGAAGATTTCTAAGGATAGAGATGCCTATTGGCAATATCGTCTTGACCGCGAAGCAGACATGAGACGATTATGGGAGGACAGTATGGCACAAGTTGCTCGTGAGCAAGAAATCCTGGAAGCTAGAGTGGGCGAGTCGGAAGAGAAGCGGAAATTAACTAAGCGTGCTCTTCGTGAAGTTTTGGATGGAAATATTGCGGTCGAAAGTGCGCCACTAAGTCGGGGGGATCCAGTCAAGGCTCTGGAGTTCCAGGACGCTCTTGAGCAAATATCGCTCAACACGGATGGGACAGCTCTCAGACGCAAGTCTACAGCTCGGGGTTCACTCCGTCGCAAGTCGATTCTCGCTGAAGTTGGCCCCTTGTCTGACACAGAATCAGAAGATGATGAGGAATTCTTTGATGCGGTGGATGCAGGGGAGGTGGAACTTGCTACGCTGCCGCCGTCAAGCCCTAGGCAGACCGAACCCGCAGAGCTTGAGGGAGAGGCGGTCAAGAAGCAAGGTATTGATATCAGCTCTTCATATAAGGGATACGAGGATGGCATTCGACTGAAACTGAAAATGGATGCCGACGATAGGCCCAAAATATCTCTATGGGTAAGCCCCTTAGCTCTTAATTTTTGACTAGTTACTAATATTCTTTATGCTAGGGAATTTTGAAATCTATGATTGGGAAGGATATGACCAAGATGACACTTCCAGTATCCTTCAATGAACCGACATCTTTGCTCCAGCGATGTGCAGAGGACATGGAATACGCAGATCTCCTTGATATTGCATCCGAGAGAGCGGATTCCACAGAGCGGATGGTGTATGTGGCCGCATTTGCTGCTAGCGAGTATGCCTCGACAATTGGCCGAGTAGCGAAGCCGTTCAACCCACTACTAGGTGAGACCTATGAATATGCTCGTCCCGATAAAGAATATCGCTTCTTTATCGAACAAGTTAGCCACCATCCTCCTGTTGGGGCTGCATGGGCAGAATCGCCCCGATGGACGTACTGGGGTGAGTCTGCTGTCAAGTCAAAATTCTACGGTAAATCTTTCGATGTTAACCCACTTGGTACCTGGTTTTTGAGATTGAGACCGAAGGGCGGAAAAGAAGAACTATACACTTGGAAGAAGGTAACCACTTCAGTCATTGGGATCATCACTGGCTCTCCGACAGTCGACAACTACGGTCCAATGGAAGTAAAAAACTGGAGCACTGGCGAAGTGTGCTTGCTCGATTTTAAGGCAAGAGGCTGGAAGGCATCAAGTGCATACCAGATTTCTGGTCGTGTAACGGATGTGGATGGACAGACGCGGTTTAGCCTTGGCGGGAGATGGAATAACAAACTTTATGCACGTCTTACACCAGGCTATGAGGCTCCAGTTGATGAGCCTAAGCCTGGGCAACTGAGCCACCGTGGAAGCGTCACAGATCCTGGACAAGCATTCCTGGTCTGGGAAGCAAACCCCCGACCGTCAGGCATCCCGTTCAATCTAACGTCCTTTGGTGTCACGCTCAACGACCCGAATGAGAAATTATTACCGTGGCTCCCGCCGACAGATACAAGACTCAGACCTGATCAACGGGCAATGGAAGACGGCGAGTACGATTTCGCGGCGTCGGAGAAGAGCCGCGTAGAGGAGAAGCAGAGGGCAAAACGGAGGGAGAGGGAAGCGAATGGGGAGGAGTTTGTGCCACAGTGGTTTGAGAGGGCACAGTGCGATGTTACTGGAGAGACGTACTGGAAGTTTACAGGGCAGTATTGGATGCAGCGGGAGAAGGCATTGAGCGGAGAAGGATGGAAGGATATTGAGGAGATTTTTTAAACGAGGAGCATAACATGCATTAAAAAGTCGGGGTGAGAGATCTGATACATGTGCATAAGACTGATGGATGGGGAGACGGGTATATAGGAAGAGAGGAACGAAGGACGATGCGACAATACACGAAGGGAAAGCAGCGAGACGTGAGGTGTTTTGTGTACTTACGTTCTACATTAGCGTAAATATGGAACCTAAATGAGTATGGTTTTTAAAGCGGGACTAAACATCTCTGAGCTAGATTTATGGTGGTGAGGATCATTTATAACAATTGTTTACAATAACCAAGAAGGAATTGGAGTTCTCACCATCCGCCAATAGTCATTCAAGATGGACTTAATGGATCTCATCTGATCTATATTGTTTAAAATAAAGGTTGAAAAGTATCTCCGAATGTTAGAAACGCAAGCACTACCGTACTATCTGCAATGCTTGAAATAGTAGGAGCTATATACATAAGTACTTAGTTTCTCAATTGATATATCTTTTCTCTTAGGAATTATCAAGAAGCACAACAGTAGAGCGTAGAGAAGAATATTAGGATATTAAGGTTTTTTGTTTGAAGGCGGGTACTAGAGTGTAAATATTTTCAAGACATGGGATGCAAAGCAAGAATACGGCAAAGATGAAGAAAGAATTGCATTCTTATTCCTACTATATTTATGTCTATCATCGCCTCTCTACCTTGCCCAATTCTGATCTCCATTGGCAGCAAGTCCGGCCATTAGGAAACCCCATTTCTAGTCCAATTCTCATCCACTCATAACATCATACCCTATCTCATCATGCCAGCCCCAGACCTCAATTTGTGTTTCTGCGCCAGGTATATAATCTAAATAAACTTACTATCCTTGACCGCGTACAAGTCTACATACTCATCCACCGCCATATTCTCGAGCCTGGCAGCATCATTCCCTAAATCCACCAACTCCTTGACCTTACTCTCGCTAAAGTGCGGCCCCAAATGTCTCTTATACTTTGCCAGAATCTCAGGTTTAGCCTCATCCCTCCTCAACCGATGGCCTAATGGGGCTTCCACAACTACTTCGTCCAGCACCGTCCCATCATTCAACGTCACCGTCAATGCATTCGGAATAGTCCTCATATTCTCATTATGGTAATCTGCTGTGAATTGGGGATCTTCTACGCATTTGATCTTTTGACGGAGAGACTCGACGAGAGGGGAGGTGGCGGCTTCGCCTCCATCGGTATAGTCTGTTGCTTCGAGACGACCGTAGACGAGCATGACAGAACACATATATTGAATGCAGTGATCGCGGTCGGCAAAGTTGTCCATGGGCTTAAATTGTTTGTCGATAATGCGAACGCAGGCTTCGTGGGTGCGACATGTAATCTCTTTGATATCTGCGGCGGATTTACCTTGGTCAACTAGCTGTTGGCGGATACGTTTCGCGGCTTCAATCGCGGTTTGGGAATGGAATTCGGCTTTAATTGGCTCGTTAGATTTTGTCTCATGGATGGGGTGAGGGAATGGGGAAATAAGGAGGATATATACCAGGATAAGAAACCTTGAACAAAACATTCTCCATCACATAACTTCCATAAGGTCTCTGAAACTCAAATTTGTTCCCTTTGAACAAGACATCATAAAATCCCCACACTGGCGCTGACAAGACTGTGGGAACACCAGGCTCCCCCTTCATAACCTTCAGTACCAGGTTCACCGCTCTCTGGCATGCATCACCAGCCGCCCAAGACTTCCTTGACATTGTATTTGGAGAATGTCTATAAGTCCTTAAACTCTGGCCATCAACCCAAGCTTGAGATACTGCATCTGCGGTCTGCTTCTCGGAAAGACCTAGCATCTTAGATACTACTGCTGCAGACGCAACCTTCACAAGCACAACATGGTCCAAGCCAACCTTATTGAAGGAATTTAGCAGCGCCAAGCAACCCTGGATTTCATGTGCCTTGATCATGGCCTCTAAAACCTCCTTGACCGTGATAATCTTTCCATTCCCTAACTTGCCCCCAGCACGGTTAGTTCTGGAGATCCAATCAGCAACTGCGAGAATAGCACCCAGGTTATCAGAAGGATGTCCCCATTCTGCTGCAAGCCAGCAATCGTTATAATCCAGCCATCGAATCATAGAACCAATATTGAATGCTCCATTGACAGGATCGAGTTGGAAGGGTGTGCCGGGAACCTTTGTGCCATTGGGGACAATTGTGCCTTCGACTATGGGACCAAGGAGCTTTGTACATTCTTTAAAGCGAAGGCCTTCAAGACCACAGCCTAACGTATCAAGGAACACAAATCGTGCAGTATCGAACTGCATTAATTAGCTAAACTCTTTGAAAGGGGTGGGGGGATGTACAGCAAGATCAGACTTAATAGGCGTATTATGTACATAACTCGCAATATCCTTAATCTCAGGATCATACTCCCTTACTTGCGGTGTCGCCGGCGCCTCAGACTGTAAAGAAGACATTGTTGAAAATTGTTTGTATGTAGATGCCCGTTGTTCACCGGAAATTGTTGCCCTAAGAGTCAGTGCGGGGAGAGCTCGAAGAGCTCTCGATTGGAGAGCGGGGTTGCGAAGGGTTCTAGTTGCGGTGCGGAAACTGCGATTGAGCAAAGACATGATCACCAATTGAAGTGTGAGGGGAGATTTGGGCAAGAAGAGAAGGGAATCAAGAGCTTCCTCACGGGAAGAGGAAAGCTTTCAATGCGCAAGGAAAGAACGGTGTATATCAAGGTGTTCTTGGCTGCCCTCACGACCCTCGGTACAGCCTCGGCTACGACCGGAGCTGCCATCCGATCACGTGTGCATCTCCTTTTTTGCGTTGTACCGAGGAAATACGAAGACTGAGCAGGATCTACCTATAACTTGTTCAGGTAATAGGGCTTCGCATTAAGCTTCGTCTCCGTGTCGTAGTCGAATCATTGCAAAGCAGAATTAGCTATAAATGTGCAGCTTTGTATAGGGCAACTTCGCATATAATGTCATAGGCTAGTTAGTTAAGGATTTGAATTAGAAATAGAGCGTAGAGCCGTTAACTGTATATCCAGTTGAAGAAAAAGAACAAAACATAAACAAGGTTCATTCCCTGCATTAATTTGATATGACTTTCATATACCTTGCAATTAAAAATATGAGGACTCTTAACGATAAGATTGCGTACGCATAAACCTTGGGGAAATCTACAAGGTTGAATCTGATCAGCTAGCGATTTGCTGCAAATGAGCTGACTAAAAGTCCCACCAAGACGCAATATCTCACCTCAAACCTTATTTTGATTGGTGCTTTAAATTCTATGGCGTTCATACAACAGATTTATTCAAAAGACGAAGATGATCGATTCATGCTAGGAAGGTGTTTGTAGTTGAGTTGAATTAAGAGATGGAGCGTATAAATGTATTAACAAGTGCAAAGTTCCTTAATGTTGATGTCTATATTTCCCCCTCTTTAACAGCCTATGCACATCATTTTGCTTCACTTGAATTACTCAAATGTCACGAAGCCGCAATGTAGGGTAAGTTGTATTGAATACCAAGTTTCGTAAACCCCCCTCAATGAACACCGAGTACTGTACAATCATATCGCTCACTGCCCATGCAATGATACACCCAGTAATATAAGAACTTCTATATCACAACAGACCAATCATAACATCACCCTTAACCCTGGCATACAAATCAACCTATCCTACGTCAGCACGGTCCCTCGTTCGCACATTCCACTTATCACTTAACCAAAAATCAACCTACCTCAACTTCCAAATCCAGCTCAATCTTGATACTCAAACTATCATTCATGGGCTTATACGGCCTCTCCTTAATCCTCGACTCCCTAATGGCAGCGGGCCTGTATCCTTCTGCTCGGGGTGGAATAACCCTTCCTTCGTAAACCTTTTCCAAGGCATTAGGAGTTTTTCCCTGGCTTTGGGTTTGGTTTTGCTGCTGCTGTTGGTCGACTGCCATCTTGAGAGATGTTGAGATTTAGAGGATACTGGCTTGAGGAACTGTATCAAGGGGTTTAGCGGTTGAGATTTTGTATAAGTATATGGAGCAAACCTTGAGTTGGATATTGGCAGAGTTAAGGCAATTGTTGTAGAGGGCAAGTCAACCAACTCAGCACCAAACACCCAAGTGTTTCCAAAAAATCGGAGGTGCTGAACGAAATTCTGTGAGCTTTCATGGCCTATAAATGAATCACCCAGTCTCACCCAGCCTTCCTTACTTCCCTGTTTTTGCCAGCATTATGCTAATATGCTAATATCCTGCTTTCTTCTAGCATGGCCGTAAGGCTCAAGCAATACCTAGGAATATCGTCCAATCGACATGTAGTACTAATTACATCATGACGATCTTTTTTTTACGATGAGGCTGCGAGTTGCGAAGAAGACACAAGGTGGTGGGGAAAGAGAGGGAAAACTGGTTTTGGCCGCCCCACAAGCTGGGAAAGGGGGCGCTGATCTATTTCTATTTCTATCACGTGATTCATAGCTGCCAATCACTTCTCACTACCAATCCCAATCACTCTCTTATTTGATCTAATTTGTGATAGCGATGTTTTCACACTTCTTCTTAATTGTCCTGCCAAATTTCACGCATGAAATAGAATGTTTACTTTTTTTCTGCTGTGATGACGTTCAAAGTTTCCTCTTGAAGTTAGTACAGTTTTGCCTTGAGACCTACGAAGTACTCGGAAGGTTTCTCCGAGAACTCACGCACGAGCCAGTCACACACCACTCTCACTGGTCTACACCAGAAGTTTAGAGCTTATTCACAGTGTGTATTTTGTAAGATTTTAACATATTATATTTGAATTCTCCTGGAACGTAAATACTAAACGTTTCTTAATTATAATTATGGTGGTGGCTCAAGTTAGTTTGCTGGGTAGCTATTAGATACTGCTAATTTTAATTCAGCCCGTGCCTCTTCCAACTTCGAAGTAGGCAACAACGGGCATTGTGAGCCTGAAAATTCAGTATTAGGCGCTCTACCTGCTCTAATCTCCTTATAGGTATCAACTGGTTCCTATAAATTCTCAACAAACAGCCATTCTGAGTCCCGCAGTCGACAATATGGCGAGCCTCAATACACTCCCGCCAGAGACCCTCCACCATATCGTGTCCTACCTTTCTTCAGATATATCAGACCTTCTCAATTGCAGCGTTTCTAGTCGAGCCTTGTCTGAGGTTGCTAATGCTGCGCTCTACCGAGACATCGATTTGAGTCCGGAGGTGCTATATTTTGAGGATTCCAAACCCAAGAGACAGCAGCTTCGCTTGCTACAGTCTCTTTCAGAGTACAAACTTCTACTTCTCCTACCTTCTATAACTAATTGTTTTCTGTAGCAACCCAAAACTCGGAGGCTTTGTTCGCACTGTCAAAAACTACCCTGACGGAATTATAGCCTCGGACACCCACATTGATATGCTCGTCCGCGCCGCGCATAATATGAATTGTCTATGCGAAGCATCTCTATCTTCAAATCCACTGGCAGCTCATATCATCGACAATCTACCCTTTTACTCACAGCTTACGAAACTGGAGGTTTTTGGAACCAATCCACATGATCACATCTGGAGGAAAGATTTCACATCTCTCACTTCACTCTTATGGTAGGTACAGCCACCTTTACCTGCAACAGACCGGTTCGTCCAATTTAATTATTCTCATGGCTGTGAAATTAGTTCCCACGGATCCCGAGAATTTTTCATAGCCTCCCTACTATTTGCTGGGTAGAGTCTTATGTTAACTTAACCATCAGGGGTTCTAACGTAGCCAATCAACACAATTGGGAGTGTGACCCTATTGCTCTTCTTATAAATGTAGTGGAAGCTACATGTCCTCGTTTGGTTTTACTAGCCATTTCATCAAGTAGTAGAGGAGGATCACAGTTTCCTCAGCCCTCGTCGTCAATCCTCGAAAGAGTTAAAAGATATTACAACATCCAGCCATCTGAAACATCTAAATTAAAGCATTTGCGCCATTTTGGATATAACCTAATCCAAAAAGCTTCAAATCAAACACCCGTTCTCGACTTTGTTGCGAGATAGAGGGAAACCCTCACTTCTATTGATATGCCAGCCGCGGGTAATAGCTTCAATTTTACCTTGAAAGTGTATGGACTGATTACAAATTTGAAAACCCTGACTTTAGGGGATACTGGAGTTCATGGAGATGATGACGCTTTAAAATTTATGGAAGAACTTACCAAGGGCGCTTTCGCCGCCAATATTGAACGATTTTCCATTGTGCAGAGTCATTTGCCATTTTCCGCAGAATTTGGCCAATTGTTTCATTCATGGAAAAAGTTGAAGTTTCTTCAAATTGGAGACAAAGAGAACGAGGATGGTCCATATGCTGATGATGGAAGATTTGACTTTGAAAGCTATCGAACAGTGAGGCAGGTACATTTGTCTATTGGTATCTTAGGCTAACGACACCTAGCACGTCTTAAGGTTCATCACAGCACTTCCCCCGTCAATTGAGGAGATTTACATGGAAATCAATGGTTACGATTTGCAGGCAGAAGACGACGAAGCCTTCGACCCGATTTGTAACTTTGGTCGCCCCATATTCGCAACTCTACCCCGCCTTCACACATGTGACATCCACGCATGGATCTCCAACATTGACGGAGGTCTCGGACAAATTCCCGAGAAAGCAGTCTTTTACAGACGGCTTCCCCTCGATCGATCATCCTTAGTGGATTGCCCTTCATTGTGCAATATTCTAGACAACAGGGTCAAAGAGATCTGGACCTCCCGAATGGATTGCCCCTATCAAGAGGATGATGTCCTCCTCACAAAAAGCAATCTGATCCTAGATTTGACGAAGTCATTAGAGACACAGGGATCTCAATTCCAGGCGAAGATAGAGCAGTTTGAGGGGAAGGATGCCGATGAAGTTTGGTGCGGTGGTTTCAGTTCCGATGCCCCTAGGTCGCCTTCAGAAGCATCATCCCCAGACGACGAAGATGAACTCCCTTGGCCGCTTAACCCAGCAAAATATCCTGGATTCAGAAAGAGATTCTAAACGTATTTCATCGTCGGCTATATATTTGTCATGTATAGCAGGAATAGGAAATAAGAAACCCACATCTCCGGGTTCAAGACGATATTTCTGAAGATCGCAAATGCGAATTTGTCCTTCGCGCTGGGCATTGATATCAGTATCGCTTTAAGAATAGGAATGTCCAAATGTTATAATTTACTTGCCTCTCCATCTTCTTGTGCATTACGCATTCTTCCCTTGCAGGAAACGTGACATCGACTTCTAGAATCCCGTTCCTGGTAACGCCACTTCCGGAAGCAAGATAATAGCCAGCACACAAACCAGAAACACAAACCCCAGGCGCTTTTAAACCGGCCACTCTTAGTTAGTAAATCCCCTTTAAGTTACTTTTACACCAAGTACTAAAGAGAACAAAAGCTATGGTTTCCGTTGTGCTACGGGTGCAAAAGTAAGCACCGACTAGATCAAATAGGCACAGAGTGCTATGCTTGGACCTCACTTTTAGATAGAGGCAACCAATCCATGGAACAAGCCATCTAATATGCCATACTATTCTTCTCTCATTACTAAAAACCATCTTCATCAAAATGAGCTAAACTTTGCACATACATAGACTTTACACTTTTCAACACATTAACCACCCAATTCCCTCACAAGCCGTCGTCTGTCTTCCTTAACTTTCTTCTCTTCCACCCGTCCAACCTAAAACTTCTACTCCTGTCCAACTAAAACGCCAATTCCCAATTCCCGATCCCTAAACATGCGCGTCCGTGGTATGTTTTTCGTAATACTCCAAACAGGTAAATCATCCATCCCTTCATTGCCAACATAATCACCGTCCTCGTCCTTTTTCTAGTCCATCCGGGACCAGCCCATCCATCATCCATATCTGCGCCCGTAGGCATCCTTGTCCCTCAGATTCGCTATCCATCACTCCGTAAGGCCATTCATCCAAAGGAGGGCTATTCCGCAACCTCTCATCAGCAAGATGCCCTCAAATGTATGCCACTCATTCAGATAAACATCATTAACAAACATGAATATCAAAGAACTGTGCTCGCAATAAGAGGTGGCGATGCTGGGGTCATAAATAAGACAGATGTCGCTAGTGCAAAATTGTAGAGTTCAAATGATACCAAGACATAGATCCAAACTACATCAAGGTGCATTCTCCCTCATTCTGTTTACCCACCTTTGATCGACTGATTCTCTCCCTCTGCTTCAGACCAGCTTTCGCTCCGCCCTTCTTGAGATCTTCGAGTCGTTCGCGAGCCTTAGGAAAGTTTTGGGCTAGAACCATCACAAGTTAGTTTCTCAATATTACTTTTGCTGGGGTTCTAGGGGTGAACATAGAGGAAAACATACCAGCAGCTCTCCAATACCACCTCTTCGCGTCCTCTAAATTAGCGGGTGAACCAATCCCCACCTCCGTGAAATATCCCATCGCATACTCAGCCTTTGCCAGACCCGCCATTGCTGCCTTTCTAGCCCAGAGATAAGCTTCTGTATCGCTCTGTTGTAAGACACCTTCACTACCCGTCAAGTACCAGCCACTTAAGGCAAGCTCAGATTGATGCTCCTCTTGCGCGGCAGCACGACTATACCACATAATACTCTGTCTTGGATCAATAGGACAATTGAATAGCCCATACTCAAAAGCACAACCTAATCTGAACTGCGAGAACTTGTAGCCTAGATCAGCCGCTTGTTGGAAGAGCGAGTATGCATACGCCTCGTCTCGCACTACCGAACTTTCTGGGTTCTGAGGTTGTTCGTAAAGCAAGCCCAGTTCGTGGAGGGCATGGGGATTCTCAGCGTCTGCTCGTTCAG
Organism: Ascocoryne sarcoides NRRL 50072; assembly: GCA_000328965.1. Taxonomy (NCBI): domain Eukaryota; kingdom Fungi; phylum Ascomycota; class Leotiomycetes; order Helotiales; family Gelatinodiscaceae; genus Ascocoryne; species Ascocoryne sarcoides. The sequence continues at coordinate 660,128 of KB205948.1, read as the reverse complement.
CGGCTCTTTTCAACCATCCCACTGCCTCCCGGGGGTTTTTCTGTTGACCAAGGAGCCCTTTGAGCAGAATCATACCCACCTTGTACATTGCTGGCGGATCTCCCAAAGTTGCTGCACGCTTGTACCACTGAATTGCTTTCAGCGGGTCCTTTCTTGTTCCGCCACCCTCCTCATTGCCAATTTCACAGCATACAGCCGTTCGGTAAGCCGCTGCAGCATGTCCAGCTTTAGCCGCAGATTGATACAGTGAGAATGCTTCTTTGTGGTCTGTCTCTAATCCCAGAGCGCCGCGTCCGTAGCAGTCAGCTAGGTAGAACATAGCTTCTGTGTTTTGTTGGGTAACTAATTTCTTGAGAATCTTGTGTGCATCCATGATGTACTTCTCTCGCATCTTAGTTTTTTGCCGCGGATCTAATTGTTGGACCAGGGTCTCAGATGCTTCTACCAGCTTTCGGGCCAACAACATTGCAGAAGCTTGATCATTAGGGTTGTTCCTTATAGCAGTACGAAGGTTCTCTAGTTCGTCGCTTGTCACAGGTCTCTGTTCAGCGGGAAGGGGCTGGCCTTGGCTAGCGGGAGGCTGATTAGGTGGTGGCGGTTGAGCGGGACTAATATTATTGTAATTTCGAACAGGTGGCGGTTTGTTACTTATCTGAGCAGCTACAGAATTAGGAATTAAACCAGCACGAACTGGTGGTGGGTGAGAAGGTAGGGCATCAGCATTCGGTGGCTTTCCTCCTTGGATTGGCATGGTATTGGTGCGTCCTCCAAAGCCTGGTTTCGGTCCACCTGGAAGTCCTCCAAAGCCACCAGGGCCACCACCAGGATGAGGAGCTGCCGAAGCACTCCGTGGGGGAGGCTGAAATCCAGGCTGTTGCCGAGGATCGTTGTATCCATCGTAACCTTGAGGAGGGCCTTGTCTATACTGATTGTTTCCATAACCGTTTTCAACATATCCTTGTTGGGGATACCCATTCGGCATAGGAGGCGCGTCTCCAGCCATTTCGAAAACGGCGGCCTGCGGCTGAGCGACCCTCCGCACATCCGGCTGGGACTGCACGGACTTAGCTTGAGGATAACCATTCTGCATTTGTGTAGGCATGATATGTTGATCGATGGATGCTCCTCTTCTGTAATTACCAGGCTTTATTGGAGCTGCATCGAAATCGGGCATTTCAGTTTCTGCTGATTCCGGTCTTCCTGATTGGGTATCTGGCCCATCATAATACGAGTCGTAAAAATCACTGACACTTTCCCTCGGGTCTCGATATCCTGGATCTTGTTGGTTGCCACTATTTGCATAAGGATCCATCGGAGGCGGTGCTTGATTTGCATAGGGTCGCTGTTGCGGTGGTCGAGTTCCAGAAGCAGTTGATGGTCTCGGAGCCATTCCACGTCCGATGGGGCCATTATAGGGCGCACTTGGCCCTGGACCAGCCATTGGCACTGGCATAGGTGGTTGGCGTCCCATAGGAACTGGTGCGTTATTTGGCATAGTCATACTTCTAGAAGGTGGTCCATAGCCGTCTTGCATTGGAGGCAACGCGGGCGCTGACACCGATCCTGTAACTCCATAACCTCCTCTATCCCCAGGACCCGAGTCTGGATAGCCATTTTGTTTGGGGCCTCCATATCCACCATTTGGCCCAGGAGGTCCTCTTGGCGGTTCTCTATATCCTTGTTGTTGTCCTTGGGGAGGATAGCCTCGAGGCATGCTTCTTTGGCTGTCTATTGATGGTCTGCCGTAATCTTCAGGCGCTCCTCTCCGCTGGCTATCCATAGAGGGACGTCCACGCCCATCCCCTGGGCCGCCTCGGCCTCCATGCCTATCTTGGCTCCCTTTACTACCCGCAGTTCGTGGCCGTCCTTGTGGCTGCGGCTGTCCCCCAATATCCATCATGGCCATCTTGTCTAGAATCTGCTGTTCCTCGGCTTGTGGAGTCTTCTTCTTTGCGCCCGGAAATGTCGGAAACGGATTATCCCATGCTTGGACATTTGGAGAGATGGGCGGGGTCTTCAATGGTTTTCGCATTTGTTGTGCTGTGATTCATATTAGCAGAAGATACAATGGACTTCCATCGATTACCCACATCCTGGATCAGAGGCTGGATTTCGGTCTATAGGCGCGGGTCTGCCTCCTCTGCCTGGGCCAGCATTTGGAGGATATCCTCGTCCCTGGCCACGTTGATCATATCCTCCTCTTCCACCATCAGGTGGAGGTCTTTGCATCGGGGCCCCCCTCCCACCTCCCCTTGGTTGAGGCATCCCACCACCACCTCGGTCATTTCCATAATATTCCTGCTGGGGAGGATAGCTCTGGTTTTGTGGGGGATACCCATTCCCTCTGCCACCTCCATTCGCATCTTGATATCCCGCATTGTAATCCTGAGTGTACCCATCGTTATAACCATCATTCCCATACTGCTCTCGAGGGTACTCGTCGTATTGTTGCGGGGGATACTGCTGCTGGGGCGCCGGTTGCTGAGCATAACCTTGCGGCGGACCTGGACGTTGGGCAGCCTTCCCATTGTAGGGACGCTGAGGTGGTTGATAGTAACCTTGCTCGTAAGCCATGTTGATCCGCTCTCGGTTTCGGTTCCAAGACTGTTAAGCCACGAGCAATCGTCGTCGCGTCTTCTTATCTCTGAATGACTTCTTGTATTTGCTGTGCCTGTGGCTTGCGCGCCATGAACGGGAGCACAGATGGGAATGGTGTACAGATATGACTACTCCTGCGAAAGGTGCGAGTCCATTCGTCTGAGGCGGGTCCGGGGTGGCGTTCTGCGGCTGAAGGATCAAACGTTTCGAAGGCGAATGCTGCGGTTTTAAAGGAATGTTATTGATTTGCCGGGCATAAGAGAAGGAGGCTCTGCACAGATCGTGTTTATTTTCGATGTTCTGAAGGAGCGTGTTGCAGCAGTCAGGCGTGTAGCGCTCAGGGGCGGAGTGATGGATGGAAGCGCTTTGTTGGTTGGAGAGGCGAGGGTTGTTTGTTGATGTTGCAGTTCTCTTATTTTTGGTGGTTTCTGGACGACCCCAACAAATACTTTCGTACACACAGTCTCATACCGCCAAAATTAAAACTCGAAGCCGTCACATATACAGTCGCTTTGACTTCGGCATTGGATATTACTCCGTAATCTTATTTCACTTTATTGAAGCATTGAACGCGATCCCCGCCGTCGGAGGTCTGCTGGCGTCTCAAAAGTAGCCAGGATGCTGTGCAGGTCAGGGACAGTCGGATAGCAATTGGACGGTATAGCACTTTTGCGGGAACTTGTGGATTCCGGGGCAGAGCAGAGACCGAGAGACATCACCGGCGCAGATATGCCGTTGGGTACGCATCTTATGACCGCTACTCTGTCCGTATACGAAATACGAAGGGCATAGCTCGAGGTCATCATGGTCATAACGTTCGACGGCTGGATACCACTGGATGGACATGAAAGACATCAGCTGCCAAGGAGCAGCAGCTTGGCAGTTCCAGAGGTGGATAAGTTCGGTCAAATGCACCAAAGAGTCGAACCCATCCAACCCGGAATTTAATCGTTTCTGACCCAGAATCTCCAAAGTAGAAGTAGAAATAGAAATAGAGACGGTCGATCCAACAAGTAGTCCGGCTCGGTAGCTCTCCTCGTCTCAAACCCCCTTTAAGCCCCATCCTATGTTTAAAACAAATCTCATAAATGACTAACTATAGTTATGAAGGGTTGCTAGGCGCAGTTAAACTTCTCCTTCAGAATATGTCGATCTTATAGAAGTATCAACAACCAACCCCACCAGGGAAGCTCAGCCACAATGCCTATGCCACATCACGCGCCACAGCACACCACACACAGATCTTATCGATAACCGTATTCGCGTACAGCCGAACTCGAGATTGTTATCATCGTCACGACTTCGGTTTGCCACGGCCCGGCGTGAAGCTTGAGTAGAGCGAACCATACTCAATCCCATTGCCCTTCTCCCACCACTCTACGCCCTTCTTCCCTACTCCCCCCAAGATGGCTCCCAAACCAATTCCTTGGGCTATGTACGGCAAAATGATAGCAGCGTTCGTTACCTTCCCCCCCTCCTCAAAGAACTCAATACTAAAACAAACCCCAGCTTTGCCGTCTGCACCATCGGCGGTCCAGCCCTAGTCTACTACGTCCAACCCACCGAAGAAGAGCTATTCCTGAAATACAACCCGGAGCTGCAAAAGAGGAGTCTAGAAAACCGCCAAGGGAAGCAGGAGGACTTTGACAATTTTGTCACTAGGTTAAAACAGTACTCCAAGACGAATAGGCCCAGTATGTTATGATTGCATCTCTGCCGGAAGAGCTGAGTTGGATCAGAGGACAGGCATAAGAGGGGATAGGTGCTAATTGTTGAAATAGTTTGGGATGAAGCGGCGCTAGATGAGACGAGGCTAAGAGAAGGGAGAATTGCAGAAAAGACGAGACTGATGGAAGAATACCAGGCAAGGAAAAAAGGAATCCAGAAGACAGAGATTAAAGATGTCCCTAGTGGGAGCTTATAATTGTGTTGATGGGAGCAATATCAAAGTATAATGTGGGGCAGTGATGTATTATAAATGGCGTTGGTAGGATTGGTCGGTGGGATGATTTGAATATCCTCTCTGGAGTACGAACTTTGTGGGGGCATGTTTTCAAGCCTCAGTTGGGCTCATGTGCATCTTGGTTAAGGCGTGAACTTATGTATTGGAGAAGTCCTTCATTCAGCCAATGAAGTCCGGGCCGCACTGTGGATTTTCGACTCAGGCCAGCCATGATGAATTGCAAATAAAATCGATTGATCGAATAGTATCTTATAATACAGAGCTCTAATCTCTCGTCTCTAAAACCAGATCTCCACCGCCCATCAACTTGGTCTGCAAAGCCATGAAAACATGGTACTATCTAGAGTATCCCCGCATTTCATTATCAAAACCTCTGCACTTCTCCTGTTATTCGGTTCCTCTCCAAGGCTCAGATTCTCAGACTTGATGGCAAACAAATCCTCTACTTCTTGACCGCATCGACGACGTCATTCTTCAATCCCTCCGCGCTCTCAACGACGCTATCCTTTGCTGCTTCGATCTGGCTACCGGCAGTCTTGCCCTTTTGGCTATAGTTATACGCTACGATGCGGGAAACTTGTATAACGCCAACAATACCGAGACAGAAGTTTACACTTGCGAGGCTATTTTTCCATTGTTAGTGTGTTGATATTAGGAGGGTGGTTTGATGTAGTGTAAGGTTGGGAAGGAGAGCTGGAATGGGAAACTAAGGAGAATTGGGAAACAAACAGAACGTTACGAGGCTTGATGATCATGCACCATCTGGTCCAGATTGCGCCGGTAGCTGTAAGAGCTACATTTTGGGTGAGGGAGAGCTTTTCGGCAGGGCGGTAAAAATCGGAGATTCCAGCGAGGACAAGCGCCCACTACATCATGGTGTGTTAACTCTTGCTTCTGGAAAATGTGTTTTTTTGGCACGCCGGGGAGGGTTGTAGAGGTTCGGCGCAACTATATGCAGGGTTGTGGAGTTGATACCGGAAATCGGAGGTGGGGTTTGAGTCAGATTGGAAGATATACCTTCATAACAGGAGCCCTATTTAATACAATTTAGCATTCGCTCCTTGCCACTCGAGTGTCATTTGATGCGGATATATTTCCGCATACTTCGACAAGCAATTGAGAGCCTACCAGAAATGTACTGTCTTCAACCCGATCGGACTATCCCACATCCTCTTAAAGTAGTTCTTCTCCGTAGCTGGCGCTGCTGTACTCTGCCATCTTCTCCCGAACCTCATCCTGCTCGCTCGGAATGCCTGGCCTTGTGCCTGCGACGTAAAGAAGCCATTTCGGAGGGTTGGGCGCGCTGCGCGAAAGATAGTGCTTGAGGGAGGCATTGCGACTGTTTCTCTCTTTCAACTACCTTGGAATAATCGATCTGCGGTCAATTAATCCAGATAATCTATTAAGGCGAGGTAGAGTGGAAAGTCAGATTGAACAAAGAACGTTGGCAAGATGAGTGAGTCCCTTGGGTAATATGGATAAGTGATAAATACTCCGTAACTTCTTCGGGGGGTATCGGAATTTCGGCGTTACTATAACTCCGGTGGCCTGCATGTGTTTTAGCGGTACTTCCTACGTAGAGCTTCCTCACGACAGCCAGACCTCATTATTTTAAGATTTTAGAGACCAATTGATTCATAACATTACGTCGTGGAGATAGCCAACATGTCTGGCAAATACGTCTTTGCGCAGACGCTGAAAGAGGTGCGGTTTTTGTTCTGCCAGACTGGGGAGCATAGCAGTGGTACTAGGTGAGTTTCAAAGTCTTCTATACGCTTTGGGGGGGTTTGGGCCAATTGAAGAGTCGCCAGGTTAGATCGGGCTATATGACATTGTTTAGATCATGGCTAATTCAATTAATGCGTCTAGATCCTTTCTCGCACGGGCATACCCCACCATGAAGAAGAACAACCCAAACATACCTATCATGCTTCGGGAAGCGGCTGGTACACAGCCTAGAGTCTATGCTCGATACGGTCGGTTCAGCCTTGCCCTCTGCATGCTGTAGTTTGGCGGAGTGATTGGGCTATGAGCGCTGATAGATTATGTCTAGAGTTTGGCAAAGAGAAGAGCGAATCGTTAGCTGGTAAGCTGCAAAGCATTCAACGGCACCATATGGTATATTGATCCCAATAGGGCTATCGGATAAGGAAATTGAGACCAAGGTCACGGAATTAGTGAAAACTGGGATTACGAATTGAGTACAATGGAAGGCGAGCTAGATTGGGTGTATATATTGCGTTGGGGTATCGGGTAACGGGATCAATACAAGCAGTTTCCGAAGGCTAATATAGCCGCCATAAACACTCTCAGTCCATTACCTCCTTGTTACCTCTGATTATTACGTTGGCTTCCAACTCAAACATCTTACGCTCTCGTTAGCATATCTTTTTCAAATGCGAATGCGGCAAATTCAGAGAAAAGACAGCCAAAATCTTAACAACATCGTTCATCATGTATAACCACATATCTGTCTCTAGAGTTCCTAATAATTTCTATACTTTTTTATCTTTCCCGTACAGCTGAACCTAGAATCCGCCCCGAGTGTTATGACTTCCCCACCCTTTCCCGTTAGCCTTTTGCGCGGGAGGCGAATTGTTGGGTAGGGTAAGAAATCATACCCATAGCCTCTGGATGCAAGCATGGCACTGCGATCCTGTTTGGAGAAATCGCTCCCAGCGATCTCTAGAATAGCGATGATACCCTCGAAATTAGAATGAAAGGGCAGTGCGGCTTTCCAGATCTTGGTGCGGACTTCGATGGGAAGGTGGGAGAACTTGGGGAATGCCGTTGCTGGCATCGATGGAAATTTATCTGGATTGTTAGCCTGACATCATTTTAAAGCTTATTTTCTAGAATATACATACGAGAATCCGATGACAGACATACATCTCTCTGATTTGTAGCTCTTGCCCCTATTATTATAGCCACTGCTTTCCTTGCTGACGTTGCACCTGCCGCTATTGTAACCGCCAATGACTGTTCTCTCGCTGGACATCCATGGTTCATCCCGTGCCATGTATTAATTCGTATCCTACTGGTAACGCGGTGTTATACATTCAAATTTTACTTCAAGGTTTGAGGTTTTATACACGCGAGGTTTGAAGGCTTAGCAAAGAGAAGTGTGCTATTAGTGTTAGGTGAAGAGAATAAGCTTGATCATTAGATTAAGAGAATAAGCTTAAAGCTCTAAATTGTTGAGATTTTAGGGCGAAATGTTTCTGATCAAGAATATGCTGGCCAAGCGCTTCTCTAGTATCGCTACCTCTTACAAAGGTCCTAAAATGTTAGTGCCCGTTGAGTAGTAGCTAGCGAGTGGATTTTCAACACAGGTGATTATAATGCCCAACAAGCTAAGTAAGATTGAATGGTAGGCGAGTTTCTCAAAACTGTTTGTCATAGCCGGCTATAACTTTTATATTACTCGAGCTCTGCTCATTACTAATTTCCCATATTAACATGCACTACTAGTAGCCTTTTCAAATCGATACCTACTCTAGTTTCTTTCCCTCACAACTCTAAGCTTAAATTGACAGATTGGGGTCTACATTATTTAACATTTACCTTAAAAAGTTAAATTTGCAAGCTTGTTAAAGCTTGAGGGACCTCCATCTCGCTTACTCGCTCTAGTTCAGTATACTAGCCGTGTAAAGACTACTGCATCTATTGAAGAATCCAAATTAACTTCCCAGGGAACCATTGCTATAGAATAGCGTCGTCCCATTCTTTTATGCCTCGCGTCTCTCAACTCTTGTCTTCCCTAAAGTGTTTTTTTCATAGAATATGCCCAGTCTAACTTAGAATCTCGCAGTGCAATCACTAGCTTTCCTATAACAAGCCGGAACTATATGCCTTAACTCACTCCCTCCTCCCCTCCACCCAAAGAAGAGATGAAGAGAAGGCAAGAGAAGCGAAAGGCAAGTAAGCTCTGAGAAATTCCAAAGTTCATTCGGAACGGAGTGATAACGAGCTATAAGCCCAGTCCTGTATTATATATATTCCATGGCCGGATCTGGGTTGGTTTATCACAAACTAACAAATGGCTACGCTGGTCCCATCACACTCTCTTATACAAACCGATAAAAAAGACAGCGCTCTCCCCCTTTTCGTCTATGTGTGCCTAGCATTAAGGGCAGGGGCGAGAATTGTTTTGCCGCGTTTTTTGATATATATTGTCCTGTACAGGTTGCTGCTAGCGCCCGCCCTTTACCTTTTACACTCTTCCTCGGCTCTTTCCCCTCGTCGTCGTTCTTCTCTCGCTCTTCTACTTACTCCTCGCTGACTTCTGGAATTACAATGTTTGGATTGCGGTAAACCACAAGATCGGAAAGACTAATCAAAAGGAAGAAAACATAGATAGGTACTGCACGAGAGATGAAACGGAAATCCTGCTTTTGACACGCTACTACCTGAGCTCCTCCGAGGAAGGAGAGAAAGATCATTCACGGTAACTTCGGAACTACGAAACGGAAAACTAGCAAGGATAATGTAGCAAAGCATGGGATTTCTTCCCTCGATTATCTACGGTATCTATCTCCATCTAGGTAACAACGCCATGCTGTGTTCAATTTTCGCCTCCATGCAAATTGTATTTGTCATTATCATCATCATTGGCCATTCACCATGCCATATGCCACGCAACGCTCATAGCTTCTCCAAGACCGACTCAGCACTGCTGACGGTGAGGGAGTTCATTGAGGGCTCCTGTGCTGCGTATGTAATCTTTCCGTGGTCGATAACCAGGGCGTAACGAGCGGTGCGTTCTTGGAGGGTCCAGCCAATCTTCTTTGAGAAAGCGATGTTATCGTCACTGAGGAAGAGCTGCGGGATAGGATATTAGCCAGTGTACAGCGCCAGAATGTTAAGATACTTGGTCCGTAGATCTGCCAAGGGTATAGCAGAAGTGGGAAATGTAAATTGAACTTACAATCTCATCGTTCTTAACGTTGTTGGCCTTGGCCCAGGCACTCATGACATATGCATCGTTGTATGAGATGACAGTCACAATATCAACACCCTTCGCCTTGAAGTCTGGGAGGTGCTTGATGTAGCCGGGAAGATGTGCTGCGCTACAGGTGGGGGTGAAAGCACCTGGAAGGGAGAAGAGGACAACCTTCTTGTCGGCCCATTCTGCAAGTAGATATCTGCGTCAGCTGTTGATCATGGAATAGTGCCGTGAGGCGATAGCGGGGTAAGTCAAGGAGTAGGGTGATGATGGAAAATGTCGAATTTGACAGGAAAGGGAAGAAGGAATGCACCAACCTTTGCTAGCATTGTAGGTGATGGGGATACCACAGGCAGTGATGTCTGACTTCTCGGGTGTGTATGGGATGTAGGTGAACTTGGTCCCTTCGGGGAAGCTGTCGCCGACCTTAATTGATGCCATTTTGATACCTGAAATTGCTGCTCTGACGAGGGATGGTCTCATAAAGAGGTGATGCGGAAAAAGGGGGGTTGATTGAAGTGAGTGAGTATTGTTTTGCGTGAAGTTGATGTTTGTGAAGATTGTGAAATGTTGAAAGATTTGGCGGGACCTGGATCTTATAAGTACAACGCTAAAGGTGGGGGTCGCGGAAACCCTGTCGGGCGTCCAGACTCGGCCTTGGTACCTGAATTAGTAAGTTGGCAAAAGTGGCTCCACGAAAGCGATAAACGATTCGATATCGAGGCCGATGACTCGTTGTTCGAGCTCGGTTTGACTTGTGAATTCATGCCATTTAGACAGTGCGATGGGCTGCCGATCGGGACAGGGACTTATTTGCATTGCCATCCTAGCGTGCTCGGCCCGGGGCCCGGGTAGAGTCCGGAAGCCTTCATGCTCGACACACTGCGTTTCCTTGTGCTCGGATATCCATTCGAGTTGAGCTGTGATTCTACGAGTAGAGATATCGTGGCCTCGATTGCCACTTTACGCCATAGAAATGGAAATAGAAGTGGTTGTTGCCCACGCCCGCTGGCTATCGACTCTTGATGTGTAGGGCCAGATATCGGCTTAACCGGATCCTTTGCCTTTGTGCCTCTCGCTGTTGGTGTTGTCTTGTGAGTTTCGAGGTTTCTAAGTCACGGCACGGCTCAACAAAGACATTGCTGCTTACAAAGGTGGATTTGGCTTAAAAAGTATGCTTAGAAACATATGTTTCTCTAGCTAGGGTCGATAATGTATACAGAAGAACTTTATCGGTAGCTGTTACAATCTCTTCAACTCAATACTGAAGCAACCCCTAATTATATCCTCATGCGAGGTGGGAAAGGCAATGCGCACTATAGGATTATCTTATAGCTCTTGGTGCGATTATTTAATTTCACATAAGCTAAGGAGAGGAGTTTTAAAAGGTTGAGACAAAGGTAGAAAGCTGATACTGACGCACGAGCTAATTCTCGCCTCATTTTTTTTTTTGACGGAGAGCCTCCAAGTACGTCATCGTCTCACTTCCGCAAAGGATTATCCCGTGACCTCAGATGGCATTGCGAAAACTGCATCATCGCCAGCTAGGCCAGAAGGAGAGAGCGCTCAGCAGTCATCAAAACGTAATACGGATTTCGAGTGGCCAAGTTTCCGAGTTATATCCGACCAACAGCTCAGAACTCCAGGGAGATATTTGAACTTGAGCTTCTGCATCATCTGACGATCTGACTGGATCGTTTATTCTAGCGAGCCTGGAAGGAATATGTCAAAAGCTTATTAAGACCAGGCTCTAGTAACGTCAAAGGGCGTGTAGCACGGTAGCATAGAGCCGTGTAATATAAAGAGTGCTTGTCCAACTGAAGTGCTATACTCCCATAAAAACTTTAATCACCTTAGACAGATTACACTTAGATACCGAAAGTATTCTACCCAACAATGTCTTCCGCCGTCCAAGAACCACCAAAACCCCCGTTCCCCCCCTTCACCCTCGAAACTGCACACCAGAAAGTCAAAGCCGCACAGGATCTCTGGAACACCCGGGACCCCCACCTCGTCAAGAAAGGGTACACCCCGGACTCGATCTGGAGAAACCGGGACACGTTTCTCAGGGGCCGAGACGAGATTGCCGAGTTTCTGACTAAGAAATGGAGTGTGGAGAATGGGTATAGGTTGAGAAAGGAGCTGTTTGCCTTTACCGACAATAAGGTGAGTTGTGATATTTGGGTGTGCCTTTTGTTTGGAGGACGGAGTTGAATGTCGAGAGGGTTTCGAGAATAGAGCTGATTGCGATAGATTGCAGTACAATTCTGGTATGAATGGTACGATCCGAGTGGGCAGTGGTGGAGAACCTATGGTCTTGAAGACTGGACCTTTGCTGACGATGGGAGAATGAAAAAGAGGCAGATGAGCGGGAATGATGTCAAGATTGCGGATGCGGAGCGATGGTTCAAGGAGGGTGTCGATGTGAACGAAGTTGATATTTCGGAGAAGCACTGGTGATGGACGATTTAGAAGAGTAAAGCGGTGCTTAATGAACAGCGATTCTCGAGGCTGAAGCATCTGCTCATCTCAGTTAGCATTTAGCTTTGACATGAATTCTGTAGTTCAATATGTCTACTTAATTCAGAAATGTGTTTCCAACTGGGATGACTCTACAAATTCTCACTTCAGAGCTCTTGCGGACAGCCTTGGTAGCCCTAAAGCTCTTCGCGATAATCATACAAACTCAACGAAGTCAATCTCTTTTTATTCTTCCTGGCCAACCCGACCACCTCCTCGAATTTTATTTCCCCAACCACAAAAGTGCATCGTAGATCACATTAAGCTCTCCCAAACTTTTGAAATCTGAAATTGAGAGTTTTGAGAGTTTTGGTTTAATACCTAGGCGCCTAGACAGCACGGAAGTGTAGGCACACATGCTGAATTACAACGACCGAATTTGAATTTTATCGTACGAGAATAAAGCGTCGTGTATATCGTTGCACGAGAAGTATTCTTGCTTGTGTAATGGAAGAAACCGATTTTCATCGGAGTCACGAGGAATGTCTGCCGAGTTCATCGGCATCGAATCGGAAATAAACTCGGTTTCAACCTCTGAAAATGGCTTCTAAAATCGCTGTTACTTGGATGAAAGCAAAAGCAGATAACGCTCTCGGTCATGCTTGAAGAATCAATAAGCTTGAGAGTGGCATGTGCTCGAAGACCCGTTGAGTATCCTCTAGAGATGTGATACCGAACTTGCATTAACTGATATGCAAGGACCCGGAAGAACATTTCTCAATGCTTTCTGTGTGACGACGATCGAAGACCCGGATAATCAGGAATCATTTGACCCCTCTCAAGATAGCGATGTAACGTAACTTTGTGCGTGGAAGCATCTCTGATCCCATGTCAATGCCTCACAAGACAGCTTGTTGACAAAACACTACAGTCCTGAATCCCGTGAGCATCATATTTTATCCTGTTATCGAACGTGGATAGCATGCAGCTTAAGGCTAAAAGGCAGGAGCGAAACTGAGACCTCGAGCACAATTTAAGGCTTGAAAATACCTCGAGCGAATAGCTTATTATGATAGGCTTACTTTCATGTCTTACCCCCCTTCCTTTGCCACACTCTGTGCTCCTCAAAATGCCTGTTCTCCAGAGGTGAAGTGGCGTATTGTATCGCTGCTTCCCGAGACCTTATTTCGCTATTGTTCTTGCAGGATCTTGCATTCTTCACAATCGTGCTTACAGCTACAGTCCTTTGATCTGTGAAAGCTGTTCTGTACAACCTAGCTGAAGCATGCATGGTGGATGCAGTGAAAGGGACGATGTTTAGATGAGCATGGCCATTTGTTAACACAACCCCTTGATGGGTGTTCTGACTAGGAATTTCCCTGTTCTGTGCAGCCTATCCCAGCGATTAAGAAGTACATCTTCAAATGGATGGTGGAGTATTCACATACAAGTTATACACATTCAACCCTTGTACTTTCCCTCTATGTCTTTATTAAAACTCTTGGACATCCTGTCAGAAGGAGACTATCCGCCACCTCCTAAAGACATGCTCTTAGCCATCTACATCTGCGACAAGCTTTGAGGCATTGGAAAAATTTTCAGGAACAAGTCTTCCAGACCCAATACTAGCTTTAAGACAGCCACGTTGTACCTATTCCCGATCGCGACTCGACCAACCGTTTGACATTGATGGGTGACCACAGAAGCAAGCAGCCTCCCATGGAACCAAGGATTCGCGGACATGGCAAAGCTGTCCTACCCGCCAAGCTTGAATAAGACTTGTCGCGCATCACACATTACAACACCCATCTCATCTTGTCCCTGATAAAGTGCTAGTCATGAACAAGGCGTGGAAAACATGCGGAGATTGTTGTACATATTGTTTCATTGTCAGCGCATTTGAATATTGACTTCTAGAAGCATGCCAAAAAGGGTACCAAAATAGGGAGGTACCACAATAGGGAGGATATACCCGCAAGTATTGTGACAACATAGAACATCGTTTGGAATTGTATTGAATTTGAATTCTCTTCTGCTATTGTCGTTGTGGGATGAAGAAGCATTCGCCATACTTACAATGGGAGCGGCTTAGTATTGTGGTTTTCAGTCTTTGCTTCGCTTAATTCTTGCAACCTCGAATTATCTTTTCTCTTGACTTCAACACTCGACACCAATTCTCTTTTCTTCAAGCCCGATAGCTTGGTCTCTAGAAAGAGCAGATTCCAAAGACATCATGAGGTGCGATCTTGAAAGTCAGGAAAATATTGAAATAACTTTGGACCAATTATTGGATGGCACTCCGTACTCAGTCAGTATTTCACGCTTCCTCCAATTTTATATTAATTACTTACAAGTTTCAAGCCAGTCACTCTCAGGCATCTTCTGTGCTATGTTTCCAATGTCCGTCGCAGTGCTGAACATCTTCAATTCCTCCTCTTCGTCAATCACTATGAGATTCGCTTCGAGAAATTGAAAAATCAGAAAGACAAAGGCCTCTCAGACTGTTGGACACCAAATGACGACAAGACAGTAAAGGACTTCGTTGATAGTTTATCTTTACAAGCAAGCCCCTCCACTACAGCTTCTCCCCAATTGCCGATAAATGAACACTTTTCACAAAGCTTCCCATCAGATCCAGCCTGGCGGCTCAACCGAATTCTCAGCACACATGGAGCCGCAGCAGAGTGGACCCAGCCCTTTGATGAGAAAATTAATATCTCGGATGAGTCGCTAGTTCAACGGTCTGCACATCGTCTGGAAATTGCTCCCTGGGAGGCAGATGACAGCAGCGACTCCAAGCAAACCAATGAGTCTCAAAGTGATTCAACTGGAGAGCTAGACTTGGATCTATTTGGTATGCTAACACACCCTGTCCTCTAGTCTCTTTACACATCTAACATTTCTCAGATGGTCACCCAATCCTGAAAGGGTATATCAGAAGGGCAATTGCCACTTACTTGATTCCGGGAATAGGATCTCAGAGGCAACTGAACCTATCCGACAGCCAACGCCGGCAGATTCTCTATGCACTTAGGCATATCAATCATCCCAATGCGTTCAGGATTGCTCGTGAATATGCCAGGAAAACAGTTTGTTGTCTTGACATACCAGCTTTCAACAAGTATATCAACGATAACCCCACCTTCGTCAAGTACATTCGGGAAAATGCTAAACCCCTCCGTCCACGCCTGGCTCTATCCCTTGGCATTGTTTTGACGATTATTGGATTGGTGGAGCCCATTGTCTTAACTTGCAGTCATTACCATCGGAGATGGCGAGCTCTTGGAACGTTGGCTTTAATCCCAGGCGTGGCAATCTGGCACTGTGCTGAGAGACACATGTGTTTAGTATCACGAGTGTTGAAGATGGAAAAACTAACGCCATGGGAGGTGGAATTGCATCAGCTCCAACACCATGATGGTCATGATGACGATGTCTATCTGGAGTTATTCAATAAAGTCAAGGGGTCCAGGAGTGAGTATTTTGAGGGAAACATCAGGGAATATTTGAGAGAAAAGTTTGATATCGATATGCCAAAGTCGAGATATGGACGAATGGCAGTCCCGAGACAAGGGATATTTGTAGGAGTGTTGGTGGGTTTGTTTTTCTTGGCGTTCATACTGGCGTTACCTTGTGGAAAATGGTTCTGAAGACTGCAAGGAGAGCAATGAATGATGGATGTGCTCGATGTGTTTATGTTGTGCATAAGAGGGTTCGTAAATGCATATAAGGGAGGTTGGGCTGAGTCCGAAGAGGATCTGATGAGGCAGAGGAGAGATCTGCTGAATGAGCCGTTAGCATGCTTCATACGTTTGCGTCCTTGGCGCCAGAGTGAACTACATAGAATAAATTATCCAATTCCCCAGACAAGGTTAATCTCTCAATTCTCCTCTCATCCCTCATACTGAATCTTGATGCTCGTTCTGCTTTAGTTTTGTTCGATAGATAGCTTCCGACTCATTGCGCATTTATTCTCGTGAACCTACAAACCTAGGGAATGTCTTAGAAACAAAAGGTCTTCATTAAGGACTCAAACCAAAGCCCCTGGTTTCTATTGTCTGTGCGATTTTGGGGGAAGTTTTTGGTCTAGATGAGTCCTTCATGGGAGCTCAAGTCGTTTTATGTTGTGGAAATTACTCAACGCCTCAAAACCCAAGCTTTATGGGGGCCACTATGCGAAATAAGTCCTGTATCTATTGGTTGCTGTAGATTGGGAGTCAATACGGCATAACTAACATATAATAGGATGGGTAGGTCATTTGATCCCTTTATTCGTGAAGTTGGTATTGATCGACTCTGTTACTGATGCCCAGAATGATTTGGCCATACGAACCTTATTTGCCTAGCATCCCGTGCCTATTACGACCGAGAAACATTGGAAACTATCTCAATCACTACCTCTTCCAAAATCTTCGCCACCTTCGTTCCTCACCCATCCACCCAACACTTCCCTCACATCTTGCTTCACATTCCTTCTACCTTCCAGCAAATGTCCCTCTTTTATCTCTTTATACGTGCTACTTTTTAACGCAAGTTCAATCTGGGGAACGGCAATTAAGGTAGCGATCGAGAGACACAAGTTCCAGAGTTGAAGTTTGGATGTGTGGGCTGCGCCCAAAGGAGTGAACTGCCTGCGGCCCTGGAGAGTGCCTGATATGAGGGTTTGGGTAAAGATAGGGGTGTGGGACGTGGAAATATTGGTTGGTACTAGTTGCTCTCCTGCTTTTAAGACTTGGCGTCGGGAGTATGGAAACTCGTGTGTTGTGGTTTTCATGGTGTAAGGATGGAAGCTGTAGCCACTTTGCCACCTTTTTCCGTCTTGAAAGGATTGGGATAGGGGAGCGAGGCGGCCGGTGGGGGAGAAGGAGCGAACACAGGCAGTGGAGGAGTATTGGGATAGAGGTAAGGTAATAGATGAGAGATATGCGTTGGAGGGAGATATGAGAAGGGATGTTAGCGAGGAGAGGAGGGAGGTGCTTTGCTTGAGAGCTAATTTGTCGGAGCAAGATTTGGAAAGAGTTGGGGGGGCATCTGGGCGGGAGGGTTTGCGTCGGACGAGACCAAGGTGAGAGAAGTAGGAACGGCCATAAAGAATAGGTTCCGAAGGTACAGGAAATTTGGCCGAAGAGGGGGTGGAATCTGTTGGGCTGGGCATGGCTGATATGAGGGGCGGCTCCCATGGAGTGGCATCTTCTTGGGCGGCCATTGTGAGCTCCATGCTAGCATCACCACCTAGTGTTTATTAGAACGAGAAGAAGAGGAGGAAGGGAAGAGCATACATGGTGCCTCTGAACAATACATGTGAAGCTTTATGTCTTCTTTGAGAGCAAATGGCTGGAAATGAGACTCGGTTCTTTCAAGTTGGCTTCTAATTCGGATATAATCAGAAGATTGCTTTTGGGAAAAAGCTATCGCGTAGCATTCCTCAAGGAGAAAACGGTTGAAAGACCGGATGGCTAGGATTTCGGCATGCCAGTCATGGAGGACTACGCCTTGGGCTTGGAGGATTTTTGTTTGAGGGAGGCATTTCATGCCGGTGCTATAAGAAGGTTAAAATCACACTTTCATGAATATACCATTGCAATTACTTACGCAGCAGCTAAGCACTTCAACCCATCATTTCCTGCTTCCCATCAGCCTCTTCTTCGCCTGATGTTCAGGGTCGGATTATATCCAACCTTCCACAACAATCCCAGCCAGCGGTACCCACTCTTTCACACCGCGGCCTCTATCCAGCGGCTTCCTCTTGCTTGGCCATGTCTCAAACTCCTTCAATACCACCGCTGCGATTTCATCGCCAGAGATTTCCATCACATGACCGGAGATGAGGTTGTTGATCTGCGGAGCGGGAAGGCTGAGCCATTCCGGTGGCCTGGGCAGATGTTTATTCTACGCGAGGACGTCATTTTCAGCCTTATCGTCTGATCCAACGTCTTCGGATGCGATGGGAATGTACGAAGTATGAATTAACTCTCTCTTCGTTCGACCGCAACATACGACCATGAACCCGTTAAGTAAGCCGGCCACCCCCCTCACTACCTTGACCTACCCCTCCCCCATACAACCATCTTGAAACTAACAATGGTGTTCTCTCTTTTAGTATCCAAGGCTCGAAAGGTGTGTGATCCATCATTCGTTCAATCCAGAGATTCGTAGCTATCATTGACTAACGTTCCCAGCAGCCGAAATTCGAGCTTCACTTCCGAGTATGTCCCCCATTTGTGCGCGCCATCCCAATACAACGCAAACTAATCCTGACCACAGATAATCGATCTCAGCAATATTCCCTTGACCAGCGGCTTCTGCTGGATAAAATGGAACGTCCCCTCCTCAACCTCCGTCGAGCACCGTGGGCGCACCGAGCGCTCCCCTGTCAAAGACCACAAAGTCCTGTTCGATTACCACCGCACCCTCAGCCTTAAACTCGTCATCGACAAGTCGAATAGCCTTGTCCCTTGCTACATCAACTTCGAGATCGTCCAAGACTATTCTGCTACTGTCAAAGCCAAGAAGGAAGTAAGTACGCTGGGAAATGTGAAGTTGAATCTTGCGGAGTATGTGGAGGAGAGTGAGGGGGTGGAGGGAGAAGAAGGGGTGGTGAGGAGGTATTTGATGATGGATAGTAAGATCAATAGTACATTGAAGGTAGCCATTAGGATGATACAGGTAGATGGTGAGAGGAATTTCGTCGCGCCGCCGTTGAAGAGTGCCGCAGTTTTTGGCGGTATAGCGGGAATTATGGCGGGAGAACAGGCTGAGACGGATGATCCGAGGCGTGAGTTCAATCCCATTTCTTCCTTCGCCTCTTGTATTCTGAAGCTGAGGAAACCAAATGCTAATAAGAGCCATAGATATACCAACAATTAGCAAATCAAGAGATCATGGTGAATTACAAGATATGTACAGAAGGACGCTAGCCGCTTCCTGGGCAGCCCATCCAGTAGAACTACCGGCAGACCAATGCGTGGAAGACATATTTAACGGAGGCGATGGTTGGAAACACGAGATGTCGACGCCACAGATAACCGGACAAGATGGGAATATAAGCGATGGAAAAGGGGGACATCGGAGAAGGCATAGCCATCATCATCGAACGGCTTCAGGCACCAGTATCGCAAGTCAGAATTCACAAAATACGCTCGCTGCGACAGGGACGAGGAATAGTATACCGAAGTTCGGTCATAAGAGGGAGAAGAGCCAGGAGACAATAGGGATTGCCGGGAGTCCAGTGGTGGGGAATGGGAATGAGAGTAGTTCGGAGGGGACGAGTGAGAGAGGGAGGGCAGGGGTGAGGAGGCCAGAAGAGGTGGATGAGTTTTCAGTTAGGGAGGATTTGGTTGCTTGGAAGTTGCCTGAGAAGGCACCTGAGATGGTGACTTTCTAATATACATAAATAATGTCTAACCTTCACCAAGTTAATTTTTGATCCGAGAGCTTCTGCCCTCGGACACGTATTGCATCATTCCCCCCTCGATCTTGATTAATTCCCCATGGAAAATGCGAGGATGGTCTTCCCAACCTGGAACATCTCAACCCTCTATATCAATTGGCTTTTGAATGTCGAATTCCCCAATGCCCAGTAATGCACATCTCAAATCTTAACATCATGCCTTCATTCAAACCGCCTCTTCCCCCTCCAGAACCCTCGCCTTCACAATCCGCACCTCCTCCACCGGTCTATCTTCCGCCCCCGTCCTTACCAATCCCATCCTCTTCACCACACCCATCCCCCTCGTCACCCTTCCAAAAATCGTATGCTTCCCATCCAACCACGGCGTCGGTGCCAACGTAATGAAAAACTGGCTCCCATTTGTATTCGGCCCGCTATTCGCCATACTCAAGATCCCAGCCCCGGTATGTTTCAACTCAGGCGATATCTCGTCTTCGAACTTCTCACCGTAGATGGAAGACCCACCTCGCCCGGTACCGGTGGGGTCACCGGTCTGGAGCATGAAGTTGGGGATTATGCGGTGGAAGAGGAGGGTATCGTAGTAGCCACGGGAGGCGAGGGTGGTGAAGTTTGTGCAGGTTTTGGGAGCGTGGGTGTTGTAGAGTTCGACTACTATCATGCCCTGGGCTGGAGTTAGTGGCTTTGGGACGGTGGAGGGAGGGAGTGGTTGGACGTGAGTACCATGGAAGTTTCTAATGCGACATTGGTTGCCATGTTGAATCTTGGCCCCGAGACGTGGCGATGGAGAAAGAGGTTTATATTGTATGAAAAGTAGAGTTGAGAAGACTGCTAATTGGGGTAAAATCAGAGGAAATTATGAACCCGTGGTGGGCTTAATACTGTTTACTGAATGAGGGGCGAGGCTGAATGTTTTTTCGAGGTTGGCTTTTCGAGTGCCTGGCGAGGCTGCAGCAGGCCAAGCCCGAAACTGTTGCACTAGGCCTCACCCGCCTCCCCCGCCAAAATCCTTGCAACTGTGACCTTGTTTGTCCAACAGCTGTATTTCCACTCATTTGCTAGCCACGTTGACTGTGTAAGCAATACCTTTTGCTACATTTGCTTAGATTTGGACTAACATTATCAACAGCCTCAGTTCTAGCACTTCTTCAGGAGCAACCATGTTTTGTAATATTTGAGACTATCTGGCTTTATCACAAGACCAGGCCCGGCTCGACATCTCAAACGGCTTGGTTCTCATTCAGTCATTTGATATACTTGAGGCAAAAAGACCTTCCTACAGTTCCACTCTTTCACAGCTGCACGCCATCGCAGTAATCTGAAAATGGGCGACTTCTTCACTGCGTTTCAAGGCGAAAGTCCCTTCCTCCAAACGCTTGGAAGATGGGGCTATAACATTTACCGGCACCGCGATATGATCCAATTGGAAACTCACTTACTCCTATCGGCCATCTTCCCCATTTACATAGGTGCCCATGCCTCCCTCCGACGGCCACCTTCAGCTGCAACTCCACCAAAGTCGACCGAGGATGAGGACGAAGGTGAGATTCCAGTGGAAGCTACTGCTATAGAAGGGCTACAACCTTCCGATGCTATTATGTTTCCGATTCTGGCTGGAATCACGCTAGCGCTTTTGTATGTGTTGATCAAGTGGCTGGATGACCCGAGTATTTTAAGCAGGATCATGGGATGGTACTTCTCGTGCCTGGGGGTTATTGGTAGGTCCTTGCCTTTTACTTTTAAGTCTTATTTTTCTTAGACTTTGGCGCTATTTCTCGAGTGGCTCGAACCCATTCGAGTACAATGATAAACACTTGTATCACACTTCGCCGATGGTAAGTTCGATCTTACATAAGGATCTATCCTATATTAAGGTTTTATTCGGCGCCAGGTGACCGTTTTCTGTCATGTTCTGAAATCCTGCTTCGAAACTGATTATCAACTTATTGTCTAAGACCTTATACGTTGTAAAGTTACAATGAGTCTTTCAAAGTGCTGTGCTCCATGGCTATCAGCTCCTCAATTTATTTAATATTAAAACGCATTATTAACTCTTATCCAGGTGTTGGAAAACTAGCAGCTGATTTTCTCAACATGGCTACGACCTTCATCTTCCCTTCCGTCTGGTCCTCCAGTAAGGAAACCTATCACGTTGTTCCCCTCCTCTCACAACAAGTTTCCGGCCCCGTCGGCAATTCCCGTCTTTTGAAAACCCGCAAAAACGTCGAAGGCAAAACAAACCCCTTTCCAGGGGTCCTGTCCTCCATCAAATTCTCTGATTCAATCACCAAAAGCCTCTGGCAACTCCGAGCCCTTCTCAACAACCACTGGATCCTCAGAGGGTATGTCCACGGGCTCTTCAGCTTTAAGAGTAACCTCAAACTTAACGATGTCATTGGCTTTGTCTTCGGCTTCTTCGCCATCATTCTTTACAATATCAAAGGTTCTTGGTGGCTCACCAATTTGATTGGCTTTGGATTCTGCTACGGAACTTTGCAACTCACGTCGCCTACCACCTTCTGGACTGGATCCCTTGTCCTCGCCGGTCTTTTTGTCTATGATATCACAATGGTATTTTACACACCCATGATGGTCACAGTAGCCACTTCTTTAGATGTTCCAATCAAACTCCTGTTCCCAGGTGCTGGGGATAGGATGAGCATGCTTGGACTCGGCGACGTCGTGCTTCCTGGAATTGTGATGGCGTTAAGTCTGAGATTTGATTTGTATCTTCATTATTTGAGGAAGCAGTCGATCATGGAAACGACCAATCCTAGTGGACAGACAAAGATTAAGGTTGAGAGGGCTCAGTATGTAGAGGCAAGAGGAGTGTGGGGTGAAAGATTTTGGAATCGGGGTGTGAAAAGGGAGGAGGTTGCTGCTGTAAAAGGAGCGAGGTTCTCGAAAGTTTACTTTCAGGCCAGTGTGGTCGGATATTTAGTGAGTTGATCATTTATATTTATCCTCGCATGCTTCTGGAATTTTATTTCCTCCTTGTGAAATTGTCTGGCTAATAAACGAAACAGATAGCAATGCTCGTAACCCTTTTCGTCATGCAAATCTACAAACATGCTCAACCCGCACTTTTATATCTCGTTCCAGGCGTCCTGATCGCGGTCTGGGGCACAGCTCTCACACGAGGGGAACTGAAACTCATGTGGGAGTACACTGAGGATGGGAAGTGGGGATTTGAACAATACGATTCTGTGGCAGAGAAGAAAGCAAACGATGATAAGCAAGTAGAGAATCCGATAGATAATCAAAAGGGAAGTGGAATGAGTAGTGGAATCGATAGGCAGTTAAACAAAAAGGCGGATGAGCCGGTCGATACAACTGACGATAGTGAGGAGGACAAGAAAAATACGAGAGAGGAGAGAAAAGAGAAGGAGAAGGAAGAGCATGCCCACCATGTTTTTCTATTTAGCTTAAGTGAACCGGTTAGTAGCAAGTTAACGAAGGGAACGAACAGGTTGCAGGCTAAAGCTGGGTTTGAGGAGTTGGAACAGGGAGTTAGGTTACAACAACGTTAAGGTTTGGCTTGGCATAGGCGAGGGGGATAGTCAATCAGGGGATATAAGGTACGGAGTACCTGTACAAATATGAATCGACGGATGGCATGGGATGACAATGTTTTGGTCCGAGGTGAAAGATGGGAAGGCACTTTGGGGAGCTGTGAGATATAACAGAAGACAGGATTGTATGGGGTTCCAACATAGCGATGACGCCAGCAGCAGACTTGGTCAAGATCAGATCGATAGATTTCCATGGGCTCGTTGACAAGATATAGAAATAGAATCAATTCATCTCATGTTTCAATTCAAGTACTGAGAACTCTCTCAAGGGAAGGAAAAGTTGAAGTTATTCTGTGTGGTTGGTACAGCACTGATTCTAAATATTGTACACGAAGTCTAAATCCACCGCTTCTATCGTTCTTCAAACCACCTTTTCGAACACCGCCTCCTTCACTGTTCATATTCCAACATAAAGCACACATGCATGTTCCAGTTCTTTTTCTCGTTTATATTCTTGCAGAGGATCCCGTAATATCATCTCTTCGTCCTCATCCTCGTTTCATCCCCTCCAATCATATAAAATCAATCCCATCATGTGTCGACTCTATACCCCGAAAGCAGCAGCGGGATAAACCCTCTTTTTCTTACCTCCCTTCTCCCGTTCTTTTTCCGTTGTTAATCCGTTGGTACTGCTGCTGCGTGAAGTGGTGGCACTACGTTCACGGGATTGTATTCCACTGCCTGGTAGTTTAAGGAGTACGTCTTCGGGAAGGTCATTCCATTCTCGGTCCGGGCCCGCATTTTGAAAACTTCTTGCACTTGCTGGGGCTGGTGGTCGGGATTTTTCTTTAGTTGCAGAGGTTGGTGGAGGAGGGATAGCGACTACAGGTTTTTGGGGGGTTGGTGGGGGGTTTGTTTGTAGGGGCTTTGGCTGCAATGGGAGTGACTGCTGGGCTTGGAGCGGGTGGTCAGAGAGGTGATCTGAAGGGAGAAGTGGTCGACGGAGTATCCATGCTGTGTCAGGATTCAATCTTCGATAGTAACCTTGTAGAATGCCATCTTCTTTCTTGAATCCGCGTGCGAGGTACCAGTGTAATGCTTCTTCGTTTTCAGTCCAAACGTGGGCGTATAGGCTCTCTATCCTGAGTTCCCTCTGTTTTGTAGCATCTCGGATGACGTTCTTCAGAACTTGGGTAACCAAACCTTTTCCGCGGTATGGCGAGAGAAGAGCGAGGGATTGGATGTAGATTTCGTAGGAGTCGGGTATGGGGAGTGGGTTGCTTGGTGTGGACGAGGGATGGAGAGCAGGGTCCAGACGGCAAATTAGTCCACCGATGACCTTCTGAGAGGAATCCGGGGGAGGTTGGGTCCAGAGGATAGCACGAGAGAGTTTTATTGTCGATGGAGCCGTAGGGTCTGGTGAGAGGATCTTGTGGTAGAAGGTATCGGGGTAGTGGATGGGAAGAAGGAGGGAGTTGATGCGCCGTAGCGGCTGGATATGGTCCTCTTCAATGCGGACAATCGACGCCTGTTCAGGGAGGGTGGAGCTCGCTGCATCTTCCTGAGGCGGAGTGGCCTGTATTTGCTCGTCTTCCTCTTCCTCTTCCTCTTGCTCTTGTTCTTCAAAAGGGACGGCTTGTCCGGGTGAGAGAATCTGTATTGGATGTGCCGAGTGGGTAGGTTGGAAGAGAGGAAGTGCGGCCTTGGCTGAGGCTGGCGAGAGTGGGTTCTTGTAGTCTGGAATGGGGCTATCTGGGGATAGAGGCGGCGGCGTGTAGTGTGGTCGAGGAGGAAAAAAAGTGCGTAGTGAGGGTTGGACTTGTCCGACGGACGACTGGTTTCGTTTGTGCCGGCGCATTGGTGGGGGAGGTCTATTCTCCATTTTGGCTGTTTAGATATGTAGCTGGATTGTTCCGTTCTCAAAATCGTCGACCTCTCTCAAATCCGGTTGGGTTTCCTTTAATATTTATATCTTCATGCGTGAAACGCAGGCTTGGCCTAGAACATCCCTCTCACTTATTTGATGGCCCTTAATTACCCCTTTTAGACACCGCCTTAAAGCTTAATCTTAGCGCGGCAGAATCGAAATCAACGACCGAAGCTGGTTTCAGGACAATACAAGAGGAAAACTATTGTCCGTCTCAAGGTCCCAATCAACCCTATTAATTGCGACTCCAATGGGGCATTTCTCGTAATAAACGCGCCGGAGATGTTCGCTCATGTTTCTTCTTCTTCCATCTTTCTTGCATGCTCTTGCAACCTTAAGTCCGTTGCATCACAAACCTTTCTTTCCTCGGACAGCCCAGCCCTGCAACAGCCTGGTAGACAAAATGGCCGCACAGGAGAACAGCAAGAAGGAGGACCACCACAATGAGGATTCTTTTCCACAGACGGGCATCGTTGCTCCGCCGGAAGGGGAAGAACTCGATAGCATGGGCCAATTGGTATTTTTGTGTCAAAGGATGACGTGCTGGCCGGTGGCTAACAAGGCTTACAGTCGTACGCGGTACTCGATGATGCGGTGATGAATATATTATGGGATATTTGCCTACAAGCACATCGCAGCGAGAAGATAGCACGGGCTTCTTCGGCTGCTATCATGGTCGAGCAAAAAGCTGCACAGCTCGAGGCTAGCAAGAGCGAGGAACCAGTCGGCTCGACCACCGAGGCGGAGAAGAAATCGCAAGTCGTCAGGACGGAGGCAGCGTTCAAGGAGAATGGAGAGGTGTTTTTGACAATCGACAACCCCCTAAAGACCGTCAAGGATATCCGCTGTCCGAAATGTCACCTCCCTCGATTACTCTACCCGACCGATGGGATCGGGGCCCGAAAGCCCGAACCGGGAGTTGAATACTGCAAGAACAAACCCTTTATTGACAAACCATACTTTGATATCTACGGTCAAACATTCGTCCCCGAAGGACCCGGTCGAGGCAAGAAGAAGAAGGATATGGTAAACCCGCTCAAACAAGCCCAAGCCGCGAAAGAAGGTACACCATCCGGTAGCCAGGACTCTCCTGGCGGCTCTCCACCAGCAGAAGGGCCAGTAAAACCTATTCCGTTCCCACACGCCAAGTGTCACAACTGCAACAACTTCCTCCCTATCAAACGTATGAATAACCATATGGCTAAATGTATTGGTGGCAACGGCCGCGAATCATCTCGCAACGCGCTCACGAAAATCCAAAATGGAAATGGGAATGGTACGAATGGACATACGCCATCGACATCTAGGAAATCCACCCCCGTACCATCGTCACAGCCCAATAGTCGTACTAGTCCTAACAAAAGAGACGCAGCTGAAGATCTAGATTCTGATACGCCACAGAAAAAGAAGAAAGTGTTGTCGAAGAAATTTAAGACACATAAATTGGGAAGGATTGGCAGTGGGACTGGGGTGGGAATGGAGAGGGGATCAAGTAATTTGAGCTTTGAGAAGAGACTCAGTCCAGGGGATGAGGATGGGGAGGAGGCGGGGGAAGATGATAGTGGAGAGTATGGCGCGATTAAAGTTGAGCCGAGAAAGAAATTGAAGCCAGTAGGGAAGAAAAAGGATGGGGATGTGAGGAGAGAGAAGAAGAGCAGTGAGGCTATCGTGACGGATCATAGCAGACATGTATAATAGGGGCTTGGGGTGGTGTTGGTGGCATGTATTAAAATATGGGGCATCTGCATAGGGAAGGATCCTTAGATGGGAAATGGGATATTTTTCACTGCGCTTTCTTTTGTTTCTCTACGTTATTTTCATTTGCTACTATTTAGTATGTGTTGTATGCTTGTTCTTCTACGCTCGGGATACCGTCGAATAAGTATCATCAACTACATTTCTTTTGCTAGCACCTTTCTATATCACCGTCACTTGTTGGTGCAGGCACCCCGAAAATAGTTGAAGCACCAAAGTTTTCGGATTTTGTCTCCATTTCTCACTTCCCATCTAACCAAAATGCTAAACTATATCTCGCTTGATACTATACTATTCTCGAGTCCTGGGTGGAATGCGGGGTGCTGTAGTGCGGCAGAAGTACGACATCAGAACACTTACCCGGTTGTCCTACTTCGAGCTCCACATCTTCAGATCTAAATATAGAACTCACTAGTGGTTCTTATTTAGCCGCGGCAACCAAGCTTCTTTTCAATTCATTGTGTAGCACCCATGGTGCGTGAGTGCAAACATCTACTTCGATTATTGATCGGTGAATGGATTGAGCACCATTGAGTAAACCAGCACATGTCACTACCTACAAAATCAAGCCCACGAAGAGACAGAGCGAACAATTTCAACATCAGAAACTCATCTCCTCGCAAATGAACCGTAGTTATGCCACCATTAGCGATAGTAACCTCCATGGACTAAGTGTCCACCTTCAATGCCTCGCTGTCTTTCTCCCTTGAAACTTTGACGGATGATGGAAGGTTGCCTTCTGCTAAGCGATCCTAAGTAGGTCAATCCTCTATAAGGTAACACACTGCAAGATGAGTTGGAGAGAGTCATGCTTCTTTGACAGTCTTGATGATGGCTCTCAGAAAGATTGCAGTGCGCAAGACCTTATTGGCAGTCTCGGCCGTTGAGAAATTATCAAAGGGGCTGTAGGATGGCTATTACTATTGCTTTCTGACCCTTTATAGAGTTATAGCACCTTATCCAAGCCAAGTCAAAACCCGCTAGTACGCGCGAAGAAGTTGAAGTGTCATACAGACTTCAAACGAGAGACTTAAAACTCTTTCAAAGTTATTTTCTTACTGAAGCAAGTCGTCTTCTGTTCACCATAATATTATGCCATATGTCTGTTATAGCTCATGACACATTTGTAGCACGATGTTTCCTTCTAGATATGACAACAACGAAGGTGAATCCAGTTTCATTCACAACTTGTCTTTGGTCATATAAATTTCCCCCATAGCTTTAACAACGCTGCACCTCATTCTTATCTACTAATTTTCTCCATCGATATTTACCACTTCATTAAACATGGCATCAGAGCGACATATGTCTCAACTTCCGTCCAACCAAGCCAAGTCAAACCCTTTACTCGCAACTCGACTGTTAGTTATTATCATTACGCTCCTCACTACCAACGCTATAACTCTTATTCTACTCATCATCCTCGCCGGTCATTCAGCATCTTCATTGCCTTCCTTCTCAGTCCTCTCGTTGAACGCTACGGCTTTGAAAGCGAATTCTCGCCAAATAACAGCTGCAGGGATGAGTGCGGGAATACCGATTCATGATGTTTATTCGGCGTTTATGACGAATAGCTGCGTAGGGTATTATGAGGATGTTACTAGTGGGAGTGACAACGTTGTTCAGTGGGAATGTGGAGGTGTGAGTGCGTATTGTGAGTCTCGCTCTAAAGCCAATTAAAACCTTAAGAGATTAGACGTTATAGTTGAAAGCTGACGATACAATCTTAGCCAAGTTTGATCCGTTGACTCTCATGCTCGAAGACATCGAAATGCACACCCAGCAAGGAGCAAACACTACCTCAGTACTCAATCTTCCTTCCACCATACGAACTTTATTTACAGACAAGTTCAACCTCAGGCTGCATGTCGCCTTTATCTTTTATGTTATTTCCCTTGTGGGGTCAGTTTTGATACTGCCATGGGCAATCATTGCATCGCCCTCCTCGAGAAATCCCAAGAGGTTATTCCCATTATGGTTGGATAATGTGTTTGCTTGTTTTATATGGGTAGGTTATCTGCTTGCTTCCCCGTTATCCTTTTCGAATGTTTCTTGGAATTTACAGGCTCGATAACAGCACCTACATTGAGAAATGAAGCCAAGTAGAGAAGATGCTGACTAGAACAGACACAGTTCGTATCTCTCCTGGTGGCAACGATATTATTCACAACAATCGCCAACAGGCAAGTATACGACTTCAATAAAGTCGGCACTCCGGTCGGGATTTCTGCCTATTTTGATAAAAAGCTGCTGGGGCTTGGGTGGGGGGCCGTAGTGACGAGTTTACTAAGCTTGGGTTTTTGGGGTGTGGTTTTTCATAGGGCAAGGAGGGTAGATAACGAGGAGACGAAGGAACAAGAGACAAAGATGGTAGCAGAGGAGGACGTAGAGATGGGTATGCAAGATGCTGGTGGTAATGTTGATGGGGCGAAAGGAAAATATGAGAAAGAGAAAAGTACCAAGAGCAGAAAGGTTGATTGGAGGGATATTAAGGAAGAAAATAAAGTGGACATGAGGCCTCTCAGCTGGCAGAGTGGATGGTGGGATAGGAGATGGGATGCTGGGGAGGCGAAATAAACAGTTAGAGAGATGGAGGAGAAGTTGGAGGTAGTCGTTTCTTAGGGAAGATAAGAAAACATTGATGTGTCAAAAGGCGTGAATTATCCCGTTAGCCTCTCATGAAAAGTGAATTGCTTGTTACTAGCTAGGTTAGTGTCTGCATGTATATACTCATAGGAGGTTACTTGTGATACTTTTCGTGTAGGTTGCTGGTAGCTATTGATCCTTGTAAATCGCCATTTGTTCACAAAGTCCGCAAAGGCTATCGGAGAATCGTGGTAAGCGATTGTCTAGGAAAACGAACGAGTTACATTATCCCAACAAGATGCAGTAAATTCAATGTCAGGGATAAGATTTTCTCCGTCCCTATCTCATCTCGAATATATAAGATAGGGCTTGATCTAAGGTTTGTATCCGACTATTCTAACTTCTTGTAGCAGCCGACCTTTTCGCTTGAGACACGCAGCTCTTTGGCAATTACCTGATAGCTTACAGCTTTGAGGCATCAGCCGTTCTTCAGAAAGTGTTTGCTTTCCCACGTCCATTCAGACCCCAACATCATTAATGGTGCTGTTAAGCGGGGCGGTGCATAGAGATAGCGTCCCATGATGTAGCTCCACCATCGATATTTATACATTGCTCGTAACAATAGGAGTCCCCAGATCAACCCGTAAGCAAACGACTAAGCTCTACCCACCTCTGTTTCGCAAGCTCCAATATTTCCCTCATCTCCTCTTTCCTCACAACTGTCCCTCCATACTTTGAGATATTCAAAATCTTGCTTTTCTTCTCTGAGAAATCCGCAACCAACGAGACAGTCTCGTCACATAGCCCCTCTTCAAACGTGTCCGGATCCACCAAAATCCAATGTGTTCTCGCATTCCCCTGCCCCTGTTCTTTTGCCTTAAACACCAGAGCTGTAACCGCAATCGGCATACCCCTCAAATTCAGCCTTTTACTCCCCTCGACTGTATCCTCACACAATATCATTTCACGATCTGCATCCCAATATGCTTTCGGTAATCGTACATCTCGTAATGCAGACAGAACTGCGAACCATGCCGCGTCAAAAGGATTGCCATCTAGTGATATGAAGAGGATATCAATATACAGCGTCCAGAAGGCCTTGACCTCCGCTTCCATCTCCTGCTCTTCTTCATCTCCTTCCTCCATTTTGGTATCTGGATTTCGGAAGTCTGGAGGCTGATACCAAATCCGCAAATCTTCAGAGCTGATTAACCCACTACCATGCAACACGCTATATACCCTGGTGCTCAAGCTCTGGGCGAGAGTAGTTGGCGCCTGTCCGGGTAGGTAAGCTGGACTACATCCTGTTGCAAGCTCAATGTTTGGCACGAGGAGATCGAGGTCTTTTGCTTCGTTCTGTGAGGAAGTGGGAGAGGAGGCCGTATCGATGCGGTAACCAGGTACTTTGGATGCAAGCAAGATCTCACCGCGGATACCACATACTACGGTTGTGTCACCAATTCGCACCACAGCGGACCCTTCAGCGTGAGTAAGGGAGCCGTTGTTGGTATGGGGAGCTCGGAATTGTGTAGGAGAACGACCGTTGGCGCGAGATGGGGGATCGGAGGGAGAGGCGGGTTTGAGGTGGGCGAGGAGGTATGGGTGAGGCGAGAGCTTGGCGAACGTCTCCCTAGGAAAGGAGAGACTCGATTGAGGAGATGTAGTGGCCATCGCTATGGGTTGTCTTATGACTTGAATTGTTATGAAGAGAGAGTTGAGATGTTCAAGCTGAGATATATTTTTGGTGGGGCTACATACGGCTGCACGCGAACCTTTCAGGCTGGCCAATGGTTGACCCGGCCTTTCGAGGCTGCATTTTAGCCCAGCCTTTCCACCGGCAAGGCTGACAGCACGTTTAACCAGAACTCTATTTCTAGCAACTTCAATATATTCGTTTCTCTTTATTTAGCTCTCTTTAGTTGCCGCGTTCTCTTCATGCTTTGCCGCCCCCCTTTCATATTACTCTCGTCTTGTTTTCCCCTTGAAGTTAAAGTCTCCGTTTGGCAATATCGGAGATCTAAGATCTCTATCTCTGCCACATTCGTACATTCTATCTCAGGGGGTGATGGGCGTCAAGCGGCGCCTACCGTGGTGCCCATGTCTTGAGATTCCAAGTTTTTCTCATTTATAAATTGCCTTAAGATCTAATTCATTTACGTTGTCTGGTTGTCTGATGTTCTACCCCGCTTGCTTTCGTTTGCACGCTCCGGGGTCGAGGAAACATGGGGGTTGGCTACGGCTTACTCTTAATACTGCTTGTAAGGAATCGAAACCTAGCCTAAAGAACCTCTTCGGCTCTGGTCTATACATGTTTACGCAGTGCTTTTCGAAAACGAAAGAGCTGGGGCTCTTCGATCCATCCTTGGTGTTGATCATGTGATTTTGTATACCAACGCCAATGATTTGAAAATCTACCCTGCGAGAATCGTCAGAACCCGTGCTAAGTGCTTTATTCGCAATTTTCCGATATCAGAATTGCTCCACCATCGACAGCTATAATCCCGTGGCTTCCACTCCGCGGTCACGATCCGTTCCCAGGACATTGCCGAAGCGAAAGCCATTGCCCAATCATTAAGAATCTCTTGCCGCCCTTCATGCACATGCAACGTTGAAGACGTTGTCCTAGCTCCGCATTGGTTGTTGCTAGATTGTTTATCACAGACTTGGGGGCGCTTTCATATTCGATCCGGCCAATTGAACATCATGGAGGAAGGTCGATATTTCCTCACGGATATTATCTGAAGGACATGAACACATCCGCAGGCCAGGCGCCTCCCTAAAATCCTTCAGAAAAGTGCTTCACTTATCATTTCGAAGTCTTTTGTGACTGTTTTCATCTGTATCTCGTGTGGGTGCATTGCTAGATGCACATCTTAGGTCCTCGCATCTCACTGCATCTGGAAAGCCAAGAACACCATTCAGATTGGGCATTCTAACCGGTACTCATATGAGATACCACCAAGAACCCCATGTTCAGTGACCTGCATTGTCGATAACGGCAGCTGCACTGCTAGCGCCTGGATAAGAACTGCACATCAACTAGGGTCGGGACCAATATAGACTCACCCCCAGCCGCCGATGCTTCTTGGAGCACGGCATTCAGTTGGAGCTCAGAAACGAAAAACTCGATCCAACTAGCGATCCTACCACTGGCCAATCTGGATTTCTGGAAATTGAGAGATTGCAGATTCTATCAAAAACAATAGACCCAGCGCCTGGGGTGACGGAGCGGCCTCACCTGCAGGAACTTCGTCAGTTCAGTCGTACAATCGGCCACTATCCCATACACCATTGAACCTGCGGCCAGATACATATCTCCCCCATCACCGCTTTATCTGTGTGCAACCTTCTTCAACGAATGTCCTGTTCGTGCCTTTTTCATGACATCTTTTTTTAACACTCGCTCTCTATTACTTTTTAATAACCGAGGAGTCTGGTATTCCTCATGCGTGGAATTTGTTACCTATATCGAGCGCGAATTTGCATATAGTCAAAATATTGTTATAGGTCTCCCAGAGTTAGACGAGAAAAGGGTTTTGCAAATTTCGTCTGGTAATATTGAAAAGATAGCAGGAATAGTGAGAATTCTCCGATTTGCACCACTTGTCAGCGAGCTGACATCCGTTAGACTCTCGGGACTTGCATATTCAACAATCTAGGCTCTACGACTCTGTCAGATAGAATCTCGATAGCTTGCCATTAACGACGAAGATGTTAAGGCAGGTTCATGTGGCGAGGGCTAGCTCCCCAACTTTCCAAGGACTTGCGAAACGTATAGCGATACCACTTACAGCAACGAGCCCTCCAGGCCTTGTCGAAGCTCTTACTGTGGATCCTTGGAGTAAAGCTGGAAAGTATGCTTTAGGATGGACTTACTTTTGTATAACGCTAGTCTTTCTTGTGGGCATTACTCGAGCGTATCATCTCTGGACAGATAAGCTAAGACAAGCCATGCACAAACAAGAAGTTCAGGCACAACTTGAAAGATATGTTCCAGATCATGAATATGCCATGGGAGCGACAATGGAAACCGGGAGGACTATCGATCAACTATTCCCACGACAAGGACAGCAGGGTATGGTTCTCAGCAGAGGGCAATCACATTGGTCTTCGATTGGGTTTGTTAACGACAGCTTGGCATTATTCCGATGGATCTTTTATCGCCCCATTCCCGAGTTGCGGTGGAAGAAGAAAACAATCCTCAGCTTCCCTTCATTGGCTGTGTATGCGATCCTCATCATCGCGACAGCGTTCGTCACTCTGTATTGCTTCTTGCCACAGCCGCTCTACTGGCAAAGCATCCAATATGGTTCCCCACCTCTCGCCATTCGAGCCGGCATGATCGCTATCGCGATGACCCCTTGGATCGTGGCCACAGCTATGAAAGCGAATTTAGTCTCAGTAGTTACAGGAATCAGTCACGAAAGGCTCGCCGTTTTTCATCGATGGGGTGGATATCTATGCCTATTCCTCTCGTTGGTACATGCAATCCCATTCTATGTTCAACCTGTTTGGGATGATGGGGGAATGCAGATCTTCTCAAAACTGTTCCCTCCTGGAAGTGGAATCATATATGGTTCTGGAATTGCCTGTCTTGTACCGTTATGTTGGCTTTGTGTCGCTTCCCTACCATTTTTACGGAATCTTTCATACGAGTTATTTGCAGTCCTTCACACCCCAGTCGCCATGATCTACGTCGGGGTCCTCTTTTGGCATTGCAAAAACTTCCTCACTTCCTGGGATTACCTGATTGCCACTGTTGTCATCTGGGGTTTATGCTACATCATCAGATTCTTCAATTTGAATTGGATGAAACCATGGAGAAATGCTTGGCTGATTGGCGACGAAGCTGCAGTCACACTTATGGCCGAGAATTGTGTTAAAGTCACGATCCCAACACAAATGACGTGGAGACCGGGACAATTTGTTTATCTTAGAATGCCTGGTATCTCTATTTTCGAAAACCACCCGTTCACGATATCTTCACTTTGTAGTGAAGACTTTCCATCGGAGTATGGCGAGCAGTACAGGGATTGCACGTTGGTTTTCAGGCCATTCGGCGGCTTTACTCGTAAAGTTCTCGAGACGGCAATTGAGAAAGGACCATTCAAAACATATCGAGCATACTTGGATGGGCCATATGGTGGAATGCAACGAGAATTAGCAGCCTTTGACACTGTTGTCCTGTTTGCAGGGGGTAGTGGTATCACAGCCATCGTTTCTCAGCTTCTCAACTTGATCAAGAGAATGAGAGACGGAAAAGCTGTTACAAAGAACATCCAGGTCGTTTGGGCGCTGAAAAGATTAGAAGCCATGGATTGGTTTAGAGAAGAACTCCGAATCTGCAGAGAGTTTGCGCCTCCTGATACAGTTACATGTCAATTCTTTGTAACTGCAGCAAAGAGGCAAGCGAGAATCGGGGCGAGCGAAAGAGCGCCAAGGCCTCTCAGCAATATTCTTCACGATAAATTGGATGGTTTTGTTGCTGGCATTGCGTCAAAACGGAATTCACAATTCATCCGGGACGATGCCCAAGGCGACGAAGAGCGCGAGGCTGAACTCAGGGCGGAAGACCAAGACGCCATAACCTCACTTCCACACCAAAAGTACCTCCAACCCAGAGTCCTTCCCCCTCAATCACAACACTCCTTCCCTCCTCCACCCGCAACTGTATTCCCTCCTCCACCGAAGAAAGCCATGAGAGAAAACTCTCTCAAGAAACTAGAGGGTCGCGATAAACCCGAGCCAGACTCACACGACGCAACACGCCGCTTCCTCTCTCCTCCTTCCATTGTCTCCAATGCTAATTCTCACCGAGAGTTTCACTTCCCACCTGTGCCCCCCTCGCCTAGTCATGACTCCCCAAAATTCCAATTTGCACCCTCCTCGCTCCACTCACCGCGGAATTCATACAATCCTCAAAACTATCCTCCACCACCACCAGGCCCACCACCTCAAGCATACAGGCCTTCAAGCGATGTCTCTACTAACGTTTCTGACGACTCTCGATCAAATTCCTACACACCAGGTGGAAATTTCATCCTTGCACCTCCGCCACCGCCACCAGGGAAAGACAACGACATAAAAAATGCTAGAGACTTCGAAGATCTCGACGAAGAAGTCAAAATTCCCGAAAAAGCCCACACACGTTCCAAATCTGGCCCCGATCTCGCCCTCACCATTCCCCCTAACTCCCTCTCCACTATTCCCACACATACCATTCCTGAGCCCTCGTCCTTCAACTTTGGGTTTCCGTCCACACCCACAGACTTCCAGAAGAACTTGATGCGGTTCGCCTTCCTAGCCCCCAAGAAGAAGGAAGGCTGGTCAACCGAGTATGGAAGACCAGACCTAGGGTATATGTTAAGAGAGATGGCGACTGGGGGCAGTGACGGGAGGGGGATTTTTGGGAGAAGGACGGCGGTGTTTGTGTGTGGGCCACCGGGAATGAGAGTTGACGTTGCAACTGAGGTGGCGAGATTACAGGGGAGTGTGTGGGGGGATGAGGGAGGACGGGATGAGATATTCTTGCATACGGAAAATTATGCTATTTAAGTAAATATATTTGGTTGACTTTTGGCGTTTGGAGATCTATGATTGGGATGGGATGAAATGGAGGATGGGGTGGGATATACCTACTTTATTGTAATTAGTGAAGAATGCATAGCTATGTGAATATCTCTACTAGATCTTTACTCACTTTCATTTTTCTGAACTTACAAGGTCTCTTGTCAATGCCTCTTGTTATGTTGTCTAATACGGTTATTTTGACACTCCTGCTTACAACACATCTTGTTATTGCATTGTCTTGAATAGCGCTCAACTCTTTTCTCAAATTCAGATGAAAATGCTTCTATAATTATTTGTATATTATTCACTCATCAACCACTCCACAGTTTAGAATTTCTTCATTCACAACACTACTCTTTACTTCATTAAAAGATTACGCTTACTTCACACGTGAAGGTTAAATAGAAGATCGCCTATAAAACAACTGTCGGGATACAAATATGTGTTCTACGTATAGTAGGTGGAGCAATAATACTTCTCAAGTTTATTTATCTACCAGTCATAAAATACATTATACTTTCTTATATAATGGCATACTCTGAGCCACTTTCGGCGCAATTGTAAGATGGTGTCATAAAAAATGGCAGGAGGTAGAATGAACGGGCAACAAAAATAAAAATAAAAACTAAAGATATGACGGTGGCTAACCCATGTATTTTAGGGAACATGACAACACTTTGATGCCTGTTCTGTTCCAGTCTACAGGTATCAGAGCTTCCTTTTCCAGTGCCCTTTGGCTACAAAAACAAGACTAAGGACCAAACCGAGCCCCGCTAAGCCAACCGAAAACCACAATGCACCACGGTAACCAAGTAGTTTGTCTGATCTGGTTAATCCGCCATTATTGATGTTGGTTTCGATGGTGCCGGCAAAACCAAGGCCGAGCGATATGCTGTAATTGACCACGGTCATAACTATACTGGCGCCCATTCCTTGGTACTGTTGAGGCACAGCGTTCGAAAAAATTATAGTCGCAGCGGGGAACGAAGTATCCATGCCAACTGTGATGATAAGGACGCTGAAGAAATAATATGTCCAATAATTAGACATCGGTGGTCGAGTAGCTGCGAGGATGGATCCAACGAGGTAGGCAACCTGACCAACAACCATGATCCACGCGGCGGGAACCTTGCCGAGCAACTTGCCAACGGCAAGAGCTGAGATTAAGCCGGAAGGAATGATAGGAACAAACCACGCTGCCATTTGAAGAGGAGTATTGCCACCAATGTTGAGCGCGACTTGGCCAATGTAGAAGACCTGTGCTAAGTATTAATTTAAAGTATTCCTTCGATCAAGAATGACACTAACCCAAATACCAAAGCAAGCCCAGCCAGTTGCCGTACACGCGAATACGAAAGCAATATCCAAATTGAAAGCTGCGAGGGGCAGAATTGGCGATTTAGCCCAATAAACCTCAATGCAAAAGAATGCAGCACCGAAAACGACACCGAGAATTAAGCAAACATAGACGTATGGCTGCTGCCATCCGACAACAACAGCCTGGTTCCATGCAAAGTTAAACAGTACCAGGGCTGTAACACCAGTAAAGCCTCCAGGAATATCTAAATCCTCCAGTTTTTCGTGCATTGATCTGCTTTGTTTCTGTTGCACGGTTAGAGGAGGAATTGTCCAAGCAGCGAAGGCGGCCACACCAGCAAGAGCAATTGCCTGGCTCCAGTAAATCCACGGCCACCAAGCGAGAGCGAAGAGGCCTCCGAATAAGAAGCCAGCAATGGCTCCGAAAGGGGCAGATCCGCCGAACCAGGCAAAAGACATGTTTTTGCGTGGTCCAGGGGAATAAGACTGGCCCAAGATGGCAAGGCCGTTGGGCAAAGTCAAGGCGGGACCCATACCCTGAAAGACGCGAGCAAAGATGAAGAGAACATGAGAAGAGTAGACTGAGATACCGGCAACCAGGGACCATAACGAGTACCAGCACATGCCGATCACGAATATTCTCTTATTGCCAAATTCATCTCCTAGCCGTCCACCAAGGAGAATAAATGTACCAATAGTCAAGCTATACCCAGCTATAAGCCAGGAGAGCTGGCCAGAGTTGGCGATGCCAAAAGATTCTCGAATAACGCCGACAGTAGTCAGGGTATTTCCTAATCCAACCTGGCTGGTAAACATTGCCGTGCAAAGAGTTCCAACAAAGAGTATCTGTCGTGGTGTCGAGAGGGTATCGGCGGGGTAGACATTTTCATTGTTTTGGATTAGTTCGTTGGACTCGACATCTAATGATTTATATGTTAGTCACAAAATACATTCTATTGAAACTATTTCTAAGATATTCTCACCTTGTTGCTGTGATGGGGTTTGTGATGGCTTATTGTCTTCGGGCTTTGCAGAGAGGCTAGTCTCAGGCGAGGGTGTCATGGCTGGCTTAAGCGAGCGACCACTATGTAGATGAGATTGGCAGAGAAAATAAAAGCACGAAGAGGCTTCAAAGACTCGCAATAAGTTGAATTCAAGTACCTAATTGACATCTAACTTTCGGGAATTCATGTTTATAAGAACTTCCTGGTAGACTTCCATTTGTAAGTGCTACATAGTAAGGCTTGTTCTGAGAAATATGATACAACGAATAGATCTAAAGATCATCTTGTTGTCGAGTGCTGTTCTAACTGATTTGTAATCCAATCAACTTTCTCTTAGCTTTTGAGGCTCAGGCAATATTATAGCGGCTCCTTGCCCCGCTAGTTATTCCCTAAAGCTAAGGATTTCGGCGGTAAGGCCTAGACGTGCTAAGCGAGTCAAAATTTTTCAAGTATCCCCGAAAATGGTTTATAAGCATAAAGTCTAAAGTAAATCTGAGTGAATAAGTCTTTAGTGGTCTTTAACTACCAAGTATATACGCTGTTATCTAGTTTTATCTGTTGCGACATTTGGAGGTGATAGTAGTTAGGCGCTACAACATCTTTTCATATTTTCGTGGAGATGTCGGAACCTTTATCGTCATTAACATTGCTGAAATAGATTTCCTTATTTTGAACCCCGCCTATAGCCGTAAGCTCTAGGTTTTGTGATTAGGCTTAGATAAGCTTGGGGTTGTTGCGCCGTGGAAATTCCTGTATTACTTATGAGATATGGACGCTGGACTGAGCAATAATGTCTTTTGCCATTTAAATGATTTTATTGGCGGCTCTATCGGTTATAATTCAATGAAGTTTATTTTGATAGTTTTAATAGTCATTGATAGATAAAATTATATTTAAGATAAGTTAATGTCGGGAGGCTGAGTTCTGTAGCCAAACCCGAGTATTCACGTGTCGTTGATTCAAGCGGTAGAGACGGTAAGTAGCGTTCAAGAGATATCACCCTGTAGCACAAGACCTGAGTACGTTGTACTAAGTCTATGCTTTGTGTGGTGTTGATATTCTTGAGGTTGTACGACTACTGGAAGGAAGTTGCTAATATGGAGCTGGGATAGGTCATGTGATTTGGTATCACGTTATATACACCAGACTCTGATACCAACAGTTAATTATCAGTGAAGTGTTGAGGCGTTGAGAGTATTACGGAGGAAATATAGGTCGAAGAGAAA
This sequence comes from Ascocoryne sarcoides NRRL 50072, assembly GCA_000328965.1. Lineage (NCBI taxonomy): Eukaryota > Fungi > Ascomycota > Leotiomycetes > Helotiales > Gelatinodiscaceae > Ascocoryne > Ascocoryne sarcoides. Next base: position 620,857 of record KB205948.1, on the reverse strand, counting down.
AGCATAACTTGAAGATTTTCGCTTAATACTAACTCTTCGTATCATCGTTCAGTCTCGATTCCATTCACTTCTCAGTACCATTTTCAACCCTAGCATTGAGCCATTGAATTCATACCTAGCCAGTAATAGATTTCACTTGGGAGATAGTAAGCTGCACTCCATCATCGCGGATATAAATTATGCATTCCTTCTAAGACTTTTAAGAACTAAGAAAGACTAATCTGCCAGGGCTTTGAGAAACAGGTATATCCTGACTGAAAAGAGGATAGAATTGGGTTTTATTTGATAGTGTATTTCAAAGACTGCTTTCTTTAAATATATACTTATTAAGCTAGCAGATAGAAGAGACAAGCTACAAAGTATTGCTATATGCTAGTTAATATCAGATGCCAGTGAATGATAAATTCGACAATGATAATATTAGCACACTCCCACCAAGCTTGAAAAATAAAAGGAAGCAATTACAATTAGACTTATAATAAAATATCAAAAGCCCATAGTACCAGTTACAAACCAAGAGCGCTGGACTCTTGTGGTATGTGGATTTTCTAAGCTCCGTCGTGACCGTATAAAAGAGAGTGCAGAGGCATATTGTTTTGCTTTTACAAATGTAGGGCACGAAGTATTAACTTGAAGGAATAGACTAAGACTAGGAAATTTGAATTGATATAACTATTCAGTGAATGTAATATTTTTAAATAAAGAAGCGGTACATACTTACTTCGTAGTCTATGTAGTTATAGATCTCTTAAGCACAATAGTTATAAGCACGAGGTATCTACACCGCCAACTCCAGGCCGCATCAGGAGTCGGGTTAAGATGCTCTTAAGAAAGATTACAAGTACTGAGTTACATGTCTTTTTAATACCTTCTTTAGTAATTGGAAAGATTAATAGTAGAGAGAAATGGCATTGAGATTGACCCTAATCCCAAGTGTTTGCACGTGACCTGTGCCATTTTGCATTGCACAAAGCTTGAAAATGATAAAATACTGCACGAGGTCAAAAATTGTATTCCAAGGCTTCTATGAACCATAATAATCTTTGGCTAGCCAATCGTGGCGGTCTCGATTCAATATCCGAATGAAGACACGCCGGGTAGAGCCCGCGGCAACCTCTCTGATCCAATGGCATTAAAGACAACTTGCGCCAGCAGTCTTGCAGTGATAGCTTCATGCCAGAATCATAAGCTGGACAAAAGCTAAGTCGATGCAATTGATATGCAGATTTGAAAAGGCATCCAGTCAATGTTTCAATTGACACCGTAATGTGACATCTCTTACGAACCGCTTCCTTCAGACTTGAAGTTCCAGAGCAGTAGATACGAGACGAGATTTTTATCTACCGTCCAACAAAACAAGATATCTAATGAAAGACACCTCTCACAAACAATTCTCTGTAGTATGGCAGAATTGTAGACGTGGTCGGACGGATGTGGAAGAGGAATCGGAAACTCGAAAATGAAAAATTCAAGGTGTTGAAGCTCGCTACCCTTTTGGGACTAGCGCTACGCTAAGCAAACACCTTTCCGACTGTCCCTGTCCGTCACCACTGGTTATTGGATTTAGCTGGATTGCTCTAGGGATCTTGTTAGAACCCCATAGAAATAACTATATAAGACTTCTATGGACATTTTACCTCTTTCAAAAGCAACAAGAGAAAGACTATACTAGAAGGGTTACCTATGGGGCCTGATTCGTGGTCCTATGTTCACAGCTGAACCAGACTTACCTTATTATAGTGCTAAGCAATCATCATTTCAAACAATATAACCTAATATTCCTCTTTGAGCCTTCAACCTAAGGCTACACCTAAGCTTATAGTATATATCATTTATCTTCCGCAAAGTGCAACCCCATTCTGAACATGGAAGTGTGCCTTATTAGGAAAGGGTGGGAATAAACGAAGACAGTGGAAACTCCTGGCGCCGTACTTAGTTGCGGCGAAAGTGTGAGATAGGATGGTAGAAAATATGTAAGCTAATCTGTAATGCAATTTGCGCTATTTAATTTGCACTCGTTTAGGCAACACAGTGCAATACGCAGCAACGATCAGTCACTCTTAGTCGGTGGCTTCTATCAAAAAGGTAAAATGTCTCTATAACAATCAATTATTTGCTATCTTCTATGTTCTCTTTCTGTTTTGTGGTCAAATTTTTATCATAGCATGATATCAATTTTTCCTCAACTTTACTTGCATTGAAGCTCTTGCCAAACTCTTCTCCGGCAAATAGATGCGTTCTAGCTTGTCATCAAAGAGAATTACGAATGCCCTGTTTGTTTACAGCAATGGTTCTAGAACCTCGATGTCATTTACTACCTCGCATACTGATTCATATTTTCCTTCCCCGCATCTCCAAACTAAGTTTCCACCTACCCCTGAATCCAAAGCAGGGAATTCGCAGTTATTGTGAAGTTCTTCAAACTTAGCCTCGTCAACGATAGTGTGGTATTGTGGGTATACCCGATGATCGGTTACAATATGAAGATAGTTAATGTAAGAGCGAAAATATCTGACTTGACACTTGCCACATTTTTGTCACTACGAGGCATTAATGGTTCTGCCTTCTCTGAAGCTCCACCAGATGTAATGATTTCAGCCGACACTGGAAGTCGCACAGCATAACGTGTAGCTTAGCATCAAGGAGGATATTTCAACATAGATGGCGCAAATGGGGAAGTTTCTCTTATGAGCATAAGAAGCACCTTCGGCAATTTTTCTTGCAATTCGAATATTCTCTTTGAGCGGGAGTGGGGTTTCTCGAAAGGTAACCTTTCCAATGATCCGTTTGGCGCAAATTCTAGAAGTAAACTGTTTTCATTTTCTCCCTTGAATCCGATGATATTAGGATGCTTGCCGAGCTGTTAAAATACGCAAGATTCAGCGCGAAGGGTGTCCGAAAGTTTAGTCAATGCTAATTTACGTCATAAAACTTGACAAATTATATTATAGTCGGTCGCCTCTCACAATTTCTTGTGTAATCAGGTGGGAGAGTTCAAGACAATTACACCAAAAAATGCATCTACACCCTATCTTTTGACTATTGATCATCAACTACAATACCTTCAGAGTTCGATCAAGAAGGGCATTCCCTCTCGTCACTTAGTGTTTTCAAATCTCTTACCGAAAGTACTTATAATTAAATTTGGCACGGTATCCCCTTTGGGACTAGCGTCCCGCTAAGCAGACAACTTCGCGCATCATCACTTGGTTTTTTTTCTTCGGCCTACCATCATGGAGTCCCTGAGTGAAACAAAATGGGACCTTTTGATTGATGGAACCGGTTTGAGGAATTCTCTACTAGCGTTGTAGGTTTTCTTTTCCCTCGCTCGCTGATCATCTCTGACTAACCTAGCCTGAAGGGCCTTGTCCCGTTCCAACAAGAAAATCCTTCACGTCGACCAAAATGAATACTATGGCAATGCAGAGGCAGCTTTCAGTCTACAAGAGGTGGAGGATTGGGCGGTGAAAGCAAACAATGGTAAGACTACACGGATCTTCTGGATCTCCATGTGCCTAACACACCATAGGCTCTTTGAGATTCTTTCGAAATGTCATTGAGAAGAAGACCGAATCCCCAAACGACAATGAAAAACTTTCCTCCTCGAGAGCATATACCCTCACACTCTCCCCGCAAATCATCTACACGCGATCTAAACTTCTAGCTCTCCTTGTATCCTCGAAAGTCTACAAGCAGCTCGAGTTTCAAGCGGTGGGAAATTGGTGGATATGTGCTGGACGAGGAGAGGCTCTGAAACGTTTACCTAACGGCCGAGAAGACATTTTTCAGGATAAAAGCATCGATAATCGTGCCAAGCGAAGCTTGATGAAGTTTCTGAAGTTTGTTGTCGATTATGAGAGCCATGTCGATATTTGGGAGCCTCATGCGGACAGTGGGCTTGCACGCTTTCTCTCCTCACAGTTCCAGCTGCCATCAAACATACACACTATCATCGCTGCCTTGACTTTGTCACTGGATCCCGTGGAGAAGATACCTGTAAAATGGGCCCTCCCTCGAATTGCTAGGCATCTAACCTCCATCGGAGTCTTCGGGCCCGGATTCGGCGCTGTGGTGCCCAAATGGGGTGGTGGCGCTGAAATTTCTCAGGTAGCCTGTCGGGCTGGCGCAGTTGGAGGAGGCCTTTATGTACTTGGCACCGGCGTGAAATCCGCCAAGGTCATTGCTGATGGAGAGGAACAGCTAACAGAAGTCCACCTTTCCAATGGCGAGGTCGTACGAACACGACATCGAATAGGTGGCGTCGACGACACTACCTTGCCAGATTCCAAGACGGTCTCGAAAGTGATCGGTGTATACTCCTCACCTTTAGCTTCTCTATTCAAGAGTTCGGTTGAAGGTGCACCTCCAGCCGCTGTTTCAGTCGCTGTTTTCCCACCAAATACAGTCGCGAATAGCATGACCCAGCCCGATCTGGTCTACATCATGATCCACTCGAGCGAAACGGGCGAATGCCCAGCAGGACAATGTCAGTATACATCACTTTATCACTTCACTTTTTTTCTCTGCACTACGTGATGATTCAGTTTAAAATACTTATCTACATTGTCTGAACCTCTTGACGATAAAACCTGACAGTCTGATTATGCTCCCTCATATTTACATATTCGTTGACCAATTGAGAAAATTAATAGCTAACAAGCCCAGGTGTTTTATACGCTACCAGTCTATACACGACGACTTCCGCCCAGGTTCTCCTTGCTGCTATTGATACACTGGGCAAGGCTGTCGAAAGTGAAGGAAGGCTTATTTACAGCATCTATTATGAAGAGGTTGAGAGGCCGGGCTCATCTTTGGATCTTGCTTTCGATGACCAAATCCTTGAGGAGGTCGAGGAAGAGTACAATAAGATCATGTCTGCCGGTGTTAATAAAGATGCAGTTCCTACATTTATGGAATTTGAGGATAGGCAGGGCATGAATGATGATGATGATGACGAAGCTGATGATGGGTATTAAAATTTGAAATATAAATAATAAACATTAATTGCTGTACAAGCATTGAGAAGTCAGACACCTTTCCAACCGGTGCATTTGGCACCTTGCGATATTCTTCTCCGTTGAGGCACCCAAACAATTGTTTCCCAATCTCGACATTATCACATTTGGCCCTGGGACTGAAATTTGTCTGCTCGCAATCTCTTATAGGCCTTCCCTATTGTACTGATGATTTCTTTCATCATTATCTCCTAAGATATCCACGATCCTGAATATCTCTCTTCTTCAGCTACCATTTTGAACATTTAAGCATTTTACCTAAAATATAACTTCTCACCTCACCTCACCTCACCTCACCTCAGCTCATTCTTGCCTGTATTGATATCCCGCACTTGGTGGGCTTATAGTCTTGGTGGGAGCTGTCTCTCCTTTCCCCGTATATCCCTTTTTCACACATGGGACAACAATACCTCCTTTCAACCTCGGGCCTCGTCAAAATGATATTGACGAGTAGAAATATGTGACAGATATCAAGTGGTATAAGCGTGAATGATACAAGTTGTTTGCAAATGAGCGACAATTTTGAAGATGAATGTTGGCGTTACCTTCGCAGTGGGTAAAGCCCTAAGCAAATATTTTTAAGCAATAGAAGTCTCGGCTTAGTTTCGAAGAATATGACAACCAGTCGCGTAAACCAATCTCCACATACCAGAAGAGGGATTTTCACTTGCACAACAGAGAGTTAGATAGTAAAAACAGGAGAGTGGAGGCCGAAGAAAAGCCACAGGGGAGATTTTAGTCATTCTATGCAGCTAGGTTCAACCTCTCCAGCAAGGCATCAATCTTTCCAATCAGAACTTGGTAATTGATGGCATCAGCAGCGAACTCGTCTTCAGCTAAATCACCATCCAATGTTTTCATCCCACCATTAGGGGGCGGGTTTGATGTCAACTTCCCATTATTTTGTGTTTCTTGTAGTGATGGATTCATGTCGATTGCCTCGTCTGTTTCGTCCAGAGTGTTTGGCTGAACTTGTGTAGGTGATAGGGGTGACGCGTCTCTGTCAGGAAACGGTGTCGAGGATGCATTAGTAGTATTCAGCTCTCTGTTCTCATCCATGATATCTTCGAGGCCAGAGTCTTCAAAACGAAGGCGGAAGCGGTCGTCCAGGTAGTAACGAATGCTAGAGTAGGCTTAGTAACGCTACTTTTACAAGAGTTTGGTATTACGTACTCATCAAGTAGCTCAATAGTATCAGTTTCCTGCCTCCCTTGAATCCTAGAAGCACTTTCCTTGATCAACACTTCGAACTCTTCTTCGTCGATATAATCCTCTAATCTGAAAGCCAGGTACCGAGCACTGAATTCTTCGAGTCGTTGCACCTTTAAGTCCCAACCCGCGCGAATCACATCGTAGACATTAATTGGCTCCACCTCAACATCTCGTTCTTGTCCAACTTCTGTGTGCGTTCGATCAACTAAGCTTCCAATTCCCATCCCGACGGTACTGATAACTTGAGCAGCCTTGTTCTTCAGCTTTTCGATGAAGAGCATGTCAGCAGCGTAGAGGACATCCAATGCTAGTTCGATGGGCATGTCTACCTTTTCCGTATAAAGGAAATCTAAGATGATTTCTAAAACAGCAGGAGTGCAATCAACTTTGACGATATAAAGATATTCTGTAATTTGTGTCTCAACAAAGGATGATTCGAACATCTTTTGAAAGTACTCGGATCGTAACAGCATTGCACGGTGGCAAGGATATAAAACAGATTGCCTCCTGTCCGCTGATGTAGCTTGAGGTTGAGAGCTAATTGATGGGCCAATTGGGATGCCATTTAAAGGACCTAGGGTTTCTCTTACTTTGGGAGCTTCTTCCCCAAAAAACGCATCTTCAATTTCCTCGTCCGCACGCAGTAAAACATCTGCAAAGATGGCATTATCCCTAGTCCACTTTACGTCCTGGGCTTTGCTCGTTTCAATTAAGATTTTGTGTTTTAGCACATGGTCTCGATACCACTTCTCAATCTGATTTCTCCCCCTCGAAACCTCGTCTTGATATCGTTGCCGAGCTAGCCTTCTATTGCTCCCTGATAGTAGGAGCTGCCATAACGAGTTGATTTCTAACTGCTTGCAAACCTTGTCGATACCATTCAACACATCTTCCTCTGTGACGGAACTGGCACTGCTCAAGCCAAGATCCGAGGGGATGTCTCCAAGATAGATATATCGCAGAGTCACTTGAAAAGCTTCCGGCGGGATGGTACTTGCAAGTTTCCATAAAGCCGTTTCTGGAGCAGCATATAGCTTTTGTTGAAAGTATGGCGAGCGTGCGGACAGTATAAACTTGTGCAGATTCCACTGCTCTGATGCAGCAGTTAAACAAATATCTGATGTTTTTGGGATATTTCGAGTGAGTAGGGAGGTAATATGGGAGGCAAGAGGCTGCAGAGGATCGGTGCTTTTCGAGTAATCATATTCGAGGAGGAGATTTCTTATGCGATTATTAAGGGCGTTATACAGGCATCGCTCGCCTTGGAAGGTGTCTCGTTCGCAGAGAGCTCCTGATTCAAGGAGGAGCTGTACCACTTCATAATGCCCACAAAGGCTTGCCTAGGATTGTTAGTAGGCAAGCCGAATGCTAAACTTATGGCGGCGCTCACTAAGATCAATGGGGTATAATCAAAAGTGTCTCTAGCATTGATATTGGTTCCAGCCGCAATGGCTTCTTGGCAACCCTTTAGATCTCCAACTCTGCAAGCATGCAGGAAGCCCTGAAATTGGGGACTGACATCGAGGGGGCTATCCTCCTTGAGGAGCCCATCTCGTATCTGTTGATGCTCTTCTCTGAGTTGTACCTCAAGCTGGTCCTTGCGAAGAACCATGTTGAAAAGATAATGGCTTATAGCCAGCCATGAGACTCAATTTAAATATAGGTAGAGTGGCATAAAGATATCAGATTCATGAGGTGAAGCTTTGGAAATGAGAAACTCTGAAGCTGTGGCAAGCCATCCTTATCGATTAGAAATTTATGACGACCGGTCTCGCATTCCTACTGAGCCCCCCTGCAAAAAGTTTGGATTGCTATGCCAACCTGTTCGCTCGGACCAACAGTTAATCCGGCATTGTCAACATCTACCTCTTGCAGCACAATGGAACGTTAAGAACACCAACGCCAAACCCCAAAATAAAGTTCACCTTCACTATATCACATAACCACTGGCTCATGGCATTGGCTTATGCACTCTCTTGTTAACGAATACATCACACAGACATACCAGCATCCACAAATTGGGAATCATGTCTGAGGCAGACAAGTACGATGTGCTGGAAAAGATCGGTAAGTCTCATAGTGTGCTTACATGTCGCAACGACTAATGCGATGTAGGGCATGGCTCCTTTGGTGTCATAAGAAAGGTACGAAGAAAGGCAGATGGACAGATTCTATGCCGAAAGGAAATAAATTATTTGCGCATGTCTCAAAAAGAGAGGGAACAGCTTCACGCAGAATTTGCGATTCTTTCATCACTTCACCACCCGAACATTGTTGGATATTACCATCGTGAGCACCTCAAATCGACACAAGACCTACACCTATATATGGAATATTGCGGAAATGGTGATCTTGGTCGAGTCATCAAGGATCTCCAGTCTAGGAAACAATATGCTGAGGAGGGTTTCGTGTGGAGCATGCTCTCTCAATTGGTTACTGCACTGTATAGATGTCACTATGGCATTAATCCTCCGGAGGTTGGAAGCAATGTTATGGGATTGGGTAAGGATGCCAAACCACGGCAACCACCTGGAGGTGTCACGATCCTGCATCGTGATTTGAAGCCAGAGAATGGTAAGCGAGAATGCATGTCATCCATAGGCTCTTCTGACATTTGCTAGTCTTCCTAGGAGAGGACAATTCCGTTAAGCTTGGTGATTTTGGTTTGTCGAAAATTATGCAGTCGCACGACTTTGCATCTACCTACGTAGGCACGCCGTTTTACATGTCTCCAGAAATCTGTGCTGCAGAAAGATACACGCTTAAATCCGATATTTGGTCCCTTGGATGCATCATATATGAACTCTGTGCTCGGGAACCTCCCTTCAATGCCAAGTCTCATATCCAATTAGTCCAGAAGATCAGGGAAGGCAAGGTTTCCCCATTGCCGCCGGTATACTCACCTGAGCTTAATGCAGTTGTCAAAGACTGCCTTAAAGTCAATCCTGATCGACGACCCGACACTGCAGCTTTGCTCAACTTGCCTATTGTTAAATTAATGAGAAAAGAGAAAGAAGTAGTTGACTTAGGCCGAGTTTTGAGGAACAAGGATGAATTGGCAACAAAGCGGTTACTAGAAGCAGAAGGCAGAGTCAGGAACTTCGAGGCCGAGAAGTTACAAATGCGCCAAGAGATAGAGGCTACTGTTCGAAGAGAGTGGGAGGTCAAAGCTCAATTGGAAATCACTCGTGTGGTTCAACTTGAAATTGAAAGACTGCAGAAGAAATTCGAGGAGGAAGTACGAGAAAAGGTTGATGTCGAGGTCCAAAAGCGATCGAGCACCAACAACCAGCCATCACTCAAGAGCTACCCTACTTCCTCAGAGCCAACCGTGGTGAACGACATTCCATTGTCCTCTATAAGCACCAATGGTGATTGCGACTTCCCGTCATCGACAGATCTCACAGATATTTCAACGGATTCCCCCGAGCCCATAAAGGTGTCGAAGAAGGGCGCCCGTACACCTTTTGGCCGAGCACAAACTATGTTCGCTGGTACCGCTGCTACGCCAATGGATGTTGAGATGGCGGATCCATCACCCATGTCTATTGCCTCGCTATCCCTTTCACCTCGTCGGAATGGAGCTACAAAGGCACCGACCACCACAGGGCGAAACATTTTTGCTCAACATCAAAATGCTGAAGCTCGTTGGCAACCACAGCTCATGAACTCCGATGACTCGGATGATGATGATGATGATGTCCCCGTTCCATCCCCTACTCGGCCAAAGCACAGCAGCAAGAACCCGTTCAAACCTCACGGCGGCCGACCACCACTGATTTCTACCAAGACTGCTCCGGTTCAAAGGCCTACCAAGCAGGTCTCGCAGACCAATTTGTTTGCGGCAGGGAAAGCACATTTAGCGCATTCCAATACAACACCAAACATCCCTACTTTAGGCAACGCACCCGAGCTCCGCCCCCAGTCCAGCAATGCTGTTCTGCGTGAGCGATCCTCCCCCAACCGTCGTCTCTCTAAAATCCCATCCTCCACGAACCTCAACCACGATTCCAACCAAACATCGCCACAGCGCAAACCCTCTCTTCCTTCCAAGAAATCAAATGGAAGTAGTAGCTCAGATGACAGTCTCGGTAAGCAAGCGGTTAAGAACATGGCAGCTAAAGCATCGAATATGGCGCCGCGGGGCAGGACATTAGTTGAATTGGCCCAGGCGAGGGCTGGTGGGAGACCATTAGGAGAGGATGGGAACAGGAGTCCTGAGCCGAAAGGTAGGGCTTTTGCACAGAGGATGGCGGAGGCACAGAGAGAACGATCTAGTGCTTGTAGTGAACCGGTGGTTTGGGATCCAGAGAGGGATGAAATGCCAAGTCCTTTCCTGGTGAGAACTCGGCAGCCATCGAGACGGTAGGTGTTGAGAGGAGGTGTTGTTATTCTTAGGTTTGGTAGGGGCCGGTGGGCCATGAGTGATGAGGAATGAAGGTGAAGTGAAGGGAAAAGCAGGGTGTAACATGAAAGAAAATATGGTGGGATGGGAGCAATGCTTACAGCGAAACCGCACAAGGTATTTCTTTTGTTGATTGGCAGGCATTGTTTGCGTGGCATCGCTTGGAGTGAAAGGAAGTGAAAACTAACACTACTCATTGTGTTTTTCAAAGAGGGATGAAATAGGGGCGAAGTGGCGTTGAGTTATATGGATGTTTGATTGTTATTTATGTACACTAGGCTATTTCTTGGTGCAGCTGTTGGAGTATGGAGTGCGTCAGGCTGACATTGGAATTAATGGTCGGTGTAGAACCGTAATTGATAAGAATTACATTCTTCAAACATAAAGTCGGTTCCTTCTATTCCACGTATGGAACTGAACTCTAAAGCTAGATTTCTTTAATGTGCCCACTGAGAAACCCCGCCGCAAAGACGTTCCCAGAAAGAACCATGAAGCTAAAGGAAATATCACCTTTTCTGTAAGAGGTTCGTTAAGAGTGGACGTTATTTACGCATCTCTCTACAAGAAATTTATTCTAAATCAAACTTAGAATTTTCCTTTATCATCCATTCGGTATCTATCATCACACTAGCCAACTACGAGAGGCATTTCAATGACAAGTCTATAGAAATTGCCCAAATTTAAACTGCGTCTGCTTTTACTTCGTATATAACACAAACTAGAAGAGCCTGGGCTTGGTTTGATAATTTTAACGCTTGAGTGAAATAGTTTTTCAGTCTAATCTTGCAACAAGATAAAACCCGTCCTCTATGCTGCTTGATTTTTACTCTTAGAATTTTACTCTATCTGAAGTTTGTTATTGCCATTTCAACACATGGCAAAGGGGCAAAACCCGTGAGGAAATGGATTTCGTCATCTCCTTCCGCTTAGCCCAGCGACGCATTAAACCAATTAACAATAGTTTTCTCATTTATAATCACCGTTTATAAGAAAAGTAGCCAGTCTTTTTTAAAACTCGGTTATATCTTCTAACAGATCTCTATATGTTAGGGATTCCATCTGTATTCTCTCGACAACAACGTTGTAACCTTCTTGGTCGACAGACGGAATTCTAGGTTTTCGTTAGCCTATCACTTACATTACAAAATCCAAAGTATCATCAAACATACTCTGTTTACTCTCACCAGCTATCAGCTTCCAATTGCCTTAAAAATGAGATCAGCTAAGTAATTTCAACAAATCGGCTCACACGTGATTGTTCAATGTTATTGTCAAGTCCTCTGATAATAGACAGTGGTGAGGCTTTATCAGGTTCACAATAATAGTATAGATGTGAGTCCTCTTTTTTAAAAAAGAAGTGTCAATTTCCATTCTCACATAGTTCAATCCCATGGTTCCTGTGCATCCCGTGGTAAATACTCAATTAACGTTCACTTGATAACCCTTCCTTGGACGAAAGGCATAGCTTTTAAACTTGAACATGAGAGCACAAGAAACTGACTAATATTTCAACACATACCTCTAGTATCAAGAGAGCTTGCATCAGAGGAGAGTTCTCCGAGACTCACTATGACTTTAATTCTAAGTACGTCCCTCGAAGGAGCAATTGGCTTGAACAAGGTGCCATATTCTCCGTCTTTTTACACCGAAGGGGAGAGCTCCTCGACGACTGTTTTTTATAAACGTTTTCACTATTTCTCCAGCCGTGTTTGGCTGTGTAGGATCACTCTCAAGATTAAAGGGATAAGTACGGCAAGCGCCAATCAGTATATTTGAAAACGATATAACAATGGCCCAACTTCAAAGGGGGCGAAGAACCCTATTCTCATCCTTTCTAAGACTACAGGGCTTGTACCAAAGTCGAATCGCATCGCGGGGTTTTTTAAAAGCTTACATCTTAAAGCACTCTACATTTGCACCACTCAGCCGCATTACATTCCAACAGAAACTATTCAGAGTCAGCAGGCATTCAATTAATAAAATCTACTGTGGTGGTGGTTATGGCAATGTGGTCGGCTACCGGGCACTTGGAGGCGAGCCGTTCATTCGATCATTTCATTGTGTACACAGCCTTCCTGAGATCTACAAAAACATACACATCAGATGGAAAATAAGCAAATTCCCAATAAACGAATCTCAAGATGATTGTTAGACGTGTTTTCTCCTCTTTAGGAACTCATATTACTATCTCCTTATTTCAACTTCAGTGTTTTCAAGTTCAATTAAAGTCAACATCACCCACATTCGCACTTTCCACCCTCACCACAGCCGACAACCGACAACCGACAACACCAAAATAAAACACACCGCTCTCCGAAACTCCCTTCCTATCCTCCAAACCGGAAATCCCCTTTCCCATCTCCACAAACCTCTGCTCAAACAGCCCCATGTTCTCGCTTAAACTCCCGCCGCCGCTCAAACCGTCTTGGTTTCATATTTTTCATCTCCAACCCCGCATTAGGGCTCACGCCAGATCTACGGTCAGCATCTCCTCCTACCCCCGCCACAACGCTCAGATCTCTCTGCATTATATTTTTTGTCTTTTCAGGAACGCAGGCCGCACTGGAGTTTCATTGCTTAAAACATCGGATATGTACCTATCCATCACTCACCCTTTCGCTTAAGCCCTGCCATGTTTAGGAAAACCCACCTCATATTGCTTATGTTCATACTGTGCTAACCATGCATATGCAACGATTATCGCTCAAGGGTCCACTGCATGACAGGACTGGAATACGAGGACGATGGCTTCGGAGAATTCCCACAATTAAAAAGTCTGTAGTCTAAAACTTGGGAATACGTCAAGCCTACGTAAAATACCTGAGCTTTAATGTATGAGATCGCACTAGATAGGAAAGTATAAACCGGATATAAACATCCTATAACATAGCAAAGAGATGGATATAGGTACATCTTCCTATTTGAGAACTGCATTCCCATACCCGGTGAGCATAATCCTCCAAGATCCCAGCGCATCAGTTAAGCTTGATATTCACCCATCCGCCCATCCAACCCAGCCTTACAGCAAGCGAGAAAAATGATGCTCTGGTGTAACAAAACACCCTTATCCCCACCACTTAGTTTCCTCGGAGTTGAGCTGTTCCGGAGCTCTTGTTTCGGGACGCGCCAAATACTTTAAGTGATGTTAAAATAGGTGAGATAAGTTTGAGGAACAAACCCCAAAAATGGAAACTTAAGAAAGGTTACATATGGCCTAGTGTGAGTGGTCTTAACTCTCAACTATCTTTAGGTAACCACGGTAACACAAAGGAGAGTAACCCGCTTAAGTCATGCACCTACCTATTTCGTACTACGAGCCACCCCAAACCCCACCGCACACAGATAGCCATGTCATCTGATCCTAGCACATCACGTCCATCCCATCCATTCTATCTCGTCCGTCCTATCCCAACTCACCATCCGACCTTTTTCACACACTCCCTCTGCATCCTGATCCTCACACCCCGATCCTTCCAAAAGATACCACCCTCCCGACATGCCTCAAACCCATTGAAAGATCACCAATCCTCTCTCCTACTCCCACATCGTAGTTATAGCCGAGAGACAAGAAATAAATAAAACGAAACGAAAAAAGCAAGCAAGAGAATACCCCCCAAAACTCTGTATGAAAACATCTAACCTCGTCGTCACATCAACAAAGTAACAATCAAGTATTGAAATGCTAGATAACAGCGAGAGTTTTATGCTCGTAAACGCATACCTGCGTAGCCAGATAAAAACTGCCAGACTGCCCTACCTACCTTTTAAGAATATACATGTATAATACTGTCAGTTTGGGTGTTGTATGTATGTATTTATGGGTGTGTAAGACAGATATCTGGACTAGACTAGACTAGACTAGATAGCCCAAGACGAGAGGGTTTGAGAGGTTGCACATCTACTTACTGATCTATCTATATATCTCATTTATCCCTAAGGGATTCCATACGTCTAAAACAGCTAAAGTTCAACACCGGAACCACACGCATTAGTAAACGGCTTAAAGATTCCAACTCCTGCATTGCCACATTACACGCGCACAGAGGTATAGACAGAACTGTTTTGTTTTACGCAGCAACGATCCATTAGAATTTCTGCTACGCATCCATCTATCTATTTGCATCTTTCTTTCTTTCCCGCTCTAATTTCTCATTTCCCTTTCATTCAATTCGATTCTCATGGGTATACACACCTCCGCACGCAATATATGCAATACAAAGATCGATTGACCTTGCCTTTCCCATTCATCCCATGCCATCCTTTCATCCCACTCCCCTCCCAAGATCGTGTGATCCACCCACCCCATTCATCCATCTCCATACTCCAAATCCCCCCCAAAATCAAATCAACCGGACCCGAACCGAACAAGCAAACAACGCCGGTGTAAATGCTTGTCACCCATCCATCCATAAATATGACCCGCCAACGCCACCGCCCAAAATGCCTTGCCCGCCTCCCTCCCTAGCCTCGAGGGAAACCCAAAAATACCGAGGCGCGCGCGCGCTCGCGTGCAAGCTCTAGTCTTGTCGACAAACGCGCGAGAGCTCGAGATAAATAAGACAAAAAAACACAGGTATTCGAAACCAAAGCGTGACTTAGGCGAGGGCGGAAAATAAAAGGAAAAATATACTAGGTACTTTATACATTATGTCTGTCGTTCGTTCCCGTGAAGTCGTTCCCTCATGCAGGAATTCTGCCCTTAGCTCACTACTAAACGGCATCAAGACAAGGCGCCACCCTCGAAGCTGTGGCATCCGCGCTCGTGACGCTTCATGTTACTGCGGACGCTGAAGGCCTTGCCGCATCCCTGGTGGGGACACTTGAATGGCTTCTCGCCCGTGTGAGAGTGCGAGTGGATGCGTAGGCTAGAGGGGCGGGAAAAGGCTTTGTTGCAGGTTTGGCAGATGTAGCGATCTTGGGATTGGGGGAAGGAGGCGGCGGACGAGGGAGAGATATAGTGGTGGTGTTGCCATGGATTTGTGCCCGAGGAGGGCGTGAGCGTGACTTGGACTGGCATTAATGACGGTGCGAATTGCTGTGGTTGTGTGTTAGTGAGGATTTTGGTGGGGTTGGGGGTGAAGTGAAGCGTACCTGAGGGAGAGGTCTTTGGTAATAGAGGCCGGATATCTGGGACTGAGGCGGTGTGGATTGCATTGGTCCCGAATAATAGGAGTTCATGGATTGTTGTGGAGGATAAGCGTATTGCTGTTGTTGACTGTATGGCGATTGATTGTATGCCATCGAAGCTGCTGGTATCGAAACTCTTCTTTGCATCGGTTGACGCTGTGCATGAGGTTCCATGTTGTTCATAGTTGCCACGGAAGATGGTCCAAAGTAATAGCCTGGCGCTGATGCTACCGAGTACCCTGAGGTCGACCCAGCTGGAGATTGGCGTCCATCAAAACCAGAATCCGACTGCATCGGTGGTGTTGGTGGAAGACCATCTCGCGCCCTCATGGCTGGCGATGGTCCATACTGTTGCTGAGCAGACTCGGGTCGATACTCGCTCTTTTGGGATTGAGCTGTTCACGTCAATAAATGTTCAGTTAGTATTGAGGAAAAGGTCTACTAACTTGATTGCTGCTGTTGTACTTGTTGCTGAGCCTGCTCTTGGGGACTTGATCCATCAGCTAATCCGAGCAGGCTAGATATCGATGGCAAAGAGCATTTTGCAACCTCGTCAACTGGAGGGGATGGAGGTGGTTGGGGTGCCGTCACGTAGGCATATGCAGGATTTGGACCCATGGATTGAGCGGTGTACGGATTTGCTACCAACGAAGAGGCCATCATGTTTTGTGATCTCGAGGGATATCCTTGGAATGATTGTTCTACTTGATGTCTGCCGGCGTGAACAAGACTGGAGAGGTTCATATCCCAGTCGATAGCGGAAAGGGAAGAGTGGACAAGTATTCGAGTTGATGACTTGCTGAGATATTAGGTGGTCGAAAGGAACTGACTGGATGACTAGGTTTGTTTTGTTTGAATACGTTGCCGATATGGGATGATGGAAAAGGTTGCTGATTAAGGTATTAAAAGTTTAGACACTTGGGTTTAAGTTTCCTTCAACTCGTTCGTATACAGTGCTAGCCCTGGTGATGAAAGATGCGCCTGCGGATGCAAGGCCACACCAGAGAGCGAGGGATTGAGGATATTTATTAGATCCTCCCGGTCCACGGTGGGTGTGGCGATCAGGTGTGAACCCACCTAGATCCCAGTGACAATGCTGTCACAAATTGGGGTGGGTCAATCACCAGGACTGTGACCCGAGATGGCCCAAACCTCCCAACCTTGCAGAATAATGAAGGAGGGAAGGTTAGGATGGGTTGGGAATATTTGGGGGAGCCCCAGTGGGCTCGAACTCTCTGCTTGCTACCGGACGGACCTTCGCCGCGCTGCACCGGTAGTGAACCTCGATAGGGACAAAGAGAGGATGATTTTCCAGGATGTGCGGGGGGGCGTTCAAGGTTATCCGATGCCTGCAACGGCCGTTGATAATGTAGTATCCACCTCTTTTTGGTGGAGAGGGGGGGATGGAGGATAGAGGAGGGGGAGAGGAGAGAGGAGGGGGAGAGGAGAGAGGAGGGAGGGGTGGAGGAGGGCGCCACAAGTAAGAAGTAAAAGATTATCGGCCGGCTAGGATTTTAATGCGTATTCCTTCGGAGTATATCCCGTTCGGGCAGGGCTTTTTTCTTTGATCCTTTCTCAGGATAGTTCAGGGCCTCCCTGTCTGTCACTTGGAGATGTTTTAACCGGGATCTTGACAACGGCTAGGGGAGAACATGAGACGAGGGGGTGACGGAAGCTCTGATGCACTGCTGGGCAGACAAACTGGGAGTCTGGGAATGCTGGGAGTCTGGGAGAGAGAGGGCGGATCTGCTCAAGTCCCTTGCAAGTTGCACGAAAAGCTGATGGGT
Organism: Ascocoryne sarcoides NRRL 50072; assembly: GCA_000328965.1. NCBI lineage: Eukaryota > Fungi > Ascomycota > Leotiomycetes > Helotiales > Gelatinodiscaceae > Ascocoryne > Ascocoryne sarcoides. The sequence continues at coordinate 603,311 of KB205948.1, read as the reverse complement.
CGAATGGAGACGGAGAAGAGAGGGAGGTTTGCCGTTCGGCAAATTCTCGAATGCCTTCAATGCTCCTCTCTCTCCTCTTTCCTCTCTTTTCTTGCACGCCCCACCGACCATACGTCGAACAAGGTTTTCTTAGGGGCCCACCCGCACTCGACTGATTTTTAGGCGTCGACACACTTTCGTCCTCTACCAGCTCTCTCCTCCTTCCAATAACGGTGGAGAGGGAGGGAGGGAGAGGGGCGGGAGAAGAAAAAAGTCTACAGCTAAAGAGTGGACATCAACTTCCAGGTCTCGAACGATGAGATTGTGTTATTGCGTTTGGGGTATAGTGGACGAAATTATTTATTCTGGAAAGGCGGCAAACCCCTGCTTCCAACGATCGTCGTGATGGGCCGTCGGTTTGGAGCTGCTCGCTTCGAATAATAATCCAAGGACGAGATGATAAACTGCAGGGTTTCGTCGTTGGTGGCTGATGACAAGGGAGGAGGGAGAAGAAGGGCTCTGTGCTCTACGGAGGTAATCCGACGATTTGGTGTCTGAGCTTTGAAGATGTGGGAGCGTGAAGTGTCAAGTGTGAAAGGTGAAGGAGAGAAGAAGCACGGGAGAGGGGGAGGGACGGGATCGAGAGAGGTCATAAAGGCTCAGCCCCTTGTGAGGGTCGATACCGGCAATCTACCTGTCGTGTCTTCTCCTCGAACACGCCTCACATGGCAGGATCGGAGCATAGGGGAAAGATCATCACGGTTTGCAGATCTCCAGCTCTACGGAGGAGAAGAAAATCGGGTTGAGGGTGATACAACTACCACCAGTACAGTAGTCGCGAGATGAAAGACCACATCAATGTGCATCTCCAGTACGGGGGAACGGTACCGTGAGGGAAAGATCAGATCACATTAATATGCAACTCTGTCGATCGGCTAAAACAACCTTTTCCCAGCGAACTCTCTCTCGCCTGTCAACCACGCTGTACGGCCCGCTCGGCTCTGGCTGCCACGACCATGGCCGTTGATAATCATCCCGGGCTTGGGACGCGGGAAGGTGCTTGACGATCCAGCGGGACATTCCAGCACTTCGCTGGTACCGTCGGTCGTCTCGGACGGTTGGATGGTAGGACGGATGCATAACTCAGCGAGAGGGTAGGGGGCTTCGGATGGCTTTCAGAGTTTTGCAGAATCGAGGGAAATCAATCGAGATGGTGGCTTGAAGACTGGAGGACGCATAACAGTGTCGAAAGAATGGGGACCGAAAGAGCTCGTGTTTACAGGGTTACGCACGACCGACGAGTCAGTATTGAAACCATCTATCCGGAGTAGTGCTAGAACTAGTAGAAATTGCAATCTCTGCCGCCATCGTCCCGGTCGGTACCTTTCCCAGTTCTACATAGTACACGCCCATGATTAGTCATGATATACGCCAAGTCTCGCAGTGGCTTCTTCTCTCTTCACTCAATGGAGGGGATGCAAGCCATCTCGGGCCCGTTGTGGAGCGGTCTTTCGTCCTCGACACTTATGCAGAGAATCGAATCAGGCCGTGCAAAGGATGGCAATAGCTGCACGCTCGCATCTGCAAACAAAGGGAGAGAGAGAAACAAAAACACCAAAAGCAATCGAATTTGACAGAGAAAAAGAAAAGGAAAAAGAGAGCGAGAGCGAGAGCAAGAGCAAGAGGAAGAGCGGAGAGCCGGCGGAGGGAGCGTCACAAGAGAAAACCCCCGTCGAAGAGTAAAAAGAATAAACCCGACAAGCACGTGAACTGAATCTTACTTGGGACTAGCGTCGGCTACTAGCTCCAGCGCTTAGCCTCTTCGGGGCAGAGACGCCATCCCTGCAACACAACCTTTTTTCTTTTCCTTTTCCCAGCTTCTCCCAGCTTCTTCCTTCATTCAAGACGAACTTCCATCTCTTTCACCTCACCTCTTCTCCTCCACTACTTGCAACCTCATCTCAACGTTATATTCTCTACGAAACCGCTCTTCACTTCCATCTCCACTTCCTCCCTCGTTCAAGCTCTTCTCCCCCCTTCTCCTATTCTCCACTCCATTCCACTCCTGAACCCCCTCTCTCCAAACTCCCAGACGAGAGTCTTTCGCTTCTCATGATCCCTGGGCGCATCTCTGGCCAGTACCGCCGTGCCTCTCTGAAGCAACCGAGTCGGAGCCCCTCCCTGGTCGTAGCCCAGCCTGTTGGAAGCCATGTTCCCCCAGCATCCATGTGAGGGTTTGCAGATGAGCGACATGCGCCATTGAATGAATCCCTGCCCCTCGGGTAATGCAGATCAGTTATTGACAGGTGTGCGCCGAGAGCAGGGCTTGCTGCAATTATCCTGGCCACCCTCTAGTCAGTATCCTCGCCTTCTCCCCCCGAGTGCAGTGCGAATACCACCAAACAGAGGCAGACTGGACGCGAACCTGTCGGCGACGATGAGGCGTTCACCCTGATTCCATCGAGGTGGGGGACTCCGATGTTTCAGCTGGGTGAAGGCGAACACGCAGCGTTCCCGTTGTCAATGTCCAATGCCCTCTATCCTTGGATTAATATGTGGCTTCGAGGCACGCTATTGCGGACGACTCGACTGCCGTTGTGCGAAGAGCTTCGCATTGATGTAGGAGTCCGGATGATTAATTTTCATCTGATCACGGGTTTGAAACTCAACTCCCCTCCTTTTGGACAAGATGGAACGCTGGCATCTATGCCCTAGTGATTTCTCTCTTCCGATCTAGCATGACCGATGTTTACGCTGGTATATATGCATTCAAATCTATTGGAGAGTCATCTGTTGACGTTTTTCGGGGCCTCTCCGAGCTGTCTTCCATGCGACAGAAGATCTCCCGGAATGGCTTTTTGCTTGAAATGGCCAAGCAAGAACCCTTCCTATTGGTGCATGATTTGGATGAAGCCTCTCTTGTAATAGATGTACCTCGTTCCACGACAACAACACATCCTCGCCTGCATCGAGTCTTGGTCGTACAAAACATTCGGTACAACAATATGTGAAGAAATTCCCCGATCCAGCTTCATTATACCTCGCTCGCTCATCGCAGCTATACAAGTTGGTGATCAATCGACGCATCGTGTTCTTGTGGATATTTCGGAGATGATTTTCCTGCTTGCGGTGTACGTCGAAGGCCCTGTCTTTATTGGATTTTCAATGATTCTCACCTCCGTACTTGTGGGATGCCCTATTCCTTGCAATGATGTTCTATATCTGATCTTGCTGTATAACCTTTTGTCATAGGTCTTGGAAAAGCTATGATCGCCGCTATACCTCCGTAATGATGCTGTTTCGTCAAATATGTGGAGACCATTTGGGACGTTTAATTTCTACACTAACTCGGGGATGGACAAGATATCTTCAGAGCTTCATCTATCTCGTCGTCATAACCAAATACCCCCAGGGTCGGTGGAGGCGTTCATTGGTGTCAAAATTCATCCCCCCGAGCACGTTGCTGGGAGATCTTCTCACCCAACCAGCGAGTCAACATCTATGATGAGCGAAGCTTGCAGCTCCGCAAGAACAGGGGATAAGCTTGACTGCCACATGGGCGCCATTATCTTGTTCACGGCAGCACATGGCATTTCTCCCTTTTGGAAACTCATTACCTTCTGCAGAGGTATCCCGCATACTCATATAGAAGTCAATAGCCCGATCATCTGCTTTACAGGCTGAGGACTAGAGTCTAGGGTTCCAACAAGTCAAAAGTTCTGCGTCTATCCGTGACCAGATTCCCACCAAGCGCCAGGATCGGAAATGCACGGGGCATCATTTCAGACCCCTGAAGGTACGCCACGAGGCTGGTTCTCTTCTTCCACAAGTAAGTGAAAGGGCGGAGCGCCGAGAAACAAGGCCGCGATGGATTGCATATGAGAGCCAGCGAAAACAATTGGCCCAGATAGTGTAGAAGTTCTGAGTGGGGGAATTTGTGTCCCACAACCTCGTAAGTCCAACCCAAGGCGGGATGGGCACGCACTCTCTGCATATATTGGATCTTGGATGTTCATCCAGGATCATGTGAAGGGGGGGAGATTTGCCAATCGGGGACGTCGATCACCCGACAAATAGTATTACTGCGAGGTCGGCTTTTCCTACATCATCAGGGGCTCCTCCTGAGAATGTATCCGGCTCCAAAGGATTTTCTATAGTAAAGGTTTCTTCAAAGTGAGGTCTTGATCTAAAACATTTCCCCAAGTCGAAGTTGACAGTTCCCCCAGTTTTCTTGTTTCCACTTAGAGATCGACCCTCATCACCAGATCTGATTCAGGCATCCTCCGAGCACTGCAGTTGCAATTCGTAAACCCATGGAGCGGAGTCAGCACTCAACGAGCTTGCGGCGGTGCCCTGAGTTTAATCAAATATCGGAACCATACTCCGAGTAGGGAAAATTTAACACTGTAGCGATGCAGACGCCGCGAGGACTTCTGCGACACTCCTCAATCTTTATGAATTAAAAAATCTGTGCACATCCGGTAGACAGCCCAAACAAGACTCTAGCCCAACTATATTACCGTTTTATATACATCAATTCCAACAGCGTTACAACGGTCGCGCCATAGCCGAAGACACTAAACCTGCTTTCTCACCAATGATGCCTGTCGATGGAACAAGCCGCGGTATTATCCTTTAATAAAGCGGTCGATTTCGGAGCATGCTAACTCAATTAGGAACAAATATGTCGGGATATATATTAGTGGTCGAGGCTATAATACACAAATGTTCAAATTTTACAGTATTACTCGCGAAGTTGAGGTCGTACAGTACCGCAGGCTAGTTCGGCTATTATGTGTATGCTCTGTACGAAAGTACTTTCGTACTATCAAGCGTCTTTATGTGCTTTCCTAATTGAGTTAGTATGATCCGAGAATCAACTGTGGAGTACAGTAATAAAGGAATTAGTGTTATATGTTAAATAGGAAATCGGTGGGGCTAAGTAATCCAAACGGGGTATTCCAACGGTGTGGATCTTCTATTGGTATGGAGATTGAAACCAGATTGGATCGGATGATCACAACGTCGTAATCGATAACTTGTTAACCTTCGAAATAGAAGATTTTCGAGTCAGTCCCTGAGCACTTGGACCACATAGTGTCTTTTGTCGATCCCGATTCCCAGCAATCGTCCTGGCATAGGCGATGCATTTGCTAGGACCTGCTTTGGGTTCTAGTAGAATACCTAGCCCTTCCTAAACAGATAGATGACATTGCGGTGTCTGCTTCTAGCAATGATAAGCAGAGCTATGAGCGCATTCAAGTAACAAGCATTCGGCACGAGATTTCCAGCTTCTATTCGGCAGATGCGCTTGAATTCTCGACGTAAAAAAGCTTCCAAAGGTGTACCAAGCTTATTTGCCGAACATCTCAGCCATTAGATATGCAAGCCTAATTTTTTACACCTCTGCACTTCTACTTTCCTCTTCCGGCGGCTCCAAACCTATCCTGCTCTCAGACTCTTGGACTTCTTTACAACTCAACTTGGTCTATCACCGGCGGCCGGCAAATACCCTACAAGTTGATCTGTGCTCATCAAGTCTTCGACGCACAAGAACCCCAAATCTAGTTCAAAATCCTCGAGAGGTGGGCCCTACTTACCGCGGTACGTACTTCCTATAGGAGCAGACTTTAGAACTCATCTCCAAAAGCTCTATGAGGTACCGCTATCACACCTATCAAACCACAGCTTTCAACGCTTACTCACGACTATATTTTTGTAACCCACTGGGAGTTGGCTAGACTTAATGAACACTAAGTCAATATCGTCTTACGGCCCAGAGGATCGATTCCGCGGCTCCAATGTTGTTCGACGGCCTTCTGCCCGGGAAGAGTTTCCTCTCTTCCCCGTATTTCGTCCCTTCTTCGTATGTTTGCTTTTTTGCACCCTGCAATGATCCTCGATTTCCTTTTGACGCATTGGCCAGTACAACGTTGTGGAGTCCCAAATCATCCGAGGCGGGAAAACGAGCTCCCAAAGTTAGATCTCTCGCTGCATAATTTAGCGCCCGCCTCGCTGTCTGCCATGACTTGATAAGGATTTCTTATACTCGAGCGTGGAGGGTCGCATCGCTCGGTAGTACGATGTGTTTTCTTCATTTCGTGTTGACAAAGATGGAAATCGATAGATGCGGTTGGAACGTAGCTAGGTAGTAAGCATTAGGTAGGGTGCCATCCAAAAGCAAAATCGATGCTTGCACTGATGGGAGGAAGGATTTAGGCTATGTGAAGAGCTGAACCCGAGTGACGAATCCTTCAGTCTCCATGTGCATCTTGTGTGCTTGAAAGCTTGGAACCGAGTTGGACACGAGCGAGCGAATCTAGATATTGTTTCCCATTTCTGGCTCCTCAAACAGGGAAAAGTTGGAATTTGCAGCCGCCATGATCTATATTTCGGAAGGCAAGCGTAGAAGGCCATACATTCTTCTTCTCCAAATGCTGCAGGGGAGAAATCCCGACGGTGGATCTAGCGCCCTCTTCTATCACATGATTTTCGCACATGTCTCGGTGTTTACAAGCGGCAAAAGGAGAGGAGAGAGAGGGACTCGTCTTGAAGTCTTCGAGTTTTGGCAACCAGTCTCATGGAGACTTACGCTCCACCTCATCTCTCTCTTCAACTTCAGGCGCTAAAAATAAACAGGTGGATGATGTCCTCCATCGTTCATCATCTGTCTCGCTTCAGCACCCGCTGCTTCCCTGAAACCACACCGCCGAGGTCACGAAACGTGTAGAGCCTCAACAAAACTCCGAGAGGCAGAAAAAACCCAGTTTTCTACAGTATCTATGCAGCCGCCAGACTACGCTCGTACATTCGGCCCAAGTATTGTCCTCTCCTAAATTTCCTCCAAAAAAAGAAAGCAATACAATTTCAGTCGCTCGGACTCTCTCTTCTGTTCTTCAAGGGATCCAATCAGGGTTTTACCTCGTCTCCCAAGTTGGGAGTGGATTTGGATCTGGCTCCGTGTCCGTGTCCGCATTTTGTCCACCTGGGTGGGGTGTCTTGCGTTGGGGCATAAGTTGTCGGAGTATTGGGATATAATACAGGGGGAGGGAGGGGGGATATATTGTTGTATTTGTATTGTACTCCCCAGCTCCGGTAGGGAAGAGGAGATGAGCATGCAGTACGATACTTAGATCGTTGATGGGATTAATTTCGGGAGGAGCGAGGTCGGATAGTGTGTTTGGTAAGGTGGCTATCATCCGGATGCTGGGCTTGAAGCGGAGGAAATGGGATGAATGAGATGAGATGAGCAGGGCTTTGGTTTGGTGTGAGCTAGGTATTCTTGTTTAATGCCTTCTACGTAAGTACTTGAGTCAGTTGATATTCCTCTTGTCGAACTATCTATCATTTTGGGTGTTGAGATTCCGGGATAGGGCGGGAGCCTTCTGATAAGCCTCTGAAGAGTTAATTCAATCATAACAAGTAAGCCTCGGCGGTAACAATAGCCTCGTACTCGTAGTAGTAGCAAACCTATCAATCACCCACTCACCCATTGGTGCTAAACCAGGTTAGCTTAGCCTCAGCCTCTCAAGATTAGAGATCCGATCTCCTTGAAAGGCAAGTTAGATCAAGTTAATTTAGCTCTAAATCACGATCTTAGATCTCCCAATTGTGCCCTCTTCGGTGCTGTATGAAGGCCATTGTGTCTTTATATATGTACCTATTTTCTGAAGAGCTATACGTAAGCAAGTAAGCAAGCATAGATCGCTCACGAGGATTTGTTAATGATTAATAGATCAGTTAACTAGTCGTATGTGAAGAGCTCCCTTATGATGGATGAAATTTTCAATTTCACTTCGTCTCTTTCTCTCACTCGGTTGGATTCGTGCGTATGGGTAGATGAATACAAGAAGAATGGAAAAGGAGCATAAGGATTAGGAGTTATAGTGGTGCTCTAGGGCTCTTCTAGAGAGGACTAGAAGAGGTTGTGGTTATCTTTAGAGTGGTGAAGTGGGGAATGAACTCAACCGTCTTACCAGTTCCGAGGGTTTGAATATATTTTCCTCTTGATCCCAATTTATTATAACTGTGCTTTACAAAGCTAACCCATGAACAAACTTCAATAGTAGAACCCAGGCGACTTTAAGATACCTCGCTGTGTTCTACAGTGCTAGTATTCCATGCTTAAATCAAGACTTTCCCTATCGCCTAGCAGCGGTAACTCCTCTGGTTCCTTATCGCTCTGCTTTTTCTCCTCCCCTTCTCCTTACGAGCCTCCCGAGATCGATGAAAGAAATCTCCTACACATGAAGAGATCCCAAAACGCCGCTTCTTATATATTCAATGATGCCCCATAGCTTCATCAAAAACCTTCGCTCCTTCTTCTACAGTTCTTCTACAGTTCTTCCCAAGAAAGAGGCATGCGCAATCTTCTTTCGTTCGGGGTCATATAGAAAGAAAAAGTATCCCAAGCAGCGAGTACAAACACTCAAATTATCCGCAAGCCATTCACAATCTTGATTATTTCCGTTGCTATGATAGGTATAATAATCCCGGAGTTGGTCACATGCAGCCTTATATTCGCCGCTGCAGGACTGGGTACAGAAGTCGGGGAGATTGAGGCATTGGCAGAAGGGAGACACTGGATCCATCGTTCTTGGGGCTTCGAGGATAGATTTGCTTGAGCTTTGGATTGGATTTGTGGGAGAATGAGTATAAAACGCAGATTCGCTTTCTTGATGCGGTTGCTTAGCGTTGCAGTGATGGGGATGAGGAATTAGAACAAGAAAAATGTTGCTGGAGGCGCTTAAACTAATGGTGTATATGATTTAAACCGCACAAGGCGCTACATAGGTACTTCATGTATAATTTGTTGTGTTATTGTGAATATTAAGTGTAATTCATTGATGTGTATCTCTAACCACTTTCTTAGATTGTAAATTCTTCTTCTAGAGTCATGGCAAACCCATGGAGAACAATACTCCCAGTTAGTGAAAAGGTTGCTCACTTATAATATGTTGAGATATAAAAACTCTAAGTCATGTCCAAGTAATATGAGTCAGGGTTTTATGTTCTTTGTGGGGGTGTTTTTGTTGTGACAGTAGATAACTGGTATGGAGTTTGGGGACCGAGGAGTAGATGGCGGTTGGATAGGAACGAGAGAGGGAAGAAAGAAAGAGAGGAGGGAAAGGAGTGAAGGTAGAATTGGGTGGGATGGAATGGGATATATTTATCAGACACCGTTATGAGTGTTTGGTTTTGGGGTTGGTCTGGATGGTGGAATTGTCAGATGCACCTACCGGGTTTGATTGATATATATATATATGTTAAGATAAGAGTCGCACAAAATGTACAGCAGTGGCTAATACACAGCAGTAATTTCTATAGGCTGCTCCGTAAAGGTGTATAATTCCTCTATGTCGTACTTAAAATGCTCTCTCGATTCACACAGTATATTTCCTATTCAATCATGCATATGTACCGCAACTTTCTAGTGGGGCCCTTATATCCCTCAGCTTCTTATGTATCTGTTCTATATTAAATTGCTGTTAATAAGGAATGTTTGAGTTGAATTAATGCAAGATACTTGGGGCTGCTTGAGGAAGAGTAGGATATTTACAGACGCGGAAGAGATGGTGTGACGCTCAACTAATTTTTGAGGAATAAAGATGAACTTAAAAATGTAGTTGAAAACTTTGAATAAATTGTATAAGTGCAAGGGAGGTTAATATTATCTCTCTGGAGGGAGGAACCCGCCCGAGCTGAATGCCGTCGACACATTTCTTCCCTTATCACATTTTAGAACTTTGGAATGTACAGCTTATAGTAAACATGTCTCTGTCATCAGTTCTTTTGAGTTTGAATGTAGGCACGATGCTTGGGTTTATATATATAAAGACGACAGAGGGTGATGGTAAGTTGTGTGTGATTTAATGTTGAAATTTGTGTGTTTAGCAAAGCACAGTACTAAGTAGACCTGATTTTATTACACTCTGCTCTGTAAAACAGGCACTCAGCCTTCGTGTTCGTCCAGCGAACTTACGAAGGCAAAGACATTTAATCACCATCTTCCTTCTTACACTCAACAGCACGTTCACTCTTTAAACATGTTAGAAAGCAAAGAAATTGATATCATGTGACAAAGCTGGAATACCTAATAGTCCTCATGATCAAGCTTCTGTTTTAATCTTGACTTTGATAAATACCTCCAATACTAAAGATAATTCTTAAAATCAGCATATCATTTTTAACATCTTCCGATGTGCACATGACTCCCGGACCTGAACTGTTAAAACTCCAAGGTTTTGTTGCACATCGCACTTGGGACGTCGGGTTTCAAATTAGGTTAGAACCACGCGGCCAATCGGGTCTTAAAATATCTCGATCCCTGCTGGGCTGGCTGGACCCTGAATTAACCTCGTAACGAACGCCTCCTTTCCTTTTAATCGGACAACGTTCTATTTTTCTCCGAGTCAACGAAGACGAAGCAGCGAAGCGGACGAGGAAGTAAAGGGTGTCATACGCCTCTCGGTCGTACTCGGATTCAACAGTTGTGCGAAAAAGGATCCGAGAGATAAAAATGGATTGGAATACCCCGCTAAGGCATTGTCTACCTTTTGAGGTTGTGCAACGAGAAGTTGATTGTCACAATAGATTGAGCTGAGAAGTCGGCAGAGGTGACGACGATGTCGTCCTCCCCCAGGTTTGACCTATCACGGCCACATTTATTTACATTCCATCCCGCGTGTGGGATGTCAATTCTTTCAGCTACTAGCTTAGCCTTTAGACAATATCGGTCAAGTGTAGTGCCGCGATTTCAACGGCCATCGGGGCTGTGGTACTGTATCAGCTCAAGGTGTATTTCCCACCTCTATCCCTTTTCTCCTTGATTCCGCTGTATATTTTCAATATTTGTCTTCCTCCCTCTCTTGTCTTTTATCTAGCCATGGCAGATCTGTGATAGACAGCAAGACCGTATGTTGCAGCCCTCCTATACTGAGAACGAAGCTGATTCTCATGTATAGAATCGCAGCAGACTTCGTAGCTGTCTCTTCGAGAGATCTCTCTCCTCCTACTTCCTATCGCCATGCAAGACCCCTTCTTCTTCGCAACCCCTAGGCTCGCAGCCCTTGTAAAACCATTCTGCGACCAGCTTGGCCTGCAAAGTCTTCCCCTACACATCCACGAAATCCTCTTCGCATTCGCATTCTACCACATCATCTTCCAGTACCTTGCCCCTATTCTGTCATCCGCATTTCTGCCAAAACAGTATAGGGAACTCTCATACAGAAACAAGTTGCAATGGAACATGCATTGGACTTCAATCGTGCAGAGCGTTTCCATCTCCGTTTTGGCTCTATGGACAATAGCGATGGATCAAGAACGTAGGAATATGAACCACCAGGAGAGAATGTGGGGATATACTGGGGCAGGAGGTCTTGTGCAAGCTCTTGCTACGGGGTACTTCCTCTTCGATCTCGTAGCCATGATTCAGTACCTAGACGTCTTTGGAGTGGGAATGCTGGTCCATGCATCTAGCTGCTTATTAACATATACACTGGGCTTTGTAAGTTCCCACATGGAGAAGGAATTGAGTGAGTATCCTCCCTTACTGATCTATGACAGCGTCCGGTAGTCAATTATTACAGTTGCGTGTTCATGCTTTATGAATTGTCGACGCCGTTTTTGAATATACATTGGTTTCTTGATAAGACGGGTATGACGGGTACGAAGATACAATTGTATAATGGGTTGACTCTTCTTTCGGTGTTCTTTTGCTGTAGATTGGTCTGGGGTGCTTATTCGTCTTTTGGCATTTATGCGGATATGTGGGGTGCGTTGTTTTTGGATAGATCGACGAAGATAGAGTTAGGTGATGAGATGATGAGATTTGCGGGTGAGAGGGCGCTTCCAGTGTGGCTGGCTGTTTTGTATATGGGTGGCCATGGTATTTTGCAACTGTTGAACGTTTGGTGGTTTGGGAAGATGATCTCGGCTGTGAAGAAGAGGTTTGTTAATGTAGACAGGAAGGAGAAGGAGTAATCGAGATATAGAGCGGATATGTGTATAGATAATCCAGACAGCGGAGACTGTATAGAGTTTGAAAGGCGTTTTTAGAAAATGAAAGTTAGAGGTAGCTTAGATTTTGTAATGCTTCATATAGATATTGCATTCAGTCTCTTGCCTCATGATTTGCGGTGCTTTGCTTTTGCAACTTATTTCTGCCCTGCTCTTTAGCATCTTGTACGAGTCTCGTACTTAGAAGCGCACTCACTATTCAACTCTAAAGTCCTGGCCTCCCAACATCTCTGCACCTTCTGTGATAATCTTACACGCACATATATCCGCCAAAACTCTCTGCTAGCCACTTTTCTCTCCAAGGTCTCAAATGAATCCAGCTACAGCTTCACTCATTATAGCCTGGAAATCCGACGTTGCGTTGAAGTAATTGGGCATTTAGGGTTTCTTTTTTGTTTTTGTGTTCAATGCAAATAGAGGAGAGTGTTCGAAGAAATACCATAGAGGGGTTTTCGGGCGAGGGACGGATCAGGACGGATTGAGTAGTTTTGTGTTTACTGATGAGTTATGCCGTTGCCATTGTTAAGAGATGACGCTCGCTCCACTGTTCTAGAATTGGGTGTTGAAAGCTTAACTTTTATCTATGGTGTTTCCGTTGCCACTCCTAACGCCGCTGTCAGATGGCTATTAGCTCTAAGTTGTCAACTGGTATGAGAACGTTTCTCTGCATTGGGCGATAGTAAGACTTTAAAATAAAGTCGATTTGAAGAGCAATGTGTCACATGCAAAAGCGACTGATTTGGCCATCTAAGGAGCTGCAGAGTAGTAGGTGGGAGGTCGTCTTTATATATAAGCTTAAAGTGACGCTGAGTCAAGAGGAATTAGTGTTAAAACAAGTTCTCTTTTCTATGATACAACATTATATCAGTCTTTGTAAAGCAGGTCGCTTACTTAATACAACTTATACTCAAAATCATCTTCTAAAGAGAAATCTAGGTTGGTAAAGGACAGAAATTCCCCATATGTTTGGCAACTGTGGTAAGTGAACGAGGACTCTAGCCTCTTATCTAACCTATGATGTGCTAGTGCAAACGTCATAAGGAGGAAGAGAAAGAGAAGTTGATAAGCATAAAACATTTTAACCAGTGAGCGGAGGTAAAACATCTTCTTTCTTTATGCTACACTCAGAAAATCTAATTCTTTATTTGATCTTTAGGGTAGAATACAGATTCTTTGAGAAATTGGAACTTTAAATTATCTCGCAAATTTCTAGTTCAACCGTAGCTTTCTTAGCTCAACTGGAAACGTTTCGGTGAAGCCAGGAATTTTCTGGCTGGAAATAGAAGAGAAGAAAACTAAGAAACTATTTAATTCTCCTAAATAGAGTAATTTCGAGAATCCAACTGTAATTCTCGCCACCTATTCGTTCTCTCTGACATGGGTTCCAATCCATATCCAAGGTGAGGAGGAGAGTATCAAAGCACGTGAAATTAGTCTTCTTGTCAGTAAGAGAATGACGAAGGCAGCATTACATAATTAACAAACAGACACAACCTAGCGTCATGCGACATTCTCAATAAAGCCAAAAAAGGGTAGCTGGAATCTTGGAAACGCATGCATCACGTGAGGTATAGATGAGGAGGATGCGTAATCCGTAGCAAGGAGGAGATGTAACGGTGTTGAAGGACCGTTAGGAGAAGAAAAATATCGCTTTAGCTATAGAAACAGAAATGCTTTTATGGTGTGTAACTTAAGTAATAATAGGAAGTTGAAGCGAATGCTTGAAAGCTTGAAGGGTTAAAACTTGAGCCTTTTCTAATTATGAATTTTGTATTGAAATGTGCGAGATTCAGCTTTACTCGAGCGCGAACTATGCATCTCTTTATAAAACGAGAGATAGAATTGTGACGGAAATTATATCCCAAGCTTAGGGCCATGAAGTTCCCACCCACGAGTCCTCTGGCAGCTTGACATCTGAAAATTGATCAGAATTGAGGTTTGGTAGTATACTATATCATTCAACAAATGAAATCGCCGCAATCACCAAGCTGTTGATATACGAAGTACAATAGCAACAACAAAAATAGAGAGAAGTACCGGGGATAAGCAGTTGGATGTAGTTAGATATAGCCTAGATTTCATTCGCAATGTTTCTGAGGTCACTCTTACACTCCTTCCTAGAGAGGTTAGCATTGCAATTCGTTTTTCTTAGCAGCGGGGGTTGTTAAGCATGGTCCTAGAAGAGGGTGTAATGACGGTTGGTGGAATGCAATATCAACCTGCCGAGATGTGGATGAATGGATGATAGAGTTTCTGGGACATGGATATTAACCTTCGATCAGCTGCGAGAATTAAAGGTCAACGGCATTATCTTCGGCCACGTTCGGAGAGACCAACTCCGCTCGCTCTCCAGCGAAAGGGGAGTGCGAACAACGAGCGTTGATGAAATGAGGCTCGTGAGACGCTATCGGTAGATGTGAGGTTGGAGATTTGAGAAGCATATGCTTTATGCTTGGCTTTATACGTAGTTATCCCTCTTGCACAACTCAATAAGATTTAGAGGCTCTGTTGGGCTCTTAAGATGTGCATGGGGTTTCACCAGGCGCTAATGCAACACCCCAGATTCAGATGGTCCATCTCTGCGAGTTGTATGGTCCTCGCGATAGAGCGTTTATTCAACCTATGATCACCCGTCAATCAGCGCCCGGAAACTCTATCTCGTCCATTTTCTGGCCATCGTAGAGAAAGGCAGGTCGTTGGGTGTCCGACGGAGAAGAGCAGGCTCAACCCTGAAGATTAAAAGTAGCTGTATATGAGAGCGCGCGGGCCACTGGAAATCTCTCAGCTGATCCATTCATCCATCCATCCATCCCATCCTTTTTAAAAAAAACCAAAAAAAAGCGCCTGTATTACCCATCCCGTCGGCCCCCCCAATTCCGCAGGCCTCGTCTTATTCGAAAGCATCACTCGCCGAGAGCTATTGCAATGAGCCAACCCGCATCTCAACTACCATGAAGTTTACAGCACCTCCACAGCTCTCTGTGAGGGTGTCGTCTCCAATCAGTACTCAGTTGCACCAATTCCCACGCAGTCAGACTCGGCAATTGTCATGGCATCACCAGCCAATTCAGTCCCAGATACTCAGCTCGGTCTAACGAACGATGAGATTGCGCTGCTACGCCATCACCAGCAAGTCGCGGCGTCAACAGCTGGCGGATCCTCCTCTCGCGCGGCTTCCCTAGCCTCCTCCCAGGGCCTGCTCCTCCTAGATGGCTCCTCATTGGCAGCTCTTGGCCGGCATTTCGACCGATTGATGCAACAAATACAAGCTAGATTGGATTATCTGTCTGAACAATCACAGATGGTGGCCCAGCAACAGTACGATAGATCAGGGAACTTAATTGCTATAGCAGACGCGGAAATTGCCCGGTTCAGAGAGATATTGAGACAGATCGACGAATTGGAGGTGGATTTTGACAGGATAAGGCATATCAGAGACATTGTGAGGGGGTATAGGCAAAGGGTTGAGCAGATGGAGGCACAGATGGAGAGCGGTGGCTCGAGTAGCCGGCATCGACACCGACATCATGAGGAGAGCTCTGGAAGCTCTAGTAGGAGGCATAGGAGGTGATTGATTACGTGGAATCGGCATATATAATTTGGAGGAGTACAAGACCGGGCCTCGCGGCGATGGTGGACATATGGCGATCAAGGGAAATCCAGATCCCTATTCGATTGATCAAGAAGTTAGGCCTCACGGCCGGAAGATGGGATATGCCTCGCGGCTAACTTGTTTTTGGCGTTACTGTTTGTTTACTTTGTGGTTTGTTTGGGGGAAGTTCTTTTGTCAGTATCAATACCCAAAAGCGTTTGGAGTGTACGAAGTTTGTGGAGCTTGTATGGATATATTTTGGACATAGTAAGGGGTTTAATCACTTAAAGATGGCCCCAGGAGGAACAGGTGACCTTTTCAGGCCTGAGACAGCCGCTTTTATTCTCATATGTTTTTTCTTTTCTTTGTAGAAATGGACTTGCTGAAGAGCTGGGAATATTTCCTTTTGATAACGAGGGAAAGGAACACATGTCTTGGCGAGACAAGCAGGTCCATCGGGAGGAGTACCGAGGAGATACTCAAGAATATGCATCACTTAATCATTAGTACTCAAATGCAAATCAAGAGAATTTGACTTGGTCCTGATATACTGTTTTGTGGTTGTCAAAACTTGCTTTTTCATACTCATGTTCTCAGTTTTGACAGGTAAGGAAATTGATTCGCACACAATCCATAGTCCAGTAATGCAATGGCTTCTTTATTCATCCAATTTCATTCACCTATTTAACATTGAGGCTGGAGGACAATACTATCAGCGGAGATACTCATTTGAGTTTTCTTCAAAAGCTCTTTTTAAAATTTGTTTTCCTGGAAGTTGTACACCACGACGCAAATTAAGTGAAAGCTGAGCTTACATTCACAAAAGGTCTTTACAACAGCTTTTTTGACACTATTCCAGTTCCTAGTATTGTTCTACAACAAATTTCCAACACTTCTAGATCTTGCGAGGCTGAGGTCCAATCCTGATATCATAGCCTTGCATTAGCGCCGCCTTGAAACATCCTACAA
The DNA here is from genome assembly GCA_000328965.1 of Ascocoryne sarcoides NRRL 50072. Taxonomy (NCBI): domain Eukaryota; kingdom Fungi; phylum Ascomycota; class Leotiomycetes; order Helotiales; family Gelatinodiscaceae; genus Ascocoryne; species Ascocoryne sarcoides. Next base: position 586,753 of record KB205948.1, on the reverse strand, counting down.
CAGTTAGACTACCCGAGACAGTTCAGCCCCCCCAGCTCCGACTTCATAGCTGTGAAGGGCAAACTCACTACGCGACCGAACCTCACGTAATTTCACAGTAATTCCGACGAAGTCATAATGGATTTGAACATGGGAAATAACGAAAGCCCGGGGGTGCTCGAGAGCGCCTCCGCCAGCAATAACAGTCAGGTAAGCACTTCACCCTGCTGTCGTCGTGCATCAGACAAGTTGCCCTTCCTCTTTTCAACCTTTGCCTCACATCGGCCACCTCCTCTTTGCCCCTCCCATTATCTCTACCTCGATCGCACAATCATTATGGAATCATTCTAACAATAGTTTCTTCTTCTGCAGATTGGAGTCCCGCCCTCATCCTCGAGTCCTGTCCCCGCCCTGCCAAACCTAGATTCTCCGTCAATACCTATTGTGGTAAAAGATGACCCATTTGCTGTCATAACGAATAACGCTCCAAGCTTCAAATACAAGTATCCTCAAGCTGGTCCAACTCCGGACAATGAGGACGATACAGTATGGAACAAGGTGTATACCGCAGCAGACTCGCGAATGTACAACAAGCATGGTAAAAGTGCAACAGAGTCTAGGAAATTTCGGGAATCAGGAGAAACTCGCACTCTTGCACTTCGGATGTTAGAAGAGAACAAGGCAAAACACGCTGCTGGTATCCCTCCAAGGGCGAAAGCGGTGAAGAGGGATCCATCACATATACCGAAGAAAGAACACACGCCCTCCCGGGCTCGGGGGTTTACCCCATTGGCTGGTGAGACTATGATGAGTATTTCAGAGAAAATCAAGAGCGAAGGTCGTGCCCGCAAGACACCCTCCGCTGCTCTCTCTTCAGCCCATGGCACGCCTGCTCCTGGACTGCCGCCTAATATCTCGCAAGCAGCAGATAGATCCTCTCCTGTATTTGCTCCCGAGGCAAAAAAGCCCGAGGCCAGGAAGCCGGGTCCCAAAAAGCGTGGTACAACTGGACCTGTCAAAAAACCTAGTAGTAAGCTGCCTAGGATCATAGGATGACCCCTTCCTGCGACATTATCCACTTTTACTTCAGTAACTAATTATTATAGAACAAGCTGGCACCACGTCTGTTCTCAACCGCCGGCCTAGTCACACACCGGGGCCTCGACAAGGCTCTGAATCGAGCAACGATGGTACTGTTTATTGCATTTGCCGTGGCCCAGATGACCATCGTATGATGGTCAATTGCGAGGGCGGTTGCGAAGAATGGTACCATTGTTCTTGTGTCGATATTAACGAGGAGGATGCCAAGAAGCTACTCGATCGCTTTATTTGCCCCAAATGTGCAACACCAGAACTATTTACTACTTATAGACGGCTCTGCCGAAACTTCAACATCAAGGATTCAAATGGCAATCCCACTTGCCGCGAACCTGCAAGGGTTACTGCAGAACCTCCAAGCAAGTACTGTAGCGATAAATGCAAAGCTGCCTTCTGGGCAAACTTTAAGACACGACTTCGCCAAGATAACGACCCATCAGTAGGCGGAGCTCTTAATATTTTCGAGGTTGCAAGGATATTTAAAGAGAAGAAGACATTATCTGAGTTCCAAAAATTGGGCCAGAAGCCAAGGCTCTTAAGGAAAGAGGAAACTGACCCAAGTACGTACACCAAATTTCAAGATGCGGAGTGAAACTAATATAATTATAGATCGCGCTGTTGGCCTTGACTACCTCAATACGGAGGAGAAAGGCCAACTTGAGAACATAAAAAAAAAGCAAGCAATCATTGAAGCACGCATCAAGATTTATAGGCAGCAATACATTCTACTTCGAAAGGTTCTGGAGCGTCAAGTCATTGCAGCGCAGCAACCTGGCCTTGATCTCAAGGACGCTTGTTTGTATGACAACCGCCTGAGCCTCAATGAAGTGGAGTTTAGGGAATGGGCTGAGACGGAGGAAGGCAAAAATGCTTTGGCACCAGGAGTTCCTCTCGGTCCTCAAACTGCCGCGACAAGGCAAGTGCTTGGAAAGCGACCTTATGCTAGCCAAAGTATTCCCGACTCTCCGATATTGCCAGCTGCGGTGCAGGACCTGTGCCTCAGGCCAAAGAAGAGATGCAAGCATTTCAACTGGCTAAAAATTCATAACGACGAGTTTCTCAGTGCACAGAAGAGGCTTCAGGACCAATCGGAGGCCTTGTCGACGCAGGTAAATGAGATTATCGATGGCGCGGAGACGAGAGAAACAATGGGGCCTTATTATAAGGATAATACGGTTACGCTACTCTTTTGAGGGGAACGGAGGTCTGCGGAGGGTCATATAGCGTTGCTGCTGGGTTGCGGCGCGTTTAGAGGGGAGCCTTTCATGGCTATGGGGCTATGGAACAATGTAAGGAATAGATAGGGATTGCATGGCGTTGAAGAGGTGGCCTGAAAGGGAAATACCCATTTGTATTGTACGATTGCTTGCCTATAATCTCAAAGAATTCATTGCCTGTCTTCGGAAAAGTCGAGGGGGCATTACCCTTCCTCCTCCTCCGAGGCGCTTATCAAAATTTATACACCAGATGGATTTCTTCCATACTTTGTGTTTCACATTTTATTGGACAGGTTGCGATTGAGAATGAAGAGCTCTATGAAGAGGGTTGCGATTAAGAAGTAAATGTCATTTATCTCCATTACCACTACTAGGTAGCTTCTATCCTTTTTCGCAAAACCTCGAGATTCGAAGACTGTTGCTAAACTTAGCAATGCATCGTAATGAATTGAATAATGATCTGATGATTTTACTCAATGTGGTAGTTTTGCTTGTCCATGCTCCTCTACATGAGCTTTAAAATCTTCTCTATTCCATTTTGTTCCGTAGCCAGCACATAGATCTATAGTTTCATGTTGTTCTTTTTGGCTACGCTGAAGTAATGGCCCATATTTCTTATATAGTATCTTTCGAGTCTTAGAGTCTTTGACTTTCAGGAGAGTAGGGATGTCAGGGTTCGAGATGTGAGGAGAGGCAGAAGGGGGTTGATAGATAGTCGTCTTGCTCCCCTTCCACCTCTCTTTTTAGTGAGACAAGGCAATACTCATACCTATCATACAAGACCAAGTATAGTCGCAAGAGCAACCCCAACTTCCGTCACCCTGCTACTGAACCCATTCACCTCTATCGTCTGCCATACCCTCCACTCACACTGCTTCTCCAACCCAACCCTCCAGTCCCACGCATCCACCACCTCGCTCAATACCATCCCCTCCAACTTCCGAAAACTATCTACCATCCAAGCACACCTCCCAACATCCCTCTTCAACTCCTCTTCGTCCCCATACCCATCCCCGCTCATAACCTCGCCTTCCCCCTCCGCAACACCCCTCAACTCCTCATCAACCATCACCATCTCCAGCACCTTATCCCCCAAATTCAGATAAAACCCCATCCACTCCCTCACCGTCCTCAACTTCTGTCCCCTCGTGCACAAATACCATTCATACGGCCCACCAAATACCCAGATATCATCTCCGGTGCCTAACTCCTGGTCCTGCTCAAAACACGCTTTGGTCTCTTTGTTAGAAGCTTCGTTGCATTGGCGGAGAAATGCCACGTCGGTTTGTGTGCCGATGGGTTTGCCGAAGATGTCGAGGAGAGGATGGATCTTATCTGAGGGTGAGGACGGAATGAAGTAGGGTGAGATGTTGTGGGTTTGGGCGTAGTTGAGGGCGCGGGAGTCGTGCGGACCAGTCCAGATGGCTGTGTGGCGATTGGGACGGTCGAAGAAGGTCTGAAGGGAGAGGTGCTCTTTGAGACTCCAAGTTGCAAGGGCCGATTTGGGGTTGGGTAGGATAGTAAGACCATCTGGCTGAGTGGTTTTTTGGAATTCGTGGTAGATCGGCGCTCCTACTTGCGGTGCAGTGGAGTTGGGCCTGAGGACATTCTTCCCTATGTTCAAGTGAAGGATTGGAAGAGCTCGTCGCCTTTGTTGGTCTGTGGGGGGCATTTTTTCCTAGCAAACAGTCTGAAAGTATATAAAACCTGGAAATAAATTTGTAGGTCCCCAGTTGTGCGAATCACCTGTGCCACTTTGATCTCCGAGGATCTATCAAATAAATAAATAGCTTCGGCTTTTTCATCTGATGTCTTGTGAAGATGAATGCGTAACTAATGTCGGGTTTGAAGGGCTTCTTGTAGCTAAAGCATTGTTCTTTTCCACCCCTTGAGAGGTGGAAAGAAAGAATATAAAGGCACAATAATTGATTTCACTTTCAAAATCCTCAAAAGCCAAAGCAGTGTACCAAAGACTTCATCGGCCATATTAGTAACGCAACTGTGCGTTTCTCCATTGCCAAAAACAAAATTGCTTTTATCCATTGTGCAAAGTCGCTCTGGAGATCAAAGTGAAACTTCAAACCATCTTTTCAAGCAAGCCATGCCAAAACTTTGGGGAGAGTGAATGCTGAGGTAGTGTGAAAGGACTGCACGAGAGTGACAGTTAGACTGTAAGACGAACAACATAAATGCTTTACAAAGAACAAACACCCATTCACCTTGAGCGCTCATCCAGATAAAAAAAACATTTGAGTTGAAAGGCTGGGAATAAATAGAACACTCTCCACCTATATGACAGCTTAGAGAAAAATAGGAAAAATGAAGAAGAGAGACGGGACTGACCGCAAACTTTCGAGCCATGAATTAGAAGTGCTTTAAAAACCTAGAAATCAGATCCCATTACCAAGCGACCTGACCTTGGCCCTAGAAAAGCTCAAAAACTTCACTGGTGATGATGGGCTTGTTGGTTGCACATCGCATTACCACCTTCCTAAAGCAGGAGATTTAAATCTGCCGGCTACCCGTCATCAAGGGCCTTGCGCTCCGTACCGACTTGGCATGATCCAATGTAGGTATGAAATATATAATTTCTGACACCTCGCCAAGAGATCTCTATCGTCCTAGCCTTCACAAGTGGTCGTATGAAGTATGTACTTCATACTTGGGGTAATAAAAGGTTGATGCGGGTCTAGTATCTTCTATCAGATCAGGGGGAGTCTACAATAAATCGTCGAAGATCGCAGATAGCAGGGCAATTCAACCCTTGTGCCCTTTAATCTTTATTGCCCAGACTATGAAGTAGGCGGTTTTCGTTTGTTGCATGTCTTTCTTGGCGCCTAGGTTTGCTAATGCCGAAGCGAGGGGCCGTTTGGTTCTTGGAGGGCTTGGCAGGGTTGGCATGCAGCATAGAGGCGCTGATATACGGAGTAGATAGACACTTGGCCTCGAATAGTGCCCGATTATAAGATGCGAGAGAAAGTACTGTTGAGCTTATGGGGAATAAAGTACTGGCTTAGACTACTCCCTGTTCTGGAGAGGTTATTGTATACGGAAGTACTTTAGCGAAGGGTAATTAATCCTTAATGCCAAGCAAGGCCATGTAGGAAGATACTTGACAATGGTCAATCGCAACCTCACCGGCCATGGCTTCGCAAATCTCCAAACTCCTTCGATCTTGTTGCACATCTCACTTCCCGCCCAGGAATTAAGTATCCGGATTCACTCCATCCCAAGAAAAAAGCCTTTCAGCGCTAAGGCCTGGGCAACCTTACTGCCGCGAATCCAAGCCGGTAGACACGGCACCATACTTCCTCATCACGGATTTTCACTCCAGCTCAGCTCTGCAGAACTCTTTTGTTGCACGTCTGCAATCGTGCCCAGCTTTCATGACGTGCTCGATCGACGAGACGGACGGCCATCGGACAATTCGGGCTGGAGAAATGTCGCCGTGAGAGCGCGAGTCCGTAGCTATTTCTTCGTGCCAAGAGCCTAGTCTTCACTTTGACAGCGAGACGGGCGCTTTCGAGCATCCCCGGAAGGACAAACCCTAATACATCGCATCTTTGTTGCACGTCGCAAAAAACGCCCAGAAAGTGCCACGTCTTGTCCTAGTGCGCATCGTCAATTCTCCATTCGCGGAAATTTCTTTATCTCTGGTATACAATTACATGTCAAGTTGAAGTCTAGAGCACATACCGTCCCAAGTACCGTTGTGGCGGCTAACCCCCTTGCAAAACTAGCACGAATAATTGGCAGATTCATCCTACCCACAACGTTTTTTTGTACGTCGAAGGATTTGCCTGTTGGGTGATGGACAGAGTGTGTATGTATCTTCCAGGGTATCTCATTTGCAATTGTTTGGATGTGAAGTGCTTGGCCCCCAACGCAACAAGGGATGTATTCGCTACTTATTGATCGGCGCTTGCAAAGCTAGGACACGTTGACCCAGCAGCCTTACCTTATCGATAAGTAGCGATGGCCATGAAGAGACGGTGTCCTAAACCAGAAGATGATCCTTTGATCTTGGATTTTTGTTGCATATCGTACCCAGCGCGGCTGATGGAGCAAGCGCTTGGAATCTGTTGGAGGTGACTAGCCGGTGCTCTGTGCGCCGTGGTCCGAACCTTCTTCCATTTTCTCGTCCGCTTTGCTTTCGCGGGATCCTCTTGCTATCACTATGTATATATATACGTTACTCGCCTTAAATGCCATTCTCCGAATTGATCTATTCCAAGATGCTTTGAGAAGTACAGGTAAGAGCTTGTTGCACACCGCATTCTTCGCCTTCCCTTTGGCCTCTTCTTAACCATGAAAATAGGAGTTTAAGGGGGAGCCGACTGTCAAATCTCTAGTCCATTTCGGGAAACCTTAGCAATTTCCTCCCGTCCTTATTATTTACTAGCAGCCTCTACCGCCCGAGTTTTCGAGGTAAGGTTCTTTATGGAGTGAGAGATTACGGAGGTATGCCCGTTAATCGCTTTGCAGATTTTATCTTCACTAGACACATTAAAAAAGGTATTCTACTGTCTACTGTATGCTTTTAACTAAAGTGCAAAAGGAAAGGGATTACCCTACGGGAGCGAGAAAAAATTAACTTGAGATGATTTCTAAAGTATAGTTAAAAAAGTTATTTAATATTAATTATTGTATTCTTTATATCGTTGCTTTCAACTTTATCACAATTTTAAAAACTTTAACCCTTTCTGGAACTCTTTAACTCCTTAAGATTCCTCGAGCCCGCAGACCACTATGGAGTTCTTAAAGCCCTTAAGACTCCATGGCATGACTCTGGGCCGTGCTTCAGGCAGATCCCGCTCCAGCCTTACACAGACTTATTTGCTCCATCACATCATTTCCTTCTTCACATTCCTGCCTGAGGTTCTACTCTTATTGTTCTACCTCTGGGCCTGAGGTCACTAGGCCTTGAATGGTTGGTAACAAACTCTCCTTTCTATACTATTTTCAATGCTATAAGTCCTGCTGTTACACGTGACAAGGATTTAGTACCATGATAGTTATTTTTGACGTCAAGAATAGAATGCCAAATTCTTCGCCCCGACCGAACCACATTAAAACTTATATTACTTCATTGTTTATTAGCAGGAATTTAAGAGTCATATAACGAGTCTCTGCCTCCGAAGGCAATATTTACCAGAGCTACCACAAAATCATAAACAAAGATGCACGTTATGAACTCAAAGCTTAATCGGTCTCTTCCTTAATTTGGTGGCTTTGTTCGCTACCAGGCAGTTGCCGCACCTCTTGTTTCCGCAGTCTCAGCTGGCTCTCACCCATTTGCTTGAATAGGAGGCCGGGAGGGAAGAATGCTAAGAGGACGGCAGCGATGAGGATCATACTAAACACAGGTGAGCTTGTGCTGGCGAAGTGGGGGGTCTGCCAGCTTATTACATACAATGACTCGAGAACAACAAAGGAAGGCTCGTCTTGCATAATATAGTTCCTACATGTCCGTTAGAGAGCCAAGGACGTAGAACTAAGCGAAAGGCCTGGACTCACCCCCATCCACCTGCCATTTCCGCAATTCTAGATTTTTCAGACTTGAGTCAGTCATAAAGTCCATAAGTCGCTCCTCTTTTCAACGAGACCCGCAACTAAACTTACCGATAAATGCATCGGATAAGAATCGCTGTATAAGCACCTGTCACTGCGCTCATAAACAGTCTAAACCGGTTGTCTCTCGCCAGCTCTCGCACCTCGTTGCTAGCATCAGCACTTTTGAGCAAGCGACGGACATGGATCAGGTAGAAGCCGCAAATCAATCCGAACGTAGAGAGTACCGCAACCTGCATACATATCCCAGCAATAATGACGTGGTTTCCAGCACTCATGAGGCTGAACTTGGTGGTTCCTGCCGCGACGGCCATGATGCCGCCCACAGCCTGGATGAGCAAGCAAGATATGTCGGCGGGCACAAACAAGAAAGGATAGAGCCGTGGGGGTATGGGCGAGAGCCTCGGGCTCAGGGCGAGGCAGATATGCTTCAAGGTGATGTAAATGGAGATGCATAGTAGAGTAGGACCTAGGATGATGGCTCCCATCTGCATCTTAAATGCAGGGAGGTTCCACGGATTATAATGCATCAGAACCCGGCCAATATAACCTGATTACGGAAATCAGCTATAAAAACCACCAAAGGTCTCGTACTCAGTCGTGGTCCGCGGTGTCAGCGCCGTCCCTGATTCATTTCACGTACCGGCACATTCTAGAATACAGCCTAGCGCCACGCCGAAACCGTAGCTCCATGTTCTCTTCTGGATGGTGAAAAAGATGGTCGAGCATGCGGAGAGCCCAAAACATAAAACTAGAAACACATTCACACCAAGGTTTGGAAAGTAGCCGTAGGTGGTTGCTGTAACCGGACAGGTCGTGCTGATCTCCGTGCAGGTGTAGGCGGCGCTAACACTGTAGCCCGTTTGGTTTGACATTGTAAAATCTGTGAGGCTAAGACACCCTTGATATGAAGTAAAGAGGGGGTTGAAGCCCGGAATCCAAATGGAACGAGATGCAAGTATAACATTGGAAGATGTCAGTTGCGGATTGAAGGCTTGAGGGGGCCTGGGGGTTTTATAGAATTGAGAACTCGGGGCGGCGGGCGGAGAATGGCAAACAGAACCATCATTTTGTTTCTCCTATATTAAGCCCGCCATTGCCAGCGGCAATACTTGTCATGAAGGTAATTGTTGGCGGATTTATGTTTGATGCGGAGGGATCCCATAGGTGGTAGTAGGGGGGTTTACACACACACCCTATGTGATTTTAGTCGTATTCGGGTCGGGCCATGCGCTCTGACCATTCTCTTTTTTGGCGGCAAATGTACGGGTGGAACGAAATCCGAATACGACTATGGCCACCCCAAGGTGTGCGTGTAAAGTATATTAGTTCTGTCAGGTGCTCGATCGGTTTCCTTTCTTATTCTCGGCGAATCTGATGTAAACATACTTTGAAGTAGACCCTTCTCTTCCGCCGACAAGAGGGCTACCCACAGAAATGAATCCGATGCCACTCCCTTCTACCCCTAGTCTTGTCGCCGTCTAACCCAAGGGATGCCAAACAAATATCCTGCCTTGGCTCCAAGTCTGCGAGGACCTAACAGACGTGGCCGCCAGTCGCATCGCAAGAGTAAGACGGGGTGTAGCACGTGCAAGGAACGCAAGATTAAGGTGATATATTCTCCCAATTAACCCTTTAGTATAAATACCATATCTCCTTGTTTAAAGGCAAAGCCAACCTAGGTTCTTCTCTTTCTTCCTCTTTTTTTCCAAGTAACTGACAGTTTCTCTCTACCGCAAAGTGCGATGAAGAACGGCCGTCCTGTCTCCAATGTATTGTACATAGGGTCGAGTGCGACTTCTTGAGAGGACCGCCAGCTTCTCCACAACACAGGGAGCCCAAGACAGCTGGCGTAGCCAATGAAGGCATTGCTATCACCCGCGAGATATCCTGCGTTGACCTGGAATTACTACACAATTACACACTTCACACCTATAAAACCCTGACGGCGAGCCCAGCTCTTTGGGAGTTCTGGCGAGTCACTGTTGTCCATATCGGTTTCGACTGTGAGTATATCATCCGCACCGTGCTCGCCATCTCGGCGCTGCATCTTGCCTTCCTCCTCCCGGAGAAGAGGGAGTTTTACAAAGCCCAGGGGATCATGCACCACCGCTATGCTTCAAGAGCCGCCGTTAAGCTTCTGTGTGAGGTTCGCGAGGAAGAGGTCACAAATCTTTTTCTGTTCTCTATCCTGACCCTCTTCGTTGGTATGTACTTCCCCAGCCGTCACTCTCCTGCCTTTCAGAGGTTAGAAAGTACTAGGCAGCTCACATTACAGTTACAGCTCTGGGCAGCCCCAACCGCTCCAACGGGTACTTCATCGGCGAGAGTGGATTCCCCGACTGGGCCTTCCTGCTACACGGTACACGCTCTCTCTTTTCCCTCGTTACCAGCGACATCACAGGCCCCGACTTCCCCCTCCGCATCTTCATGGACTATGGCATTCGGCACTGGAATACCCGTCTCTCTTTTTCCCCTGCCTCGCGCCCCGCCAGTCCTGATAGCCCCAGCGGTATCCCCCCCATCCTCAACCAGCTCGCAGCACGCATCCGTGACGCCGTGCACGACCCAGCGTTGCTACACACTTATCTATCGGCCATTGATGAGCTTGAGATGTCACTCCTCGCTAGCGAGCAGCAGCAGCCTGCCACATATAGCGACGTCCTCGACTCGTTCATCTGGTTGTTCCAAGTGTCAGATGACCTGGTGCCACTACTCCGAGTGCCCACACAGGAAGCCGTGGCCGTGTTCGCCCACTTCTGCGTCCTGCTGAAGCGCAACGATGCGGGGCAGTGGTGGGCGCGCGGCTGGGCGGAGCGCCTGATCACGGGGGCGCTCGAGGTGCTGGATGAAGATCACCAGGCGTGGATCTGGTGGCCTGTGAAGGAGATTCGGGAGGGTGGTTCAGGAGTAGAAGATGTACATTAGGAGAGTGTGTGAGTTCTATACTATTATACCGTAGTTTTCGGGCGAAGAAGTCTACTCCCTGAGGGTTGGAGGGGTTCCAGTAGATTCTGTATAATAGGGGTTAGGCACGCTCTATTCTGGAGAGTTATATCTTAGAAATAATCCTTTAGGGGAAGCTTTGTTCTGAGCTTCATAGAGAGAAGATGATTGATTGATAGAGTGTATGTATGCGGATGCAAAGAATAAGGAGGACATGTTGGCGAGAAATCCCTAGAAAATGCACTTAAAGAGGCAGGATTTGAACGGCAATTCTTTGACGGAAAATGGAAAAGAAAAGGTCAAGGGGGAGGGAGAGAGGGAAAACTCTTAGCTTAAGTTAACAACACCCCCTTTTTTAAAAGTAAAATCTTAACAAAATCTTAGCCAAAAATATATAGATATATATATATATATATATTTACAGATATCCATGTGCTCATATCATGGATGTATCTAAATCTAGCTAGCAAGCAGCTTAGGTACAGACTCGAGTCCGTATTGGCTAGCTCGAGATATGCGCACCGAGGGGTGGATCACGTGAATATTGCATTGAAGCAATATAACATACACAGCAACGAGTTTGACTCTCGACGACTACTGGGAATCTTAGAAATGCGTATTTGAATCAAGATTATTTAAGCAAGTAACCAGGGGGTTGATGGGGTTATTCTAGTTTAGAATGTCTGCCCAGGTGTCGGGGACATCTGATGAACTATCGTATTGGGCTGCCGAGAGTATAGTATAGGTATTTTCTGGCTGGGATCTACGGGCAGATGTGAGATGCCAGGTAGTGATAGATTACTTCAAGATGTCGGGGGATAGTCTGATGGTAGATCAAATGGTCACAAGTTGATGGTTTTTGGGGTACTTTATAGTTGAAGTTGTGGTCAACTTTGAGGGATTCGGGCCCAAGTTACGGGAGGCTATACTAGATGTAGACTTCTGGAAATTGTGCCCTCTAAAAGGCGCTTCTAGAAGAAGAAACCCCCGCATGTGTTAATAAGCTCAGACCGAGACAAATTCTTGAGTCGTTCCAAGCCTCCTCGAGTTTGTTGGACGATTATCTGACGGGTGGTCTCATTATATTGTTACACAACAGCCCCTATCTGACATCTCGCTGTCCTGCGACCTTCCCCGTCGACCACTTGAAATGGGACTTCAGAGAAGCAGAGAGACCTCGAAACTTTTGTTGCATTTCGCACTTCGATCGGCAGTGATTTGGAGCGTTCGAGTCCTCTCCCCCGTGACCAACAAACCATCATGCTGTCCAGGCATCTGCAGCAGCCACAGCGCTTCACTTTCCAAGCCGTTTGGAGAGACCGTGATCAGCTGGGTCCCATCCACCTGTCGGAGAACCTTGACGTGAAGATCGCAGTCGGGCCTCGATGGTTTTGTTGCAAGTCGACAAAAGATCGTCCAGATCTAGAGCAGTCGAGGCTGTGATGTTCGATGCCGGAAGCCGCTTCAATTCCCACTTGTGCATGAGAACTCTGGTGATGCCTCGGAGCTGAGACGCCACGTAATTTCTGGTTCCAAAAAGGGCATATGAGCTTCTCCGAAGGGTGAATAGTACCTTGTATCGAAGAGAGGTTTGGTCAAGTTTGTTGCACGTCGTAAAATCTGCCCAGAATGCCGTGGTCCAAGAATCGAGGTTTCCATGCGTCTGAAATCCACGTGGGACTTTTCATATGTGATAGAAACCACGCCCCAGCCAAACAGAAGAGGCCGCAGTATGCCTGAAACGATCTGCAGGTTATGGAGCGCTCCAGATGCTGTGAGGCTTCGGGATGTTTCCTTCGCTTCCCGCGCGATACCGTATTACTGCGGCAGCATCTCTTGTGATCTCTCCGGGTTGCTGGAGATGCTCCCGTTGCGACTTGGACGTCGACGGTTTGTTGCACGTCGCAAGAAGGATCGACATCTTGCCGTCGTCTGGTGGGCTTATGGAGGAGGTGGTTCCGGCCTAAAGACTCACACGCACATGTTTTGAAGCCCGAGATCACCAGGCTACGCTACGGAGGGCTGCCACTCAACGTCACTGACTTGAGGCTTCAAGCGCGGGTAGGATGAATACGGAATCTGGTCCCTAAACAAAGGCAATTTGTAGCCGACGAGTTTCAGAGCACTTGAAAGTTTTAGTAATACAAAGCCTTTATGAAGTGCATGCGAGACTTATGTCTGATATCTGCGTAGAAACGAGCCGATTCCCAGCAGTCGGGTCGTTTCGACTTTAACCGAGCCGACGAGGAGCAAGTTGCCGAGACTATTGTCCAACTAAAGGCACATCTATCAGCTAAGGAAGACGTTAGTGTCCAGGTTATGAGCAGAAACATTTGGCTTTTAAGGCCCCTTGAAAGAGGAACTTGGTTGCCGGTCGTCGTTACTCGTCCACCTTGCCAAGAACTAATTTTTCTTGAAGTTCTCGAAAAAAAGAAAGGTCCACACGATCCACCACGAGATGAATCGTCGAGATATCCGGAACCACACTTGGAACCTCGAGGATCAGTTGCATCTGCTTCTCTTCATGACTAAGAGCACCGCATCTCTTTGTTCGTCCTCCAGATTTTGTTGCACATCGTAAAACGATCGCCTAAAACAGCATCCATTTCGGGCGAGACTGGTGATTCCAACCAGGGCCGATTCATGGGTTACGGAAGTAAGGCGCTCCCAATAATCCACCATCGACGCCTTGTGAGAGTCTCTTCCTCCGGCGAGTGGTCCAAAGCCACCTCCAACGTGGCATCAAGAGGGCAAAGAAGGATTTGTTGCAGATCGCAAAAGATGATCGACATTAGCTTCGTTTGCCGGCCACGTTCTCCAGGTCGTCCTACGAAGTACTTGCCATCGGGGGGCTCGAGGTTGTTTCATCCACTTCAGGGAATGGCACATAAACATCGCATGATGGGATGATGTATATGAAATCTATGCGTAGATGCACGTCGTGAATTCAAGAAGATCAACCCACTGCGGATCGTCGAGCATTCTTGTTGCACATCGCAGATTTCACGATCGGCGGCCATCGAGTGAGCTAGGTTGGGGGCTTCCGCGGTTGTATGTATGTAAGTGCAGTAAGTAGGAGACCTTCCCCGACACCAACTCTTCCGAAGCCGACCTGCCCCAGATTCCCACGCATAATCATCGATCATTACTCTTTCGAGTCGCCCAGTCGAATTCACATGCGGTTGGAAGCCTCGTACTCCGTATCGACCATTTTGTTGCACATCGCAAAATTAGGGAAAGACAACACCCAGGCACACATATCAGGGTCCGTTATGAGAGATCGACATCAGTTTATTGCTGTCCAGTCTTCGGGATGTGGGGTTGCTTCGTGCATTCGTGGGGTGTGGTCTGATGGACCGGTCTAGACCGAGTGATCGAACAGTGCGACCGGGAGGGGTGGCATGGCACGTGAGTGAGATTGAAGACGGACAGTTTTACGTTATGTTTATATTTATTTATAGGATTAAGACCTTCCTATATGCTGTTGTTGGCTATTGTTGTGGTGGTGGAGGTGCTCATGAGCTTTGGTTCGGGTGGAGTTCTAAGCGAAGACTTCAACCTCAAACTGAATTCTCAATCATCGACTTAAGTACTTCCCAAACCCTTAGATACGCAGCCATGAAATAAACTCAGCTGCTCTTAGCGAAGGTAAGGCATGAAGGTAAGGAGGGATCGAATGCCTTCACCGACCTGGAAGATAGCTCTTTCGGCTTTTGTTCCACCAAGAGCTTCTCGCTACTCCTGAACCTTCTATCCAAATCTGGCCTTGGACCGCAATCACAATGATTGGAATCGATCATACCGATCAGGTGCCACCTGAACCAGCCAAGCCGATTATAGCTTCGGCTCTATTGGACTTGGAAATGCAACAAAGGAGGAGATTCATGCGGAGTGGCGCGCCAGAAAGAATAAGAACTGGATGTGGCGGGATTGACGAGATTCTGGGCGGTGGGTTTGAGAGGGGGATTGTGGTAGGAATCAGTGCGGAGGGAGGAGAGGGCAGTTTGGTGGGTTTACACTTTCTACCTGGGCAAGCCTTTATTGACAATCTTTCAGCTCTCTATTCACACCCTCGCCAGCATCCTCCTTTCCCACCTTCCCGCCTCCACTCGGCCAAGCACCCCTCAATCCACTCCAATCGCGATCATCATCGACACCATTGGATCCTTCCCCCTCCCCCTCCTAGCTAAGGTCCTCAGGACCCGGATCGCATCATCACGTGCAATCTCCGTTCAAGCAGACCAAGGAACGAATGCAGAGGAAGGAAAAAGTGTCGATGCTGACGTCCAGCGATGTCTAGAGATGGTAGCATTAAGCCGAGTATTTGACATCCAAGGGCTCTGGGAGGTATTAGGTGAAGTTGGACATGCAGCTCCTCTACCCGAACCTGACTCTTCGCAACCTCAACCAACACAAGAAATAATCGATAGCGAAGAAGAGGAAAGCCCCGTCACTAACCCTGATGATCGCTCTAGTTCTTTAAAAGAAGACAGTGGGACAGAAATCATCATCATCGACAATCTCACACACATCATCAACGAGCTCTTCTCTCGGAAAGAAAAAGGCGATGGTAAGTCCCCCCTCCTACACTTTGAAAACCAAGCCAATACCAAACACCTAGCTCACACCCTCGTCGCCTCCCTCTCACAAACCCTTTACACTCTAACCCAAACCCAAAACATCCTAACCCTCCTACACAACACTACCACCCCCAGCAAACCTGCGTACCAACCCACCCATCAGCCCCATGTCGCACAGCAACAACAGCAACAATCACAACTACACCTACAAGTCAACCCCCAACCATCCTCGCTCTTCCCCTCCAACCCCTCCAAGCCCGCCCTTGGCCAAATCTTCGCCCAATTCCCCGCCCTCCACCTCTCCCTCACTCCGCTCCCCAAAACCCAATCCTCCGCCGAGAAGCTTTACGCTCACACCACCCCCGACGGAGTCCCCCTCCCCCATCGCTCGATCCACTACTGCACCGTGATCGAGATCCTCAAAGACGAGACGCCGAACCTACATCCACCCACGGGACTCAACGCGACAAGCGGACGAAAGTTCGGCTGGAGGGAGCAGCGCTGGACAGCGGTCGAAACGAGCCTGGACGGTTTGAGTTTAGTACCTGCGTTCCCGGAGGAGGCCAATGCAATGCGGGGAACGGGTCCGAAACCCCACTGGCAGTCCGAGAGGGGACATTTCTAGGTTCGGGGGGCGCGGGGTCTGAGGTTGGAAGAGCACTACTGTACTGTACTGTACTTACTCCACGTTTTGAATGGTGGACCCAACAAAGACATTACCAATAACGTCTAATATAGCCAACCTCTTCCCAACAACCTTTATATCGATCCCAAACTCTACCTATCAACCGCCATATTTTATTTTATCTTATTTTATTTTAAACCCACATTCTAATCCCTATACCCTATGCTAGTCCTCCAAACCAACACATCACATGTCTCACCTCCCTTCCCCATCCACCCAACTAAGTAACTAACTACTTAGCTCCCCCCCTTTCCCCCCAAAACAATAAAACAATAAAACCAACCAAACAAACAAATAAACAAAAAACAACCCCAAGCACCACCACTCATGCACACCACACCACACCACACCCCAATCAAATCAAATCAAATCAAATCAAATCAAATTCCCAAATCAGCCGCACCCCTAAAACCTACGCCGTGCACCCAAAACTCAAATCATCACGATTGCCCCCCCCCAAAAAAATAAGAAAAGGAAGGGGGGGTTAAGTTTAGCCTCGCTAGTTAGCGCGCGTGGTTTAGGTATGATGATGATAATAATAATAATAATAACAATAATGGCTTGGTAGGTAGGTAGGTATTTGTAGGTGTTGGTCGTATTTGTGGGTATCTATCTGTCGTTATTGTAGTTATTATTCTGGACATCCTAATCAACCTCTTCGCAAAGCTATAATGTAAAGCTTTATCTTTATACATTAGTATATTGGTTTTTATAAGGGAGGTAGGTAGGTAAATAAGTTCATAAGTTCATAAGTTCATACGCCCGGCACTTGGATTCAAGCACCACTTACCACTTCCCACTTCCCACTCCCTTCAGTAAAGAAAAAAGCGGTAGATTTCTGCCACAGACCTAATTAGTACTACAGTACATGTCTCCCTTTCATAGATACTCAACAACCATAACCAACCACATTTAATATCAAGTCCAAGCAGATAGATAGATAGATAGATAGACAGATAGATCTATAGACCACACAACGGTGATTTAGCGCACCTGCTTTTCTGTATATATATACACTTTAGAGTTGTTTGTTTTAACATTTAATTAAAAGTGGGAAACCCAAAATCTGCCATTTCACTTATTTCTTCGCCGAAGAGCTACTTAGCACCTTAAACTAAGGAAACCCCCAGCGTCACATTCAAGTGAGTAGACAGATAGATTGACAAACGCGAATGAACTTCTCCTCATGATCACCACTTTGACTAGATAAATACACATACATACATACATACATACATAAACCTGCCCTACTTTCATTACTACCCTCCCCACCTTACCAGACAAGCCACAGAAAGCTCTTCTCTGACACGACATCAATCTCCTAAAACAAGATAGCAAGTGTGGAAACCAAATCAGGACATCAAGCCAGCTAGACGGAGATCAGAAGTTTATATTATCACAGCAACAGACAGGTCAAGGACCGATACGCGAGGGCAACAAAAGGGATATATATTCCACTCTTCCCAAGCTAGTTGCCTCTCTAATTAGGAGACCTATAACAAGCAAGGTACACACAATTCCACCCCTGCTTCACAGGAACCACAAACGCGGACTTTACTAAATCCAGATCCATTCTTCACCTGAGAAAAATGAAAAAAAAAACTAAAAATTTCAAAGACATCGTCGGTATCGTTTTTTTTCGAAAATGCCATGTCGCGCCATATCCCAACGCCATGCCAATGCCATGCCTTCCTGTCCTATGTATATTTCCATTTCCTACAAATACAGCACGTCTTTCGTGGTTGATTAAAAAAAGAATATGAAGAGGGTTGGTGAAAGGGTTTCGGGACATCTATTGCCCTGCCCATTCAACAACTTCGAGTGCGCACATCACGAGGAAGAGCGTGGATGGAAGAATCCTGGTGGTCTGTTAGTGATGTGTAAACCAAGCGGGGAAAAATAAACATACCAGATAACATAACTCTGGAAGAGTAACTTGCTCATCACACCCTCGTATACCCCATTGATCTGACAGATCTGAGCTAATTGCAACGCACTTGGCGCGCCAGCCAACAAGAAGCAAACAATGACGAATATTGGGTCATCGAGAATGCTGACTGGCACGAACTTGGCCGCAAGAGCAAGCATAGGTGCCATGACGAGTGTGGGAAGGAGCATACGTGAGATCAATGAAGCAACCAGTAGCTTGGTCCCGATTTGATTCTCTTCCGAATTCACATCGTGCGCTTCTTGCGGTAATGTATTTCGGGCGAGGTTTGCGCCAAGGACAACCAAGATGAGGGGAACGGCGACACCTCCTGATTGAGACACGGCTCTGGTGACAGAGTTGGCGACAAAGGAACCCTCTTCGAAGAATGCTCGTTGGAGGGTGGGTACTGAAGCGACAATCACAGCCAAGAGCATGGACCATAGGGGTGGGTTCATGAAATCCCAGAGACCGAGGAAGAAACGTGACAGAAGGGAGCCAACCTGGGAAAGGCCATGTTGGACAGATTCAGGCAATGAGTGGAACCCCTCTTGAGAGATTTTCGATATCTTGTTGGTAATGGCATGGTAGCCACGCTTCGTCCGGATACGTATCAAGGGAATCACCCCCATGATACCACTCGGAATATCTCGTTCATCGGGCGGTGTGGGTGTTCGGATACTTGGAAATGAGGTAATCCTGGCAGAAACGTCGTGGTGTAGGATATTGCCATTCGCTGGTGATACTCCCACGGTAGGAATCTTTGTGACTTCGCCTTCTTCCGATGTTGCATAGTCCGCTACCGGCGTTCTCCCACCAGACTCGAAAGAGTTGGAGGAGGCAGAGCCGTTGCCTTGGTATTCTCCAGCCACACCATCGAGCCCCGGAATTAGATCTGGTTCATCTCTGTACCTGCCTCCCTCAATATCTCCAGCATTGCTCTCTTCTTCGTATTTCTCGGCTGGTGCTAGAAGAACATGATAACCCCAACTCCACCTGACCAACTGTCCGAGTTGTTGGAATATCAATAGATAGAGAATTCCACGTGCTGCGACCTCATCATCGGTGTCCCCAGGTATCTTATCCCAATGTAGCCCTTTTAGGGTGGCGGATAGCGAAATAACCAGAGAGATCGGGAGAGAATTCGAGTTTCCGAAAACCTAGATGATTAGCATGTCGAAAAACTGGCAGAACATTAAACTCACTCCCATGGCAGTGACAAAATTCGCCGGCCTCTTCTTCAATTGAAATGCTCTCGACACGCAGATAGATACCAAGTACGAAACCGCCGTTTGTATGACGAAAATGACGGGAATCACCGCGAGATCCGACAGTGTTTCCGCAGTCAATTGCGATGCCAATTTCGTAAAGACTAGGGCAGGTTAGCTCCCGTCCCTCCCATGTGGTCATGGCTACACATACTCAGGCATGGCGTAAATAATGCTACGTTCAAGTTGGCCAGGAACTTCTGTTTGTCGGCGTCGAACATGCCCTGCCTCGCTATAATATAACCAGGTAAGCTGACACACACGACCTCCATCACGGCCTCGAAGACCAGTAATATCAAATGCCCCAGCGGCGGATGCGATTCGTGGCCATTGATGGCTCTCCTCGCCAGGAAGGAGAAGGTGCCAGCTGCGATCGAGGGACCGACGTCGTTGCCCGCAACCACGGCATTGAGACGGTAGGAAGTGGGATTCGAGAAGATACCCATCATGATATGCGGATCGACGGCCTCGACCGTTGCGATGGGATCGCGATAAAGAAAGAAAGAAGGGGGGTGCTCCCTCTAATAGTCGTTTGAAGCTCCAAGATCCACGGACTGTGAAATGGTGGCGATGATGCGGAAATCGTGGGCCCAGGCGTGCGGCAGCCGCTAAGCACTCAAACGGTAAGGCTGGCGGAGGATAAAGCGATAAGAGAACGTGAATAATGGCCGCGTGAAATGTTGGATGGAGAGAGAAGGAGGAGGAGAAGAAAGCGACGAGATAAATGGGATTGCGGTTTTCGTCATGTCGTGATTGCGCCTCTGCCAAATTCCTGGGCATCAATGGGTGTGCCTGTGGTGGTCGTGGCCGTGGTTCTCAAACTCGCCGTGATTGGTGCCTGGCGGCATGAAGAGATATCGGAGGGCAAACATGCAAAGCGACCGAACTCTTTTCCGAGCTGGTCTCGCACGTCTATCGTCTATCGTCTATCGTCTAAGGTTATCGTCTATCGGTGGCTTCTTACCCAGGGACTTTGTATCAAACTCCATCGGCCACATCCGGCCAGTTGTCAAGCTCGGAAGGTTTGGATTGTCCTCTTGTCCTCCCTCCTCTCCTCTTCCTCTCTCCTCTCTGCGTCTCCTTCAATTGACTCCTGCATGTCCACCTTGCCGATGTTACGCCTCACTATTTGATTCGGAGTTGTCACGGTCGAGCTGGTGAGGGTGATCAGGTTCCCAGCCACACGATGACGTCTGGCGCGAGGCCGTAGCTCCCGAGCTTCCTCTGCCTCCGTTTATGCACTCGATGCTGGACCTCGATGATTGGGTATCGGGTGCTGGATCAGGTATTCAAAGGTGAGGATATCGCAACCACTCTCCTTGCCCGTCCGGGTATACAGTATTTGAGGGTCGGGAGAAATCATGGTTTTCAGATGCTTCGATCATGATGGGATGGGAATAAGCGACGCATCCTCGAAGATGGGATCCAGGCCGGGGTGGAATCCCTCCCGACAGCTGGCAGTTTATTTATATACAAATCGATGGGAAAACTTGGTGTTGTCTCGTCTGGTTTCCGGCCTCTCAGAACAGATACGTGGATTTTTCAGACTTACAGTCGGAAGTGCGAGGGGAGAGGTCCTTGTTACCGGCTTCAAACCCCTGTGGGACTCATTCTCGGACTTCAGGCTTCAGCTCCAAGGCGGAGGCAGGCTCCGGACTATGGGAGGGATGGGATGGGCTTGAAACACTCACGTTATATGTATTGTATTATACTTCGTACTTCGTATCTGTAATAAGACCTTCTTCGGGAAGCCGGTTCGACTGGAGTTGAAGCTTGGCTCTTGTGGCTCGGCTCTTGTTTACTTGGTGAGATACCGGTATGAGATAGGGAGGATATGTCCAGTATGATTCAAGCCAAATGGCCAAGGCGGCAAGGTAACACCTGCCAGGTCTTTCTCGATGAAGCTAATACTTCGTAGCCATTTGGTGGCTTCAGCTTAGCATCGTTATCGAGCGAGAAGAATAGAGAGCTAGCTGCCCAATCTGCCCAAACTCTTCCGAAGTTTATCGGTTCAAGTCGAATCAGATCAGATCAGATGCCATGATGCATGCGAGGGACCGATCGGGCCCTCTCTCCCTCCCGCGTACTAAGTACTACTGTACAAAGTGCGTACTATTGCACTCTATTGTATTTATTATACTTCGCATCTGTGCCTTTCCTCGGCAGCCCACAATCGATCCCCCAACGAGATCGATATCGCGGTTCCGCTCCTCGTGAGTGTTGCTGAACCACTCATCGACTCTTCTCCTCGACTCCGAGACCCTCTATCCTCTCCATCAGCCCCCACCGTCTCCAGAGGGCAACCGACTCGCATCGTCCAACTGCCCGACCTTCATCGCCATCCCATATCTGCCGAGATCATGTTTTCTTCCAGCCACTTCGAGTCCTCTCGGCCCAATTCCAGATGAATGTCGACTGTGGCTTGTCTCGGATGAAACTGCATGCTTGCGCCTCTCTTGCTTCCACTCGATTCCCCACCTTTTGCCCTCCCCACCGCCAATCAGTCTTGCTCTCCCACTCACTACCGTCTCCATCTGCTCCCCCCATCGTCGAGAGGAGAGGGCACCGAGGGCAAAGCCACCATCTGCGGCCACCTTGTTGGACCCCTCGATCTGCCAACGTCATCGTCCTGCAGCTTCGACTTTGGTCCATTGACTTGCCACGCATAGCACCTTCTTGGGTTCTCTGGAATCGTCATTGCCACCCGCCTGCGCCCAAGAATAACCCGGGAGAGAACGTGATCTGTTGATAGCTTCTTCTTTTTTCGCATATGCTTCTTTATATTTGAGTCCGCGACAACGCCTAATTCGGTTTGTGCCTTCTGCCCCAACAACCCTCCCTCACCCCTCCCCCTCCCCCTCCGCCCTCACCCCTCACGACTTCTCACTACGCGTGCTAGCGAAAAGCCAAATCTCACCTCCACTCCCTTCATTCGAGTGCGCTTTGTTTCTGATCCCATCGCATTCCTTCCGAGCGAATACTGAACTCTAAAGCTGATCTGGGCCTCCCGTCCCCATTCGACATCTTGACGCCGAAATCCATCTCGTTCGCGTCGCTGAACCACTTCGCCCCCTCCACCTCATTCGCAACTTTCCCTCCTTTACACCGCTAGCCACTCTCCCCCCCCCGGATTCTCTCTCTGCGACGGTCGAAACGTCTCCCAGCTGAGTGTTAGAGTTCACCGCCACGCTCCTTTGGTTCCAACTGTAGCTCGAGTTCTGCCGGAGCTTGCGGCATCTGGCGGCCCAAGGTAGGTTGGTCTGATCTTGCGAATACCCATCTGCCAAGCGTAGCAAACTTACTGAAGCATCGCTTTCAGACGCTCCTGCTCGTTCCTTCATTCGATCTGTCTAGACACGACATTCACTAACCTTCGGCCTATTGTCGCCCATGCCACACTGGTGAATCGAGAACGAACATCATGGCTTCCTTGCCGGAACCCAACCCACACGGCGCACCGGAGGACTCGATAGACTTTGCTATAGATGCGAAATCCCCCACATCGACAGACAAAGAGGTCGAGTCCCCCGCAGTCGGCCATTCTCCGCGCAGTGCAAATACCCCCCGGGTGCCCTCTCTTCGATCGACCGCTGATGCGACCACGACACCTTCCATGACGACCTCTTCAACACCTCTCGGAATGTTACAAAACGCACGAAGACCGAACCCCCCTCCGGCAAGCATGTCGAGTCTGCATAGCGCCCAGTCAAGCCGGGGGCCTCAATTGCCGCAAAGCATGGAGGCAAAAATGAGGGCTTTTCACTTGTCCAGACAAGGCACACCTCCATCCCGTCCGCATATGGGCACCACGGTATCTGCAGGTGCAGGAGGTATAACTCCGTCCAACTTTGGGGGAGCTGCGATGAATGGTTTACCTGGAGGCTTGCGCCTCCCACCCAACATGCGGCCGCAGGCACATAACTTTGCTTCTGCCCCGGTAGTTCCAAAGATGCCGGGAAAGGGTGGGTTGAGTGCGCGACGAGGGATGAAGCTACCGGGTGGTCTACCTGGTGGAATGGAGAGCAATGGCGCTCCTACGTCAAATATGAATGGACAGGCCAACCCACCCAAAGATTCACAGTCAGGCTCCATGTTCAACAAATTCTCGAATTTTGTTGACACCAAGAATGGTACCTTGAAATTTGCTGGCAAGGCAGTTATCCATGGCCATGGGATCGATTTCTCCTCGGGCAGCAACTTCAGCATCTCGTTGGACGAAGTAGATACGTTGGATGAGTTGGGCAAGGGCAATTATGGGACAGTGTACAAAGTTCGCCACTCTCGCCCGAGGATGCGACGGCCTGGTCTTGGATTAGCTGGCAACAAATACTCTTCCAGCAGCTCATCTACCTTTACGAACTCCACGAATGGAGAATTGGCAGATTCGCCGCCGCAGGGTTCGACAACCGGCATCATCATGGCCATGAAGGAAATCCGTCTGGAGCTTGACGAGGCCAAATTCGCGGCCATCATTATGGAGCTGGATGTCTTGCACCGCTGCATAAGTCCATATATCATTGACTTCTATGGCGCCTTTTTCCAGGAGGGCGCTGTATACATCTGTATCGAATTTATGGACGGTGGTTCGATTGACAAGCTCTACGGAGAAGGCATCCCGGAAAACGTCTTGAGAAAGATCACGTATGCCACAACGCAGGGTCTCAAGACACTCAAGGATGACCATAATATTATCCATCGAGATGTCAAGCCTACGAACATCCTTATCAACACTCGAGGCCAGGTCAAAATCTGCGATTTTGGAGTTAGTGGGAACTTGGTGGCCAGTATTGCCAAGACAAATATTGGTTGTCAGTCGTACATGGCACCGGAGCGTATCAGCGGAGGCGGAATGTCTCAAGCTGGCGTGAATACGGGTAGCGGCACTTATAGTGTGCAGAGTGATATCTGGAGTCTGGGTCTGAGCATCATTGAATGTGCGATGGGAAGATATCCATATCCACCCGAAACGTACACTAACATATTTTCCCAATTAAGCGTAAGTTCAAGACGCCGGAAATCGTTTGATTCGTGCTAAATGCTAATATATTGCAGGCAATCGTCGATGGAGACCCTCCAGATCTCCCTGAAGAAGGCTACTCTGATCTTGCCCGAGATTTTGTTCATGGCTGCCTGAACAAAATCCCCAAACTCCGGCCTACATACTCTATGCTTCTCCAACATGGCTGGCTGGCCGATCTTTCCAAGCCAGTAACAATTTCCGAGGAGGACGAGGATGCAGAAATGGATGATACTACAGGCACCAATGGGGGGGAGCCCAAGAAGGAGATGGGAGCAGGTCGCGGAACAGAAGACGAGGAGGTTGCCGAATGGGTCAAGAACGCCCTTGAGCGTAAGAAAAACGGACTGATGGGTGAGAGCGTGAAGCCTGCTCTTCACGCGGCACCATTGGATGGTATCAGCCCGAGTGTTGTTCCTGCCTAAGCTGGCCTTAGCGTGGACTTTGATTAATATTGCGATGAGCGGCAGTTGGCGGGGTCATTTGCTTTGTTAAAATATATTGTAGAGGAAATCAAGATCAGTGAGGGTGGTGGATGCGGGCCTGGTGGGTCAATGGATCAAGGTATTGTTTCATAAGGATGGATGGGTTTAGAGGAAAGAAGGGTAATGCGCTCGCGCAAATGGCCGGATGATGAATGAGGATATGACGAGTACATACAATTATGGAGACGCGAATGGATGCATTATCTAAGGAAATCGATGATGGGATCGATTCGATATGTAGAAATTAATGAGAGCGCAATATTGCAATGGCATTCCATTGCTTATTCGAGTGGTTTACCCACTTGACGTCTTGGAGAGACTTGATCTTATAATTCTATGGTTTTTCGGGTATCAATGGCCTTTTTTCTTCTAGAGAGGACTTGCGATGCTGATAAAAGAAATCTGACGCCTTTAACACTTTCAAGTAGCTCCACTTTGTGGTAGCAATATATTCATAGTTCTGCTTCACCGAGAGGTTTCTTGACTGGCTTATGGAGATAAATAAATCACTCTCTCCTATATATCATATCATAGTATATCTAGCTAGACTACCACATAACCTGTTGCTATATAATAACTCTTTTATTTGGAATGGGTATATTCTGTATTTTATACGTAGTTGACCCAAGTTTCAGTTTGTCAAAAATATCAAGTTAAGAATTCTTGAGTTTTCTTGCTACCTTGAAATTCAAACGCATAGTTTAGTTTCATGTTAGTTCCTTGATAGCGAAGCTTCTCAACATCTTTTCGTGCCTGGCCTGTAATAGTCAAAAAAGCTTCAATGACATCATGCAAATCAAGCCATATTCACATGCAGGCCAGTAAATCATGCTTACCCGAATGGAGGAATGATTGGCGCACAGCCTCAACTGGGCACATGGAATTTTTGGGAGCCCTGCTGTTGGGCTGTGATTGGGTTTTGACTACCCTCACGGTGGTATGAGGGGTGTTGATATGTTTTACTTTTCAAGTTTTGTACACCGGAGAATGAATGTTCTATCGCAACTTTGCATTCCAAAACATTTGATTCCCAACTTTCTCCTCTCGTGAACGAGTTGAAGCAGCTGAAAGGTCAACCCCTGTCCACATCACGTTCACTACTCTTGATTCCCCCACAGAGCTTTGACCTGATCGTGGGGTGTCCATCCGCTTCCCAACAACTTTACGTACCATTCAGTCTACGGTCGAACGATTGCAGATTACCTAGGCAAAAGAAGTCGCACGGCAGGCGAGATCAGCAACGAGTTAGTCAGAGCAATCAGGACATCGGATCAGAAGAGAGACGAGGCTGAAAATAAGGAAGGGCCATTATCGACGGCGGAGGACACGAGGATGCCCTCCACACACGACGTACCACAAGAGAGTGGGGTTGGAAATGGTTCTCCACTTCCGCTGAGACCGGCGCTGAGAGTTGGGAGTAATGATACTGCCAGCGGGAGTGAGGAGCTCGGAAGTGGTGTTATGAAAGGTATGATATAGAAGTTTGCAGCTCCATTCACATGTGGTCGCACATCTTTAGCTACAACCTCCTTGCGGACTTGGATTTTATATCTGCTCGCGTGCTCTCTCTCTCAACGACGGAAGTGTGCTAATTGATGCTATACACAGCCGTTTCGATAGCGGAGGAACCGGAGACTATTACCCCTCTTTCGGGCCTGACACCACCAGTATCTGAATCTGCGCGGCCGAAACAATTCAAGACGAACATCTCGGAGAAGAGGATGACGGGAAGACCTGTGTCTACTGCTGCCTCGTCCTCGAGGCTTTCCCTCATAAATCTGAATAGCATGGATGAGCCAACGTCGGTGACGGATACGTCGACGACGCAGAAAACACATGATGGGAATGTAGGGAACCATATCTATGGGGAGAAGGAGAGGGAGAGGGTGCATCATCATCATAGGCATCATGGGCATGGGCATGATAGTAGAGTCATACATCAGGTTTATGAGTGGCTGCAGGGAGAAAAGGCGAAGAGGGCAAAGAAGAAGGGGAAGGCTGTCAGTAAGGAGGGTCTGCCGTCAGAGGGGAGACAGAGGAGCGGGAGTGAGAGTTCTGAGAGTAGCGCTGTTGGGCTGGAGAAGTTGCAAAAGATTTTGGAGGATGGAATAGCTGCGATGGGGGGTTCGGTAGAGAACCTGACGATGGGAAGTCCAAATTTGGGTGCGTACTTTCTGTATATGCCTCAATTGAGTGAGAAGCTGGGGCTCGGTAAATACATGAACGAGTTTGGATTTGGGAGGATAAGGCTTTGACAGTTACCAGCTGCCTGGATGGTGGTTGTGGGTATTGGATCTCAGGTGGCCAAGAGTCCCAGCTCAGTGTTTACTTTTACGCTACAATTGCCTGCCAATTTTGTACACAGAGAATATGCTAATACCGATTTCCTTCTAGGACCACGAAGACCTTCACATCTTGGAAACAAACGAAAATCTTCTACAAAGAGGCTAGGAATGGTAAGTTCGGATACCGAATACCAAGATGGAGACGTTGTTGTGCCCTCCTGCGATGTTGTTCTGGACAATTCTAAGACTATGTCATACTCTAGCGGTATATCAGAGTCATCAAACGAGACGATCACCTTGAGCGGGAGCAAGAGAATAGAGAAGGAGAAGAAGGCATGGCGGACTTTCAAGAATGAGATTTTGAAGCTGGCACACACTCTGAGACTCAAAGGGTGGAGACGGGTTCCATTAGAAATGGGTGCCGATATTGAAGTAGAAAGATTGAGCGGTGCGCTTACAAATGCCGTCTATGTTGTATCGCCACCGAGGGACCTACCTTTAACAACAACAGGCTCGAATCCTAAGCCCCACGCACCAAAACCCCCTCCTAAGCTCCTGCTTCGTATATATGGTCCACAGGTGGAGCATCTCATTGATAGAGAGAACGAACTAGGAATACTTCGACGTCTGGCTCGGAAGAAGATTGGCCCAAGGCTGTTGGGGACATTCAAGAATGGGCGATTCGAGGAATTTTTCAATGCACAAACTCTCAAAGCAGCAGATCTTCGAGTCGAGGGCACTAGCAAACAGATTGCTAAGCGAATGCGAGAACTGCATGATGGAATCGAGTTACTAGAGAGGGAGAGGGATGAAGGGCCGTTCGTGTTCAGAAATTGGGATAAATGGGTTGATCATTGCCAAGCTGTCATCACATATCTGGACAAGGAGATCTTAAGTGAAAGTAAAGGAAACGGGGAGTCCTGGAGATCTAGAGGGTTTGTCTGTGGGGTTGAGTGGCCGCAGTTCAAAGCTGCTATTGACAAATACCGCAAGTGGATTGAAGAATATTATGGGAGGTCAGGCGTGAACCGGCATCTAGTCTTTGCTCATAATGATGTATGCATACTCCCTATGATTCTCTTTAATAGCTAACATCTCTACAGACTCAATACGGCAATATCCTTCGTTTGATACCAGAAGCACCATCTAATGGATCTGCTCCTTCGCCTCTACTCCTTCCACAAAACACGCACAAGCAACTTGTTGTTATTGACTTCGAGTATGCATCCGCAAATACCCCTGGCCTAGAATTCGCAAATCACTTCACGGAATGGTGTTACAATTACCATAACGCAACCGCTCCATGGCGGTGCAATACGGACAACTATCCCACGGTTGAGCAACAGACTAAATTCATACGTTCATATTTCAATCACCGTCCCCAGTTCAACCCAAGAGCCAGCGCCACGCCAAAGATGAGCGCCATAGATGGCATTTCCAAGGGAAGCATCTCTGAATTCTTGCTCGATAGCAGGATGCCGGGCGGCAGTGTGGTAGATCTCGGACCGAGTGCATATGATTATAAAGAAGAGGAAGAGCAGCGGGAACGGGAGACGGAGCGCCAGGTCCAGCAGCTCATGAAGGAGACGAGGATCTGGCGCGTGGCGAACAGCGCACAGTGGGTTGCGTGGGGTATCGTGCAAGCTAAGATCCCGGAGCTGGAAGAGCCCAAGCCGGCGTCGCCGCTGCTGGATGGGGAGGAGGAGATTCGATTGACGGAGAGTCCGTTGGCGGTGGGAGAGGGGGGAGATTATGTTGCCAATGGTAAAACGCAGGGCCAGGCCCCGGCGGAGGCGAAGGAGAATGGGTTCCATGTGAGGGATAAGCGGCCTGAGGGGTTGAAGGCGGAGGCGCTGCTGTCCGGGGATGGCTTTACGGGGAGGGAGGAAGCGGCGGTGGCGGCGGCGGCGGCGGCGGTGGCGGCGGTGAAGGAGGGGGAGGAGGAGGGGTTTGATTATCTGGCGTATGCGCAGGATCGGGCGATGTTCTTCTGGGGAGATGTGGTGGGGTTGGGGATTGTGGGAAGGGAGGAGCTACCGGAGAGTTTGGTACGGAGGTTGAAGATTGTGGATCGTTGAGGAGGGGGGGTTGGGGGAGAGGTTGAGAGGGGGGCAGGTGATTGTGAGGGCTGTGAGAGCTGTGTAGATAGATAGATAGATGGATGGATGGATGGAGAGGGTGCGGATGATACCATTTTTACACAATTTGGCTTTTTTTTAACTTGAGCTTGGGGTGTGGATGTGAGAGGGGTATCTATCGACTCAGGGGAATGTCAAGATCAGAGGGGAGTGGGTGAATGAGATAGAGGTACAGGTGGTTTGGTGATAGTGGGGGAGCGTGGAATGCCCTTTTGAATCGATTCAAGTGTCTCACCAAATGGGGTTTTCGCAGCGTGTTTTTATTTCTGGTCTCAAGGCCAGGCATATCTCTTTGGTTTTTTTGGTTGGTTGGTTGGTTGGTTGGACTCGTGCTTTATGAAGATTATCCTGTCTTTCTCTCTCACGCCATTCTTTCCTCGACCTCTTAGATCCTCCCTCCCCCTCGCTTACACTTTATTATCCCCTTAACCTCTCAAACGAGAGCTTCTTTTTGTCCAGTTATCTCATCTTGACATTCGCTTTCTCATTAGCATTCGCATTGCGATGGACATCTCGCTTAGCGCGAACCTCAGACTATGAATGGGGTGGGGGGAAGAGGTTGAAGGTTATGAAATGGGGTTTGTAGGTCGCTAGCTAGCTAGCTGGGTAGTTAGTTAAGGGTGGAGAGAGAGAAATGGATGGAGTTAGAGGCGCTGATGCTGGTTTAGTCATTCATTTTTTCGTTCGTTCGTTCTTTCGCTTGTCCTGTCCTGTCCTATCCTACCATACCATACCATACCATCCCCGGTTCCGCTCACGAATATGTACCACCAAAACATTTTCAACGGCGAAGGATACTTCGATTCTGCATTCGAGCCGGCTGGCTTATATCACAAATATATCATCTCATTCACTCTCTCCCGCCTCTTCCTAACCTAGAATTCGAAAACGCAAACAAATGAACGTTGAGGAGGGTTCAGTCAAGGTATAATTATATAGTATCCATCTCGTCTTATCTGTGTTTATAGTTTATATCCAACCTCCCTCCTCCTCCTCCTCCTCCCTCTTTCAGCCTTCCCACTCCAACGCCTGTCTTAAAACCGGTCTTAGCGCGGTAGAACTTGTGTTCAGAGCTTGGTGTTAGAAATAAGGATATTTGTCCTCGTGAGCGAGCGGCCTTTCGATCAATCTTAGGTTTTGTTTAGCGCGAGGTCGGGGTGGAGGGTTGAGGGGGTTAGAGTTCTGGTGGGTTTAAACTTGTAGGAGATCGATTACATTACATTACTTTACTACTATATAAATGTGTTTCCACGCCCGTCTTAAAAACTGGCTGGGTACGAGGGGGGCTTGTCTTTAAGCTGAGTGTTGATAATAAGAATATATCAACTCGCGAGGGGCGCTCGGATCGATCTTAGGTTTTGTTCTAGCGTGAGGTAAGAGTTAGGGTTAAAAGGGATAGAATTTAGGAGGTTTAAACTCGTAGTTATAGGAGATCGATGGCTTTACTTTATTACTAAATGAGTTCTAACGCTGGTTTTAAAAACGGTCTTAGTGCGGTGGGGATTTGTTTAGAGCTGGGTGTTGAAAATGGAGATCTTTTTCCTCGGAAGCGGCCTTTAGATCAATTTTAAGTTTAATGATAGCTGGGTAGAGGATAAGAGTTAAGGGGTATAAAGTTTGGTGGATTTAAACTTGTAGTTGTTGTAGATAGATTGCATTGCTTTTCTACTAAATGACTCTTCTCGGGTGCGGTTTGCTTTAATGTTTGTCAGAATTAGGAGTTGTGAGTTGTGAGTTATGTTTATTAGGATAGGAGTAAGAATTTGGTGTTTGAGAAGAGGGAAAAGGGGGTATATCTAAAATACAGAGTTCGCGCTTTATATGTATATATATAAAGCTCTGAGAATAACCTTTGGAAATGAGAAATATTCATTTGTGTACCAGATAGAGTATTATAATTTAAATCTTTGCTATTTAAAGATGTTTCAAAGGCATAATTAGTAACTCTTCACCTACTTATCCATCGATAACTATACCGAAAAAACGCCTTACCTAGACAAACAACAAACAAACCAAATTCCCCAACCACCCTAGTACCCCCCTCCAAAAAAAGAAGAGGTCAAAGCCAAAACCAAAACCTCCCACCACCACCAAAAGAAAAGAAAGAAAACAAAACAAAACCAAAAATTTCTCCAAACAATCCTTCCAGCCCACGTGCCCACCCCCTCCCCCCTTTTCCTCCAACGTTCCCCACGCCCTCGGCTCACCCCCCATTTACACCTTCTCCTTACCACACACTACCACACACGCCTAGATAGCATACCTCACCTACTCACCCAACACACACACATCACTCCATCCCTCTCAATTCCAAACCGTGCTTGCTATCTTATCACTCAGGATGGAGATGGGATGAGATGAGATGAGATGGGTAACTCGAGCCGGGTCGGGATTGCGACGTGCAACAAACAGGATATAGGACACCCATACGTTCATCCTAATCACATTCATTCATTCATTCATTCATCAATTCTAACCCGGCAGGTAGGCATTAAAATATATATATATATCAGTTGGGAGATAGATGCCCACCACACCACCAACCCATTCGAATATCTCACCTCTTCCATTCACAATAAAGTTAACAGAAAATCAACAAATCAATATGATTGAATTGTAAAAGGAGAATTTTTTATATTTGTTTGACGGCCCATACCCGTCCCCACTCCCAAGCAGTCGCGGCAAAGCTCCCCTGCAGTGCGCCTTGGACCCCAATATATAGATCCGTAGAAACCGACTTTAGAGAGAAAAACAAACCGAATACTCGCCGGCCTGCAATGCACAAGTAACAAAGCACGCCGAAAATATCCTTCTATGCACCATCCCTTTCTTTCCCTTCCGTCTCAGTCATCCCTCGGCGTGAGTCCATCATTGTCTGCCTGTCCAGACCAAACCAATGACGTTGTAAACCACCAAGAGTTCTGTGAATGGTTGTGTAACCACTCTTTACCACCATCCAATATCGCCGTTTGCCCAAGAGAGAAAAAAGTACAACCAGAAGCACCATGCCCATATCCATCTATACATAGTCCAATTGCTTTCTATTTCGCATGTCTTGAAATCGTTCGTGGCCCTCCAAAATAGAGCAAATGTGAGGAGATTGATGGATTAGTTGGTGGGGGACTCGACAGCGGCGTCGTCCTTTTCTCGTTCCGCGATCGCGACCATATGGAGCTTCGTACGCAGATCACCAACGTAATTGTTCTTGGCTTCCGCCTTTGCAGCAACGAGAGCGATCAATGCGGCACCGACACCAGATCCATCTTTTGCGATACCAATACGAATGTGCTGGCTACCGAGGGGGCCGATTTGAGGGAGCCTGACGAAGGCCTCGCGCATCTTCTTCTCGAAACCGGGGTAGAACTCGACTAGGGATCCATCAACTCCAACATCAACGACATGGTCTTCGTTGGCCCCTAGCGTGTAATTGACAGTGTGCTTATCAATGGTGTATTTCTCGTGGTACTCGGGAATTCTGACATTCTTGATATCTTCGAGTATCTTTGCGGCTGGCACGTTGGCAAGGCACCCGCTAGCAAGGCGGCCGCTGTGAATAACGATAGCTGCGATCGCAGCGGCAGAGAGGCGAGCTGCTCGAAGACCAATAGCGTGCGCAACGGTGCGAACAAATTTGGCATCTTCAATGCTTGCGGACGAAACGCCGAGGTGCTTTTCAATCTCTTGACGAAGAACTGGTAGATAAGTCTCTTTATCCCCTTCGGCAACCGACAAGATGCTGCTATCAAGACCCCACTCAATGAATAAAGGTGACGTCTCGTCAACAATTGTGGTAGTCTTGAAGTCGTTCTGTGACGAATTATCATCACGGAACAGCGCAACGTGGGGGTTTTTGATGGTTTCAACCAACACAAGCCTCAAGATTTCTCCCAAGAACATGCCGGAAATACGTTTCTCAAACATCTGAATGCCTGGGTTGGGACTATTCTTGTCAAGGACATTATCATAGATTGTTGTAGGAAGGACTTTGAGGGTATTATCAAAGGAACCCCATTCAGTGTTCACAACCATTTCGCCGGTGGTTTTGTCAAAGTCTCCTTCCATTGGCTTGGTAATCTTAGAGAGCTTCTCAACATATGCCCCATTGGTTCCTGTCCCGAAGATGGCACCAAGAAGGGTTGTGGTTTTTCCTGGGGAAGTATAGGATCTGGCCATCAGGGTGCCAACAGTGTCGTTGACAAGAGCTGCAACGCGGACAGGGAGCTTCAAGAGATCAATCTCCTTCTGCAGCAGGTAGCAGACGTCCTTGCCAATCGCATCTGGGATGTCAAAGCCCTTTGTCCATCTCATCAGGGTACCTGAGTTGATGCCAGTCTGGTGGACAGGGAAACTGAACGTGAAACCAAGGCGAAAGATATTCTCGTCTCGGAAGCCCTCGGGTGTGCTCACTGTCTGGCGTCTGCGGACAGTTGCAGCAAACTGCTCTGAATGGTGTGTCCTCAGGAATGTCTCGATTTGCTTTGCTAAGAAAGCAAACAGTTCCTTGGCAGTTTTAGCCACCATAAGGTCCCGTGGGATGGCGATTTTCGATTGAATCAAATTGAAGGTGGTGTCTCCATTGAGTTGAATGGAGCAAACACGGAAGTTGGTTCCTCCAAGATCAACTGCAAGATACAGACCCTAGCCAAGTCAGTCGCCGGACACTTGCAGCTTGCCCTGGTAGCAGGCTTGAGATCATGATCGACTTACCTTCTCCGTGCCATTTGGAACACCAGTGACATAAGTCGGGATCTGGCTCATAGTGGTACCATTCTTCTCCAAACCCTCAACTACAATACTGTTAACGCGATGTTCTTTCCGGCATGTTTTCCCTTGTGCGCCTACCCATTTCCCGCAGGAACTCATCTGTGACACGCTTCAGAGTGGCATCATCCACGTCGAACTCAGCGGAGATCCGCTTTCCCTCTTCGCACAACGCCATCTCGTGTGGTTTCGAGATTGGAACTTCGGTGAGGAAAGGATGTGGTGATGCGCAGGTGGCCGACTCGATTGTGCGCGCCAGAGGTGAATGCGAAGTGTGCGAGTATTTCCGATCGTGGATTTGGGTTGCGGGGACGTCGACGATGAAAAATTGAACGACCTAGAGGTTGTTAGCCATGCGCTACGACGCCTCCAATTCCCTTTCGAGTCGATGGCGGGGTGACGCAAACGTACCAGGACTAGCGCGAGGAATACAAACGAGACGAGGTGTATGAGACTCAAAGGCGAGCTGCTCGGAAGGCGATCTGCTGAGAGTTTATGGGGTTCAATTTCACGGATTCTGCTCGCAGTCAATAATGACGATTGTGAACTGGGCGAGGGGGCCCTTTTATTGGTATATGGAGACGCCGTCGTGACGATGTGGAGGGCGAGCAGCTACGAGTTGGCGGGGCAGGAGGGAAAGCCGGGTTGGAAGGAGGGGCACCACGAAATCCCCTCAGCGATTCGTTAGGATAGGGCCGGTATGCCGTACGACACGGCCACTCTATCAGTTCATGAGAGCTGCAAAAGCCAAGCTGCTGGGCTGATACATGGACGCCGGATCAGAAGGCGTGAAGGGACTTGGGCCTATGGAGAAAAGCCCAATTAATTTCGTACGGCCCGGACAAGCAACTGAAGAGTGGGTGAGCACTCGGCGCCGCGGTCGTCAGGCCTGTGATTTTCTCACAGTCCCGATCCCAACTGGGTTGAATTGGGTATGGCGGCAGATACTAAGAGGCAGTCGTTCGGCGCTGGGTGCAGACCGTCGGCCAGACTGTGTGATATACTAGGGTCCGCAATTTTCAAAATGGTGCGCTTCGAGAGACTAGGACCCGGCCTAGAGATGGGAAAGATCGAGCCAGCAATAAAGTTCAGGGCCGAATTCACCGGCCCACGGGGAAAGGAAGGGGGCAGGAGGGTGGATCGGTCACGTATTCCCTGGTCTGCTCTGGACGGACGGTCTGGATGCGGCGGAGGGGAGCGCGGACGTGAAGGTATTCAGAAGCTGAGAAAAGGGTCATGCAAGTAGGGTTGCACTGCGCTGAGGGCTACTTATTCTGGTGGGATGGCTCGACAAATAGTGTCGGTGTGCCCCTGTTGCAGCCTCCTCCTCTTCTCCACGATCGCCCGGAAATCCTTCCACGCGAAGGCTATATCTAAGTGGAGTAGCTTTGCTATAGCATAGAGGAATATATGGTTGCTATTCCCTCTGCCTATATCACAACTTTGAAGTGTT
Source organism: Ascocoryne sarcoides NRRL 50072 (assembly GCA_000328965.1). Taxonomy (NCBI): domain Eukaryota; kingdom Fungi; phylum Ascomycota; class Leotiomycetes; order Helotiales; family Gelatinodiscaceae; genus Ascocoryne; species Ascocoryne sarcoides. The sequence goes on along the minus strand of KB205948.1, from coordinate 551,343 downwards.
CTGGGGCAAGTGGGAGTGCCCCATCACCCCGCGAAATTTTTTTCGGTTTTTTGCTTTTAATTCTCTTGGCAAAACTGTATCACCAACCTTGTTCTCCTTGAACCTTTTCTCGTATCCTCTTATCATAACTATCAGAATAGCTAAAACTCGGTCGAGGCCATCACTGGCAGTCTGCTTAAGACGACGAGATCCCGGCTAGGTCACTCGGCACCATCTCACCTCGAGGCTCTGCCATGAGCCCGGGTAGAGGTAGCTTTCCCGGCAATTTTCCAGTTTCACCAAGTGCTTTATTTCCCGAGAAGTCGTTTCTCGATCCCCGTTTTTTAACGGATGACCTCATTAGTCTAACGGTCTGCTCAGGTCGGTAAATTATGAGAAAAGATCTCCGACCTTTTTCTTCGCCTTTACTTCGTACTCTCTCGGTGGAGCTATTGGTTTCATCGTCGCAATCGGAAGCACCCGTCAACGTCGGTCGTCATCTTACGGAGGTACAGACAATTATGTTCCACGCAAGCTATCTCCGCGTCATTGTCACATATCCTGAAGGCCACGAGATCCGTCATTGAGATTTCATTCTTCGTTCAGCTTGTCAGGAAGTCTCTGCTCGGTGTTTTCGAAGTGTTCCCGCGAGATCCTTGAAGTCACGATACTGGGGAGCCGTCTTTCCCAGGAAACCCCGAATGTTGGAGTTCGGGGGCGAGCGAGCCCCACAACACCTCACCATACGGGCCGACCATCAGACCGAGGCTGGAGACGAGAACTTCTCATTTAATGCTTTGCATAGCATGATGCTCTATCCGATGAACTTGCTATGCGATATGCGTTCCGAAAGAATTATAAATGACCAAGGCCGTGGTCTCTATGGAGTTAGAACTATGAGTGGAGATTTCTGCCATCGTTTCCTTCCTTCCGTGCCATCTACTACTGCTCAGCCGTCGGTTGCAAACATGATGTCAAATAATAGAAATCTAGGTCCTATGTACCGAGGAAATTCTCCGTTTTTCACGTCTCTCTTTAAGGTCAGGAACAAGCGGTACTCAGCTTAGGTGCATGCTTTCGAACTACGACGTACGACCGTACTAAGAATCAGTCAGCAATAACTCATATGATAAAGTCGGAGCCTCAAAGTCCCCATGGTAATTCGAGCACCAAAGACCTTTGAGCAGAAAGATTTCAGAGCGTGGCAAGTCTAAGTTTGTTCGAACCTGTCGGTCATAGTTGGGTCGGCACGGGAAGCTCTCACTTCCACAAAATCCAGAACCGGCTAGGACTCAAGGGAAATACCCTCCCACGATAACCTCAAAGTCCTGCGAGGCTCGGTGTCTGAGGCACCAACCTACCGTGTATAGTTCGCTCTCACATGACCATCACAATACAAGCACATCTTCTCTTCCCTTCACCCTCATATGATAGACCACAAGGCCCATCATTTCTTTACCCGCAATGCGCTCTGCCAAGAGCTTCTGCAGCGCCTCCCCCAAATCCTCCACAAAAGATCCGCGATCGGTTGAAGATCGGTCACGTGACACCGACGAGCCGAGAAACCCCGATGAAAGCTGAAAGCCTCATCACCTCAAGCTGCTTCACCGTCGTCTTGGCCCAAAAGTCATAAGCACCCGAGGCCGTGCGTGGAAGAAGCCATATCCCCCCGTAGACCTCCAGATTCTGACCTGATCTTGCCCGTGAAGCCTCGATACGGAGCGGCGAGAGAGGCCCAAGGCGTACGGCTAAAACCGACGACGATGTCCCGTCGGCCAATCAGACGTGCCATCGGCCACCAGAAGTGATGATATGGGCCTTGCAGCCCAATATGATCAGCGGTAAGTAATAAGGACTTGCGCATGATGTCGCGATGGCCTCAATTGAAGATCGACGAGGGAGGCGGCCTTCTTATACCGTGCGAGAGAAGTGCCATGGCATCGGTATGAAGCCGTAGAGGGCTCCCCATAGTTGATCATGCTGCTTACTTCGACACTCTTACAAGTTACAAGTGTGCCGTCTCGTCGAGCCCGCCTGACCAGTATGAATGTGTGCCCTGACTAATCCGCGGGGAGAGATGCAACAAATGCGATGGGATGAGTGAGGCTGAGTATCCAAAGCCACCATATCCTCGTGAGAAAGACGCCCCCATATCACATCGATATCACATCGGTCCCGGGGTCGAATCCCTTCCACCATTCTTCCCAAATCCCCCAGTCCTGAACTCCAAGTTTCGACGCTCCTCCAACCGCTCTTTGGTCGTCCCTCCCACTCCCCAGGACTCTGCGTTGGATAAGCCTCAGTCGTGGCGTCTCTCACCAGTCCTTTCACAGCACAGGCTGGGCCCAGAACAGAACAAAGCCAGAGGGCTTTCCGCAACCTCGTTCTCCAGATCCTCCACTCCCTCACACCTTCACCTCTCCACCCCTTCACCTCTCCGTCCTGACAGCTCCTCGAAACCCTCTTGACCTCTTCTCTGCCCCCTCTCCGAGCCGAAGATCGTAAGCCCTTCGCGCGAGCACATCTGCACATCCATCGCAGCACCGCCTTCTTGTCCCTGCACCACCCCCCTCGCGCCTCGCTTCATATGTCCCCACGATCCCAAATCTCCTCCCCTCTTCACTTCAGCTCAGCCCGTCGTTAGCGCCCCTTTGGTTCGACGTTGGCTAGGTTGACGAGGTTGGCTGACAGCCGCGAACCCTCCGCTCCACCTGTCATCTCTATACCTCTCCTCCTCCACCGGGTCCTCACTTGCTTTCTCCTCCTCCTCCCTAGACCTTATGAGTTCTATGAACTCCCGCTTTAAAAGTTTTGGATTCGGCGGCTCCAAACGCAGAACGAGCGCCCAGGTTCAGCCTATCGTACAGAACCCCACCTCCTCCGCACCACAACTCGCTGGCAGACCCGCACTCCCTCCGACCGTCTCTTCCACCTCTTCGACGACTAGTCTTCCCATGAACCACATAGGCACTGGTGGGCGACCACCCAGCTATACGAATAACTACGCGCCGGCTCCTGCTGCTGTTGGTCGTACGCAGAGTCCTATGGCCGGTGGAAACCCACGCACACCACCAACACAGGTAATGGGCGGTCCCCCTCCGATCAACACAGCATCTTCTGGATATCCTCCAGGACACCCCTCGAGTGGGATGGCGCCTCCGGTAACAGGTGGCCCTCCCCAATATGGGCCGCCACAGTATGGGGCTCCGGGCAACAGCGTCGCCGCCGCACAGTATGCAAACAGAAATAACGCCGTCGAGGTCGAGGGAGCTGGACGAAGTAAAGCCCAGCTGATCGTTGGGATTGATTTCGTAAGCCTTGACCATGCTCGCATCTTGCCGGGCGACAACTAATCAAGACAGGGAACGACATTTTCAGGTGTTGCTTTCGCCTTTGCGACAAATACAGAGGCAAAGGAAGATATCATCACAGAGTGGCCCGGTGCGGGGTCGTATACGAAGCAAAAGGTTTGCTTGATCTCGACGCTACCCGCCTGTTGAGAGCTAACAGTACTAGATCCCAACCGTGCTCTATTACGATCAATACCAGAAAGTCGTAGGATGGGGTCCTGATATCGCTGATGCTCTGGCACCGACGGGTTATCCCAAGCCGGGTGTGCAGAAGGTCGAGTGGTTCAAACTCCAACTTATGCTTTCGGGTAACACATATATCGATCCCATTAATCTCCCTCCCCTCCCTCCCGGAAAGTCGGAAATCGACGTAGCTGCAGATTATCTTTTCAAGCTGAGGCAAGCCATGCGAACACAATTACAAAAGACACTCGGAGAGGTGTTCAACCGAGAAGAGCGCAATATTAGATATTATTTGACAGTCCCTGCTATCTGGAACGATGCAGGAAAAGCGGCAACAAGAGCTGCAGCTATCCAAGCTGGGTTTCTACGAGACGAGAATGATAACAGACTCACACTTATCACCGAGCCCGAAGCTGCCGCATTATTCTGTTCCAAAGCTGGGCTGCTCAACCTTAAGGTCCATGATGCGGTGCTGATTGTTGATTGCGGTGGTGGTACTGTCGATTTGATCGCCTACGAGGTGGAAGAAGAGTCTCCCTTCACAGTCTCCGAGTGTACAGCTGGTTCTGGCGATTCCTGCGGCTCAACAGCCCTAAACAGAAACTTCAGCAACATCCTCCGAACAAAGATCCGAAAAATGAAGTTGCCCGATGGATCCAAAACTGCTGGCAGAGTGTATGCCAAATGTATCATGGACTTTGAGAACAGGATTAAGGCGGATTTCCGGAACAACAACCAGAAGTGGGCCGTCGACGTTGGTATCGAGGCAGAATTCCCCGACGCGGGCATCGAAGAAGGATACATGACATTTACAAATGAGGAAATTCTACAATGCTTCGAGCCAGTGGTCAACCGGATTTTGGAGTTGGTCCGGAACCAGATCATTGCCATTCAGGCACAAAACCGAACTTTACAGAACGTCCTTGTGGTTGGTGGCTTTGGTGCTTCTGAGTACTTGTTTCAGCAAATTAAGCTTCATGTCCCGCCTCAATTCCAAGCTAAAGTAGTCCGACCGATGGACTCAGTCGCCGCTATCGTCAAGGGCGCAGTCACTGCTGGTATCACCGAACGAGTTGTCACCTCCCGTGTTGCCCGTCGCCATTACCTTATGGCTACCCTTCAACCATTTAAAGAAGGCCACCATCCCGAGGCCTACCGTGTACCTTCCTTGGACGGTAAGGATCGATGCAAGTTTACCCGCCAAATCTTTGTGCAAAAGGGGCAAAGAGTCAAGATTGGTGAGCCTGTGAAGGTCTCGTTCTTCCGTCAAGTTGCCCCTGGTGCCACTTTGATGTACGAGGATATTCTATACGCCTGTGATGATGATGTGTGCCCTGAATATACGAAAGATCCTAGTAAGTTCCTCTACTAGCAGGAATGGCTTGCAGTCTCTAACAATCCCACAGGAGTAAAAGAAGTGGTCACGCTGACCTCGGATCTGTCTCGAAAGAATCTTGAGAAGGACTTTGAACGAATGGATACCCCACAAGGAACCTTCTACCGTGTATATTTCGACATCTACCTCACCCTTGACGGATCCGAATTCAACGCAGAGCTGGTTTGCCAAGGTGAAGTGATGGGTCGTTGCACATCGAGATTCAAGTGATCTTACGGTTATCAAAAGGAGTATTACGGATAGACGAATTTTTTTTATTTTACGTTCGGAGGATATGAGACATTGAAAGCACATGAAATGAACGTTTGAGCGAGGTTATTCCCAGGTGATTTGTGGACGGGGGGTTGGATTGGAGGGCGGTGGACTGGATATTTGAACGGAGAGCATGAGTGAGAGAGGATGGCGTGGATTACATAGGTGCTTGATGGAACTTAAATATGGTCATTGAAAGGGTTGGTCCATAGTCTAGAAACCTCTATATATGCCTGAATTTCAAACGCACATAGTTACAGTTCCTCCTCTTGGGGTTTTTGGGAAGAACAAGTGGATAATGAGTTCTCAAGTAAGTAGTAGTAAGAAATGTGTGATAAGGAGGTCTATATCAACATGTTTCTTCAAATTATTCCTACCTATATGCAAGTCATAATGCAGAGTCAATAGCCTCAATTGCCCCTGGGTAATCCCAAGGGATGCAAGCTCGATTTCAGGTACAATACTACATCATGCTCGGTCGGGCCCTTCCTTCCGCACTAGTGTGGCGCACCCGCGTCGTCCCTGCGTCATTCACCACTTGTCAGGAGATCAAGTTATTCGCTCTAGATGATACGCCTTGAGCCAACTCAGCTAAAACACCAACATCCTCTTCTTCATACACCTTCTTTTTACACTCGAGCGTCGGAAAGACGCGCGCACATTCTTTTTCGTGACAGTATTTCGATTCTTCAGAACCTGGAGTTCTGTTCCCCAATTCCCTCTCTTCGTTGGCCATCGTGGGGCGTGGGACAAACAGGGTTAATACCTTGCTTCGACGTTGAACCTCATTCCAGCAGAATCCAAGTTCGACGATTCGGTGCGTCATTGGGGACGATGCTAGCCTTCTCCCGCAAGCGCTGATCTTGGGATCATTGGCCAGGAGGGCTCTCACTGTTGGTCCCTGAAAGCAGCTGCCAGGCTGTGGGAGACGTTGACTGCCTTTCCTTTCTGGTTATTACTCACCCCCCTTCCACGACCTTGGTCTTGGATAGATCTTGGCTGGAAGTGAGTGGAGGCGTGATTGGATTTGACCTCTACGAGTACAAGTTCGATTCCCGTCTTGGTTTTGCCTTTATCTCTATACACGATTCTGTACGACGGTAGCTGGAACTATTACGACTTCACGATTGTAACGTTGAAATGCGCACCCGGGATCCATTTGGGAGAGGGGATTTGTTCTCCAGCACGAGTGCATCTCTACTCACAACTTTTTGTCTATTGAGCTTCGTCACTTCAGCCTTTGCATATCATACGAATCGATATTTTGAAACCCACGGTCCGAAAGAACGAGCGCCTCCACGATGGGGTCCTCCTACGAAGAGGGACGGTACAATACCCCTCGTTGTAAGTAATTTGTGTCCGAATACAATCTGGCCTGGAGTCGGGACTCAGGCAGGCACTGGTCCTGGCACTGGTGGTTTTGAACTTGCAACGGGCGACAGTATGTCCCTGGCTGTGAGTGCCGACTGGCAGGGAAGAGTATGGGGAAGGACAAATTGTAGCTTCAATGTGGCTGGGACAGGAGCTGCTAATCTGAATGGAAATAATGGCGGTGGTGCTGCATGCGATTCTGGCGACTGTGGAGGAGTTTTAAATTGTGTTATGACTGTTAGTTTTCGCTCTGAAGTAGCTGTTGGACATCATATGCTGACGGTCCATATAGGGTGCAACTCCAGTAACTCTTGCTGAATTTGATCTTGCAGGCGGAACTGGCAACAAGCAAACATTCTACGACATCTCCCTCGTCGATGGCTACAACATTCCCTTAGGGATTATCTACATCCCAGGTGATAACCCCGACTTGCAAGACATCCCCCCAAACTTCACAAATGCCGCCTGCATTGCCACAGCTGGTTATCTGGCAGCACCCGCCACCTCAGGTACCAACGGCAACTCGACAAATTCAACCTATCCCCTCCCTTGGGAAAGCACCTTCACCAATGATCAGGCAGCAGACTGGTGTCCATGGGACCTCCAAGTGACACAGCCTACAAAGCCAGGTGGGGGTGTATACCCGTACCCAGACGGCGACATCGAACGTCCCATCTTTGACCCTTGTCTCTCGGACTGCTCGAAAACAAATTCCCCTAAAGATTGCTGCACCGGTGCATATTCAGACCGCTCCAAATGTTCGCCTCCTCCTTTTGCTGTTGGTGCCAAAGCGATCTGTCCCGACGCGTACAGCTATGCATTTGACGATGAGACGAGTACGTTTATCATCCCAACGGGTGGAGGGTGGGAGGTGCAGTTTTGTCCCGAGGGGAGGAGTACGAATATCTTGAATACGTTTAAGAGTCAGATGGAAGCCCTCAGTTCGAAGGGGGTGAGTAAGGATCTTTTACAGGATGCAGGGAATTTGACGTTGATTGCGGAAGCGGCGAGTGAGGGGAGTAGTATTATTTTTGGGGATGGGATGGGGAAGTTGACTCCAGGAAGTATTGTGGCGTTGGTGGTGTTGGTGGGGTATGCGGTTGTTTGGTAGGCGGGGTTACACTTCCATCCTACCATTTGCTGCCTGCTTTCCTCCCATCATAGACCGCCTTGGAGTCGGGGATTTGGCTCTGATGGCTTTGATGTGCAGGGCGTTCTGTTTAGTGTATAGGGTAAGAGGGAGAATCGGGTTGCGGGGATTGTTAGGTTGCATTGAGTGGATTTGATGGAGGATGGGGCGGATGATGTGGATGGGATGGAGGGACACCGGGAGAGGCGTTTTTGATATGGTTAATACCCACGATACCCCTGTTAGTATTTTAGAGGCTCCTAGAAGGCGTGCATGATTGGATGAGAATGAATGAATGAATGATATCCTTGAATCATGAATTTATAACTGCTGCTTGCGTTGTTTTCATTTAGAGTTGGTGGATTTTTTTGGTGTTGTTAGGGTTGGAATTATTGGAGATTTAGGCTGGCTGGCTGGATGGCTAGGGATGGAGAGAGGGGGGGGGAGGGTTTACCGGTATTATAGATACTCTACGTTATTATCCTCCTCAGGCAAATGTGGTGGGTGGGGTAGCTAGGTGTCTCAAGGCATGCATGGCTATGAATGATCTCTCTCTCTCTCTCTCTTTGAATAGCAAAGGGAAGAAGAGGAGAGGGGAGAGAGGTGGAAGGAGCGCGTAGTGAAATTTTGGAGTGTGGATGCTGGGGTTGAGAGGGGTTGAAAGGGGCGTGTGGTGTGGTGTGGAGGAGGCGGGGGGTTGTGTGGTAGATGGTAGATGGTTGGGTTAAGAGATGGTTGGGTTAAGAGATGGTTGGGTTAAGAGATGGGTTAAATCGTTAGATGTTTTGGATATTTTAGATATTTTGCATATTTACAGTAGTATAATATAATTGCATTTGTTCATATAAAATAGTTATTATTTTGAGGTATACACGGATCGTCGGCTTACGTTCGTTCATATTATTCTTTATTCTTTTTTCTTTTTTCAAAAAAAACTCGAGTATGATATTCCTATTTAGCTAGTCATCTATTCATCTATTCATCTATTCATCTATCCACCCATCTGGTTTTCATTATATGCACTATTCTCTCCGACACTTATTATATACCTTCTAGTAGGTAGGGATGTTAGGTTAACCAGGAGGTTGTTATCAAAGGCTAGCTGGCTAGCTAGCGCTGTGGTGTTGTGTTGTGTTGTGTTTGAATTGAGAGTTTATATTATATCACGCTTAGAAATGGGAATGAGTTACGTCTATTTTAGGAGAGGAGGATTCTATAGATATATGTATACGTGTGCTGTCGATTATCTTTTATTCAAAAGCCGACAGACAATTGTTGCGATTCGTGCAATGTTTCATTGGATGGTCAGTGCTCCTGTCTAAAAAGCTAGAAGGCTCTCTGCTGTACAAGTTGTCCTTGAAATATCCATCCATCCATCCATCCACTATTCCTGCCAAATGCACGCTGAAAAGAACAAGGCAATGCTATCTAGTGCCCAACTCCATCTGGCCTTTGCTTCCCTTCCCTTCTATAAACTCAAATTGACGAGGTAATTCGACCTCGTTTCCGCTTTAAACAAAAACCACGCTATGCAAAAAGGATGTTTTGCCTATTGCTGAATCTGGCATCCTCCGTTACGAGAGCCGTGTTAACAAGCTTCGTTGTATTGTGAAGTACTTGGTGGCACCTCTTCGTCGAGGGGGGATTTGGAAATTCGGAAAGCAATGCAGGGTGCAAGATGTGCTAAGATAACTGTTCAAGAAGCACCAACCCCATTACTCAACATCTTCCTCTCCTGCTCCCTCCGCGCCTTTTCCCGCTTGAACTCCTCCGGGTCGAAATCACTATCACTCCCACTCCCCGCATAATCATCTCCCACGTCCTCCTCGTCATCCACCACGAAGTCCCGAGTATCGTGACTGATATCCACGGCGTCTTGTAACTGTTGTCTTAGTTTCGTGTTTCGGGGGTCAACGAGCTGGTAAGGTGTCAGGTGGGCTTTGTTGCGGATACGAGGATCGGAGCCGGCTTCGATCATCATGGATATGAGGTCGGCGCTGAAAGAGAGGATTTCGGGGGTTGGGGGAAAGTCTAGGGAGTTGAGGTAGCGGACGGCGGAGTGGAGCGGGGTGTCGCCTTCGACGCGGGAGATGGGGTCGCATTCGAAGCCTTCTTGGTCGAGGAGCATATCGATTATTTCATCTGAGACGGGGTTAGTTATGGAGCTTAGAAAATAAATCTAGCTGAGGGTCCCGCAGCCTCTTTTCGTATTTAGATCGATGAGTAGAACAGGGGAGCAGGAAATAAGGAGACATACAGTTCCCTTCTAAAGCAGCTATATGGTAGATATACTCCCCCATAGACGTCTTCGTTGAGTTGAGCAAAAGGGCTGCCTTTTCTACACTACCGCACTCTTGAATAACTTCCTCCAGCAGTTCAGTGTTGTTTCGGCGTGCGGCTTCAATGAGCAACTCTCCTGACGAGGCACCCTATTTAGATCAGGACCTGTTTGCGGTAGAAGGAATACCATAGAGGCGGGATTTAGGGGGTTGGTGGGGTGCATTTTGGCAAGAAATGATAGCTGGCTAATCGCGTACATACCTCATGCTCCTCATCCTGCTCATGCTGATTTCGTGGATCCGCCATCCCTCTTCTGTGTTCTATACCTCTGTGATGTTTGTAATACGTTGCCGGCGTGCCTAGTTGACGTGGGAGGTTTCAGAACCTCTTGACTGCTGGAAATCTCGAGGGAGGGGTAAGCTTTGGCTAAAAATGTGAGTTGAAGAGGGCAATACGATCGCAAGATAGCTTGGAGATGGTGTGTGAGAAGATGAGACGTAATTGAGAGAGAAAGGTCAGTATTGCAAGGAAGAACGAATCATTGCCGGGCGAGAAGCGCTCGCTGATATCTTGACTGCAGTCTGGCCAAGCACCTCGGCCTTTAGATATTCCGAGAGGTACGGTACGGCAACCCATTTGCCGATTTTGCATCAACACAACCTTGGAGTTCTATTTTTGTCTTTTAAGCTGCTATCTACTAGAACATATTAATCGTGGGCTTAGACCTATGTCTAGGCTTTTGAGACACTTAATGTCGGAGTTAGAGTGAGTTGACTTATCTGTTATGTCCATCTGATATATATTCTCCGCCTCTTCGACTACCTGAAGCGGACAACTAGAGAATGTCTTTTAAATATCTAGTTGATAAAATATCAGTTCCAACCTCATTTGCTCAAGTAGTTCAAGGTTCTCCAAAGTGAGACCGAGCTAGGTGAGGTATCCGGTTTAAAGAGGATGCGACTGGTACTATACGTACACGTAAGAGAGGTATACCAAGACCGGATTGCGAAGTATTTCTGGGCAGCAAGGTGATCAAGGCAAGTAGGCGAGGTTAATAATTGTATGAATTGATCGTTAGTTCATTAGTTTAACTTCCTATTAAGGACTGAATATAAAGTCGAGAGTATACTTCTGGTCTAATTACCATCTAGTATCGCTGTTATACTTAGTTACTCCTCTGGAATTGGAGGAGGTGGTAGTATAAATGCTATTACCACCTAGTAGGGAGCTTGTTACTATTTCTCTGAGTGAGAAGCTGCGGAAGATATTTCAAGAGAACAAGGACAGCCGTGAGCCCGAGAAATAAGACAATCCAGTATAAAGATGCAGCCGTGGATTAACAACCTGATGATCTTTGCATTGTACACTGTCCACGTGCTACAACGAGGACGGCATAGATTGGCATGCGTTCATTGAAAGAAACGTTTGTGGCTGTGTGGGTCCCTTGCATGGTTGAAGTTGCGCTGATGATACATTTGAAATTACAAATTATTCCCGTAGGGCGATCAATAGGTAGGTCTTCTTACAACCTGAAATTTGTTTAAAGATCTCCCCGCCGATCCGGAATATAATACATACTCCCTACAGCTACCAAGCCGTGCTTGTTCGTTCTAAGCTTATTTACCCGGAACCCTTATCCGAAGTGTGCTACATACAAAGTAGCTCACCGCCCATCAGCTACGGTAATACGGTACAAGCAGGCCTCGTCTCGTCATTCTTATCCATGCTGATAGTAATACGAGCTGGCAAACATTCATTATAAAGCAATAAAACGAGAGAGACCTGCCCATATGAGAACCGTAAGATAAATATAGATACGTCCAGATATAGCGTCATTCTCTGCGTCTTCGATGTGAAATTCGGGGAAGGTCGTCCATCCACGCCCATTAGGCTTTGAGCTAGTCAAGTGAAGGCTCATGCCGCAATTCGCAACAGTGTCGTGTCAGGGGAGCCGGATATAGACCCCATCACGCGCTTCGGAGAGGATTATATACAGAGACACGTACCGGGTAATCTGGCGGTCTTTATGCAGCATTATGCGGAAGAATTGGGGTTTCCGTAAATCGAAATACTTTGTCATCCAGCAGAAATTCGTTTCCATAATTTGCATTTACGCATTGCCGCGGCTTCCATGTACGGATTGCGGAGTCAGGGTCCTTCCCAATCAGACCGGAGATCCAAAGGGGCCTTTTGTTGGCTCACTTCTTCCTCCTGCCCCCTTCTCGGAAATATCTAGATGGTAACGATGCCATCCTGACCTCCAAACCACCAGCTCTTCTTTTCATCCCGTCCCGATCGTTACCACATCCACATTCTTCGTGCACATCCACATACACTTACGCATCCACCGAGGAACCACCACCTCTTCTGGTATCGCATCCGCATGTCATATTCGAGCATCTGGCGTACTCTGGACACGAAGTAGCGCTACCAGACGTCGCGACGCCGTATTCCACCCGGTCCATCCTGGATCTGCGAGCATTTCCTACTCCAGCCAAGCTCCGACCCCGCAGGGGAGACATCGCGAAGACTAGTCAGGACAGGACAACTCCGATCCCTCCCATAACTACCGACCTCCTCCTCTCGGAGAGAATTGAGAGAAAGGTCTGAATCTGCTGCGTACACCGTCTCGAACTGCAACCCTCCCGTCGGCCACAACCATTAGCCTCGAACCGCAGTGCCAGCTTGGATTCGGCGCGCTCCCTAGGAGTACAGGAAGCTTGGAGACGGTGGGTCGAGTAGTGCTTGGCCGTGGTCGCTAAGGAATTCATCTGTACTCTCGCCTAGCGCAGCGTTCCATCTAGCATCAACATACGAATTCCGCTCGAGCATCTTCGACCCTTTCGAACAAACAGACTTCCAAGATTTCCCACGCAACGAGGAATCTCCGTGGTCAATTCGTCCGCGGCTCCCAGGTCTTCCGCCGATTGTTACTCCAACCATATCTTCAAATCGAGTTTTGCAAACATCGCCCCGATGTCTCTCGCCGATCCAGGTCAAGCAGGTCAGTTTCCTTGTCGATACAGCAATATATTCCATGGGCGCGCTTCGACGAAAGCCCGCAATCTCCCCCACTTATCGTTCATTTGAGCGTATCAAGTTGGCATTCCCCGTTTCAGAAACCACGGAAATCCTTATCATCAGTGTGCATGAACTCACTGGCTAACCATCATCTCTTGCTTGTGTCATAGGCCTTCGCCCTTCCTCAACCCTTAACCTCAACCTCTCTTCCAACAACCCGTTTCGCAATCGAGCAGTTTCCCCTTCTCCATCCGACGGCCAACGCTCACCTTTTGATCCTCCACCACGACCAGTCTCGCGAAACCCCTTCCTCGACGCGTCAGCCCCCAACCCATACGCACAGCCATCTACGTCGCCAGACAAAATGTCGTTTGCGAAGGAAACAATTGCATTGCCAAAGCCTGCGTTGACTGGCAATGCGGCGGAATTATTTGTATGTCATCTTTGAGCACTATAAATTGCACTCCTCTCGCCTCCCTCGAGCCCCTTTGATTAAGCTTGTGTTCTGAGACTGCTCCCCGGGAATCGCGCGCTGTCTCGAAATTATCCCCTTTACTGACCATGGCTCTACAGGACAATCTGACTCTCAATGATAAGCCCCTGACAAGCGCATCTGGTTCTCGACCACCTCCATCGTACACTTCAGCAACGCGAGGAGAGAATGTCCCCCCTCGAGGACCACCCCGAGCATCCGCAGGCCATCGACCTACGAGATCGCAGGAGGATGCGATGCGCGCTCGCAAAGCAGGGACGGGGTCTTCTACATCCAGATCTCGACAAACTGAAGAGCTAAACATCTTTGCTGACCCGAAAGAGACTTCCTCGCCACGAAAAACTGATAGCAGACGCCCTGCTCGAAGGAACTCGGAATCCTCGTTATCTGAGAGACCAGTTGATCTAGAAGAGGAGAAGAAACGCCGGGAAAGACGACATCGCGAACGTGAGCGTAGGCACAGGGAACGTGATGCAAAGGACCCAAAGTCGAAGAAGCCAGACCGGAAGCTGGACATTATCGACAAACTAGATGTCACCAGCATTTACGGCCCCGGACGTGAGTACTCCTTATTCCCAATTCGTGTGTTTAGCTAAAGGAGTTTAAGTATTCCACCACGATGGGCCTTTTGACGCTTGCAACCCCCATCGAAATAGAACGGGGAGCAAGCGAGCTCCCATGCAAGCTTTTCCAAAGGACTCATTAAATAATATTCTGGGCGGTGGAGGGCCGTTAAATAAGAGACCAGACCATGCAGCATTCCTGGGACAGGCAGATGAAGAGGCATTCAAGGACTACGCTCGAGGTGGCGTTGGGGCCGCTGGCTTTGAGCCTTATGCTGCAGGTGGTCCTGCACGCCCAGAACCCATTGTCCAGAGCGCTACGATGCGTGTGGAGCCAATTCATGGAGAAGAAACACTCGGATTGGGCACGTCCACGTTTTTGGAGGGTGCACCAGCATCTCGAACTGCCATGCAACGCCGTGAAAGCGAACAAACCTCTCCTGCCGAAGGCGGAGGACTCGGCCGGAAGAAGTCATTAGCTCAAAAGATTCGAGGCATCAATACAACTAGGCGGGATTACGGTCCTTCAGGACGAATTACGAGTCCCGAAGGTGTCTATAGCCCCCCAACACGAATTACTCCTGGAGGAGCCAAGCATGAGAGCAACCCATTTTTCAGCGAATTCAGTAAAGGCGATGATGTAATAGCCACGAAGAAAGACACAGCTGTTGCTTTTGTCGAGCCGGAACGTATCGACAGGGGCCCAGGCAGTCCAAAGCGGTTTGGCGGCCCTCTTGAGCGCCGAGCAACTAGTGACGGCAGCGAGAGAACTATGGATCCACCAGCAGTCCCCAAATCCAGTGGTGGGTTTTTGTCTCGTGTAAAATCACTGAAGGGCGGACCAAGAAAGCCAAAGGCAATGCCACAGGCTCAAGAGTCTTGATTCGCTCATCCGCGAAGCTGCTAAGCCATGATTCAACTCTATCGGTGTTCTTGGCGATGCGTCGTTTTGATCTTCAGGAAATACAGGTTGAATCAAAATAGAATGATGGTTTCGATGGGTATTTCCCCGGCCTCGATTTCTTTCTACTATCTTACTAAATGGGTAGCTCGTCTATTCCTGATTGGATACTCGTCGGGTTGAAGAGTGAACTTCCTTCCATAAATGCACTAAGATGGGAGTGGTCATTGGCCTTTCCAGATTGGATGACAATAAGCAGATGGCAATGTCTCGCTGCGGATGATGAGAGCGCAAAGGCATCTATGGGCGTCGGCGTTTATTAATGCACAGGGACACGCTGATTGGTTCCTTTTTTTCGTTGGGTTGAGACCTTGATTCTCCGTGGGAGCAGGCAGTTTTTTTAATCCTACTTACTAGACAGCTTTTCGGTTGTCCGTAGAGCTGAGGGCGAGGACTTTGTGATGGATGATGAGCGGATGCATAGACATTAGGGAAATGGAATGAATTGTTTGAATATTTTACGTCGGCTCGTTTCTTTTATTGCTTCTTGATAGTGCTGGCTCTAACCGGGACTTGAAGAGCGCGTGCATGAATTGACTTTTGTTTCCCAAAGCGCAAGTTGCTTTCAAATAGAGGAAGCAAGAGGGACACGGTCACGGTTCTTGCAAAATTAACCTTCTGACATCACCCGTATTACAGATGCTTACTGCTGAAGGTTGTGTGTTACTCAGAATCGGCCTCACCCCTCAGATCTCTTCCCGCCACAGCCCACTAGAGCTGTGCGCGCAACCAGACACGGCGCCAGAAGTCCTCAACCTCCCTTCCTAAGGCCTAGCCATGCATCTTCCGGCGTACTACTGATTTGGGAACTGGAGAAGATGGGGGCGTAGAAGGGGGGGACGAGGTGGAGTGTAGATGACGAGAGAGACGGCGGGAGGGATGGCGATCTCGATCTTTGTGAGGGTAGAGGGGGTCAAGAGATGTTTTGGATGAAGACGTGATGGGTGAATCGAAGAGATTGTGCTGTGGAGGTTGGTTGGTTGGTTTTTGACTCGTACGGGGTGGTTTCTGCGCTGTATTGCCATATGTCCCTCGAGAAGACCACCCTAGCGCTCGACCACATTCTTGTTTCTTTTTCAAATGAATCATCCTTTTGTATACTTTTCTACCCTTTTTCATCTATGTGCGTGCGACACGGGATGAGGGAGGGGAGACTAAGTGCTTGATGGATCATGCGTATGTGTGTATATGTGAATGTGTGTGTGTGTGTGTGTGTCTGCATCAGAGGGTCTCACTCGCCACTTGGGCTTATTTCTCATCTTACTCCCGAGATGGATTTTTTGGGAGGGGAGGGGAGGGGAGGGGATGGGATGGGTTGTTTTTTGTTGCATTTCGCATATGTGTACGTACCGAGCTTGGCTTTTGGGGTGATATGTTGAGAGGGAGGGGTAAGGAAGGGGGTGGGTGGGTTTTGTTTGGGTGGGTTTAGGTTGTTCTTTTGTGTGGTGAGATGAAGGGGTGAAGGTGAGTGTAGTAATGATAGGAGGAGTGAGGGATAGCTACGATGAAGCTCGAGTGAGAGGACGGCTTGGGAATGAATCATTAAAGGATGAGATGGAAGGCGGTAAAGCAGGTGGTGGTGGGTATAAACGAGGATGGTTTCGCTGTGTTCTCACAGCTATAGGCGAATCCCGCTACATAGATGCATATTATTGTCGAAGAAAGTCATTGTTTTGAGAAAGGGAAAGGGTTTGAGAGAGGTATATGTATTTAGATATACTTCAAACGTCGGTGGAATTGCTTTCATCTGAATCACCCCCGTGAATCTTTACGTAGAGCTTTTACTAGATTATTTACTGTTCATTTTATATTGACTATTAATATACACGTAAAGTAAAATTTTAACATATAACCATATCTTCTTCCTTATAACCTATCTATCCTACCTACACACGACATACAAACCCATCTTTCCAACTAACTAAAAAACATATAAATAGGGATCTTAAGAGAAAAGAGGTGGTGTTTACTTAGATTTCAGTTGAATAGTATCTTAACTCGCCGGATGAAGAGATGATCGTCGAAGGGAATGGGACAATAAGTGTTGTTTTCGTTTGGATCTCAATGGGGTGATATAATCAAGCGTGTGGAAGATATTTTGGCTTGGGATTTTGTTTATCTTGAAAAGGCGGTTGTGTAGTAATGGGTAGGTTAGGGTGTTGATTGTCTTTTTAGTTATGGGAATTGTTTTTTGAGGGTCTAGATATGGATAATTGTGGGCTACTATGCGGTTGTATGACGAGGTACCGCTGCTATTTGTTTGTTTTATGTTCTTGCTTATGATGAGCGTCACTCTTGAGTTTTCAAGTGCTGTATTGGATTTTGGTTTCACAGTTGTAAATGAGATTGTGAAGGCTGTTTATTAAGGTTGTTTATTATAAGTGGCTTGTATTGGGAAAAATTGAGAAGTGGTGATAATGATTCTGGGCAATGTATAAATAATACCTTATTTATTTGGTGTTAGTAGAGGGCAAGTGTTGGCGGTGATGATAATTTGCTATTTTCGGTCTGTGCTGAGGGAGATGAATGTAGAACGGCTTTCTAGATAGTGGAGTGAGATGATATGATAACCGCAAAAACTCACCATTTTATTCTTAAAGCCTACAAATGTTTAACACTTACCAGCTCCCGCTTCCTCAGAAACGAATCCGGCTTCTCCCAGTACCCATGATACAAGACCGGTTGTGTATTCCTCAGATACTCCACCGCTTTAGCAGCATCCTGCGGCAAAGACTGCGCACATGTCCAACACGGATTCCGCTTATATCTCTGCATGAAATCCTCATAATCCTCGCTCTCCAACTCGGCGAAGCAGAGTTGACAATCACGTCCCAGCTTTGCATCTTCATACCCAACATACAGGGTCTCAAGGGCATCCCAATGGGCAAAGTTAGCAAGGTGGCATCTCCCACTGCTCGTTTTCAACGAGCACACTCTCGCATCAACCGCAAGCCCCACCCTCTTGACCCTTTTCAAATCGGCTTGCTGTACCAACCGGGTGAAATGCGAGAGACAGCACCAAGCACCCTTGACCTTCTCGTTCCAGTTCTCCGGGAAGTACAACGTGTCGCGGTCAAAGTTGAAATAGACCCTCTGGGGGAGCGGGTTAAACAGCTCGGGGGTGGACCCGTTTTGCCACTGAGGGAATTTTTCGCACTCAAAGGCGGGAGTGTAGCGCTTTAGGCCCACGGCTCGGGATGCAGAGCACACGTGCAGGATTGGGGGGATGGTTGAGCGGAGGCCGCGGTCGGTCTTGGTGGTAACGGCCACGATGCGTGGTTCCTCGGCTAGCATCTCCCAGATCCTATTTCGGATTTCGTAGGGCAATTTGGCGAAGTGTGGGAAATCTTTAGGGGGGTTGAAGTTGGCTGTTATCTTGGAGGAAGCCGTGTCCTGGCTGTGAGATTTTGGAAGTTGTGAATGGCGTCCATCTCTTGGGGTTGGAATGTGCCGTTCGTCATACCTCAAGTCATAACATACTGGCCAGCGACAGCTAGGTAAATGGTCGTCAGTTCAAGCGCGGCTAGTTTGTGAATAGCAGGTCTTACGACGACTTGCAAATGCTTACTCGAGGGGCCTTGCCACCTGTTGACTTGCGACGAGTTTGTTTTGTTCGGGCCATTGTGAATTATGACGCGTGCTGGACAGTTGAACAGAAAGAGATCTTTAGGTAGCAGGAGGAAATTAGAAAGGTTGTAAAGCTACCGAGTAATCTGCCTATACATCCGTATATAGAGGGGCGAGGCTGTGCCGTTCGCTTAGTCCGCTTGGCACTACATTACTTTGCGATAACAAATTAGCTCTGACGATTAGCACTGCTATGAAAGTACTGTACCTTAGTATACGGGGATGAAGAAGGATGAATAAAAATCATCATCATCATACAGTAAAATGAAGTTACGAGAAGTGAGTCATGATAGGGAGAGCCAAGTCCGCCGAGAGAATTTGATAGGTGCTCTCCTACTGTAGTGTTGCCAAGTCCGACTTCCAAGACCGCTAGAGGTTGAACTTTGCTTGGCTGCAATAGGACTTGATGAGAACGAAGAGGGAAGAAAACGAGGCCTTGGCTCTTGGACATAACTCGATGTCAACCCCTTGGCAACGCGAACAGGAATATTATCAAGGTTGGATGCAGGACCGTGGTGCATGCATGCAGGCCACGGGAGATTTTCCTCTTGTCACTTTCGAGAACGGTCAGGTACATACAGGAAGATGCGGTTCTAAGCTTGGCAACGCAACGTCGGACTATTCCTGGGCGGGGCTTGAAGACGTGCAGCTACGCCGAGAATAAAGCTGCAAATCCTCATTTTAAAGTAGGATCACGTGATATATATATATATATATATATTCACTTGAAGCGTCACTTAGGTATGTGGGGTGTTTATGTGTTGAATGAGCCCTCTGTGCGACGGATAGAGGGATGCGACATTAAGCTTGTTAGTGGAATAGTGGAAAGGTAGCGGAAAGTGGGTGGGAGGTTGACTGAAAGTTGGTAGAGGTGGTGCGACAACAGGTTCTCGAGAGAAATGTAAGACAGCGTATCGGTCCTAGCGGGAACCCACCAGCGAACGAGCTGTCGGAGGTTTTCCGATGGTGTAGATTATCATGATGTGGCTGTACGGTGACCCGCATCCAAGAGCTGTTGTCGACGCAGGAACTCGTCATAGAGTGTGCAGCGGTGATGGCTGGATCAGTTTTCAGTTATCAGTTGGGGCTGCTGACGCTTGATATCTCGGTGGCTAGTAGTTAGCGAGGGGAAGAAAGAAGTTGGAATAAGGATTAGGTTTGAGATGGCAGAGAAGTATTTTCTCAGGTCGTTAGCTTTTCGACTGTGGATCATCATGGTTGGCGGGGTCGAGCGAGAAAATCGCTGATACTTGCAGCTTGGAACAGCGCGCAGAGGTTCGAGAGAAATGATCGAGCTGGCGTGGAAGTCTTCACTCGGAGCTCTCGAGCTGATGCAAGTTTAATGAACGACCGCTTGGAATACGAGTACCGGGGGGGAGAATAGAGGTTTGCTTGTTAAGTTGTGAGCATCTACTTTCGTCGTAAATCGACTCGTTTAAAGCAGATAAGGGGAAATGAGACCATACGTACCCGCCATTCGGGACATTCGGAACATCCGGACCTACGAGAGATACAAATAGTACAGGAGCACACGCAACTTACGAATACCACTTATCCGAGAAGGGGAGCAGGTCTCCTGGGACTCGAGATGAACACGAGAATCGGGGTTTCCTGTGTCGCCGAGCCCTGTCCCTTTCGGCGACCTGGTTATGCCTCTGCAGGGCGCTAACGGTACATTTCGAAGGGGTTGAAGCCCCTCCTGGTTGTGAAGCTGGAGAGTATCGGGAGTATCGAGGACCTGACAGATAACCAAAGACCCATACGCCTGATGTATAACCCTCTGCATAACGACCTGCATCACGGTCTGCATGGTGGCTCCGTCCCGCCATCGACATTGGAGAGACGGGCAGACGCCTCCCGAATTGGGGGTTGGAGTGGCTGACGATGTAGGTTCTGGAATAGCTACTCCGTAGATGAGAAGATGCTGTAGAATACGATTTGGAATGAATACTTCGTAACTTGTTTCATCGAACAGGGTGTCGCTCGGTAGTTGTCGATCATCCATGGACCCAACGGGTTGATAAGCAGTCAACATGACATTCCGGGCGACCTTGGTATGGATTCTACCCAGCGGAGCAGGGCTCTTATGAGTTACGGATTACGAGTTACAAGTTACGAGCAGGAAAATGAGCTTTTGTGGTGCCAGTATCAGGTCTCTGCGGAAGCGCTTTACTATTGGCTCTGCGTCCTCCGTAGATGGAACGTAAACGCTGAAACTGTGTTGGGAATCCGCCGATGAGCTCACCAACACAGTCTATTCTTCTTCTTGCTTTCACCGTCAGAATTGTATCTCGTTCTTTGGTTCCATTGTCCCTTTGTTCCTTTGTCCCTTCGTTCCAGAGAGTATATTCCTTGGAACCGCAATCGCATCGGTGGCTAAACTTCTATCATTTTGCCCGGTCCATCTCGTACAAGAGGTCGTGCCCGAACCGCCCAACCAAGCCTAGCTTGCGCCATCTCGCGAGCCAACTTCGAACATCTGTCACCGGTACCGTCACCTCTCTCCCTGTCGTTCCGGGTCGTGTCGTCCTAAACAAACTCCACTCCACTCCGTTCAATTCCACCTTTCAGTCTCTTCCTTCTTCTCTCTTTTCTTCCCTCCTGTTACTCCGGATCTTCCCACGAGCTGAAAGTCGATACCCTTCACCAATCGACCACGATACACTGGAGGATGACCAGTCTTACAGCATAATACCAGAAAAAAAGGTTCCCCACGCCCGGATATCCCACGCCAAAAAAATAGTCAACGCCGATAACTCCGCAGATCGCAGCCCCTACACACCTTAATCATCGCAGGAGCACTTCGTCGGAAGCATCCTTTCCAACAACGTCTGTTGTTTCGATCGGCGACCAGAACACGGGGGAGAGGGGAGGACGAATCTCCGAACACCTGCTGCTTGATAGACTCCGAGCATACCCAGAAACAAAGAGAACCTTTGAATCAACACCACATCCATTCTTTAATATCCACACACGAGAGAGGAATTCTTGTCTTGCTCACTTGGCAAGCCAACCTTGTACACCTGGGCATCGCCCTGATTCCCTACTCGTCGACTCGCATATTAATTGATCCATATCGGCAATGGCGCGCTTTCCTTCACTATCGGCATCATGGGCCGCAGCTTTCGTCTCTTCCTTAGCCGTGCTAAGTACGATAATACCTTCGGCATACGCAGATAGTTCGACGGAGGAAGCGACGATAGAGGGCACAAATGCAGATGGAGTAACGCAGCAACTGCTGGTAGGCCGGACACCCGCTCTATACACGGGCGATTTTGGGGATTGTATGGGAGGGCAGAGCTTAATCAACCTTACGTCTTTCGACGCAGCCTACTATGCTGATAATATGACGGTCCTATTCAACTTAGCTGGAACTACGAACTTGCGGAATGAGTCTTTGATGCGTAAGTGATTTTGCCGACTGGAAATCATGGCTATAGCTAACCTGACTTTGAATTAGTATACATCAGTGTTGATGCTTGTAAGAGGATAATTCCGAGAAACTGTAACTGATTGATACTAATTAGGTGTAGATGGAGAAGATCGATTTGACCTAGTCTTTAATCCGTGCAATGCCAACTTTATGAGGTTAGTCTTGATATTTACATCTTAACTTATGGCTTCTGACTTCTCCAGTCTATGTCCGATGAATGCAAGTGTTCCTATTATTGGCCAGGCCGATATTCCCGTTTCCAAATCCGATGTCGTCGGTATTATACCTATCGCTCTGGTCATTCCGGATTTCGAAGGAAGCGCTACTCTACGGATATTTTCGAATTCCTCTCAGACTCAAATTGCCTGCTTCTCTGCTGTGATGCAAAACGGAGCAAGTTTCTCTCATCCCGTTGCTGTTGGATCTGCGCTGGGTGTCATGACGGTCGTTGCTCTACTCTCCTCCTTTGCAACTGCTATTTATGGAGTCAGCGTGCCGCACATGCGTACTCATTACGCCCATTCGCTATCTATGCTGGTGGTATTCGAGGTCTTCCAATCGATCTTTTTCTCTGGGGCCCTGTCCTTAAATTGGCCTAGTGTATGTGCAGCCTTTTGGAGCAATTTTGCATGGTCTGCTGGCATGATTCATACACCATCAATCGTCAATTCAATCAACAAATTTACCGGGGTCTCTGGGAATGATAGTCAAGTTGGTGGTGCTGGATCCTCTGTCCTAAATACCAATGGAGGACTTCAACAACAGATCTATGGACGTGCCGAAGAGCTGACGAATAGAATATATCAGAGAGCAGAAGAAACCGCCTCGGACTCGAGGATGTTCTCTTGGGCTGGTGTGCCGGTCGGCTCAGGGCTCCCTCTTCCCGGGAACTGGACTGGATTCGCTGGAGAACTTTCATTGATGGACATCCCTGCTGCAGATGCCTTCACAACCGGTCTCGTTTGGCTCGTTATTCTCATCGTCATTCTCGTCGGAGCAACTGTCCTCTTTAAAGGTCTCCTAGAAGGTTTCGCCCGTATAAGATGGATTAAGCGAGACCGTCTGGCATTGTTCAGAAGCCACTGGCTTGGCTTTACTGGTCTAATTGTACTACGAACATGCTTCATTGCATTCTCCATGATCATGATTTTAGCCCTTTTTCAGTTTTCTTACGGAGGAAAGGCCGGACCTATCGCCATCGCTGTCATTGTCTTCCTGATATTCTTCGTGGGCGCTCTCGGTGTCTCATTTTATGCCTGCTTCTACCGTGTGAAGTTTGGAAAATACGAAACTGCGCCTGATCGTGTATACTTTCAACACAAAAAGGTGATGAAATTTATCCCATGGTTCACCACGATAAAAGAGAGCGCAGCGGCAGATGACCTTGATAAATCCAAGACCGCGGGATCAATTGGATTGTTTCAGATTCGATTCGTCGATAATGACCAGGAGAGGCAAAGCGTTCACGAAAATGCCGAGTACACGAAACGATTCGGATGGTTGTCTGCACGATACCGTCGCACTCGATGGTGGTTTTTTGCATTCTGGGTTGTTTATCAGTTTGTCAGGGCCTGCTTTATTGGTGGAGCCCGCGCACACCCAACTGCTCAAGTGTTTGGTAATTTTGTTTGGGAGGTTCTCGCCTTTATCGCCATCGTCTGGATCAATCCGTTTGAGGGTGCCCGAAACACGGCGCTAGCTGTATACATGCTTGGAATTAGCAAGGTTCTCACTGCTGGTCTCTCCATCGCCTTCTTGTCGCAGTATAATGTCGCCCGTATCCCAACAACCGTCATAGGTGTCATTATCATTGTCATTCAAGGATTCCTAGTCATCGGCATGCTAGTTCTAATCGTTCTCAGCGCTATTTCAAGTTACATGTCTCTCACTCGCAATCAAGAGCACTTCAAACCGCACAACCTGGAGAACATCCGTTTGAAGTATTTCACACATCTTGAACAGAAGGAGAAGGATGTGCCACCTCCACCTACAGTGCCAGTGGAGCCGGAAGAGCCCAAAGAGCCATATTTCGAGGTCAAGGATGTTCGACGAGCGCCCAAGATAGAGGACGAGGACATTCTGGCAGACATCCATGAGTTTAATCCTGCCACATCACAGCAGTCGCTTGCAGGCCCCTCGAGGCCCCGAACAAATAGTGTTGCGGGCAGCATGCGTAGTCAGTACTCCAAGTATGGCAATTTGCCATTTGGAGCTCGTGTGCACCGAGAAAGCTGGAGCTCACGCGACTTCCATAATTGGCAGGCAGAGGAGCTGAGCAGAGCTGACTCACCATTCAATCCTTCATCGAGGAATGGAAGTGCAAACAACACTGCTCATAACTCCATCACCACGGCACCGCTTATCAGACCCCAAAACTCACATAGCAATATGCGGCCATCGACGCCGTCTCGTGAGCAACAACAGCAACACGAGAATCAACGATTTGGAGCGGCTAGGTAATGCGGGAGCAGTGATGGAGTCATGATGTTACGAAATCAAAACATTCTCGGAGTTGGGGAGTAGGGGGGTTGTAAGTAGAAGGAAACCCTAATATCAATCCTTGCACAGCCAGGCGTTTTATTTTGTCGCATTCTATACTACATTCCAGTGTCATAGCATGTTCTCATGTAAAGAGACCGCTGTAGCTGGACTTTTATTTTTGCAACGTTACTAGACTGGTACATCAGCATGCTTTCGAGGAAAGGAGGCTCGGATTTTTTTCGAGAACATTGTCCATTTCGGTGTGCATGATTGGATTTCTGGGACCGTTGTTAACGGCGTTTGGAGGGTGGGATTGAGTGTGTATGTATATAGCTCGTCGAGACCTTTCTGCAAAGATAGCAGAGTCTCTTACAATAAGATCTCCTTGATGAAAATGTCTATTTCAAATTCAACCCCTATGGTCTCTATTTTATGTACTTAGTTGGATGTAAGATATATGGTATATTTCTCAGTGTGGGTTTCGAGCATGCGTGGACTTATTTCCTACGGCTAAGGTACATTAGCCACCATTTGATATAGAGGGAAAGGAAGCTGGAAGGGCAATGGACATTAACTCAAAGGAAATCGGAAGAGGTGAGGTTGTGTGTCGTCATGTGACACTTCCCGTTCCTTCCCAATCGGGGTTCTGTCGTCCTCTTGACGCGCGCTCACATCCCAACTTACACCTACACCACTCTCTTCTTCTCCGACGCGCCCTAAGGCTGTTATCCTTCCTCCTTCTATATTCTTTAATTATCCGTTTACGCGATAGGAGTCCAGGCTTTCACCCTGCCTTGACTTCGTCTATATTATTGAGTTCCAAGTTGTCAACGAAGGAAAAGAGGTGGGTTTCAGAGACGCGCTGAGAGCGCCGTGTTGAAAGCAAGATGTTCTATAGTCATGAGAGTACGTTTATATGAGTGCGAGATTAGATGAAAGGGGAGTAGATGCTGATTAGTATTACAGTCTTGACGAGCCGACGATACGGTGTTGCGACTGTTTGGTGAGTTATTGTCCTTACTTATATTATCCTTTTGCGTATCTTCACTGAGCATGAACTGATTGTCTGTTGCTCTTTGCCCTCTTTCTACATCGGAGCTATGCGGTTGAGACGGAAACGACTAACATACTGTCCTAGGCTGGTGGCTACGTTGGGCGCAAAGTCAACCACGAAAAAGGTGACGAAGAAGGCTATTCTTGATGTCGATGTCAAGAAGGCATGTGAGGTTATTCTCGAGCCGGGTGCGCCAATGGCATTGAGGCTACAGAGCAACCTACTGTGAGTTTACCTCTATTTCGCGTGGGGTTTCTCTCAGCTGACAGCTTGCAGCTATGGTGTTTCCAAGGTTCACTACCAACAATGGACTTATCTCCTTAGCGATGTCCAATCTGCGCAGACAAGTATGCAAGCACTGCTAAAGGTGACGAGAGATGGTGCATTCGGACTTGATCCTGACGCTGGCAAGGCACAGTATGCACGCTCGCTTCCGTGTTGAGGATTGAATGAGACTGATGGTTGATAACAGACCACACCAACTCATTCTCATGGATGATCCAGCCTTTGCTATCGAAAATGCTTTGATGCCTCCTCCGGATTGGCTTAACGACGCGCTAGAACTTGCGCCTTTGAACGATTCTCAACGTTCCTCCCAATCCATGCTGTCGATTCGCGATCGTAGCCGTTCTACCAGTTCGCATGTCTCGATATTAGGTCTAGACCTGGGCTCCTCAAGTCAAGGTGGTGGCTCGTACCAACTCCCGGGCAATGACCCGTTTGGTGGTTCATCTGCCTTAAAGGACGGGCTTTTCGGGGACGATGAGGAACTAGGGATTATGAATGAGGAAGAGTTCGAATTTGATGATAATGGGGATTTAGTTGAAATTACTGCTAGTGAGCGGGCAGCTCGGCCATCATCCACGGGAATTGTCTTTCAAGGAGGTTTAGGTCGTTCGGAAAGTGGTTCTGCAGTTCGAAAGGAGCTTGAGGATCCATTTGTCCATCCGAGCCCCCGAATTATTCAAGACGATGAAGATTTCGAGATGATGGTATTGGATAACCAGGTGCTACTCGAGGATCAAGACTTGCCGGTACTGCCTGCAGGTGAACCCTTCCCTGCTATGGTGGGTGGCTTGGGAGGTAGCGATAGACTTCTCCATCTCGATGAGCATCTCGTCGGGGACATGTCAAGGCTATCTGAAGAGCCTTCTTCAGACGAGGTTCACGCAAAGCAAATACTTCGGAAGCAGAGACAGAAGAAGAATATTGCTGTTGATCGGAGACTGGCGTTTACTAAGGGCGAGCTCAAGCGATGGCAGCAGGAATATCTTCAAATCATGGCTGCGGCCACCTTAGCCAATAATAACCGCATGGCTCGACGGAATGCGAAGCAGGTGGCTTTTCAGTATGTGTACGGCACAGGCATCAATGGTGTTGGAAAGGGTATCGGCGCTATCAAATTCGACAGTCCTCTCGATGTCTTCTCTGGAGAACATCTCCTTGCCAAGTTCACTGGGGAACTCACATCTTTGGTTGCAATCAGAGGCAAGAACGGAACTAAGCGTACCCATTCTATAATGTCAGATGACGATGACGAAACCCCAAGTAAGAGAGCTAGGGAATCAGAGGTGGGGAGAGGAGATGAATTTGAAGATGGTATGCTTATGAATATGGGTGGCGAAGATCGCCAGAGTCGAGAAAACTCGGTGGAGATGGGGAGAGATGCACCAGATGCGCTTCCTGAGCATCCATCTAGTGCGCTCATGCCGTGGAACATTTCGGCAAGTCTAAACTCTCATCAACGAGCCCAGTCGTCTAGCGTCGGTGGCCGTCCTAGCAAGTTTGGCTCTCAGATTGGCTCACTTACTGGCCGCGGACGGATCTCAGCCTCCCCTCTCGTTGGGAGAGGTTCTAATATTCCAGGGGACCTATCGCAGTTCAGCCAACAGATAGATAACGATATGGTGATGTATGGACGGAGTGATAACTTTGACAGCCCTGTGGGTGCTGCTGCTGGTGTTTCCTCGGGATCGAGCCAAGGAGGTGGTGGTTCCCCAAATGAGGAGTTTGAGATCTTTGGAGCGGCAGCACAGGTGGATACCCAGACTGCGGGGACCTCGCAGTGGGTTCGGGGCGCGTTGCATCGGGAGAGCGAGAACTTTCTTGAGTATTTGCAGAACAGTATTGAGGAGAAGTTTGGTGATGAGCTGGGGGATGAGCAGGATTTTGATGTTGAGGGGAGGGAAGAGAAGAGCGTCGGCTTTGAAGAGTTGTTTGAGCCGGGGAAGAACACGTGTATTGTGGCTGCACAGGCTTTCTATCATGTGTTGTGTTTGGCTACGAAGAGACGGGTTTGGGTTGAGCAGGGGGGGCACGACTTCGAGCCGTTTGGGGAGATTAAGATTGGTGTTGTTGGTTGAGTGGTGAAGTTACAGTGGTTGGGTGTGTATCAGAGGAAGAGATACTTGTGGTTGTGGATCCATGTGTGCGAGGGTGCTCTGGAGGAGCTGTTTTGGGTCTCGTGAGAGGGTTTACATATTGCTACCTTGCTATCTTGCTATATTACGGATTTGACGAGGGAGATGTGGATGGATGTGGATGACAGATACAACTTTTGCTATGTCTCTTTCACCTTTTTTTTCTTTTTTGGCTCACTTTTTAGCTAGATGGAGGTTATGATACCCATTGCTTAGGTAGATGAATGAATACAAATGCAAACACGTCTTTGAAACCTGATGCAGATGTTGCGGATGAGTTGTTGGTGTTGATTTGTGGGATTAGGAGAGAGGACGTTCTTTTGAGGGATATCGGAGGAGATGGATAGATGGATGGATGTTAAGGTATAGTTACCGTGAGTGCAGTATTGGGTGAATTATTCGGCACTTGAAATCCTATCATTGGGGGGGCTTCCTTTTGAGGTCTGAATCCCGCTTAGGTGGTGGGTGACTCTGCTATGACCGAATGTTGGAAATCGAAGAGGAAGAGGCGGAAGGGATGTCGCTGTGATTGAGGTGCGTAGGAGAAGGAGGGGGGTGAGGATGGGGGTATATATATATGGACACCTATCCTTGTATAGATCGATAGATGCTGAGCTGCACATAGCTGATTCTACGATGAATTTGGGAGAGAGGGGGGGGGTGAGGTTATGGAGTATGGAGGTGTGTGTGTTGTTTAGAGAGGAGAGGGGGTGGTTATGGTTGTAGGTGGAGGTGTAGTTTTTATTGGAGTTTTTGCCAGGCGGTTGTTGTCATTGTTGTTGTTTAATGCTTGTGAAAGAGCGTGGAGAGTGGGGTGGGATGGGATTGGGTGGGTTGTTGTTTTGGTGTTTTGTTTTGTTTTGTTTTGTTTTGTGATCATTTTTTGGGGAGTGGAAGGGGGGTTCTTTGTAGGTTTGACGGAAGGATAGAATGCGGAGGGGGAAATGTATGGGGATGGAGATGAGGTGTTGGGGGTTGGAATTGGAATTGGAATTGAACTTGGGGAGATCTGGGTTTAGGATAGGTGGGGAGGTATGGATATAGAAGAGAGGCTAGAGTTAAGAAAGGGTAGAGTTTTTGATATGAGTTATTCGGTGGTTGGTGGGGTTGGTGGGAGGGTGGTATTTATATATATTTTTGAGTTTGGGGGGATGTGGGTGGGTGGATGGGTGAAGTGGGGTTTAATTGATTCACTTTACTTCACTTCACTCGTGGTTGTTGGGGGAGAATTGATTAAATATGGAGTTTAAAAGTATAAATTAACGATCGAGTTCTCTTCTGGCAAGCTAGTATGGACGACGGATGGAAAGAGAAGTTTAGGAGAAGGTTCGATGTGTGTATGCTGCGTGCGGTGATTTGTTAGAGAGAGCGTTGGGCGAAGTGGGATTGGATGTTGCTAGGACGGATTATTTTGAGGTGAATGGATGTGGGAAGGAATAGAGGGGTTAATTTCTCCTAGATGGAGACAAAAAAAGTGAGGTTTCGCTGTCAAGTATTTTGTTCGTTACTGTTGTCGCGTATTTGAAGAAGAAAGATGTTTCGTTATAGAGTGCTAGGATGCGTGAAGTCGAGCAAGGTCAGCTTTGGAGTTCTGTTGGATTTTCCTTTTGGAAAGAGGGTGCAAGAATGAGGAGGTCTTGATTTTTGTGAAGGGAGTTGGGGTATTTATATCGAGTTCTGCTTTTGAGGGGCGGGCTTTTGGATTGATAGGTGTTAGACTTTGGCGTTTTGATGGAGTTAAGCTGGTGGTATTGGAAGGTTGATTTGAAGTTATGGTGGGGTTATTTGGAGAGTCCTATGTATATATTGAGGACCATCCTTTGGGAAAAGGCAAAAAGAGTTGTTTAGTGAATGCTTTAGAGCATGTTTGCCTTCTAACTAAGTAGATGTCTTAGACCCCTCTTATGTGTATAGATAACCTAAGTCACTTAGGAATACTCTAAAATATACCCGATTTTCTTTGACCTCTTCACCCCATCTCTCTCTCCTTCACCTTACCTTACTCATATGGAAGTCAAATCTTAAATTCACTTCCTATTGTTAATCAGCGATAGAATGTTATAAAAACAAGGTCGAAGAGAAAGACCAACGTTGACAAATATAACATGGAACGGAAACTACTTGAAAAGATAGAAATACTTGACAACAAAATGCATATTCTCATAAGAAATTGCTAGAACCCACTCCGCAAGTGCCGGGATCTCCAGAAGCCGATACATACTAGATAACCGTAGCTTCCCAACATGATTTCCCTAGCGGGAATGTAATCTTCCGGCCCGGATCTCAGAGCCGAGTTTCATGTGACATATTACCGACTTCTTCCTGACTAGTTGGGCTAAGGCAATGACAATACAGTGTAGCTTATGGTGAAACATTTCATAACTCATGATGTGTTATTGAAAGTTATGCTTGGAAGCTGAAAGCATTAGATAGTGATAGCCGCGCGGTAACGAGCAAGGGGCGCATAAACCTTCGTGCATGAAAATAAGCGCCAGCCTTGATCAACCTCATCTCATCAGCATTACAGACTCTTCTTGAAAGCTCGGTATGCCGTTCCATGCTCTTTGAACAACATTCGTAGAATTTTTTTAATTGAGCTCTTGTTTTGCTTGGGCATGTATTTAGGCCTCGCGGATTTGCTCCTGGCTTAGCAATCGACCCCCACACAACGAAAGGCTTAGCTCATGAATTATGAGCTCTAGTAGAGTGCCACTGTGGAGCCTCTTTCCACAAGAGGGTAAATACGAGAAAAGCAACAGTATATGTTATGACGTCCTCTCTACGTAAGTATTAAGCTTAAACTGATCCTCTATGTCAACCACCCGAAATTATCTAGCCATCAGGCGTTCCTGAGCTCAACTGAAGGGACAGTCTTTTTAAGCAGGGAAAATACTCGGATTGCATCATAAGGTGTCAGGATTCGGTATGGAACGTGCATCGAAACATTGTTTGTTTGCAATCCGAGGTTCTAGCCGCAGCTTTCGATGGTTGTTTTAAGGTGAGTTGTGCTTTCAGAATAGTCTACAGCCAATTATCCAGCACTTTATATCCTATGAATCAATTAGAACAATAATATAGTCTTTAATTTTGTTGAAGCTTGCTATAGTGCTGACTATTCGGAGTAGGAGGCAACTACCGGAGAAATTGATTTAGAAGATGATGAGCCAGAGATTGTTCAACTGATGCTACAGTTTCTCTATACAGGGGCCGTCGCGATCAAAACAGACGATCGGCAAAACTCTGTGGTTTTAATACACCAGAGCCCGAAGGCTAAAGCACCCGCTCATGCACCCCCAAAAACACCTAATACCACTCCGGCGAGAGAATTGCTTGGAAAGGAGACAACAAGCATCAAAGTCAAGGCCGACAACACTAGCCCGTCTCCTTTTGCACTTCTTGCTGCGCAAGCGCCAAGGGCACCGTTCAATTTTGGTACTGCTCCGCAAATTAATACTTCATCAGTTTCATTTCGGTTAAATAGTGGTGGAAATGACATAGGAGGTGGATTTGGACAAATATCTCCTAGTAGCTTATTCGGCCAAAGATCCCCTTCGCCCTTAACCCCCGAACCTCCAGGAATCCGGCCTAGTTCTCTTGGAACCTCCTTCTCGACATACACAAACGGTGCGGCCCCAACGAACGCATATAAATATGCAAAAGAGCTACCTCGTCTCGCAAAACTCTACGTCCTCGGCGAGAAGTACAATATACAATCACTCAAGGACCAAGTCTTTGTCAAATACCGGGACTTGTTGCCCCACTCATGCCGGACCTCGTCCTTTGTTGAAAGTCTGGAGTTGATCATTGAGGGCACACCCGAGACTAAGAATCCTGATCCTTTGCGAGTGTTGGCGATTACGACAGCAGGGGAGAATGCGAAGGTTTTAATAGATAGAGGCGAGTTCGTTTCTTTATGTCGGGAGAATGGGAGCTTTGCCACGGAGATTTTAAGAGCTTCTTTGGGTAAAGGTGCATGATGAGTGAGGTTGCTGAGAGTGAGATGTATTATTCTAATTGGCCTTTACGGGAAGCTCGTATTTCTGGGATAGGATGAGTGCGGGTAATCCTGTTTTATCATAGTCTTCTCTTTGAGATTTGGAAGTCGTCAATCTATGTGGACACTCGACCTCAATGTTAATTTTGAGGTACTGCCTGGTCAGGAGTTTAAAGTCCGTCTTCTTAGCATATGTTTCTAAGGCTACTGAAGAAGAGGGAGGGAGGGAGGAGGGAGCGAAAGTAATAATATACAGTTTTTTCAAGTCGTTATAATCTAGTCGAAGGACCCTATTCTCGTTAATGCTCAAAGAAGTGAAAGTCGATGTCGTATCTATGAGACACCTCTTTTATACTCTGCTTTTCTTTTCCCTCAATGCTGCATTGCATCATAGAAATTAAATTGCATGCCCTGAAATCTAAATTCTGCCAAGCCATGATTATGTCGATAATACAAAAATTGCACCAGGACAATCCGGTAGGCTAGGAGAAAGTCTATTTCTACCTGCAATTTAGGAAGAAGTGATGAAATGCATACTTCCAGAGGCAGAATCCTCCACGCAAGAGAACTTACATTTAGCCTTTGAAGTTGGTGTGCAGAGAAAGAACTGAGCATCACTCTCGATTCTACAAAGGCTTTCAAAGACCATGTGGGCGACTGACCGCCATTTCCTAGGCATTGGTAAATTAACTTTTCAAATAATTTGACCTCAATGAGCCTGTGGACGAAATTGATGTAGTTTGCTTGTTCAATACCATGAAAAGATACCCGAGCATGTAGTGCAAATTCTTCCTGTTATCCTCATACAAGGTGCGGCATGATGCCTTAAAATTCTACTCCTTTGGCCAAAAGTGCTCCAGATATTCCTTTTGCCATCCAGTTAACTCTCTGCCCTCCCGTATAAGGACAGAAATGTACGAGTTAAAGTACTTCATGGCCAGCCAATACTCAAAATTCGGATGAGCCTGCGAGATGGAGTATTGATAGAAACTCTCACAAGCATTAACAATACCGGTACCAGCTTCGAAAGTTGGCTGGTGGTCTGGGTCGGATGTTGGGCTTCCGCCTGGTGCTGGACCGGCACATTGATAGCAATTCGGGTCATCCCCGGTATTCAGCACGCAATGATAGCCTCCCGGAGCAAGATATAAAGTCCAAAAGCAACAGCTTTGTTGGTCACTCAAGAAGCGGACGAGATAACCGCCGCCATTGTTGTCAGTGTACTTGACTAACGACGGTTCAAGGCAGAAAAAGTCCCCACCTAAAAACATCGACTCTATGAGTTCAGGTGACCCCATGAAAGTGAGGAAAGATGGTGGAAACGTAATCCCTACACGTTCTCCAGATGCCACCAGCTTGTCCAAGTCTTCTTTTGAGGTATATTGGCCTCTGTCCCAACCGTGATTACTCATAGTCTTAGAATCGAGAGGCCGTAACCAGTGCAGGTCTTCGTTTAGTTCCAGATAGTCCAGGTCAGGCACGACGCCATCCTCGTCCACATCCTGATCGTATTCTTTGACTGCCTTGGGATTCGCGTTGAGGAGTCTTTGAACAGAAAGCCCCGTGCAAATCCCACTGTCGTATTTAGGCGGTCCAAATCTAGCTGTCATCACCTTCGCATTGCGATCGAGAGCTTGTTGTTTCTTATATCGGTCGAAGGCTATGCGATATGTCTGCGCATTGACACGTGCGAAATTCACGATGTCTGTTGAGTGGACAAATGTCAAGATTTG
This sequence comes from Ascocoryne sarcoides NRRL 50072, assembly GCA_000328965.1. NCBI lineage: Eukaryota > Fungi > Ascomycota > Leotiomycetes > Helotiales > Gelatinodiscaceae > Ascocoryne > Ascocoryne sarcoides. Next base: position 517,623 of record KB205948.1, on the reverse strand, counting down.
GACGATTGTCTCGTCGGCGAGGAGAGAATAAGACATATTTGATCAGATGAAGTCAAGAGCCAAGAGTGGGAGGCGAAGAAGCAACGTATTTTTGACTTGAAGAGAATAACAGACGTATGTGTTGCATCACCTACTATACGTAGCACCACCTATTTTCACAGAGTGCCAAATGTATAGAATAGATGGAGTAGTGGTCTAAAAAGAGGGGAGGGGAATGATTCTGTATATATGTATGGTTTCATGCGCCTCCCACCTGCTTCTTTTAACTGCACCTAATCTAGCTAAGCGAAATGGCAATGCATTTGCAGATCTAATATCTGGTTTCGATAAAGAGTTTGAAGAACGGGGAAAAGTTTAAGGGTTCGACTTAGAGAGCTCGGAGTTTGCGAGGGGGTTCCTGTTTTGAAAATTGAAAATCCTCTTGTTAATTCTGACTTGAACTTACCCCGCATGCTTGTCTGTTATGTGCTTAGGGACAAAAATTATAGTTGCTCCCTCACTTCACTGGAGTCTTACAATTTTGAAAGCCCTTAGAGCATGAAAGAACATAGACGTCATTCCTCAAAAGCTAGTTCCCTCAATAGCTCACCAATAACTTGCAAACTTTAGAAGTCTTCTGCACTCATCTATTAACCCAATAAGCGCGCGCATCTCAAGTCAACAACCACCAGCCAATCAGATGCGGCAAAGTGAGCAGCCATTTCTCATGTATGGAATTGTATTTATATCTTGCATATTGCGATTTGCAACAAAGGAGAAATGTAGTGAGTGAGCATGCAAATTTAGGATGCTGTCTTGCTGATAGGATTGAGGATGGTGGCGAAGTGCCTGTTCTGTGGCTACAGATAAGTGAGTTTTTTTGCCGACCCGAGCTGGTAGGAACGACAGAATCAGGGAAGCCTTGAATCGTAACTAATTTCGTAATGATTCCCCTAAGCAGTAAAATTATATCTGGAGGTCATATAGAAACATATGAATGTGCATGGCATTTAAATAAATCTTGTACCAGTAATAAATCGAGAAGTTAAAACCGCCTCCCCTTCTCATAATGAGAGAGGATACATTTCAATTGAAATTGCTATATACCATACGCTAATATGCTTTATCGATCCATTCCAACTTCAATTTTTTAAGCCATTCTCCCCTCTCAATACCCATACACATTAAATGGGATTGGTGGGTCTGCCGCCTTCCCGTGCGCACTTCTAAAGTCCGCACCAGCATACTTGATTTCTTCTCCTTTGGCGCGGATCTCATCCTCGATATCCATGAGACGGTTATACTTCGCGACTCTCTCTCCTCTAGCCGGTGCACCGGTTTTCAAATGCCCGGAACGAAGACCAACAGTCAAGTCTGCGATAAAGTCATCGATAGTTTCGCCGGAGCGGTGGGAGACGAAGACCCCCCAGCCGTAACCGAAGGCCAGGTTGGCACTGTTGATATGTTAGCATGAATTCGTGAAATTTCGGGGAGAAATGAGAATAAGAAGGGGGATAACATACGCTTGAATAGCTTCAGAGATGGTACCGATCTGGTTTATTTTAAGTAAAAGACCATTGCAAGCACCCCTCTCCTTGGCCATTTTTATTCTCTCGACATTCGTAACAGTCAGATCATCACCCACAATCTCTGGTAAATGTAAATCCTTCCCATCTTTCATGAACTGCGTCCATGTCCCCCAGTCATCCTCTGCGAAGGGATCTTCAAGTAGAACAATCGGGTACTTCGTCAACAGTTCCCGGTAAAGATCGGAAAGGCCAACTGGGCTGAGCTTTGCAGACGTCTTATCTTTGATACCGAGATCGTATTGCCCTTCTCGGAAGAACTCCGAGGAAGCGGGATCCATTGCAAATTTAATTTTGCTCGTATAGCCGGCGGCCTCTACTGCCTCCACTAGAAGGTCAAGCGCTTCGTGTGGCTGCGAAATAGGCGGCGCAAATCCACCTTCATCGCCAATACTTGTTGCTTTCCATACATATTAACATTGACTCAACAATAGCAAAAAATGCATTAGCAAACATACATGATGCCCCAAATTTCTTAGTGATGACTTTCTTCAATTGCTGATATGTCTCCGATCCCATCTGAACAGCCTCGGTTAATGAGCCCGCACCAACGGGCGCAAGCATGATTTCCTGGAATGCCATGGTATTTCCAGAGTGCACGCCTCCGTTAAGGACATTGAAGAATGGCACAGGCATAACGTAGGGAGCCTTGGATGCCCCGGCTTCCATGCGAAGAAATTCGTAGAGCGGAACTTTCTGTCAGTCACATGTCAGACTCGAACTTTCGATTGAATAGTATAGTAATATAAATGGTCTAGAAAGGACAGATCCGAAAATGGAAATATTACAGCAGCAGCAGCTCCGGCTCTTGCACAAGCCATGCTCACGCCCAAAATGGCATTGGCGCCTAATTTGGACTTGTCCTTCGTTCCATCGAGACCAATCATGAAGGCATCGATTTCCTTCAGCTGATGCGTAACATCGAACTTCTTGGCAATTAAAGCTGGTGCAATGGTCGAGTTTACATTGACAACAGCTTGCTGGACGCCTTTACCGCCAAAGGCTGCCGACTTGGTATCTCTCAGCTCAAGAGCCTCGTGGCTACCCGTGGAGGCTCCAGAAGGAACCAAGCCCACAAACGTTCCTAGACATGCTTAATTTAAGATACAACGATTTATTGCAGAGAAAATACCTCTGTCGGTAGAGAGACGTATCTGAACTGTGGGATTGCCACGAGAATCCAGGCGCTGAGCAGCAGTGATGGAGGTAATACAAGAAACCATATTGAAATTTCAGTGGAACACTTGCAAGTCAAGAGAAGTAAAAAAATGAAGGAAAAAGAGAGGGAAGCGTGAGCTTATAACACAATCAAAAGAAACAACCTGCGCTTATGGCATGATACTCGGCCGCCGCATGAGACCTAAAAAGTGGCCTGACTGGAGTGGAGTGGGAGCAAAGAGTGCAGAGAGCTGGGCTTGGCTGAATCATGGGGAAGAGGCGGTATGTAGAATATGGAATTCCGCATTCTGGATCACTAGAGGATGGTGGAATAGGTGATATCATATTGTTGATGTGATTATATAGTAGATGGAGGAGCGGGGTAGAAATTGCGGGGCTTTGGCTGCTAGTGCTAATTACAGTATGCGGCAAGAAACCTTATTACATACAACACGTCAAAATTTTGTCTCCTCACCTCCCGAGTCTACCTGAAAACCCACCGCTACGGAAGGATAGTCTATCATTATGCGCCCCCAGCAAGCTTCAACAATCCCTCCAGGTTGATACTCTTTGGCCGCTCAATCGGCAAGCCTAATGCTCGGTCCCAGATCAATTGAGCCAGAGGCCCCAGACCTCTGCTAACGCCAAACGTAGCAGTGTAATAGAGAGTCTCGTGGAAGCCATAATGATGGAATAAAACACCAGAGCTAGAATCGACGTTGGGGTACGGGTTCTTGGTCTTTCCATGCTCCTTCAACACATCGGGAGCGATCTCGGAATTTTTCTTTACAAGTTTGAAGACGGGGTCATTTGCGATTTCTGGTCGAGACGAAGCATAATCCATCAGGGCTTCAAATCGAGGATCTGGCTTTCGGAGGACAGCATGGCCATATCCTGGAACTACACGACCTGATTTGAGAGTCGACCAAAGGTAGTCGGAAACATCTTTATCGGAAAAGGTGTTTCCGACATGTTCTTGCATCTGTAGAATCCACCGCAGGACTTCTTGGGCAGCAAGACTAGAAAATGTCAGCGGACTCAAAACTGGACTGGACCAGTCCTACCCATGTAAAGGACCTGCAAGCCCTTGAAGGCCGGCACTATAACTCAGAAATGGGTCGCTCAAAGCACTGCCAACCAAGTGAGTCGCATGAGCGGAGACATTGCCACCCTCATGATCGCCGTGCAGAGCCAAGTATAATCTCAATAAATCTTGGAAGTTCTCGTTTTTCTTTCCCCCTTTCCCAAGCATGGCTGCAAAGTTGTATGACCAATCTTGCTCTAAGTCGATCTTGGCAGGAAGCTCCCCTCCGCCTCGGTATGAGTTTTGGTAAATCTTGGCAGCAATGGTGGGAAGTTTGGCAAGGAGAGATATGCAGTCGTTGAAGGTTGGCTCCCAGTAGTCGGCTTTGTTAATGCCTTTTTCATATGCCTTGGCAAATTCCGACGTGTGCGAGAGAGCAGACACCGCGATAGCAAATTGAGTCATTGGGTGGAGGTTCTCGGGAAAGGCATCGAGCATCCTGCTAACAAAAGCTGGCAGCTCAGCCTTTTCTGCTAGTTCCCGCGAGAGTTTCCTTACTTGAGAAGTCGAGGGGATCTGGCCGGTCAAGAGGAACCAAAACATGGATTCTGGCAACATTTCTGTGCCAGATGTGCCCTTGGGAAGCTCTTTTTGACACTCTTTGATTGTAAGTCCATGAAATCGAATTCCTTCATTGGCGTCAAGAACAGACCCTTCCCACACCATCGCTTTGAGCCCTCTATACAAGTGTCAGCCTCCAACTGAAGTATATTTTCACCGTACTCTTACCTCATCCCACCAATTGTGTTTTCAATCTTGACCTCCCCAATCACTTTATCGCCTAGCTTTTTAACCTTCTGCAACAATTCACGCTTGGCTGGAATAGCCTCTCGGAATGCAGTTTTGAGATCTGGTTCCGAAGATGTGGCATAGTTGCAGCAGACAGGGCAAGTAACAGAACGGACCGAGACTGGCTTGAAATGCAGTTAGCATTGAACTAGAGGTCGAATTTCCCAAGGAAAGATAGCCTACCCTAAAAACTCGCAGAGCCATTGAGCCAGTTCTCGCACTTATAGCCATCTTTGCGAAGGTTTGATGCGGGGTAGTAGCGGGGAAGATGAGGTTTTTGCTGTAAAGCAGGTACCACTGCACAGTATTCTAAAAGAAAAGAGTTCTAGACTAGAAAAACAAAGTATCCTTGATTATATTTCTAGATGCCCCAAGGATATATAACCTCACACCTTAGATAGCAATCAATTGCACTCAAGTAGGCCAGCACTTTTGGCTTCCCTTGTTAGCCGGCTAGCAATCTGCCGAGGGATTGGAATCGTCCAGTCACGCTGAATCGGACCGGGATTATAATGCCGAGGGAGGATAACCGTGCTCAACTCCGCAATCCAACCTTCTCCAGGTTTTTGACTCGGCTCTTCCGATGGCGGACCGGATCACAAAATAGTCACAGATTGATACTGATTATTGATCGGTGGCAACGAGGTGAGCGCAGGTAACTTGCCATTTCACTCTTCTCCTCTTTCCACACCTTCTTCCCCTCGACCGGTCGTTCAAGATGTTTCGCAGAGTGGTGTCCAAGGTCCCTCGATCCACAGTGATGCTACGAGCGCCGGCTCTTTACCCTCGATCGTTTTCAGGAGCAAGTAGGAGGATGGTCGCCTTGAAGCCTCTTGAGGATCCCATATCTGCCATCCTCCCTTCCGACTCGTTCCAACTCCTGCCCGAAGCCTTGAAAGCAGGGGCAGCGGAAGATGCTCTGTACGCTCAACAAATACAAGATGTCCAGGCCTGGTGGGCAACTCCTAGATATGAAGGGATTAAGAGACCTTATTCCGCCGCAGATGTAGTCTCGAAGAGGGGGAGCCAGTTGCAATCTTATCCCAGCTCTGTTATGGCAAGGAAGTTGTTCAATTTGATCAAGGAGCGGGAGGCTAAGGGTGAACCTATACATACAAGTACCAACACCGATTAGACACATTTGTAAGTTATTACTGACAGCAATCAGTGGGAGCCATTGATCCCGTCCAAATGACCCAACAAGCTCCAAACCAGGAAGTCCTCTACATTTCAGGCTGGGCATGCTCCTCTGTCCTCACGACCACAAATGAAGTCTCACCAGACTTTGGCGACTATCCATATAATACCGTTCCGAACCAAGTGCAAAGATTAGCAAAGGCACAATCGATGCATGATAGGAAGCAGTGGGATGCAAGAAGAAAATTAAGCCCAGAGGAGCGAGCAAAGACACCATATACAGATTATCTCCGACCAATCATCGCAGATGGAGATACAGGGCATGGAGGACTTTCAGCAGTGTTGAAACTCGCCAAACTCTTTGCTGAAAATGGCGCCGCTGCAGTGCACTTTGAGGACCAAATGCACGGGGGTAAGAAGTGCGGACATCTTGCTGGAAAGGTACTGGTCCCAGTTGGAGAACATATTAATCGGCTCCTGGCGGCACGGTTCCAATGGGATGTTATGGGCTCGGAAAATCTCGTTATTGCCAGGACCGATTCGGAAAGTGGCAAGCTTCTCAGTAGTGCAATCGATGTGCGGGACCACGAATTCATTCTAGGAGTCGCAGATGAAAGCATCGAACCATTAGCAGAAACATTACAGGCTATGGAATTGTCCGGAGTAACGGGAGCAGAAATTGATCTTTTTGAATCAGAGTGGGTGAAAAGCACAAAGCTAATGACATGCGATGAAGCTGTAATCGGACAATTGGAATCTGATGGCATTTCACAAGAGGGAATAAAAGCATACGAGCAGGCAACAACTGAAAATCGGGATATGTCAATCACCAAGCGAAAACAATTAGCCCAAACTATTGCTAGCAAACCCATCCAGTTCAACATAGATATTCCACGAACAAGAGAAGGGTTCTACCATTACAAGGCAGGCATGAAGGCGGCCACCAAACGAGCGATTGAATACGCACCTTATGCTGATCTCCTCTGGGTTGAGACTGGGGATCCCAATGTTGCTAACGCAACCCAATTCTCCAGCGAGATTCGAGCTAAATACCCTCACAAAGGTTTAGTTTACAACCTCTCGCCCTCTTTCAACTGGATGTCCCACGGCTTCACCCCTGAAACGCTTAAATCATTCATCTGGGACATCGCCAAACAAGGATTTGTTCTCCAACTTATCAGTTTAGCAGGACTGCATAGCACAGCGGCCATAACGAACGAGTTAAGTAAGAGGTTCAAAGACGAGGGTATGCTTGCTTATGTGGAGTTGGTCCAAAGGAGGGAGAAAGAATTAGGTGTTGATGTTTTGACGCATCAGAAGTGGAGTGGAGCAAGTTATATTGATGGAATATTGGGTGCGATTCAGAGTGGGAGTTCAAATAGTAAGAGCATGGGGGATGGGAATACTGAAGGGCAATTTTAGAGGATAGATAGGTGTAGGCAGTAATCCATACGCTCTTACATACCCCTAATAAAAAGGTTAGATCTTCAAGGGGCGAATGAGAGTTCCGTCATTACTAGCACCTATCTAAAGTAATCTAAAAGCGTCTAGCACCATCTGTTTCTGCTCGACGCTGGTCCAGCTCAATGAGATACCGCCGCAATTATCTGCGATAACATCCTCCTTAGTAGCCCAAATAAAGCTTGCCTGTTCCTTCGGGTCAATGCTAACTCGAGGCTGTCCATATCCTCGATCGTCATACTTGACATCCATTAGAAACGTAATCTTCCTCCACACCTCTCCACGGTCAAGCCACTCATACTTCCCCACCACATCTATGACTCTATTCGCAACCAGTCCGCTCTCTTCCCACAGCTCCCGAGCCGCTGAAGCGATGACACTCTCATCATGGGACTCGCATTGCCCGCCCGGGAGCTCCCATAGTAGGGGTAGGAATTCGTGCGGGGCGCGCTGGAGAAGCAGCACGCGATTTGAATGTATCACGGCAGCGGAGGCCACAAGGTGTGAGATGGGTAATTCGTTGGAGCCGTCAACGATGAGGCAGCTTGCAGGTGGAACTTGGTAGGGGTGTAAATGAGGTGCGATTATTAGGCTTCTTGATGCGGGTATGGTTGGAGGCATCATAGATGAAAGCGAGGTGGGTCTATTTAAGGTTCGTTGTGCTGCTGGTTTTGCAGCTGGCAGTCGGCAGTGGGTGGAGGTTGTAGTTTGTGTGAAAACATTTCGGTTTTACTGTAGTCTACTGGGTCTTGGAATGTATTTAAACACTAAGTATGTACCGGTAACTAGAGAAAAGGAGGCGGTGTGTGATATAATTTTAGGCAGCCTCGAAAAACCTGGCGGCCTGGGGAAAAGGTGGCTACTTGGCGTACAAGATAAGCGATGGAGTAATCTCGTGAAGACTCATGTAGTATGAATTAAATATAAAGAGCTTAATAGTTGGTTATCCTGCTTCCCTTCGCTTGCAGTCGGCAAAGCAAGTGTCCCAGGAAAGCAACATGTTCTAGGGAAGCGAAGTAAAGGGATAACCGACAATTAGATCCTTGTCCATCCACTGGATATTAATATCCGGGTTATAGACCCCCTGTGCCAGCTTTTGGTATTACTCCAATTCCTTCAAATCTCCCCTGACATTGATTCACAGGCGATAGATTTATACACAATTCATTGGTTACCTGATGTTGAGTGAAATATCACATCGACAAAGACATCCTTCAAGGAGCGGGTAGGATCGAGTAGTAAGCTCACGTAGGAACAAAGTATATTTGAAAGACATGATCTCTAACAAGGCAGCTCAGGATTCAAATAAATGTTATTAATCCTACTCAATTCTCCACCAGATTGCACGACAACACAAAAGGTAGCGCCTAGTAAAACGGCGCCCAAAGTCAAGTTCACTCCAGCCTCTATAATTGAACGCCGTTCAGAGTATATCTGCCTCGCATAAGCAGGCTCTATATGCAACCCAAGCTCTCTCTAACGAAAAAGAAACAAGTAAAGTCTATCTATCGTGTCCCATTGGAGTATCCATCCATTATTGCGTATGTCCATTTTTTCTAAAAGAAACCCCCACCGAAAAGACTTTTATGCGCCTATGATTCATCATCCGAATTCGGGGGCATGGGAGTACCCTTAGGAGAAGACAGCCTACAAGAATCTGTTAGCAACCGGAGCGTCAAAGAAAAATGGAGAGAAAACAAACCAATTAATATGTCTTAATCTCCTCCTCGCATCCCGCTCCTTCAATTCCTTCTTCGTTATCTTCTTCTTCTTCTTGCTCTTGAACATCAAGTCTCCACTATCCTCAGCCCCACTATTGACGGCACTCGCATTCGCACTCGTTACCGCACTCGTCACACTGCTGTTAAACCCAGTTCCCGGACGACTACTATCCTCAAATCGATCTGCGCTTACAGCTACTTGGCCCTTGAATGTAACCCGCCCATCCGCGACATGCAACTGCTCAGGACAAAGGGCGCCGACAAACTCTTCGTTATGAGAAATCATGACAACACCTCCCTTGTAGTCACGGATTGCGACTGCAAGACCACCAAGCGAATCACGGTCCAAGAAATTCGTCGGTTCATCAAGAACAAGGAGATGGGGGTTGTTCCACATAGCACCGGCCAACACAACCTTAACCTTTTGACCTCCGGAAAGACCTGAGATTTGGTTATGATCAGCAATCTCGGGATCTAAACCTAAATCTTCGAAATGCTTGGAGATGACTTTGGGTTCTAAGAGACGGAACCCGAGACCCTCACGCGAAGCTTCGTGATCATCGAATTCTTGGACGAGTTTGGAGAAGCCAAGATCGAGGAGAGTTTCGCGCGAAATCTGAGTGTTGTACTTTGGCAGCATGCCGTACCATTTGATTTCATACTGGAAAGATTTCTTCCATTTTTGGCGACCCATGATATTCTCGATGCGTCGAGGTCCACTACCATCCTTCAGATCAATATGTTTGTCCATTTGAGCCTGATCAGCAGCCGAAAGAATACGGGTTTGCTTCATTAACACTTCTCGGTCATCACCATTGGCATAACGCCACTGCAAATATTGATTAGGTGTCTTTTCCAGATGCATCTCAACGTGCTCCAGAGCGTGTTGCTTGATGTAACCGATACGCAAATTGGGATGCTTCTCAACACGGCCCTCAGTTGGGACAGTCTCGCCGGTAAGGAGTTTAATCAATGTCGATTTTCCGGCACCGTTGCCTCCAATGATAGCCGTTCGTGAGGAAAGAGTAAGCTGCATCGAGACATTATGTAAGGATGGCTTAGACGCGCCAGGGTAGGTGTAAGAACAGTTGGTCATACGCAGAACGGCCTTGGTCTGCGATTTGATGCCGGTGAGAATACCAGGAGGTGGGAATTTGAATTGGACGTTGGTAGAGGAAAGAGTGTAGTAGCTCGATGCCTCAGGTCTTTGCTTCACGAATGCCGCAAGATTACCCGGGAAACATTTAAGCTTCTTTCCTGGCTCGTAGTGGTAGATATCTGTGCACACCTCATCAAGGAATCCGGAGTCGTGAGAGACGACCAAACTCGTGATTTCAGTGTGAGTCTTGAGGTAATCTTGGAGCCACTTGACATTATCAACATCCAAGTGATTTGTCGGTTCGTCCAAAAGTAGAACATCGGCTTTCATCAACATAGCTCTTGCTAGAGCTAACTTCATCTTCCACCCTCCGGACAGAGAACCAACCTTCTCAAATTGACGGCCGTCAGGGCCAGCGGTAAAGCCAACATGGTCTAAAACCTCTGAGATACGTGCAGTACCTTCCTTGCCAATTACAGGATCCTTGGCAACAAATTCTAGAATGCTGATATCAGCGTCCTCACCTTGGTTGTGTTCAACAAAGCAAGTTCGCAGAACATCTTGGGGAGGAAATCCTTCCAGCTTGCCGTTTGCAATACTGCGTAGGAGAGTTGATTTTCCGGCGCCGTTACGGCCGCAAAGGCCATATCGGTGACCCTTGAGTAGACGAAGATTGGTGTGTTGAAGCAAAAGCATTCCACCGTAAGCCAAAGAGAAATCTGCATTTACGATTTCAATTTCACCATCGTCTTCTTTTGGTGGCTGACCAAACTTGCGGTGATCCTCCGCAGTGTAAAATGCTTGAACAGCAGCTCCCACGTTTGCCGCAGCTCCTGGCTCCTTCATGAGGTGCTCTAGATAAGGTACAATTCGAGCTGTAATGCGGTTCAATTGGCGGTTGTTAACGTCCTCAGCAACCATGTTGCAGATGTAAGGACGAGCGACCTTGAACAAATCAAGGTCTCCTACAAGTCCACCAGCCTTTTTGATTTCAGCTTCGAAAACCTTGGCGATCTCTTCGGGGGTTGTCTTCGTAGTTGTACCGGTGGCAGTGTGATGGCCATCATCCTCGCCTATGGCCTTGTTAATAACTTTGACCGCACGAGCAGCAAGCTCTCGAACTTCAGGCAACGAGGCACGGTCCTCAACGTTTTTGACACCTGGTTTTAACTTCGGCAAGAAGGTTCTGGCTTCAACTGGGTCGTGAACTAGTTTGGTCAAGTTCTCAACGACCACAACGGTCTGTCTAAGCACCTCTTGAGCAGTAGTTGGGTCGTTCAAAGATCTCTCCAAGAGTGGGGTAAGAAGAGCAAGGACAGGGGAAGTAACTACGGCAACAAAGGTAGTCTGCGAGAGGGCATGAATTGCTTTCTGCAGCGTCTCTTTCGATGGGTCTTCCATAGTTTCAATCAGGAGAGGGATTCTCAGAGCAATATCGTCGTTGGTGAGGAGAGTTGTCAGGGAAGTCATGGTCGCGTTGGCTTGCTTCTCGACCTCATTCTTTAAATCGTGCATGCCTGCCTCGACAATTGGAATCAATCCAGCCAATTTGGTACCCATGGCCTCTCGGAGAAGATCCTTGGCCTCTGCCTCCTCCTTAGTACCTCCAACTTCCATCTTAGCCTTATCTGCCATTCTCTGAACAAGCTTGAATGCTGCAACTGTTCCTTGCCATTTCCCGGTTCTCTTTGCGAGATATGTGCATAGATCGGGGAGCAGTCCGATGACGAGAGCTTCGACACTGAGATTCTTGAATAATGCGTCTAAACCATACTCTGCTGCTTCGCGGACGATACGGCCTTTATCCGAGTGAGCATCCAGAGCGCAAGAAACCATGCCTCCATCTTGAAGCATCAAGACCACCTCAGTGATTTTCTGTTTAGGTGGCAGACGCTCAAAGAGAGCTCCAAGGAGATTCTGAGCGCTTTCTCTCTTTGCGCCGTTCTTCTTATCGGCAGCAGCTTTCTTGATCTCTGCTAAAATGCCATATTGGAATAGGCCACGGAAGCCGACGGTGCCCAGTAAGAGATCGCATAATGCGTATGAAGCCTGGATCGAGTCGAAAGAGGTTTTTGCACCGAAGATGTTATCGAGCAAGCCGGAGACCTCTGCCTGCGTCGGTGCAGGACCATTTGATTTGGAAATCATGGTGGGGAGTGGGCGGGGAGGCGATAGTTGGTGGGGCATTCTTGAGCGAGGTGCGCCCCAAGATTTTATGAGGTGAAGAGTGCGAGTCACAGCAAGATATTATCTTGTGGGAATGGTTTTGATGATGGTGGAGTACTCGCGAGAAAGAATTTGCGTGGCGTTTCGAAAAGCTCGTGGTTATATTTGAAAAAACGTGCCGAAGGGAATGGTTACAATCGAAATCTCCCAAGGGCCGATTGTGCGGACGAGTTTTTGGAGAGGAGATTTATCTTGCCAAGCAGATATGGAGGGGATAAATATAAGAGATGGTTTGAAGCCTCAGCCGTGTGTGGCAGGAGACCGAAGAGCGTGAGAGAATCGCAGTAGAGTCAGTTTGAAGGGAACATGAAATCTAGGAAGGGCTGAGCTCAAGTTTTTTTTATCTATCCTATCGGTCGAAAATAGCCTGCCTATTTCGGGTTTAGCGCGCTTCTGACTCAGCCCGATATGCCAATGATAGCGGCGCAGCGATTGACATTTGAAATGCGCTTTTTCACCTAGGAGATGCTCGGTCGATATCTAACCTCACGATATGCTTACTATGGTTTGGCTTTCTGATTTAAACATACCTTCATAATGCACCATGACGAGTAAATAAAAAACGCCCACCTGGCTCTCATTGTGATAATGCACGTGATATGTACAAATGTAGCTAGGCACACGTGCCTCGATCGACTCGCTATACTACCGAGGTAACCACTTCTTGCTGAATTATAAAGCTCCGCTGGCTCTCCGACCTCCGAGGTCTACTACAGTATATTTTCCCCGTTAAACCTCAGGTTTGCATCTTTACTCTATGCTTCTCCCTCATACTATTTCGCAGAGCCTAACTCTCCTTCGCTCAGCCGTCTGGCACTGGTGCATTATGGCGTATCATGACTAAGCCGGAGTTCTTCCGATTTTCCGATTTTCCGTAATGTGACTCCGTCAAATAGCGGCATTTGGCCGGTGGATTGCTCTTATTTCTTGTTTACGGAGGTATTAATTTACCTCCCTCTTTTGCTAACCCTTCTATACTATCTGTGGACAAAATCCTCAGTCCTCTCGACCGCTAGGAAGATGAAATCTCCCAATGCAGAACCGCAACATGATCTCCCAGGATCAGAAACGCCTCAATCCCCTAACGAATCCTCTGGCAAACAAACGCATAAACCCAATTGGAAGAACTATTTGAATGCGGACATCAGTCTCTCGCATGCAGATATACCTATCATAGCATGCTGTTTGGTCTCTGGTCTTTGTGACAGCAGTTCCTACAATGCCTGGTCATGCTTCGTTTCTATGCAGACTGGTAGATTTAACCTCCCTCTTGATGGCATACCAAAGCTCACCTTCTTTACAGGCAATACCATCTTCTTTGCCCTCGGTGCGTCCGGCCAACCTATTACGAAACCCTGGGGCTGGCTAAAGTCACTATGTTCCATCTTTTTCTTCCTCTGTGGCTGCTTCATCTTCGCTTCTACACGATTTATCAAGCCTAAAGCACGCGGAACCCTTACGATTTCCTTCATACTGCAAGCGCTTTGCATCATAGTTGCTGCGATTTTGATTCAAACCCATGTTGTGCCAGAGCCTCGTGGGTTGCAGCCAGAGAGCGATATCAACTTTCTCGAGCTGCTCCCGTTAGGCTTCTTAGCTTTCCAATCAGGCGGACAAATTGTTACATCAAGAATCCTTGGCTTCAATGAGGTTCCGACAACGGTATTGACAAGTGTTTACTGTGATTTGGCTAGCGATCCGAACATACTTGCCAAGGACAATGTCAAGAGGAACCGCCGAGCAGCTGCCGTTGTCACAATATTAATTGGTGGCATCGCCGGAGGATGGATTAGTAGAAGCTCTGCCGGTTTATCTACTAGTCTATGGCTTGCTGCTGGTATCAAGCTTACAATTGCCCTTGGTTGGTCAATATGGAAGCCGAAATCCTCTCTACAAATATAGGCAGCAAGTGGATGCCAAACTCTGCTCCGTGGGGACTTGGTGCACATGTTACAAATTATGAATAGAAATGTGGACTATGAATAATACGGACAATGTATGTATGTTTTAATGGTTGTTAAGGAAGATTAGTTAAACTATGATCCAGTCTGTCTATCCACCACTTTCGACTTCTGTTATCGATCCAGGCTTGTGGTAGTTACTCTATCTCAAGGAAGTAGATGGCTAATGCCTGCCAAAAGTCTACCTCCACTCAGCAAGCCTGTAAGATGAAGTCGTATAGATCAACGAATATGTCGATAAGGCTGAGCGCTGGGAATTGTATTGATTGGCCGAGTAACCCCTCGAACGTTGAGGTCGTCAGTGTTGGCTCTCGTCATTGCTCTGTTGATCGTTTAAACTCCATATTGCAACTCGAATTCACTAGGCCGTCGAAGCGTGCGAAGCGCTACAGCCGGGATAGCACTGCGTATCTGCATCATTTTCAAATTCATCCGGATTGGGAAGATTTCCAATTCCTCCCTCTGGCTGCCGTGGCCATATTGTTAGAGTGGAAGACAGACTAGAGGTAGAGGATCGGGCATTTTTTGGAGAACTAGCCTGTTCCTTGACATCTGGTTGTTGGCTGCTCCTAGGTATGGCGTTGATCTCTCTTATCTTTTTCACCACCGTTGGTGTGACTACCATCCAACTTTCTAGTCCCACGGCGTAGGAAAGGCGATCATCTCTGAGGATTATCACACCACCATCGCCTTCCGTATGTATTAGATTCAGTCTCCCAGAGTAGCCCTTTCGCGCTCGATATTCGTCAACACACATCCTCGCATCGTTATGTGGGATATTGGCCCGGGTCCAAATGTTACGGCATTCGGAGCAAAACTTGTTGATGAGAGTTTGGTCGGCCATCCTTTTGCATTTGAACACGCGAAAGAGTTTCTTGCATGGTTCTTTGTATATTTTTGTATGATAACAGAGGAAATAGGTGAGGCTCTGGGTTCGACACATTTTGTATGATAAATTCAGACGTACTGTACTGTACACAATATTTATGCATACCCCATTACTTTGCCTGTTTGCTCTGCTGAATTTCTACTATGTTCTGCTTCCTTGACTCACATGACTTTGCTTTGTGCCGTTCTGTCTCTGACTTTCTTTACATGTGGAGAACAATGGATAATGAGCAAGTATCAAGTGTAACACTATTCACAACATGGTTTTATTCCCTGCCAATGATATTCAGGCGAAGCCACTAAGTGTCTAGTCGTCCTGAAACAATTATTGCTTGATTCATCCATTTCTGCTTTCTGTTCGTGTCATTATACTTCTAGTCGCCACGCCGAGTTCCTGAGCCTTGAGACTTTCCTCCGCGGTCATGTCTCATAGTAACAACAAACAAGAGACAATCAACCCGAGTACTATAAATTTGAATTCACTTCCCCGCTTCGCCTTTCTCATATTCCCCAACACCAAGCATCGTTTTTCTCTGGTCTCTGCTCCGACGCTTCGCGAACAGCTGTGTTATAAAATTTTATTTTAAGTCCAAATTACCAAACATAAACTTCCTCGTTACCGACTCAATACACTGGTTTACACACTCGTGTCGACAAGATCAATCTAGAAACTCCTATCACACTATCTAGATATACAATTCCATTACTTGCTTACAGGGGTCTCGGGCTGAACCCTTTTCTTACTCGAACCTGTCGAACCAAAAGGATCCAAACAAGAACAAGAGAACCACGTCCTGTCAACATGTGCCGCATCTACACTCTCACAAACGACCAGTGTGGCCACTCCCGCCCTATCAAATACCCATGCGACCATCATTTAACCTGCGCCGTGGTCCCGATCCCCATATCTACTACCACACCCTGTCGGAACTGTATCTTTCTTCTTCTCCCCGCCGTTCCGTCCCGGGATCACCCTCTCCTACCACAGGCCCGAAATTTCTGGGAGAGGGCCATGGAGATTGGACCGCTAAACAGCAGGCAGGTAAGTGTGGAGTTGGAGCTGAGGGATATACTATTCTTAGAGGAGATATCGGAAATGGCGCGTTTGGCAATTGTGGAGCATTGGGGAAAATGGGAGTGTTGGGCGGCATTAGGAACGGCAAAGTTGATATTGAGTCAGTATGTGGGGGTTGTGGAGAGGGGGTTAGTGCACGGGTGGGAGAGGGGGTTTGAGGGGGCATGGAGGTTGCCGGGGCTGATGTATGCCGATGATGATGGTGGGAACGGCAGGGGAAGGAGTGAGGCGGGAGAGGGGACTGGGAATGAAAACAGAGGTGGGAATGAGGATACTGATGCTACGGATTGGGTGCGGAGACTTAGGGGCCGGGAGCCGTTGGAAGATCTTGATATTTGAGGATATGAAGTGAGGGGTGGAGTGTCTTATTCAGAGTGAAAGTATGAGAGTTTTAGAGTAAGCATGTTGAAAAGAGTATGAGGAGTTGCCGTTATGATAACCTTTATATTCTATGAGCAGACTAAGTCTACAGATGAGTACGGGTACATTAATACCCGGGTACAATGGCGGCATTGACAACATTTGTACAATGTCCCGAAAGCGAGGTGGGACGGCTCGGGCGGGTAGAACGAGACATCCTGAGGTTCGTGCATCCACAATATTCAAAATCGGCTGCTATATTCCACATTTCCGTCCAAACTACTGTATGAGAATCTCGCATTTTCAAACTCTGAGAATCTTGACATCGTATTCCAAAGCCAAATTGCTTTCCTTTCACCGGCGAATTTGATGTTTAAGTTCTCATGCTAAGAATTCTCACATGTGGATATGGCAGCCTTGTAGCCTTGCAGAATAATCGCCACCAATCAGGTAAAATAAATTGCCTGGAATCATCACAGAGCAACAACTCTCACCGACTACAACACCACCGTCATCGGTGACCTTAGTCAAGATGAGGTTCAATATCGAGTACGTCTGAAAGGCCTCGATCAGTGCTCTTTGCTGACGAAGAACGTAGTGATTTACCGGTGCTGTTCCCATATCCTAGGATATATCCAGGTGAGCTAGGCATCCAAGAACCCTGAACCATAAATTGATACTGACTTACTGCCAATGTTAGAACAATATGCGTAAGTTATCCCTCAGTCAAATTAGAAGTTTGCTCACATTCTTCCCTAATGAAGCTACATGTGTGATCTTAAGAGTATGTCTATTCTTTCAGGAGGCAACCACTTCCCAACTCACCCTTGTCTTAGAAACTCTCGATCAAGGTGGTCATTGCGTGTTAGAAATGCCTTCTGGGACAGGAAAGACGGTATCTCTCCTGTCCCTCATCGTAGCGTACCAGCAATATTATCCAGAACATCGAAAACTCATATACTGCTCACGTGAGTAATTCTGATTGCCATTTTCGTATTCAAATATTGAATCCATCTAATTCTGGCCAGGTACTATGTCGGAGATTGAGAAAGCATTAGCGGAACTGAAAGCTTTGATGAAATATCGAGAAGAGCAGTTAGGGAAAACAGAAGAATTCCGTGGTCTTGGCCTGACCAGTCGAAAGAACCTTTGTCTCCATCCCTCAGTCAAGCGGGAGAAAAGTGGCGCCATCGTCGATGCAAGATGCCGAAGCCTGACTGCTGGGTTTGTGAAGGAGAAAAAGGAGAGAGGAGAAGATGTACCTGTGTGCATCTATCATGATGTGAGGCTGACTGCGCCTTCAAGGTTAGAGATTACTGACAAGCATAGAATCTCGATCTTTTAGAGCCACATAATCTGATTCCCAATGGAGTATGGACATTAGATGGGCTTATGAGATATGGAGAAGAGCACAAGCAATGTCCATACTTCACTTCGAGGCGAATGGTCCGTCCTCTTCATAGTCTGTAGGGGCATATTACTAACCTCGATAGATGTCCTTCTGCAATGTCATCATCTACTCTTACCATTATCTTCTGGACCCGAAGATCGCCGAACGAGTCTCCAAGGAGCTCTCGAAGGATTGTATAGTTGTCTTTGATGAGGCTCACAACATCGACAATGTCTGTATTGAATCTCTGAGTACTGATATCACAGAGGACTCGTTACGAAAAGCTACCAGAGGAGCTCAGAATCTAGAGAACAAAATTTTAGAGATGAAAGATACTGATGCAGATAAATTGAAAAACGAATACGCAAAATTAGTTGACGGTTTAAGAGATCAAAATGAAGCCCGGCAAGAGGATGCTTTCATGTCAAATCCAGGTCAGTCTTTCGATTGGATAAGCTACAACGACTTTACTAATGATTTTCAGCTCTCCCGGATGATCTTCTCAAAGAGGCCGTTCCTGGAAATATTCGGAGAGCAGAGCACTTTGTTGCGTTTCTAAAGCGATTCATCGAGTACTTGAAGGTAATTTTCAAAATTTCATGTCACAATTGCCAGCTAATATACTCTTAGACGCGCATGAAAGTCCGCCAGGTCATTTCAGAAACCCCGCCATCTTTCCTAGCTCATCTGAAGGAGTACACTTTCATAGAAAAGAAGCCTTTAAGATTCTGTGCTGAACGACTGACATCCCTTGTCCGGACACTCGAATTAACTAATATCGAAGACTATCAGCCCCTCCAGGAGGTAGCAACATTTGCCACCCTTGTGGCTACCTATGAAAAGGGCTTTCTTCTTATTCTAGAACCTTATGAATCAGATACAGCCGAAGTTCCCAATCCAGTTCTCCATTTTACCTGTCTCGATGCGGCGATAGCTATAAAGCCAGTATTCGATCGTTTTAGTTCCGTTATCATCACCTCCGGAACTATTTCTCCTCTAGAAATGTACCCTAAAATGCTCGGCTTCACAACCGTCGTCCAAGAATCCTACAGCATGACTCTTGCTCGTCGCTCTTTCTTACCCATGATTGTAACCCGCGGCTCCGATCAAGTAGCCATCTCTTCCGGCTTCCAAGTTCGAAACGAGCCCTCTGTTGTTCGCAACTACGGGCACCTCCTCGTCGAGTTCTCTAAACTAACTCCCGACGGCATGGTTGTCTTCTTCCCCTCCTACCTATACATGGAGTCTATAATTAGCATGTGGCAGGGAATGGGCATCCTCGACGAAGTCTGGAAATACAAACTCATCCTTGTTGAAACGCCTGATGCACAAGAAACTTCTTTAGCCCTGGAAACATACCGTACGGCCTGTTGCAACGGCCGTGGTGCGATTCTGCTCTGCGTCGCAAGAGGAAAGGTTAGCGAAGGTATTGATTTCGATCATCAGTATGGGAGAACTGTGCTTTGCATCGGTGTCCCGTTCCAATATACCGAATCCCGTATCCTGAAAGCCCGTCTAGAATTCCTACGCGAGACATACCGTATCCGTGAGAACGACTTCTTGTCTTTCGATGCTATGCGTCATGCGGCTCAATGTTTGGGCCGTGTGCTTCGTGGAAAGGACGACTACGGAATCATGGTACTCGCCGATCGCAGGTTTTTAAAGAAGAGAAATCAGTTGCCAAAATGGATTAATCAAGCTTTGCTAGATAGTGAGGTTAACTTAAGTACGGATATGGCTGTAGGGGCTGCGAAGAAGTTTTTACGGGGTATGGCGCAGCCGTTTAAAGCGGAGGATCAAGAGGGCATTAGTACCTGGAGTATTACAGATTTGGAGAAATTTAAAGAGAAGCAGGATGATGAAAGTATCAGGGCTTTGAGAGAGGCACAAAGCATCAGTGATAGTAATGAGAATAAGGCGCCACCGACTGGAGGAGATGAGTATGGGGCATTTGATGAAGACGAGGAGAAGGAGTTGGCTGCGATGGAGTTGGATGGGAATTGAGCAATACTCTTATTTTTAGGGGAGTAATATTGGCGGGCAAAAAATTGACTCGAAACGTAGCCAGATTGTATGGTTATCAAGCATAAATGGACATCAAAAGAGGATATACAATTATGGGTATTTATTCTCTCTTATAAATGCCAATTGCGTGCCCTTCATATTTACTTCATGCTCTTTGCCAAAGCCCAGAAGTTCTCCATCTTCGCCCGTGTTAAGGCGTCCCGAGCAGCACTATCAGTTTCACAAACTTTACTTCCCCACTTCCTGAATGCCCTTGCTTTCTCTTCTCCTTCAAATACCAACTGGCATTTATTCAGCGTCATATCTTTCAACTCCCCCTTCTCATCCTCAGCTTTCAGCCAATCTTGCATTTCTTCCGCCTTCGTACCCTCTTTGATCCTCGTGGGCGAGTTCTCGGTCCAGTCGATACGCTGCATCATAAGCTTCCGGTATTGCTTTATGCTATGCTCGCCACCCTCCACAATTACCAGGTTAAATCTTGGGTGCATGACGCAGACGCCGGTAAGAGCCATCTGCTCCGCATTCTTTCCAATCTTAAACCTATGGCTGCCATTCGCTAGATTATCAATCTTAAATACCAGAAGTCGAATTCCTTTAGCTGCATCCTTTTCTTGGTTGTTGGCCAACTTTTCATGTCTTTGTTCCTTTGTGAGTTTCCGATCCTCGTTCATTTGAACATGGGTCTGATGTCTAGCCTCGATCTCACGGTTCACTCTTGCCTCAACGGCCGTGGGATCCTTCACTGCTTCTTCCCCAAGTACTCGCATGAGGTTTCCTTTCTTAACTTTAGGTGGAGGTGCTGGTTCCAGACCGAGCCTAATCTTGGCTTGTTGTTCCTTGAGATCTGCCATTCTTCTTTGACGGCGCTTCTTTGCTTGTTCCTTGGCTGTGAGGAACATAGGCTTAGGGGCGGGCATATTCTTTTCTTGCGGAGGTTCGAGGAGGACAGGATGCTGTATATATTCTGTAATAATAGAGTCTGCTGTATCGATTTTGAGAGATTTTCCACTCTCTATATCATCGTAGTTTTTACCATCCACCAATCCTTCATCCCACCACTCGATCTCCGGTGGCGCTTCGACCAAGTAGTTTTTCTCAGTGTCTAAATCCTCATCAATACCAATCTTCCTTGATGATTCGGCAATCCTCTTCTTCATAGCCTCGAGGGCGGCTTGTCTTCGGAGAGCATTGGCTTGCTGGATATATTTCCCCTTCTGGTTGAAAATCAACTGTTTCGCTGGTCGATTTTTCAGTGTAGCGGTTTGCCCTCCTAGACTCATATCAAAGTATGGATTGCTCCTCGTTTCTTCCGACGAAGGACCAGATAGATCAAGTTGCTTCTTGCCCTTGTGCGCATTCTTCTCTTGCCGGGGTCGAGCATTTCCGATGCTGGTCGCAAATTTGGGCGCAACTGACCTCGAAGGTTTGAATTGTCCTAGATCTTGGAGAGCCGGATGCAGCTCTACATTTAAACCGCCACTTGCTACGGTGGGCATAGGCTGTTGGGTAGAGTGTATGCCGACCTTTGCTTGACTGTTGCCAACTGCTGCAGCTACTCTTGCCTTGAGAGCTGCGAGCTTCTCTGCTGTAGTTTGGGGTTTCGTAACACGACTTGAGGAGTCATGGCGAGGGGCCAGAATTGGAGATGCTTTGCCCCTATCCATCCTGGGCTTATCTTCAAAGTTCGGAGTGAGTGGGTTTGGGTTTGTCTGGAATTTAGAGCCCTTGAAGCCTTTTAGAGTCTTCGTAGCAGCAGGGCAACTGATTCAGAGGCGGCTGTTAAAAATGTTGATGCCTCGGGCTGCTGCTGCAAGCTAGTTCTAGGTTGAAAGGCGCGGCGAAACGTTCTTCCTTAATCCCTACTTCGAATCGGCAGAAAACTTCTAATTCCCCGACCTCGAACTTTTTTTTTGACCTCTACTCAAGTTGCACCTCGTGGACCCAAATCCTTTTGCTAGTGATTCTCTGGTGTGAGCAGCTTCGTACATCTTTGAAACTGTAGATTTTTCAATATGAATATATCACAGCCGGTTCCCTCTGCCATTGGCAGTGTTGACTTTGGCTTTTTCACGGCTGCAGAAATCAGAAAACTCTCAGTGAAGAGGATACAAAATCCCCAAACTTTTGACACACTTCTGCACCCTGTGCCAGGAGGACTATACGATCCAGCACTTGGCGCATGGGGAGACAATTTGTAAGTAGAATCGCAGTACATTGACGGCATACGCTAATAATTTGACAGATGTACAACATGTAATCTAGGTCAGAACGCCTGCCCAGGCCATGTCGGCCACATCGAGCTCCCAGTGCCTGTATATCACCCTACCTTTATGGACCAGCTTTTGCGGTTACTACGTGCGAAATGTGCATACTGTCATCGGCTAAAGTTGTCCCGGAAGGAAGTTAATCGATATATCTGCAAGCTACGGTTAATACAGCATGGATTGCTCGACGCTGCTCAGGAGATAGATAACATTGAATCTATGGATAAGGAAAACGAAAAGGAGGGAAGCGATTCAGACGAGGACCAAACACCTGGTGACATTATCATTCGGCAACGGAATGCATTTGTGAAGAAGGCTATAAAAGCGGCAAGGTCGGCGCCCTGGGAGTGGAGGCGAGAAAAGAACGAGGGCGTTGCGGATGCACGGAGACTTGTTGTCAAGTCATTTCTCAAAGCTATGACGGCTGGCAAGGCATGCGGAAATTGTAAGGGCATTTCGCCTACCTTTCGAAAAGATCGATACGTCAAAATATTCGAAAAGGCATTGAGTGTGAAGGATAGGGCCAAGATGTCATTGGGAAATTTTAAAACTGTCAACGCTGTGGAGTTACTGAATCGCGACAAGGAAAAAGGCAACGCCGATTTTGATGAGGGTATCGAAGACATGGATTTATCATCGAATGAGGACGACGAAGGAGAAGGCGATAATCTTGATGTGGACGGAGATGTTGTAATGGGACTGTCTTCTACGAACTCGAAGCCAAAAGTAGTAAAGGCACCTCAGCGATATGTGAATCCTATGGAAGTCAAGGCTCAGCTAGTACTGCTGTTTGAAAAGGAGCAAGATATTTTATCTTTGGTCTACGACTCTCGGTCAGTAGCCAAGAATGCCACCATAATATCTCCAGATATGTTTTTCTTTCAGACACTGTTAGTACCGCCAAATAAATATCGACCAGAAGCACGGACTGGAGCAGGCGAGATTTCCGAGGCTCAACAGAATTCTCTATATAAAAATATCTTGAAAGGAGCCGAGACTGTTGCTGAGATATGGCACGAAATCGAGAATCCCAATGCCGTTCGACCCAATTCTTACTCGAATCGGAAAAGAGACTTTTACGATTTACAAGAAGCTTGGTGCCAGCTGCAAGATACAGTCAATTCCTTGGTTGATCGAGATCGCAATCCTATCCAAGGTGCGGCAGGGAAGAAAAATGAAGATGGAATCAAACAGAAGCTAGAGAAGAAAGAAGGCCTCTTCCGAAAGAACATGATGGGAAAGCGAGTCAATTTTGCAGCTCGCAGTGTCATATCTCCGGATCCAAATATCGAAACGAATGAGATCGGGGTACCTCCTGTCTTTGCGAAGAAATTGACATATCCAGAACCAGTCACAAGCCACAATTTCAAAGACTTACAACAAGCCGTTATCAACGGTCCTGAAACATGGCCTGGTGCAACGGCCATCGAAAATGAAAATGGGCAGGTTGTTAGTTTACGAACAAAGACACCAGATGAGCGAATGGCCCTTGCGAATCAGTTACTTGCATCCTCTAGCAGTAGTTCTAGTGGAGCCCGGAACAAGAAGGTTCATCGACATCTTACTAATGGCGATGTAGTTATCATGAACCGTCAACCAACTCTTCATAAACCCTCCATGATGGGGCACAGAGCTAGGGTGTTACCTGGCGAGAAGACAATTCGCATGCACTATGCAAATGGTAATACGTACAATGCCGATTTTGATGGTGATGAGATGAACATGCATTTCCCCCAAAACGAGCTTGCACGAGCTGAAGCATTACAAATCGCTGATACCGATCATCAATATCTATCTGGAACTGCAGGCAAGCCTTTGAGAGGTTTGATTCAAGACCATATCTCGGTCTCCATCTGGATGTGCAACCGAGATACTTTCTTCGACCGGGCAACTTATCAGCAGCTAATATACAATTGCTTACGGCCGGAAAGTGGTCACATCGTGGGCGACAGAATTCTTACTGTCCCACCAGCCGTCTTCAAACCAGTCCCACTCTGGACCGGAAAACAGGTCATCACCACACTTCTAAAAAACATCACACCTCCAGGGTGTGGAAACCTCAATATGACAAGTAGATCAAGCACGTCTGCGGACCGGTGGGGGAAAGGCTCAGAAGAAGCTGATGTTTTATTCAGTGGGGGAGAATTTATCAGTGGAGTTCTTGACAAGTCACAAATTGGCCCTGGCGGGGGTGGTTTTGTTCACTCGATACACGAGGCTTATGGCCCTACCGCAGCTGGAAAAACCCTTAGCGCATTAGGCCGACTACTAACAAAGTTCTTGCACATGAGAGCCTTTACGTGCGGAATGGACGATCTACGTCTTACGCCAAAAGGAGAACAAGCACGCAAAGATCAGCTGGAAGAAGCTCATCGTATCGGTCTTGAGGTTGCCTCGAAATACGTTTCGTTAGATGAGGAATCGGTCAATGCAACCAATTCAGAACTACTAAGTAGATTGGAGGGCGTTATGCGAGACGATTCTAAGCAAGCTGGCCTAGACATGATAATGAACAGCAGATCTGGGAAGCTATCTTCGGCTATCACCAATGCATGCCTACCTGTTGGTCTGGTCAAGCAATTTCCGAGGAATCAAATGCAAGCCATGACTACCTCCGGAGCCAAGGGAAGTCCTGTGAACGCAAATCTTATCTCTTGTAATCTCGGTCAACAGGTTTTGGAGGGACGCAGAGTTCCCATCATGGTTAGTGGGAAAACACTTCCATGTTTCAGACCCTTCGAAACGGATGTCCGAGCTGGTGGATATATAGTAAATCGCTTCTTGACTGGGATTCGTCCTCAGGAATACTATTTTCACGCCATGGCTGGTAGAGAAGGTCTGATTGATACTGCTGTCAAAACTTCTAGATCCGGATATTTGCAACGCTGTCTTATCAAGGGCATGGAAGGCCTCAAAGTTGAGTACGACACTTCGGTTAGAGATTCTGACGGCTCGATGGTTCAATTCCTATATGGAGAAGATGGTCTCGATGTCACCAAGCAAAAGCATTTGACGGACTTCAAATTTATTCTGGAGAATATTCAATCTGAGCTCTTGCAGCTGAATTATGGTGAAGAGGGATATACAACAATTTTCGACGAAAAAGATACCATATTGAAACAAATGAAGAAAGCAATCAAGCACGCCAATGCCCATGATGTCAATGGACCAGATCCTGTCCTTTCAAAATTCAACCCTGGAAAATTTGGCTATGCAACCTCGGAAAAGTTTTTCAGCGCGCTAACTGATTATTTGAAAACCAATCCTGATAAACTGGTCAAGGATAAGGATCATCCAAATTCAGGAGTAGGTGTCCGCAAGGCACTTGAACCAGTTCTTGTTGCAAAATATCTCAGATCTGTTGTTGAGCCTGGGGAAGCTGTTGGCATTGTCGCTGGTCAATCAGTCGGGGAACCGTCTACACAAATGACTTTGAATACTTTCCATTTGGCAGGACATTCTGCCAAGAATGTCACCCTTGGTATTCCACGTCTTCGAGAGATTGTCATGACAGCAAGTAACCACATTTCGACCCCGTCAATGACCGTGTTTATGAACCCAGAGTTAACCCCTGAGGACGGTGAAAACTTTGCAAAATCTATCAGCGTCTTGTCTCTAGCGGAGGTTTTGGACGAAGCCACAGTATCGGAGACTGTCGGTAAAGGTATTGCATATCATGAAGCCAAGATTTTCGACATCATCATCAAGCTCTTCCCATCAAAAGAGTACACTAAAACCTACAACATCACCGTTGATGATGTTATCGATACTCTAGAGAGGAAATTAGCCCCCAAACTTCAATCTTTGACTCGAAAGGCTCTTGGCAAGAAGAAAGGAAACAAAGAATCCAAGTCTGCAGCTGTTCCTGAAATTGGCCAGTCCATTGGTCCCATCGAAGAAGGGAGAGCATCAGCCGAACGTGAAGTGAACGAGGATGATGACGATGACGACGGAGAAGATGATGCCGGCGCCGATAAACAACGAGCGAATCGTTCGGAAGCAGTCAGTTATGCTGCGAACGACGAGGATGACGATCGAGTCCAGGCTCAGATGCAGAAGGAGGCAGAGCCAGATGAAGATGAAGAAATAGAGGATGAAGGTATCGGAGGCAGTCCTCGTGAGCCAGCAAGCGATGATGAAGATGATGACGATTCCTCTAAGCCTCGGGACAAAGATAATATCATCAGCGTCCTAGCAGAAGCACGGGAAGAACAGGTCAAGAAGAAGTGCAACGATATAACCAAATTTCGCTTTGACGAAAAATCTGGAGAATGGTGCCATATCACATTGGAATACAATGCCGATGTGCCGAAAGTTCTCATGCTCTCCATCCTCGAAGATGCCCTCCGTCAATCTCTCATCCAACAGATCCCTGGACTTGGAGCTTGTACCTTCGTGCCCGACGAAAAGTTCCCGGATCCCACCACCGGAAAGGAAATTAAACTTCCTGTTGTTCACACAGTTGGCGTTAACCTCACTGCCATGCAGCAGTATCCTCACATCATCAACCCGAACACAATATCCACCAATGACATCGCAGCTATGCTCATCACCTACGGGGTGGAAGCTTGCCGCTCCGCGATCATCGTCGAGCTCTCCGGAGTCTTCGGTAGTCACGGTATCTCCGTAGATCCACGGCACCTGAATCTTATTGCTGATTACATGACAAGAGGAGGTGGATTCAGCCCATTTAACCGAAATGGGTTAAAGGGGAGTGTGAGTCCGTTCATGAAGATGAGCTTTGAGACCACATTGGGTTTCTTGGCAGATGCAGTCAGTGAGGGTGATTGGGATGATCTCAGGAGTCCTAGTTCAAGAATTGTCATTGGACGAGTCAGTAAGGTTGGCACTGGGGCTTTTGATGTTTTGACGAGGGTGCCGACCACCGTACCAGAAGAAGCAGAGGAAGAGGAGGAATTGTGAAGGAAGCTTGTTTCTGATATGCCGCTATGATTGGAGTTGGATGGTGTCTAGGACGGGCTTAGCTATGTATATTGTTTATCTGGCGTTTGCCCATGTGAGTAAGAAAAGTGTGGATAGTAGAGGAATAAAAATCGTGCAGTTGTTGCTCCTAATCTGTCCTAGCTCTCCATTACCCCATATGATTTGAACAACCTCGGGATGTGTACCCCACATCCATTTACCAATTGAGTCAAAATGCCCAGCCTGGCTTCACTTCTTTGAAATAGCTTATCGAAGGACTATCTACTAACAATTGGCCCAGAAAAACGAGTAACCGGTTATACGCTAATAAAATCTAAGAACTCAGCCCGAGTTGCTTTGAAGCCCCTTCATCCTCATCTGGAATGCTACGATCTGGCATTCCATGAAGATATCTGCACGACATGATGCTAAGAGGTCCCAAATTGACGTTTTATATTGATACTGTTAGCCCTTTCAGATATGAGGCATATTGGATTTTGAGGGTAAGTTATCTAGTTCTATAGTCAGTTGTTTCTTTGTTTGCCCGGGTTTTAGAATATAAAGGGTTTGATAATAGGAAAGAGGATGGTTTGCTTGTAGATCTAGCTAGCTGCCAAAACGGCAGCTAAAAGTAAAAAGACGCAATGGGAACCGAATTGATATTGAAACCAAACTTGGCTAGCTAGCTGACACGCTAGAGATAGAACAACCCAACCTTCCAGACCTGCGATATCGAATGCATCCCCGTCTTCCTGGGGGCATCATGAAAGCATACGGCAACGTCGCGCCGATCACGATCCGGAACAAAGATAAATGGATCGGCGCCGAGCGGCTGTGGTGGGCGAGACGGTTCGGGATCCCGATGGCGGAGATGCTGCCGGTGGATTTTCCGCCGCGGACGGTGGGCGTGATGAGGGCGCTGTGTGCGTTGATGGTGGTGGAGGGGTGGGGGGTGAGGTGTTTGGATGGGGTGTTGGAGGAGTATTGGGTGAGGCAGAGGAGTGTGGATGAGGAGGGGGTGTTTAAGGAGGTGTTTGAGAGGGTGGTGGGGGTGGAGGTTACGAGGAGAGGTAGGTTGGTGTTTGTTTTCTATGCTGTTTCTCATATTGGAGTTTTTGGGGGTGTTGAGGATATATAGGGAGTGTGGGATAGGTGATAAGCTAATGTTAGGATCGTTCTCGAATTGTTGCCCACGGAGGGGAAAGAGGTTCTGATTAAGAATACGGATAGAGCGCTTGAGGATGGCGCGTTTGGGCGTCCGTGGATTGTGGCGGTGAATGCGAAGGGGGAGAGGGAGAGATTCTTCGGGGTTGATCATCTGGGGCTTGTGGTGGGATTTTTAGGGTTAGAGGGGGAGAGAGGAGATGCGTGGAAGAGATTGTTGTAGGTGTCAGGGAGGATGAAGTGGAGGGTGGATATAGAGTGGTGGGGGTAGTGAGGAGAGTGCCCAGGGGTCATTGACCGGAGTAATAGATAGTCTGTCTTTTCTCAAACTTATATGTAGTTTGATGAAACAGACTAGATATATTTCTCCGTATAGTTCACACTGCTTGTGACATGACACTTACCTTTACCTTTTTTTCAAGCTTAACGTATTATATTAGAATCAAGTAAAGTAGATGTTCAATACCAATTATCTATCTAGCAAAATACTGTTTGCTCATGCTATAGCCAGTTGCCCAAAAGATATTTCATTAACTCCATTAACCCTACACTTTCTCTTCAATCCACCTAAAGATTTCCATACTAACAATACCCCAACTATCACCCTCCCTACAAAATTCAATCCTCATTTACTCTCCACATAATACACCCATAGCAACACTAAGTTTATGTCTCCAGCCCAGGCCTCGAAGCATCAAAAATAGCACTAAACCCCAACAACTAAACGCAAACAACCGTCACAATCCTATCACCCACATCTTAGCTATACAGAGCCACCGATGGCAACCCTATATTGCCTAAACCAGCATGGTATTTTAAGAAAACATACTGGATTCATACATATGCTTTGAAAAGCCGAGGAAGAAACGTGATACTTTTTCTCGTATAGCATGTTACAATTGACTAAGCGATTCTAGAATCTCACGATTTGCTTGTTATGCCCAAGAATCTTTTTATATAAGCGATGCTAGGTAAGCTAGCTTTATCCATTTACTTCAGATGATAAAGGCAAAATATAATCTTGTTGATTATTTATTCACCGGCGGAGAAATTCCGATCAGTTTCTATACCGTGGGGATGAGGAGATTAATCGATTGTGGGAGGAATAGATCGGAGTAGGCTAAGATAGTATAAACCATTATAGATAGAGCGAGAAAGATTAGCAAGGAAGTAGAATACATATCCTCTTCAATGCATAAGAAATACCTCAAGTAAATTTTATGTACTAATAGACCAAGCCATAGGTTGAGAAGACAGAGAGATAGATAGATAGGGCGTTATAGCTATACCACCTCTCCTTACATATCTACAAACCAGCCGGTTTGAACCTCGAGACAATAAAATAGTACTTCATTATCCACACTACATTTTCCTCTTCTTCCAATATCTCTACTGTTTAAGAAGTATATCCTAAAGTGACATCGCCTCGAAATTGCACGGTAAAACACTACTCTTTATCTTCAATGTTGAAAATATCTATCCCTAAGACCTACGTTGAATGCTGTTGGTTTGCTGTCTGGTATTTTTGATAAACCAAGTTCTATGGAATGGAGTTTATTTATCTGCGTTGAAGGGTATTGAGAAATTGTAGGGAAGAGGGAAAGAGTAATTATTTGGGTTTAGATTGGAATACCTCGTCGCTAGTTGATATGAACGCCATGATGGGAAAGGATAGGAGGCAGTTTGTTGGTAGGAAAACTGGTGGTGGAAGGGAAGGAGTTATTTGTGATGCATCAAAGGAGCTGAGACTTTAACTTGCTGGGTTGCCTTCAAGGGGAAGAAGTAACGAGTGTAAACTTCGACCCGACCCAAAGCGGAAAGACCAACAGTTATGACTCGACACGAACCTCGATATCAAAACTAGAACACAAAAATGCAAACCATACAAGAACCTCCTACAACACATTGGGCACCAAACACACTTGCTATTCCTGCAACAATTGCCCAGCTCCTTATCAAAACCGCAATGCGAAGGCTAAGAGATTGGAAAGGAGGAAGTGTAATTGTTCGACGCTTCGACCGGGAGGAGAGAACAGACTTTCTCTTGACATCGAGGCTCCTTTGTGATCTCCAAGCCAAACCTAGTAGATATCGAGGTTGAGTTACTGGTAGGCTTGCCAAGTGTCTCGCTTGTAGATTGGAAGGGAAGGAAACTGAACCGAACAAAGGGACTCACCTTCGTCAACCTCATCCAGAACCTAATAACGGTAATGGATTATGAGGTTGAGTGTACGGTGCTGTTTTGCTAGTATACCGCTATGTGTATGACGGGTTGGTTGAAGTCGGCAAACCCTAAGGGCCTTCTCTAACACCGTGATGTTGGGGGATGTAGGTCCAATACTGCTACAACTGAAAACGGCCACTGATTGGCAGTCCACAAAACCAGAACTAACATCCATTTACCCAAGATTGGCTTCAACAGATACGCGTATAGCCAGGCTCTCTCCCGAATAGGCTTCCCGTGCTGCCATCTGATAGTATATTTATCGTCTTGGAAAGCATCGACTGAGGCACTCGACAACTACGGCCGAACCGACGAGAGGCATCAACAGATCTCTTCTGATCATGTCGTCGGTCTGGACCTGGCCGTTGATTCCTTGATTGTATGCTTGTCCCGTATCCCACTGCCGTCTAGTCTAGCTGACCGATAAAGTGATAATACCTTGTGAGGTAACCATCCCATCCATTAGGCACAGCCAGAGCAACAACCGCATCCGCTGAGCTCGCTCCAAAGCGGAAATACGACAAGAGGGCACTTCTTTGACAAACCGACTTCCTCTTCCGTCATCGTACATTTGGTCTGAGAGCCGTTTTTCGTCGGTCTCGGATGGGGTGACGGGCGTGCAGGTACCAAGTGTTCGTGACCGTTTCGGTGGTATGGGATGGGGGGAATGACCGTCACAACTCGTACGGCATTTTGGAATCGAGGAGCCGAGAAGACTGGGTTTTGTAGGGTGGAGGTGACCTCCGTACGCGGACGAGGTCTCACTATTGGAATTGCTTTTTGGCTGACTGTGCTTACGGAGCTGCAAATGTTGTAGGTTCCAACAGACGTTTCCTGTCAGAATGGCTCGCCGGATCCCGACCACGGAATTAAGCTTTTCCTTACAATTCAATGATATTGTAAACTGCGAATAACTTAGAAATGAATATGCTATCCCTCGAGGAATTGATGATGCCTATTCTGGCTTCAAGGTTTCTTGTTACAGAACCAATATTTGTCCCCGGTCTCCCCTAGCGAGACAGAGCTTTCTCTCTCAACCACCAGAATGCATGCAATGCGATTTACGTCAAATATTTCCACAACACCTCTACGAAGTCATATCCAAACAAGTTTAAAACTTGGAGGATGAAAATTCACTAGCATGTTTGAAGTGATCCTTTGGCCGCAGTAAGCAACGAGCAATATCTCGCGCGGGAGAACATTCCGGCTTGCCGGAAAAACTTTGAAACGCTTGGCTGTATGCTGCAAGCCTCATTCACCTCGTCGCAAGATTCAAAGATCGAGACCGTGTGCCCCTCCAAGGTCTGGAGACCTGCTTGCGGGAACTGGCGCGAGGCGTGTTGAAGGGTATGCCGGCAATTGGAAAGAGATACAGACTCTAGATCTTCCGTCTCGCGGAGTGACGTGACTTGTAAGCTTCTACTAGGTCTCTAGTGTCCTGAGTTTCTAGGTGGTGAAGGTTCGGGTCCGATTATAGGTTTAGCCTGAGAGATGGGATGATAGACCTTTTCCTAGTGGAGGGTTGATGAGTGGGTGGCGGGAGCTAGATAGGCACGCTGTTCTCGATACGCTGATTAGAATTTTGGTTGAGGAGGGGTGGTGGGAACACCCTTTCTCAAGTTCGTGAACGAAGAGTGATAGTGAGGGGGCCGGACCGAATCAGAGACTAGACTCGACTCTAGAATCATGTACGAGGATATCTCGACGTTGGGGAGAACGGGGAATGGTTGCCACGCTAGCACGGTAATTCTCCTGAGACAAAAGGTGTTGCGTGGGTTTCTGGCACTTCCATGTTCGCTTTCGTGAGAGCAAAGCCTGAAACCCCGAGTTCTGCATACAGGCAAAGCCGGATGTCGAGCTGGGAGGCCAAAGGGGAGAATAGCGAAACCTAAAAAAAGGATATAATACAGACGTAAAGGCTCCTTAGTTCTCTGCAAAATTGTGGCCCAGTTAAGCCTCCCGCGAACCCCATGCTGGCTTGCACCACAAAGTAAGGCTTGATTGCTAGAGCCCACCCGCATCTTCTAACATAGGTTAGGCCATTCAATAAAAGCTTCGGCCTAGTGGACAGTGGTTAGCACAGATCGTAGATGGGGAAAGATGATGTTGTCAGTTCCACGTATGATATGATGGACGGCATATCGCATCTCGCCTTGCTGCTGCCCGCCGCTCCGTCGAATTGCGCCAGGTGAGATTCTGGGTATAAGCCTGGTCGCCTAGCATCTTGCCAATACCTGCGCCTCGTGGCGCTCGATCCGAACATCTGTGAATGGAGTACAGTAGCAGATGAGACGAGAGAAATAAGCGCTGGCTCGCGGTAGAAGAGAGACACAAACGCGAAGGACATGCAGGCGAGAGGCAAGAACATGAACACCTGCCGCGACTTCCGCGGGTCTCACTTGCAGCGCTTGAAGAACGAAGAAGCGCCGACCAAGACGACAAGGTTTTGAGATTTAGGGGGAGTAAGCATGTACAACAGACTTTGGGCGTTCTGTGCCTCGCGGAACGGGACGCGAGGCAAAGACGTTGGCTTTTTTTTAATGGGACGGAAGAACGAACTCGAGATCTCGGCTATCAAAACAGGAAGACGAGAAAGACATGAATGCAAGAAACAGGACGGGGGCTGGCGACATTAAAACGCTATCAGCAAGCAATAGATGTGGAATCTCTCGGGGTGGTTGTCAAGTCGTCGACGTTTGGCATCCTCAGGCCGACTCATCTCATACCACTCGGTGCAGTCGAGAGCGGGGACCTTGCCCGTGGAGAGAGGCGTCCCTCCAATTGATGGCCTCTTGCGAATGACACCAGATCACAGCTTCCAGCGTCGAGTGAGATTTTACGTCAAGTTGAAATTGCGGCTGGAGGGTGTGCTGAAACGGCCGCATTGCCACCTTCTTGATTTTGATAGGCGTCTTGGCCATCAATCCCACCCAGACGAGAGATAAGTCACAGGCGGGGGTTGCACAATTGGGCTGCTGCAACGACAGGGACCAGATCGTGGAGGTGGGCCGTGAGAGGAGGGCGGTAAATGCGCAGGTACGGCCAATGGCCCCGGTGGAATTACGTAGGACGAAGGACGGTATATCTTGGGGCTGAAGGGTGGAGGTCTCACGGCAAGCCAGATCAGATGCTGACTGGCTGATTTGAGAAACATCAAGCCATCATCGACGTCGACGTTGACGTTTGCCTTGTGGGCGTAAGTCACTTCACGCCTGAGGTACCGGCTATCCCTCGTCGAGCGGAAGAGCAGCACAGGTGATGGAGGTCCAATCCACTCGTAACTTGAATGGGAATAGCAGCAAGAGACACAGAGATAGCGGTCAGACCGAGTCAGATTAAGCGTCGAGCGGAGGCTTGTCTCCATATTGGCAAGTGAACGAAGTATAGCCGCAAGAGCAGGCACAAGAGCCAAAACACAAATCAAGCGAACCGGACGCTCAAGACATGCTTACGGCCGTAGCGGCTGTGATACTGGGAATTGCAAGAATAGTCGCCGAGCCAGGATGGCTTAGACGCGAGTTCTCCAACCTGGACATCATTTCCAAGGTTTTTTTTTTTTCAGAAAGGGGCTTTGCTTATTCGCTTCCCTGGAGGGAGCAATTTCGCGAGATCGATCTTCTCCACACAGTTCGTCTTAGTGCATCAGATGGATCTCAACCGGTCCGGAAACAGTCTCGAAGCTTGCTAGTGCTGACGGGCAACAGCCTGTTTGCTTAATGGGAGAGATATCAAAGTCTAATCTCATCCCTCAGTTGTCGCCAGGGCGATCCTTCAACTGGGCGAAGCACCCCATCTCTGCCCCCATCCCCATCTGCCCCCATCCATCATCCCCTTCCCCTTCCCCTTCCCCTTCCCCTTCCCCTTCCCCTACCCTCATCCCCAGTCTCGAGTCACATCGCTCACGCTCGATGCGAGCCTCGATGTCGACGATCCTCTCCCTCCACGAGCCCACCGGCACCCGTGTTCTCCAATGTGACCGGGTCCTCGGGGGCCTCAGCGCCCAAATGGCATGTTTTCGCTCTCCGATCCTCGTGCGTGCATATGCTCCCATCCTGATCCGGGGCCACGCTGCTGTGGTGTTGCCAATTTCCTCGCCGGCGCCCAGCATCTGCAGCGACCAGCGCGTGGGAGGAGTCCGACGGAGTTTTCGTCTGCAGATTTGGGACTGTGCCATCGAAAGCCCGTTGGAATCTTCGTCGAGTGCCCCCTTCTCCGCATTCCGTCGGGTCCGCCATGCATCATCGGAGATAGCTACGGGAGCACCCTTCGCTGGATTTGGCTCGGCCTCCTGATGCTCTGCGACCTACCAGTGCTCGCGGCCCCCCTGGCGACCAGCTCGAGGAGTTGTCTCTTGCAGAACGCGCGCTTATTCTGCTCTGCTCTGCTTGGCCTTCTGCCGCGCTACTCGGTCCATGGCCCAACGTAGCGCTGCAGAGTCTACACCGAAGCCCAAAGGAGAGACGAGCTGGGACCGACTAGAAATCCCTTAGACGCGTACTCCCACCAATCCAATGTTAGCTCTCGTACTGGAGCAGAGGAGCCCTGCTTGATATCCATTCGATCTTGCCAATAGCCCCCCGTTTCCAAGGCACGATCCAAGAGAATCTGGCCGGGAGACGGTTCCGACGAGCATCCATCCCATCCATCTCATCCTCACCCCCAACCCATACCTACAAACCTCGACATCCATATCCATACCCATCATACCCCAAACGAAGAAAAACCCACCCCCAATTTCACCTCGACTCTGCCAACTTCGAACATTTCCCAAACCAAACATGATTTATGGAGCCAACTCGCCTGGGATGCCATGGCCACGGCCATGCTCGCGCTGTTCCCAACAACCCCTCTTTACGTACTCCAAGAACCCGGCGGCATCTCACTACCCCAAGTCAAGTCAAGCCAAGTCGTCCCTGTCCGGGTCCCATTGGAAATTGGAACCGAACCCTCTCTTTCTCGCTCTCCGGCCAAGTTGCAACAACGTCCCGATCTCAGTCCGACCGTTGATTTTTTTGCGCCCCTCCACCATCTGAATGATTGATCGAGTTTAGCAGTTTAAGCTTTCCATATCATGGGCCCCCTGTTTTCCCACCCGGTCAAATCAATCAATCATTCTTCTCCTCCCCTCTCTCAAACATGAAACCCAAAGATTAGTGACCTACCTCCTTTCCGCAGTCCGATACTCATACATACATACATATCATCTACAGTAGCAAATCTTCATATCTTGGACCAAGTAACCAACCATACGTACTTGGTCGAGTCCTTCGTAACCCAGTACCTCCTCCCTTGATCTCCATCTCCCTCCCTACCTCGTAATCTCTAATCCATAACCAGCCAGTCCAAGTCAAGAATAAACGAGCGGGCCATCCATCATCCGTCAGGCACCATTCAGATCCACCCCCCCATACATACATAATGTGACCCCAAAGCTCAAGACCCAAAGTCCAAAAATAAAAATCCCCAAAAATTCACAAAATCAATTTAGGATTTAAATTCTTGAAATTTTGAAAAAAGAAATCTGCCATACCGAAGCCCACCCCATCGCTTCTTCTGGAATGGTGTAAAGAATGAATGAATAAATAAATGAATGAACCCAATGAACCCCAATTTCCCTCCCCTTCCCTTCTCGCGTCTCACCGCATACATACATACATACAGACATACATCCACCCAATCCACCTTCCCAATCCACCTCCCCAACCACCCAACCAATCCATCCCCCCCTTAGCGCGACCCAGATAGATATCCAGATAGATAGATATCCAAATAGCCGCCAGGACGAAAAATTAAACGAACAAACCAACACCGTCTCTGTCAGTTCAACGAACTAACCAACTAACTAATCCACCTGACGACGACATCTATCATCTCATTCGTTCGTGCGTTGACAGCATAACACAACATAACATGACATGACATGGCACACATATCCGCGCTCACTATCAGGCCTACCTACCTATTACCTACCTACCTACCGTACTAGCTAGCATAGCTGACATCCGCCAAATCAATCAATCGATCAATCTCGCCTTGCCCATCTACCTAGTTATCCATCGATGTCTGCCTCAGTCAAATCCGGTACACCGAGCTAGCCAGCGAGACTACCTACCGGGTCATCAAGTCCCATTCAATTTCATCTCATTTCACATCCATCCCCCAAACCAATCGGCTCGCGAATCATCCGTCAACAAGCGAGCAAGCAGCGAGCAAGCATACCAAAATATCAATTATGCTGGCCTTTCCCGGCCCCTCTGCATTTTATGGAGAATATACGTGATGATGAGATCCAAGGCTAAGCCAAGCAAGCTAGCTATCTATCTACCCACCCATCTAGCGATATATGTACGTACGGGCTGCTACACGGTGTTCAATTCAAGACCCCCCCCCAGATCCCAACCCCAACCCTTTCCAATCAATCAATCAATCAAAATCCATCCCGCAAAATCACCAGACTCCGCTTTCCCAGTCCCATTCGTGTTCGTGCAAACAGACGACAACCGACACTCGGGGTATTCTAGATCCTCAAAGCTAATAAAACGACAGGAAAAGGGTAAGAATAAGTTAATAAAAAAAGGTTCCCCCGAAACTCCCTAACACCGTTTCCTCCCAATGCGTTTCCATCCCATCCATCCTTTCTTTTAATGTGACCCCCTCCTCTTAGTCGCATAAAAATGATAAGAGATGAAAAAAAATATTTGCCGAAAAGGTCCATAAAACATCTCCAAACCCCCCCAAAAAAAGATATTCATATAACATGAAGCGAACATGAGAGTGAGGTGTAACCATCGTAAACGTCCAAAATCAGCCCGACGCCCCCAAGTGACCTAAAAGCGGGATTTAAAATGACACAGGGATGCCTGAGGGTGATGCGCTGCCTTGGGGGCCGCTGCACTCTGCACCTCGACATTTCCCCTCCACCCTCTCTGCTGCGCTCTCTGTCTGAAAACTGCATCTACCACTCCCATTCAAAGTCAGAGCGAGACATTTCATTTGCGTGTCCTTCGAGTTATTCTCGGACTAAGACTTCTTATTGGGACCAGACAGCGTCGGGTTGGTTGCTGCTGGCTCCGAGGTAGCCATGCCGTTCTAGATACGTGCCCTGAGCTGACGTGAGCGGATTTTCCTGCTGTGCATTGTGGCTTGACGGAGGAGGTGAGTACTGAGTTGAAGAGCTGTAGGAGGGCTGTCTGGAGAGGAGCTCGGTGGGGCGGGACGAGAGACGCAAGGAGCCGGATTGGTCTGCGTAGGATTGTTGCGGTCTGAAATCGACCGTCTCGATATCGAACCGTTTGGAACACCCATCTTCCATGTGTCTAGAACCATCAATTAGCATTGCAATGAGACGAATGAGGGGGTTGAACGTACCTCCGGAGGGTGTCTTTCCGGGCAAAAAAGCGGCTGCAGTAATCGCATCGGTGGTTCCGTTGCTTCATGTGGACACTTTGGTGGTGTCGTTGTAAATCCGTCTTCCGGACGAACTTCTTCGTGCAGTCCTTCAAGGGACATGGGAAGGGGTATTCTCTGCTAGCATCATGCGTTTCCATGTGAGCTTTGAAGTTGTAACTCCGGCCAAACAACTTCCCGCAACCCTTGACTTGGCATTGGAAGTTGGCATCCTCTTTGGTGGTGAGCTTTCTGGGCTGTCTTGTGCGGGCTATTGTGCTTGGGGTTCTCCGTCGCCCTTGGGATCCTACCGAAGCTCTCTCTTGGGAGATAGAGCGTCTGTCATATGCGGCCATCCCTAAAGTAGGAAGAGACGAGAGAGAGGGCAATTCTTGGGACGTGGTATACTCGTTCTTTGACCACCCCATCTGAGACTGATCATGGTAGAACTGGGCCTCGAGGGTTCCTTGATACGAAGTGGTTGGTAGTAAGTTCTGGGCCATCTCGGGGGAGCTGCTGAGCATAATGACTTCCCCTCCCGTCGAATATGCCGAATGGGTTTCCATCTTCACCCGTGGGGCGTAGGTACGTATCGACCCTGCTTGGAAGATCTCAGACGCGGGGGCCGATGAGAACGAGGAGCGCTGGGAACTGTTCGAAGGGAGTGGAGAAGCCGGGAGGACCGTCACTTCCGCGGGGCGTGAAGTGTATATATCATGGCTGTAAGCTTGAGACATGGCGGTATGGAAAGGTGGTGCAAAAGGATCGTACTCCGCTGGAAGAATGTTTTGGGTTGGCTGTATCGATCTGGGGGTATCACGATGCTGTAGCCCCGAGGTTGACCAGGTATTGGCATTGGTGGCTGTGGAGCCAACCGAGCCCCCGTTCTCTATGCTCGATTCTGGCATCGAGCATGAGTAAAAGCCGAGATTGGGTTGCTGTTGGAGAGGCTCCGTTGGCCGGTACTGCGAATCACTTCGAGCTGGAGAAGGATACTCATAAATCGGCTGCGGGTTTGATACGTATCGAGAAGGTGAGGCTGGTGATTGAGTCGATTGTGGGGTCAACTCCATCTCGAGGTAGGCGGATGTCAGGAGTGTTTGGATAAGGAACGAGAACGGCTCGCGGTGTAAGGCTGAGAAAAGGGCTCTTCAGAGTCTTTATCTGAGCAGCTGTTGGAAGTGATAGAGAATCTGTTCGGCGAACCAAGTGATTGGTGACCTCATGCGTCGTCGGCCCCGAGACAGATTTAGCGGGGGGAGAGGGATTTGAGATCCAACAAGAGGCGCTCGCTGTCGGGACGCAGGTTGGGAGGAAGTAGAGCTGTACAAGAACAGGACGGAAGAGATCGAGGACTCGGAAGATGACTCTTGGGGTCAGAATCCAGATGCTAATAATGAGATGGTGGGATGATGAGAGGGAGGTGTTGAGAGTTGGGGGTTGACATAAGGGTTCTTTAAGGCAGACTCGACTCCTGCCTTCCAAAGTAAAATATAGATATTCCGTATGGGGCCAAAACAGACCCTGCTTGCCCGGGGTGTCTATGATAGAGGACGGCAGTGCTAGGCGGGGGGGGCTTAACCTTTCGAGGAGCATTTGTGACTATTTTTCTCCAGCAGCAAAGAGGGACCCTTGGCCATGACCAAAATCCGACATGAAGGTACCAAAGATACCAAACGGTTCAGAGGCCAATCAAGGGGGAGGGGTGGCAGGGACCAGAAGGAGCCACTAAGTAAAGATGGTCCATGGGTCTTGGGGGAGAGGAGCTGACGGGGGGGGGGGACCCTCGAGGCTACGCCTGGGAGGGTAGCTCTCTGAAGCATGGGGGCTCGAGATGATGGCGGAACGACGACTTGGAAGTCGGCCGGGGGGGGAGGTGCAGCAGGGCTAAAAATGAAATATATAATAATAATAAATAATGCTGCATCGAACCGCAGCCCTTCTTTACCCAAGAGGGATAAGCCTGGAGAGCAAGCTGACATGATGCTCGCATGATGGGCCCCAGACGGACCAGCCAGTCTCGACAGCTCTAGCGACCAAGGGGGTTGCAGAGGAGCTAGAGAGCACGCGGGAGGTTTGACGGGAGCTCGGAAAGAGGCCTGGTCGTTCAAACGGCGGGCTTGCTGGCTGCTGGCTCCTGGCTGCTGCTGGCTTGCTCGCTGGGCGCACGACCCGGCAATTCAGGTACTGCGAGTCTTCCCACTAACCGCAACGGTGGGCAAGTCCTGATTCTCGCGTTAGCCGTGTACCACCCGGCCGCGCGACTGGATCGAGGGGGAGGAGGGGAGGGGGGAGGGGGGGAGCAGATAGGCGCAACTGACGCCGGAATCGAGTATCTTCATCGTCGAGCGTCGAGTCTGATCTGGATGGCATGGCGATGCCGGCCCCCGTCCAGGTCAGGTTGCGAGGCCAGCACGAGTGTAGAGTTGCAATCTCCAAGCTCCCGTCAGGGGGTGAAGCCGTGACCGTGGCCGCCGGTTAGCAAGCAGGAGACGGGTGAGTTGACCTTCTGCTCGAATAAGGTGTTTTCGTACGTGATGAGATCGCTGGATCCCACGCGAAGGGTCGCGGTGAACTCATCCGTCATTCGAGCGTACGGACCTGCCCGCAGTCCATCCGCCGTCGATGGCCATTGCAGCAACCGTGCCTTAGGTCTGGTCGCTATGGGAGGCTAGTCGGGGATGCTGGGAAGGGGGAGGAGGGTAAAGGGCATCGGCTCTCGCTACTGTACAGTACTGTCCTATCCTGTCCTGTCCAAGGACCGATTCCCTGTTCATTTACACGTTTTTATTGTTG
Source organism: Ascocoryne sarcoides NRRL 50072 (assembly GCA_000328965.1). Taxonomy (NCBI): domain Eukaryota; kingdom Fungi; phylum Ascomycota; class Leotiomycetes; order Helotiales; family Gelatinodiscaceae; genus Ascocoryne; species Ascocoryne sarcoides. The sequence continues at coordinate 476,927 of KB205948.1, read as the reverse complement.
TCTATCGGCGTCTTGGGACGCCATCGATCACCAGTCCAGCGCCAGCACCAGCGGCCACCGAACCCATCCGTACCGTACTCCGGCCTCCTCCCCATGGCGGCCGCTTCCACAACCTCTTTCTCCAGCAAGCGCCCGCGATGCACGTTTAGACGCCGCCTTGCTGCGTGCTGCCAGATATGTTCATGTTCATTCATGTTCCGGTGTTCGCTGGTATTCGATGTCACCCACCGGCGTCAAACCACCACGAGAACCCGTCGCGGCCCCCCTATCAAGCGCCCTTTACGCCCCTCGCGTCCAGAGCCAGTGAGTCGATGCTGGGGACAGGCGCTGCTTCCGCCCGATTCGCGGATAAGGGAATGGGGGAGCGGTAGCAGCTCAGCACAGCCTCTGGAGGGTTTGCAGTTGAAACAGAATGTATACTTTAATAGACGTAGGATCTGCTGGCTCGACGACCTGGCTCTAGTCCGATCGATTCCGACGAGGACGGCAATCTCAGACTGGAAGCAAGATTTGGAAGATTTGGAAGAACCCTTCTTCCATCATGGCCCGGGGGTAAATGGTAAGTGGGAAATGGGAAATGGTAAATGGTAAATGCAGGCAGCCAATAGCACAGAGCAGATACCGCGCATGCATCGCTGTGAGCATCATCTCCAGAGCAGCAGCGATCGCTTTAGTTGCAACGTATCAGCGAACTCTGCCGGATCCAGATCCTCCTTAATTATGCCTGAAGAAGATGGTCCATGGAGACCGGCTACAGATTCGCAGTTGCGGGAGGAGAGAGAGCCCCAACCCATATCTGTCCACCTAGGGCCATCCTCGCCATCGCAGGCTCTCATCGAAATGTCGGTTTGAGATTCTAAATTGGAGATCTCGGGCTTCAGCTTCCGGAGTGGCTCCCAGTCCAGTTGTTCCAACGTCCGTAACTGCACTGGTCCCATCCTCACGTTAACCTTTTCTCGTTTACCAGAAACCTTACGCAATCGCCGCGATGGCATCCCGAATGGCACTTCCTGCCCCATCCCATCCCATCCAGGCGCGGCCGCTGGGCAGGTGGGTGGGAATGGAATCTCATCTATTCCCGACCTGCAGTGCAGCCCTTCCAGGTTCGGCCGAGGGTGAGGGGGTCCTTGAAACCATGTGGACAAAGAGTGGCTCGGGTGGGACTCACGATGGAAAGCTTGGAAATTGCCTCGTCGAACCCCCTTTGAAGCGATGCTGCACGACCCGTCACACTGCGCTTAGGGACCGATTCCAAATCCCAGAACCCCTCTGGAACCGCTGGTTAGGAAGGCCTCCGTCCCACGACATGGCGCTTAGAATGAACCCCGGCAGGCACAGACCGACGAGACGGGGTGGCCTCATTATTTAAAGCCCGGCTGTGCTTGGGAAGAGCTTTTGACGTAAAATTCCTTGCTCCTCTGGAATTGTCATTCAGGTACCCATCTCCGCATTCGCAGATGATCGCGACAACTGACATTCGACGCCCCCTTTGGGCCCGGCAGATGGATGCGAAGGACTGCACAGTACCCGTGGAGAGCACGATGGAGACGCAGACCTGACGGTCGGTCCGGTCTCTTCAAGATGAATTGGGCCCACCGAGGGAACGAGAGGGAAAGAGAGACGAGGAGGCATTTTTTCTTTCCCTCGCTCGAATGGCATGGCCCTCAGCACCCGAGACGGAGTCCAGCCTCCCCAGGATCTTTGACCTTCCCAAACCGTCCTCACAGCATCTGGAATCGATCTGAGCTTTAATCTGAGCTTTAATATGGGGTTGCCGAGAGACTGGTAGCTGAACAGAGGGCGGACCCAATCATCCCGCTCTCTCACTTGCTGACCTGCTGCTGAGAGAGAGGCCATCACGTCTCCATGTCCTGTCCCATCCAGATCCAACTCCAACTCCTCCGAGAGGATGGATTCCCTTAAACGGTCGACGAACCCCCGCCGCTCTGCACGTTCTCACGGATCTGGAAATCTTCATGAACCCATCCATCTCCAGAGCCGGTTCCGGCATGGCCGACTGCGAGTATAGGAGTGGGCAGGTGAGAGTGACATTGCCATTCATGCCCCTCCAATACCCAAGAACCATATCCTCGATAAGTAAACCTCTTGACACCTGTAGCTTGAAAGTGCCATTTCTCGGATAGCTTCGAGACCCCCAACTTTGATACTGCTCCGCCGATCAAGTAAGAAGACATCACCAATCGAGCATTAGTAAGATAGAGAGATCTGGATGGGCTCACGCTCGCTCGCTCTCTTCAGCAACTTCCGTCGAGAGTTTTCAAATCCACGCGCTTGCGTCTCGCTCACCACTTTCCCGCTTCTTCTGATTCCATCCCCAGCAATATCTTCTTCGTAACCTATTTGAAAAGCGAGCGGACAACCCATCAGATCAGCGACCTCCACCAACCACGGTGACGCGATCCTCCCAAACGCGACTTCGAGACCGATAGATGCATCCGCATGGGATGGTCCTCCTCCAACGCTATTTTATTGCCTGATCTGATACTGTATTGCGAACCCACCCCCCCGCTTCTGTTGAGTTTGATGAGTGGGGGTGTTGAGATTTCCGTAGTTAGGCTCGACCAAGTAAAGTATCCAGATACGTTTGTTTCGGATATCATCTTCGGTCTCGTTGATTTCTTCATGGGGAGGGAGGAGAGGAGAGATCACGGGAGCATGAAAAGTGTTGGGGAAATTCGCAGGTCTCCATGGTCCAATGATTCATTCCCTCAAGAGGCATAAACGCAATCACAGATAATCAAAAAAAAAAAACTTCCAAGTCTCACTTCCAAATTCCGTGCCTCACTAAATCTGCTTAACCGCATCTGGAACCGCAAAGTAGAGCACTTTCGTACATTTCACGCATCCTCACATATTGATACTGGGGACATTCACTCGCTCCATCAAACTTCGCGTGCTCTTCAAACTCCTTGGTCTAGAGACTTTAATTGCCAGACCAAAAATAGGTCTTCACGTAACTTATGGTCGAGACTGCCTTCATGGTTGGTATTTGCGGTTTGGATCTACAACAGGAGGAGAACTGCGCCTCCTCTGAGCCGCTAGAGATGTTTCCCGGATTTCGCCAGCCCTAGCTGTTTGAGAGAGAAACATCCATATCTAAGTTTAGAACGTATCTCTCGGACACATCACTTTGGCTGAGAGGATGGAGTGATGATGAATCTCGACTTGACCTTTCGAGCCATCAAGACCCGCCACTGGTAAAAGCTGTAGGGAAGCGGGTATTCATTACTACACTCAAGTAAGTTGAGATCTCTCACCGGCTATGCCTTTAAATGCCATCGGGTAAAATTCGTTGTAAAAAGGAAAAACGCCTAATGCTGATGCTGGGGAATTGCCAAGAATATAGGCAACGAAACCTGCCAAAGAAACGCAGAACCAAACGCCGGTGAAAGCTGTAGTACACTGGTATTAAGTATAACCCTCAGTTGTTGTAGTCCATAGCTGACTGGTCAAGTTTGTCGTCTCCTTCTAGCACGCTGGATAGCATTAGCGAATATTCATAGAGGCGAACATTTAACTTACGAGTATTGCTTCACCAAGACCCCTTCGCCTCCATTTTCCATATCTATACTGAATACATAGAACCCTCCATCGCTGGTTACTATCATAACTTGTGGGCTACTGCTACTCATAGCAACCACACTCCGAAGTGGACCCCCTGCGGAGTTCGTCCCCAAACCACTCTTGGGAAGTTTGATATAGGCAAAGTCTCGCATAGGCTCCCACATTTCCGTGACAGCTTGTGGTAGGTAGCCGCCAACGACTCCGGCAACACTCTTGCCCATCAATTGTGAGGAGCGTCTGATCATGCTTCCGAGAGTGCCAGGGCTCTTTCGAGCAACGGCAGAATTTTCCGCAATATCACTGCCCGGAGACGTACCCAACGCAGGAGATTCGGTTCCGCTATCATAGCTACGAGATCGAGCCCATCGGTCATTCAAAGACTTGGGTGAGTCCGGCATCGTTGGAGGCGGCCCGCCTAGGCGGAATATATGGACAGTGTCGGTGGTGGATGACACACAAAGTAAAGTCGAGCTTAGATTAAACGACATGCTGTAGATAGTTGAAGGATATGTTCCCCTTCGGAACTGATATAATTTTGTACCCTTTGGGAGGGAGAAAACCCTGATGATTGTGCCCGTCTCAGAAGCCGTTGCCAGTAGACTGCCATCATTATTGAGTGCTATGCAGGACAATGGTGCACGGTGAGCCTCCACAACATTCAATGCCTCCAACTTTATAGCATCAAAGATCAATACTTCTCCAGATGTTGGCGCAACAAAAGTGGAGAGTGGCGGCGCATGGGATGGGCGCTTGTCGCCAGTGTCTTCCCGGGGCTTTGGTAGCGGGTATGCAATATAGCACTTATCCGATGATGGGGCCAGTGCGCAGATGGCGTTTGGATTTGGCGATGTGGCAATGGTGTAGAGAAGCGTCATGTTTGAAATGTCGTAAAGGTATATTTCCTCCTCCAGCACGACCGCCAGACGTTTCCGATTGAGCCGCACGGCTAGAACCGCAGAAGGGAATGTAAGTTCGCAGATAATGGACGACCTCTGTAACATCGTCAGCACAAGTAGAAAAATCAATCGGACATAGAGCCAAGCTAATTTTATATATACCTTGGTGTTCTGGATGACCAGGTGTCTCGGGGACAATATCAACGCGACCAATGATGTGGAAAACAACATCTCAATAAGTGCCACATTGCCATCATCGCTGCTGAAGATCTTTGCAAATGGGTCGGTATGGTAGATGCGGAAGCCTCTCGATGTGCCTGATAGAAAAAGAGTGTTAGGGCTGGGCAGTTCCATAGGGGCGAGCTACCTTACCGACAGCGAGACAGCTGTAGTCCTGGTTGAAGGTGACGAAGTTCATAGCCATGGTGCAGTAGAGAACTGCAGAGCTTGCCGCCAGAAGCTGGGGATGACCAGTTGAAGGTGGTGACGCGGGGAGTGCAACGGGCAGCCTCTCTGCCCTCTGCCTGCCAGGCCTTCTCTGTCGGTTCTTGCCCCGACGAAGATCTGCTCAGATGTTCAGAGTGGTATATAAGTGGCGGGGTTGTTGATGCTTCAAGAGCTGGAGCTGAACCAAGAGGAGTCCGAGTGTATGAAGCTCACTGAAGCTTGAATTGGCTTGTGAATTGATCGAGCTTACACCCCGCGCTGATCAGGTGGATATTATTGGCCACGCAAGCTCGGGCTCGCCACACCTTAATTGCACGCTAAAGCAATCCATACCCATGACGGATAATTTTATGCCTTCTTTTGCTCGTCTATTTTTCAGCTTCATTATTTACTCATACTCTTCATGACACCAAGCATTCTCTCATTGCGGTGTCTTTAAGTCGCCACTCTCAAGGGCCATTATGGCTGGCAATCTCCCCACAACGCAGGCGCAGGGCCCTCCTGTTAATGAAGCCTGGCGGAAGCGGCCGTCCAAGACTAAGTCCCAGCGAAAAGATGATTCGATTATGGGTGTAAGTTTGTTCGAGCGGCTTGAAATCAGCTGGCTCGAGTTTCCTCTCTCTGCATTGTTACATATATGGGAACATAGGATGCTTTGCTCATACCAAGTGGCATCTGGCACCTGTCTTTTTCCTGGACCCAAAATAATCTTCAAGGCCCTCACCACTTAATTTTATTCTTCTCGGCATCTCGTTAGGCCAGTTCTAATTGTTATAGACCAACAATAGCAGTATCGTATCAAAACGCAGCGTGGAGCGTATCTACTTTCCTGATGAAGCTCACTATTTTCGTTATTTTGTCAAGAAGCCCCAAAGAAGATCTCCTCTCATTAATCGTGGATACTGGTTGAGAATGAAGGCTGTTGACCAAGTTGTGCATCACTTCCTGCAACAGCCTTCGGAAAAACGTAAAGTCGTAGTAAATCTGGGTTGTGGCTAGTAAGTTTGGAGATCCCAGCGCTATTAGTCTCGCTCTGATGACATTTTAGTGATCCTCTCCCATGGCAATGTCTTTCCAGATATGCCCCTGCTTGCAAAAACACCATCTTCATCGATGTTGATTACAGAGATCTCATGGTAAAAAAGAGGGCTGTAGTGCAGAGCACCCCCGAACTAAATTCAATGTTTACAAACATTGAAATTGGTGATGAGGATGTACTCCTCCGGAGCGACCAGTATATTCAAGTATCATGCGACTTGAGGGACCTCACAGGCCTAAACCATGCCTTGGCCAAAGTTATTGACCTCGATAACTGTAGGTTAAACCCAGTTTCAGTTGATTAAGCCAACAGAAAGCTTTTGACCTTATATTAATTCATTTAATAAAACAAGACTAACAGAAAATTAGCTTTTGTGTTTCTTGTTGCTGAAGTTTCGATAACGTATATGAAAGTCGAAGCTTCTAATGCCATCATAAACTGGGCATCAAAGTTGCCTGAAGGTAGAGTTAACCGCTCTCAAGCTTTTCCCGAGGTGTACTAACATTATAGCACGTTTTTGCCTTTTAGAGCAGATTTTGCCCGACGGTGTAGACCAACCGTTCTCTAAGGCTATGATAACACATTTTGACAAGCTGCAAACGCCTTTAGGAGCGGCTAGAAAATATCCTACGACAGCTGCACAAAAGAATCGCTTTATCGATTTGGGGTGGTCTAGCGCTTCTGTGTGCAATCTATGGGAAATGTGGAGTGATCCTGCATTTGTTAGCTTGGCAGATAGGAAGCATCTTGACAGCTTAGAACCTTTTGATGAGTGGGAAGAATTCGCCTTATTTGGGTGTCACTACTTCTTGCTTGTTGCAGATTCGTCGTTGCGCTCTCCTTATCCAAGCTTTGGGACAGACCTAGAGCAATCTAGCAACCCTATTGGGACTACTAAACGACTAGAAGTCGCATATTCAGAATATCCCAAAGCTCAGGGATGTCGACGCTTTGCTGCATCTATACCGGTTAGACGTCGAGAGGGCACGAAAGATAGAGTTGGCATATTTGGTGGAATGGGATTGAAGACCAGAACAAACACCTACGATGTGTATACTAATAATCCTCAGCAAGTTGGACCCTCTGCTTCTAAAGGCCCTTCAGTCGTGCCATCTCCAAGGATGTGCCATACAATTACGGATTTAGGCGAGATGGGGGCCCTTTTAGTTGGGGGTAGGACATCTCCAGATTCCGGCTTGGCAGATTGCTGGCTATATCATAAATGGCTTGATATTTGGGAGCGAGTTGACGACCTTCCCTACCCACTCTATCGTCACGAAGCTGTGAACTTGGGTCATGGCCATGTTCTCATTTCTACGGGCAGAATTGACTCACATTCGATATCGAACAATTTTCTGGTCTGGAGTCGCTCTTTCGGTTGGACTGTGTGCAAGTCTAGCGGTGTAGTGCCTATTCCGACCTATGGGGCTGTGTTTGCTGGATCTGAGAGCGAAACCATCAAGGATCTATCTAGTCCAAGGGTAGGAATACTCGCTGGTGGTATATGTACAGATGCTTTATTACAACAAGATATATGGCAGTGGACAATAACAGAACTTTCAAGCAAGGCACGTACATCTAGAGAACTCTTTAAGACAAATTATCCCCTTGCCATGGATGCATAGTAGTACTAATAGGCTTGAACGAGCGCTGACCAACCTTACGTAGGAGCCAACAATAACTTTTGAGCGTTCAACTAAGTTCATTCACTCAACAATTGCTCGATTTGGGGCTAGCACTCTCGACTATGAAGGGCGATTATATATTATAGGGGGTATCATCGGGCAGCACATGTTGGACTTTTCGCGAGAGATCTGCATTCTAGACCTTCAAGAAGGGATTTTAACTCCAGTGTCCTTGAACCTTGGTCCGAGCATTCACCGCCCTCTATTAATCGGGACAACTGCTGTGGTTTCGAAGGATTCCTTGATAATCACAGGCGGGTCAGCCGTCTGCTTTTCATTTGGGACATTTTGGAACAATGGCTGTTACACATTAAGTTTACCAAGGCAGCTAGAAAGCGAGTTGGTAGACTCGACTGAGACGGATATTACACAACATGAGGCATGGAAATACTCGCATACTGTGGTCGTCACAGCACCGCTAGGAAATTCTACAGCCATCCCGTGCACAGGTTCTACTGAACAGGTAACTTTGAATATACCAAAGGTTCACATTAGTTCTAAAGAAGAGTTTCAAACAATTTTGAAAGCTGGGAAGCCGGTGATTCTTGAGAAGCTAGATATTGGTTCCTGTGTCTCGAAGTGGACAATTGATTACCTCAAGTCACAAGTAGGGGCTACTCGCGAGGTAACCACTCCTACTTACTACTAGATGTGAATACCAAACTAACTGGTTAGGTCATTGTTCACGAGGCGCAAGAAAGCCACATGAATTTTAAAACAAAGAATTTCAAATACTCTACAGTGATGTTTGGGGATTTCCTCGACAAGATCGCTGCAGGAGAAAGGCTCTACTTGCGTGCGTTGTCTTTGCAGAAGCCATCAGAGCTCCCGGCAAATATTGCCAAGGACTACCCGTCTATTGCTCCTGATTTCCAATTGCCAGAAGAGCTGCAGTTTGTTTCAGAGCATATCCATAGCTCCCCGCTACGCATTTCCGGCCCGGTTACCATGTGGTTACATTATGATGTGAGCATTTTATCACGAGGAGAAATGTGTCACTAACATGCCGTAGGTCATGGCCAATGTCTATTGTCAGATACAAGGGTCAAAAAGACTTCTACTCTTCCCGCCTTCTGATGTTGAGCGTTTCGAATTCGAAGCAGGGGCTTCAAGCTCGCATGTGAACGCCTTCTCAAAGATCCCAGTTGGCACACATCAGCACGAAGTTGAAGTCCAAGCTGGCGACGTTTTATTCCTGCCTCCATTGTGGCTTCACACAGCATATCCTACATCTGAAGTAAGCGTTGCAGTAAATGTGTTCTTTAGAAATCTCGAGGCCGGATATGCTGCTGGTAGAGACGTCTATGGGAATAGAGATTTTCAAGCCTATGAGAAAGGTAGGCAAGACATTGCCAAGATAATTAGGTCATTTGATACCTTGCCTCTTGATGTTCGTGGATTTTACTTACAGCGATTGGCGGCTGAGTTTACGCAAAAAGCATCTTGAGTATCTCTTTGTCAGGAACATTAGGATTTTGTTGCACATCGCACGGAGAGGCGGCGCGGACTCGTTCTGAAGGAAGCTGCAGGATTTTGCTACGTCCGCTGGTTTGCACGGCTTCAGTGTCATGCAGATGCAACTTGAACAAGCAGTCGCCCAATGATAGATCAAGGGCGGAGAAATTCAACTGAAACATTGACTAACAGTTCACGAATTCCCAAGAGTTCGGATGCTTATTGCTAATTCCCCAGGGCTGGAGAGTCATATACTCAAAAATCCCCTGCTCTTATTTCCTCCATAATTCCCATCCAGTTCAGTCCATGACAGCCATCCAATTCAGAGAAAAGCATTTGGCGCGGGAATCCGGGCCTCTGTTCCAACTTCGGGTATACTTCGGGTATGCGACCACCTTGCGGGGTCCCGGCCGGTAGAGCGAACCTTTTTTATGGGCCCGCACAAATAGAAATGGGAGGTAAAGTGGGATGATTGCATTGCATTTAGATGCTTACTTTGTCATGATGGCCATAATTGAAAGCGATTACGTTCGAATACCCCGGAAACCCACATAAATGAAAAGTTACCATGATTTGTGATATGTGTGAAGGTGAAAAGAAACAGTTAACCTTAAGCTTTCACCAAACGCTCCAACACTCTCTTAGCACTCTATCCCTACTATAACCAACACACCGTCATGATTGATAAGGGAATATCTCGAGTTGAGGGCAGAGACATTGCAAATGAAGATACCGCTCTTGCGTCAATCGAAGGAGATTCGAAGCAAGTCAGTGAGAAGATAACCTATCAGTCTGACATTTCACGTCCTTCCCCGGAAAGGGAGATCCTTCAACGATGGAACGAACCACGGGTTAATCTTTACCGATACCTCGCCGTTCTGTACAGCTTTGTTGTCCTAGGAATGAACGATGGTGTCTACGGAGTAGGTTTCTCTTGACCGCCTTTCAATCCCAAGATTTCTAAGCACTAACACTTCATATTAGGCTTTGCTTCCATACGTGAGTTAACTATTCACTCGTGCCTTTAATACGCCGCTATTGATGACAAAAACAGCTCGAGGTGTACTACAATATCAACTACACGGTCGTCTCACTCGTCTTTCTTGCTCCTTTTGTCGGCTACACGCTCGCCGCCCTCCTCAACAACAAAATCCACATGACCCTAGGGCAACGCGGTATAACCCTCATAGCCCCGCTCTGCAAAATCGCCTCCTACGTGGTGTCCTCTGTCCATCCCCCTTACCCGGTGCTCCCGATTATCTTCATGTTGGCGGGTTTTGGCTGCGGGCTTGAAGATGGGGCTTTTAACGCTTGGATTGGTAACTTCGCCGCTGCAAATGAGAGCTTGGGTATCTTGCATGGGTGTTATGGGATAGGAGCGACGATAGCCCCGTTAATAAGTACGGCGATGATAACAAAGGCTAATCTGCCCTGGTATACCTTTTACTATCTAATGGTATGTCGCCCTTCCTTGGTTATTCTCAAGTCTGTCTTGTCTGTCTTGCTGTTCATTTCTCCTTACGGCCGTATAGCCTCCTCTTTTATTTGCCGGTTCACCGCGTCCTTGAGCGAGGGGTCACATTAGAGAATCAACTTGCAATTTGGCACTCGTTGAAAATTTCTACTCTATTGCAAGGAGTATGAAGCTTTCCCACATATCCTCTGTATTTAAGAGCAGCTTTGAGTTTTCACTTTGAAGTTAAATCAATGAAACAGTTACGCAATACTGCCTTTGGGAGAGATTATTTCCTCGTTGAACACAAAACTAACAGCTTGTAGGCCAGCCTCGCATTCGTGGAACTGATAGTCCTCATGATCACGTTCCGTGAGGCAACAGGAGCGGTATATCGAGAGGCAAACTCACGAACTCATAGCGTTGGGGGCCGCTCCAACACCAAAGAAGCGCTTTTCAATCCCATCACTTGGATATGCGCTTTCTTTCTTCTCTCCTACGTTGGCGTCGAAGGTATCATATCCCATATTACACCATGCCTCTGTATAATCTAACAAACAAACAGTCTCTCTCGGTGGTTGGATCGTAACCTTCATGCTCCGTGTCCGTGACGGCGAACCCTTCGCATCTGGCATGGTCGCTACCGGTTTCTGGCTTGGTATCACATTCGGCCGAGTCACATTGGGATTCGTAACGGGAGCCATCGGCGAGAAGCTAGCTATCACCACATACGTGCTCATCGCCCTCGGTCTCGAACTCTGCTTCTGGCTCGTCCCCTCCTTCGTCGCGTCCGCGATCTTCGTCGCCTTTCTTGGGTTCTTCCTCGGCCCGCTGTTCCCGGCTGCGATCGTGGTGGCGACGAAGTTGCTGCCGACGCGGTTACATGTTAGTGCCATTGGGTTTGCGGCGGCGTTTGGAGGGGGAGGAGCGGCTATACTGCCTTTTGCGGTGGGCGCTATTGCACAGAAGAAGGGGGTGAAGGTATTGCAACCGATTGTGTTGGCTTTTTTGGCGGTCCTTTTGGGGTTGTGGTTGAGTTTGCCGGGGGGGTTGAAGAAGATAGGGTTGGAGGAGGTACAGAGGCAGAGGGAGGAGGAGGGGAAGAATGTAGAGTTGGGGGTGGGGGTTAAGAAGTTTATGAAGAGGGCCAAGAGGAGCTTCAAGAGGGAAAGTGCATGATGGGATATGCATGGGGTTGGGGTAGGTGTGCTTGAGGGGACATTGATATCGACAATGTATGCATATGCGGCGTTTGGCGTTTTTGCTAAGAAAAGTTATGGTGGCATCGAACAGGATATGATGACACCATAATCATGGCTATACGTATACATAATAGACTATAAATAATTGAAATTCGAGCCCGTGGTTTCCAGTTAACCACCTATGAAGTTGGGCAGGGTGGGCAATTCTGAGTTCGAAGGGTAGAGGGAACCCGAGAGTTGTATTAGCCGAGTGGCCTCATTCTCTCAGGTAGTTAGTTGACCTGCATTCATTGATTTCATTTCTTTTTCTCGTTTAGCAGGCTGTTTTGTTTTGACGTTCAAGAGTGAGAAGTTGTGATAGGCCGAACTTGGAAGTAAAAAAACCTCTAATGATCTGATAGATGATGAGTATTAGAGGGACGCCTTGTATTGTAGATGTCATTTGCAAACAAGCAATGCTTCACCGCTAAACCGTCGAAGAACTTATTTGTTTTGGCTTTCAGGTGTTGTGGTTTTACTGGTCACACGTAAGATATAAGCTCGAAGCTTTACCTTCATAAAGTCTTCATAGGGCATCTTGGATCCCGGGACTACCAAGCTATGTTACAGGGTAGCAGCGACAGGAGAGCCGTAAGCTGACCTTCGGGGGTCCCAGAGACGATTGGTTAGGGCGAGTTCCGGGAGTCTGGGAAAGTCAGGAGTAGGCGACAAAAAGAGTGGATGTGGCGCTGTCATTCCGATGGACAAGACACAATTAATTACTTGACGTAGCTTGAGATATGTCAGTTGTGCTTCGTACATCATGAGAATTGACTCGAAGCTCATGAAGTCTCTATCTTAGAGCGGAAACGGGATCTTGGTAGCGATGTGATCCCCACAGCCCCTAAGTTGGCATCCGATTGCTTCGCGTTTACACCTTTTGCAAAGACTCCCATCGCGAATTCAATTCCCGGACTGCTATGCCACATGGAAGAGATCAAGTGCGAAGTAAATACAGTCCCATTCAGATGGTGGCGGTCAAATGTGGGGGAAGTCCCACTCTTCCTCACCTGGTCACGCGACATATGGGGATACTTTCGCATCTCAATGGCATGACCCAACCTCTCCCAAACACCTTGTGTCATGGCAGGATTTCGACTTTCACTATTTTCACTACTTCGAGTAAGATATGGACCGCGGGGAAGCTTTCCCTTAGCGATGGGTTCGTGCTCGAGAGTTTGCTAGCGGGGCTTTGGAGGTGTGGATGCCGAGCTGACGCGGGGTGCCATGGCAGAGAGGAAACATGAAACAGCATCTAGATGTCTTGTTGAACAGTTGGAGAGCATGTTGAAGTTGTCGAGAGGTGGCTCGAGTCTAAGTGGGCGAGCTGCCTGGGTTTATATACCGCGGATCTATCTACAGTTAGATATGACAACCGACGAGGAGCCTGTTGACGTCTCTCCTGTTTACGTTTACTGCGGTGCTCCTTTGTACGCTTAAGGTTTGGGAAGTGCAACAGAAATGTGGCTAGGTGATCATCCTAATCTTTTCCGTGCAAATCCCAATCCTAGTGCGTCAAGCTGCATTGAACTACGCCTGGATACAGCTTGCAACGGCTGGAGTGCATCCACTCATAAGGCCGCTCTGCAGCCAGGGAGTTGATATGAGGACGCAAAGGAGGGGGGCCATGTATGAGTATTGGCTCGTGGCCTTCATCCTGGCTGCACACTGGAGACCATGACTGGCTCAAGTGAAACCCCCTGGGCACTTAGCGTCTGCGGGCAACATTAGTGGCGGCCATGAACGCGAGTTGTGTGCTGAGGGGCACCATGGGCATCGATGCTGTGCACTGTGGGTGATGATACCAACCAAACACTATCACCATCACCACCATTTGGGATGCAATCAGAAGCAGATTCTTGAACCGTCTTCTCTCATTACTCCCCCATCTTCCCCACTCCTCGCGGCCTTCCTATCTTCTGTACTATTATCTGGGACCAATTCATCCCATTCGCCTTTCCTTCGAATTGTTGCGTCAGACGTTATCACTGGCCTGGTCGATGCGATAAGAGCTTCTTTGTTTGCTCTGGCCCAAGGGAAAGAGGCGTTGTCTCGCCTGAGTTCTTCCTCATTCTTGGAAAGTTCGTCAACAAACAGTCAACGTCGAGCCTCGAGAGTCAATCGCTGACTTGCACAACAGCTCTCTTTATTCGCAAGCGTTCACTCGAGCAAGGCTATACGCTTTTCTCTTCTCTTCGCAAAGCCAGCCTCCCATCAAAGCCAACTGCCAACACTCTTAGAAAAATCGGACTTGGTATTAGGGTCATAGCTTCCGCCGTTTCTTACATGCTGCGCTGAGCTATACCACCAAGAGCGGCTCTCGTTGCTCTCACTACGACAGAGGTCGAGGTTATGGCTACCATTGCACTCCCAAGACCTATCCATTCGGGACGCAGTCGAGGTTCCAGCCCGAGGCCGTTGGGCGGCACACTCAACCTCGATAGCATCAATACATCGGCAGCATGCCCCATTCCGATACCGAATAAGCACCTGCCGGTGTGTCCACCGGGTCCTGCACCCTCCCAGAAACCAGACACCCCTCCTCAGTCACCCCCCACCAAAGAGCTGTCTCTTCAGCTTCGCTCCCTTCTCTATCCTCCCGACAACTATAAGGCACGAACACTGGGTTCCTTGGTCGTATATGAGATCGATGCTGCTGGGGTAGCTGCTGCTTTGGATCATATCGCTGGACAGCCACTTCCCGATCCCTCGCAGGTGTTCCCTTGGTTCCATGGTTTACACCCTTGTAATCATGTACAGCAATCCTTCTTCATCGCTAGAAGGCGACATCTCAGAAAGACCCCAAGATGTCTTCGTGGTATCACCCTTGTCAAGGCAGATGGAGATTTGAGCTGCGCGAGGCTTAAAGGTGCAATTGCCCCAGAAGAATTCCTCGTCCAGAATGCCATGGGAGGGGCGTCATTCAAAGAGGTTGATCCTCGAGAGGGCTTCTCAGTTCGGAATTTTCAGATCCAAGCTGCGAAATCGGCCATGGTATCCGACATTTTGATCTATGGGGATGACGAACTCGAGGTTCAAAGGTTGGCAAAAGATATTGTATCTGCCCAAAACACGTTGAGAAAAACACATGAAGATAAAGGGCACGACTTGCCCAAATACAACACGTTTATTTGCACGAATCCATTTAGGCGATTTGAGGAGAAACATCTCGATATCGTGGCTATAGATTCCAGGGGCAACTTTACAGGCAAGGTCATGGATTTCTTTCACCAAGAACGCCTGGAGATGTGTAAAATGACAAAGGCTTCGGAGATTCATCATAACGTTTGGATGGGACCAACACCAGATCCCGCCATAGATCCGTCATTATTGGGCGGCGACGAGAGATTCGATATTTTCATAGAGTGTAGTGATCTTGGCCGACTGAGTCCAATGACGCTACGGGCTATAGCTGTGAATGACGACAACCAAACTCAATACTTGGAATTTCCGTCTTCAGGGAGTATAATGCCACCAAGTTGGTCACACGCCGAAGCAGACGGGATACTAGACACTTGCAAATGGCTCTATAATCTTTCTCACGGCATTGTACCAAAAAATACAAATCTCGAGGGAACCGATGGAGGAGGAGACTCCCCAATGCATTATTCATCGATAGCACCGACAAAAATCAGGGAAAGGAAAATCTTGATTCATTGCACTGATGGCTACACAGAGTCAACGCTCCTGGGTCTGGCATATTTCACTTTTGCAACCGGCCTCCCAGTTCCCAAAGCATGGCTTGAGTTACACATCGCCAAACACCGTAATTTTTTCGCATATCCTTGCGATGTGTCCTTGCTCACAAGCATCGCTCCTCGATTACTCTCCGAGTCTCCGGCTCTTGCCGATAAATCTTTAACAGAAATTACCCGACTTGTGACGTACGAGCCGCAATGGATTAAGAACATGGACGGGTCTCTTCCTAGCAGAGTGACTGACTATATGTATCTTGGCAATCTAGGTCATGCAAACAATCCCGAGCTCCTCCGAGCGATGGGGATTCGGCAGATTCTCAGTGTTGGTGAGACAGCACAATGGAGAGATAAAGAGTTAGAAGATTGGGGCCTGGAGAACATAATGGTTATACAAAGGGTGCAAGATAATGGAGTTGACCCATTAACAGAGGAATTTGAGAAATGTTTACAGTTCATTGGTTAGTCTTCTTGGCCAGCACCTCCCCTATATTCCTACTAACTCTTGTGTCATAGACCGTGGCAAAGCTAATGGGACCGCAACCCTCGTCCACTGCCGTGTCGGTGTCTCCCGCTCAGCAACAATCTGCATTGCAGAAGTGATGCGGTCGCTTCATCTATCCTTCCCTCGGGCTTACTGCTTCGTCCGCGCTCGTCGGCTAAACGTCATCATCCAACCACATCTCCGATTCTCATACGAACTTCTTAAGTGGGAAGAGAAGCTACATGCGGAGTCTTCTGGGTGTTTTAAGAGAGAGTTGGAGTGGCCCGACATAGCAAGAGAGGTAGCTGCGATGAACAAACCGTATTCTAGGTGACACTTGTTTGTAGGTTGATTGTGGTTAAGATAAGAAAAAGGGATTTGCGATTCTCTTCTCGATGGGAAGATGGGTTTTATGATTTATGAGTTATGATGGCTGGCTTTTGTGGATACTATATACAACATTCTTTAGGCGACGCCCTTGTTGGCTTCTGGTGCTGGGGAGTTTGATGGAAGGGGTTTACTTGGCTGGATTGGCTCGGATTGTGGATTCGGGAAGGATGGGTCGGGTAGCTAAGCTGCCTGGTATATTTGGATCATATGGTACAAGGATGTTTTCTCTTGGATATGTTTTAACGACACACATATCAATTCTGAATGATGGGGGTTTTTTTTTTTTCCTTGGAATTGAGGGATGGAATGGAAGGAAATGAATGGGCAGAGGGCGTTTGATGATGGATTGGGGAAATTAACTTTAGGTTATATATATTATTTATAGGAAATTTAGGGATGGATCAGGTTACATTTGAGAGATTGAAATCTCACTTCATTTTTATATGCTTAGAACTTGGTTGAGAGTGCATCTATCTGATTATACTCGGGCAATACCCAGACCCACCACGCTATATTGCTGGTCGATGCGGGCCGAAACACCGAGCCGCTTCCGAACCCGTACCCGCACCGATTGACAATTCCGAAGATGAACAGCACGACGACGCTGGTGAACACGCTCTCCGAGGCCTGGTAGAGTTAAATACAAGGTATTTATTTGGCTTGTATTGTACGACACACGTTTCACATATCACCAAAGAAGACTAAGACTGCATTTTATGCTTTTATTGTTATATCTACACGTTCGTTTGCAAGAGGAAGAGGTCCCGCACCAGCAGAAGCCAAGGAAACCCAACCACCAAGCGATTATGAACATAAGTACGCTGTAAGAAAAAGTATGTATCTGAAAAGAACCTTCGTCCCACACAGCCGCTAAAGTTTCCTCCATCATCCTCATCATCCAGAGATCTTTTTTTTTTCATTCGCCAAACAGGAGGGGTTGGATCCAGGATTACCCAAAACGTAGCAGAGCAGGCCTTTCCAGGAAAGATGGCAAAAAAAAAAAGAGGATGCACAGATGATTTTTGCTCGCGGGATGGGGTTTGGTGTTGGTGTTGTTAGGAAGGAGCTCAAGTCAGGATGATCGATCGTAATGCGTTTATTGCTGTCGCCAGGGGAAAAACAAGAAAAGCGACTTTTGGTTGATTGATTGATTGAGGAATGCCGATTCGAGGGTGAGTAGGTGAGAGTTGACCGGTTCTCGATCAATGAAGGCCAAGCCGAAGCAACCCTCCCTCTGCAACTTAATTGGCGAAAAAAAAAAACACTTTTGGGTACAATGGTATTGCGCTCGCGATGCAGGAGCAAGCGAGCGAGCGACCGAGCAAGAGACATTCCTGATGGAGTAGTCAAGGTGAAGCAAGCGAGCTATGCAAAGTAGGTAAGAGACTTCGAGGTGCAGATAGACTAAGATGTAATCTTTCCATGCAAAGGAGGCAAAGTGGTTGATTGATGCAAATTGGAAAAGCAAGACTGGAAATCGTACTCGTACAACAATGTTGGGTAGGATCGAAGAAGTTGCAATCTCGGCTTCGTCTCAAAACAAATGACTGCGTCGAGTCGAGGCTTGACAGTAACGATTCAACGACGTGTGGAGTTTATTGCCGATAGTGGAAGTGGCCATAACCAGGGTTCGACTCGGGAGCAACATAAGAATTGTTGGACGGCAGCGTGCTTGTCATATTAGCTTCTGCTGCGTGCATAGCAATTAGATTCTGCGGCGGTTGGTAGTCGGCCAAATTGATTGGGTGTGTTGTGATCGGACCGTTCTTAAGTATGATATGCTCGGCCATCAATCTAACATTCTGAAGTCGGATAAGGATCTTCTCGTCTGCACCCAAGACCTCCAAGATAAGTGCGCTATCCTTCAGTAACAAATAAACGACAGCGTCTGGGTTGCAGAGGGTACGGACGGACATGATGTTGATATTCTTCTTCCAGGCTTGAAGTAGAGTGAGAATGCGAGTCCGGTCGAGGTTGTGAATGGGCGAGTTGAAGCGGAGTCTATCTTGATTGACGACGATCAACTTACGTTGGGTTTCTTGATCATAGTTGAACTGAGTGACCATAGGACGTCCCTTGCTCTTCCAAGTTTCTACTGCCTTCTTAACAGTATCGAAATCAAGAAGACCTTCGCTAAAGGCGTTCATGAGGAACCGGTTACCGGTGTAAAGAAGCATAAGTTCGATCTCCATGAAAACTCCTGCTTGGGCTGGGGCCGGCATGCAAATTTGGAGGGTGGTAGGTGCAGGTTCTCTGATGGCCTTACCACCTGGGCTTAAATCAATCTTCTCGACCTGTTTCGAGTTAGCTTTGTCGTGAAAATATGGCCGTCAAGTACTTACACAATCCGCCACGAAATTAATTGCCCTGTCGATCAATTTTGGCTTCTTCTCCTTGATGATCAGCGGCTCACTAGCATTACGCTTGATATCTTTTGCCTCATCTGGGTGGAATCCTAACCATCCCTTTGGTCCAAACAACCTCTTATGAGGTGACCGAGATCTCTTTGGTGGGCTCGGAACCGGACCCGCACGCTCAATAGGCTCGTCACGCTCGACAACATCAGGCATTACTTTACAAGGTGACCTGCTTCGACGGCGACCACCTCTCGCAGACGACTCTTGTTGACGAGGGTTCTGAACGTTATGTGGCGTCTGATAGTAGTTGTCATTGCCTGGTAGTTGCTCTCGAGTGGCTCTCGTGGGAGAAGGTTGTCGTTGCGAGTGCTCTTGGACATAGCCATATGGATCTCTATGCATTGATCGCATTGGTGATTGTTGACGTTCATGCTCCATGTACATATCATGAGTTGTAGGTTCTGGCCGAGCCATAGTAGCAGGGGCATACCTATCACGGGTTGAAGGTTGTGGTTGAGATATGGTAGTAGGAGCCTGCATACCATGGCTTGTAGATTCTGGCTGAACAACGGCACCAGAAGTATACATACCACGGGCTGCAGACTCTGGCTGGACAATTGCAGCAGGAGCATACCTATCACGGGTTGAAGGTTGTGGTTGAGACATGGCAGCAGGAGCGTGCGTACCACGAGTGGCAGATTCAGGCTGAGCCACGGCAGCAGGGCCACGCCTACTACGAATTGCAGTTTGTGGTTGGGCCAAGTCAGCCAGGCCATCCGGACCAGGGTTAACTTCTGTATAATGGTGTGCGATTGGATTATTAGGTTGGACGACTCTGGTAGGAGAACGTTGTCGAGGTTTCTCGGCTCGATCTTGTGTGTTCTGATTAATTTGAGCCTTGAGTTCTCGCATGGAGGTTGCAGACTTAGGCTGAGTAGCATTATTGATAGGTGGGCGGCAAGACGCGTTGGCCTTTGATGAAGGGTGGACATCTCGCTCGTCAACATCGCTTTCCTCGTCATGGCAAGTGGCATTTTGATTAGGGCGGGTAGCATAGTTGATAGGTGGGGCGTGTGCCTGATCATATCCCTGATTGAACTGCATTTGTTGCTCTAGAGCCTTTCGATGGCGATTGTTCGGATCAGGATGGCTAAGCCAATTAATGGGTGGAGGGTTGTCCTCGCTGTATGACAGCTCGGGCTTAAAAGCCGGACGAACATCTCGAACAGGAGAGTGTTGACGATGTTGCTTGGCATCAACTTGCGCACCTTCAAAGCCGATGTAGTTAGCATAGTATGGTGGACTTTCACCACGAGGATCGTTGTAGATTTGAGTTCCTTGGCTCATCTCTTGTGCCGGTCTAGAAATACGCCCATCGGTCTGAACAAATGTACCAGGAGCAACATCGCCAGAAAGGCCTAAGCCCACATCATTTGCCGGCTCAGTTACATGAACGCCAAGACCAATGTTTGGATTGCGGAAAGATGAATGCAAAGCATCATTTCCTAGAACTCGTAGATCATGCTCACCCGGGGGACGAGCAGCTCTCGAGGATGCATCTCTCATATGCGAAGTTTGCTGAATAGAAGGGGAGACGCCAATTTGGATGGTGCCGTCATACCCATGGTTTCTATTAGAAAACATACCAGTATCGTTACAACCCAAAACTGGTGTAGTGAGGTGCGCATTGAAAGCCTCGTCAACATCAGCGCTATCGTTCTGTGGCCGCATTTGGGATGTCACTGGAGGCTCGGCCCTTGAAGCAAAAGTATTGTGAAGTCGACCGTATTGCAATAGCTGAGGTTGAGCTCTGTAAATCATTAGCTTAGAAGCCAGTTCAAATGAGGATCAAACTTACGCGTTATTGCGACTGGGTTGTGCACGAGGATCGGCCATCGTGTCCTGGGGCCCCAGGTGCGCGTCTCGAGGCTCGAACTCGACAAAATTACCTAGTACGGTTTGAGGACTCTCCAATGGATATTCCATGTACGTAGCTTCAATGTTCGCAACAGTGGAAATGCTGTAGACCGACGATATCCACGATTTGGGTGGAACTGGGACGGCAATGCCAGGGTCGTTGCTCTCCTGTGATGATTCTGATGGAGCCAGTGCCTTGCGGATAAAAGACAAGCGAGGATGAAACGACTCGCGCGTATCTTGCTGGTTTGCGAGACTGGAGGATCCAATTGGATAATTGGCGCGGACGGGATCAGCCTCGTAGGTTGTAGAAGTTTCGACGTTTGCGTTAGTGTCGAGGTTCGGGTTGGCGTTGACGCCGTAACTAATTGCGTTATCAACTAACGGTCTGTCTTTCGGAAGCCCAATCCGCAATGGCGCCGGCACCGCAGACTTTCGTTCGAAATGGTATCCCATCTCAGAGCTAGGAGTGTCCTGAGACATCTCAAAAGTGTTGGTAACAACAATGCAATTATGTAACAGCGAATGCTGGGCAAGGCTATGGGAGGAAACCCTTGCGGAAAGCTGTGAATGACGAGCGTCTGTAGATAGGCTGTGCTTGAGCAAATTTAACTTCCCTCTATTCGGTGGGCCCAAAGCTGTGGACTGGCTGGAGAAATCCTCCGACGTATGGCCTCGGAAAATATGAGGATGCAAAGCTGTTGGCTTGGAGCTTTGACCAAAGGAAAGCTCGGTTGGTGTGCAGCTTTGTTTTGTTGTCTCTAAAAAAGCCAAAGCCTCGAGCCCAGGCCTATGCTTCTATATGGCAAGCCCAGAAGCACGTCCTCTCTACCGTCAACAACCACGTCAGACTGACAATGCTCAACCTCGGAAGCGGACGCTAATTGATTTGGCTCTTGTCGCAAGTGCCTGGTTTTTCTTGTCGGTATAATGTTCTCTGGACTATGGCTAATGCCAAGCAGGTTTAGGAAAGATGAAGTTTGCCTTGCAGTCTTTCGATAGGGCATTTGCTTCTCAAAATCAGTCATGTCCTCGATACAACACTCTTGAGACATGTTGTCATCTGTTCATGGGATCTACTGAAGGACAACCCAGGAATAAGCGGCGTGGAGCATTGGGAGGTCAGGTAGTTGGGGATATTCTGGATAGCTCTGCCTCCGCTCTTTGCTTGAAAAGATTGCCAGATATTCTTCTGTGTTACAGCATCCATTTGACCTGCGGTTATCTGTGTTAATACTTTGGAACTGGAAAGCTCCAAGGACAGGTTTCTTCCAAGTGGGACAAGGCTGAACTTTCGTGCGAAGTTGGTATTGAGTATCTTCATATCCTCAGACCAGCGCGTGATTGTTATATAAGCTTGGAAGTTGAAGCCTGCTCCTTTCACTGCTTGAAATGCCATTTTATAATGTTGTTGAACAATCCCATTACGGGTATGAGTGGGGTACTCTTGAGAATGTCTGCTTGATACGGCGTCCTGTGCCTCTTGCCCCTTGTAGGACACAACCTTCCAAAGTCGAGTTGAGAATCCCTTGACGAGTTTCACGAGTTGTCGAGGAACAAGCACGCCTTTTGGCCGAGAGCTACTATTATTTTGCTCTTTGCTTTTCTTGTTGGCAATTCTGAGATTCCCTCGTTTGCCATATGGTGAGGCCAAAATAAAGCCATCAATGAAGACGTTATGGGAGGCCCTGGTATTTTCTTTTGTTGCCAGTATCACCCCTATCAATCTTATGCTTCTTCCGCATACATCCTCCCACGGTTCAAGTTGGTAATACGTGAGGCTTGGCACTGGATGTCTAGCAGTTAGCGTTGTTTGATCCATAGAGCAGAGAGACTTCATACCATCATCAGGCTTCAAAAGAAAGTGAATATGCATCTCACATGATAAAGCGTAATGGTAATACCTCCGTCGCTGGCAAATTGGCTCGGAAAGGGATGATGCTGCATCAAGTTGGATCCACTCTTCCAGGACCCGTTGCGCCAAGTGTACATTCTCATCTCCAAAGGCCCCCCCATCAGTTGAGGAAAGATAACTGGCATTTCATCTTCGTATTGATACCTGTGGGAGAACTCTCGAGACTCGCAACGATGAAGTTCTTGCGTTCCTGAAAGTGTTAGCGCTATCATGAGTCCTTTGGGCCTTGAGTAAAACTTACTTTCATCGTCCCAAGAGTATTTCGCAGAGTATTGAGTATCAGAGCGCTGTTGTATTTCTTTGTCATCTTCAAGAAGATGGCAATTGGCAAACATAGGGTGGGTGCTCTCATACCGCCTATGTTTGCCATTTTTGTCGTCCATTGAGCAAGTCTTGTTATTTGAACTCAAGGCCTAGAGATCTCTTGTGAGTGCTATAAAGGACATACCTAAACCAGCCACCTGGTTTCGATAGCTTCAGAGCTCAAAATAGATGCTTTCAAATTTTGGGTGAAGTTGAGATCGGTGTTGTCGCGGTCGGTGTCGCGTCTTGTCAGAATATTTTAGCCTGACATGCCGGAGTTAAGTAATGCCGACGTAGAAGAGGATTGCTAGGCAGACATGAGGTGAGGCTATGATATCGTCCAAAAGAAGAAAGTGGGTGCAGATAAAATCCAGCAGAAAGAAATAGGAAATTACAATACCAAATACGAGGATTTGACTCTGTAGATTAAATATCATCTCACAGGGCAGGAGGCATTATCCCAATCGCTTTATTCTAACTGGCTTGATATCGGCTGACGAGATACAGGATAGAGTGCCTCCAGCTTCAAGTTTCAACTACTCTACTGAATTCATAGAGCAGTACCCTTTTGAAGCGGAATTTGAGCAAAGATGCGCCGCACTTGTGGAACTTCTCAACATCAAAAGGCAAAACATGTTCACACTTGCCGCAGGTGAGCAACCCTTTTGACTTAAACGATCTTTCTAATTCTTTGCCAGCAGAGCAGTGTAAAGTCAAACGAAGATATCATAATAGATGGGAAAGGCCAATGCTTATAGCAAATATAATGAATGATCCAACTGAAGACATTAAAAGAACCGAGCATCCATTGTGCTAATACTGGAGCTGTACGGCTATCTTTCCTCGAACACGAAAGCAAGGAGTCATTATAACATTACTCACCGTTCAGACATTGGAACAGCTCCTTTCGGCACTGAAATTTGGCAAGCTTATACTTTGAAATCTTGGGCGTGAAATATTCTTTTGCGTTTGAATGTCGACCTTGAGAAGGGACAATCTTAATGTCAGTATGGTGAATGAAATAAATCCCAATGTAATTTTACAAACGGGAGATGGTCGGATCTGGATATTCTTGGTGACTTGAGGGTATGCTCAATACGTACTGTCTCAAGGTGCTGGGTTGGTTTAAATAGAAAGGAGGGGCCAGACATGCAGCGAGGGAATCGGATCAAGAGTGTTGGACATGCTATTTTCTGGAGACTTGAGGCAATGGTTATAACGAATATCGCATGTTGACGAAAGGGTGCTCAGGTAGGAGATTCTGTTATCGTTTTTCTTCAGAACCTAGCAGCAAATTGTCTCGCCGGAAAGTAACTCTATAAGCCAGGTTGAAACATCATGGAAGTGGATCTATATGAGCTTTAATGAGGGAAAGAAGGGTTCAATCAAAGACGACATGCTCATTCAATGCTGAATAGTACTTGCGTAATTCCAAGATATTAGTATATCGGCTCCTAAGTTCGAGTTCCAGTCTACAGGCTCCACCCCTTATTTCTTGGTATTTTCTTTCCTTTTTTATGGCAAACTTCTCCATGGAGAAGCAGCACTTTTGCAAGTCGACAGGAATTCGATTAGAGAGTGCAGTGTAGACTGGGATGTAGTTATGATCGTTTCCAATGGAGAATTTTCTTTTTCGTCCTATTCAATGCTATTACTGGTGGCGGTATTTGTAGAGGGCTTGGTGACTCGATAATAGTCATCTAATGCTAGCCAGGGGTTATGAAGTTGTAATTGCCCGTGTTCGCCTGCTTACGTGTCAGACAATGCCAAGTAGGGGATTGCTTGTTGTGACATTTACCCATGCCTAAGATGTATCCCCGATGAAGGTGCAAATATTAGTTTGCATGAGGAGACGGAATCAAAGGTCGGGTGGTTGTTATATTTTCTTGCGTAAGGTCTTTACAATACTCAGTCGTCAGGTTTAACTTTCGAAGTGATGTTGTCTTTCGGCACTCCCCGGCTTAGTTAGTCATGTTCGTGGGGCAACAGGGGTCTCGCGGGGACCAAACGGCCAACCCCACACGTTGTGATCTAGCTGATCATGCCCTACGAGTATGTAGTTTATCTTCAGTTATGGAGGGAAAGTCCAACGGGCCATGATACCTCCAGAGTTGAAAAGCTAGGCGTGTAAGCTCTTATCTTGCCAAGTCATCCCAATAATATATTACTTGCGTGTTCATGTCTTATGTCAGCTGTAGGTAGAGTGCCAACGGGTGCGGTGCTGTAGTTCTAATCTGACTTCCCGACCTTGAAGCCGAACTCTTCTCATTGGCCTGGCCTTTACCTTCCCCGCATGGCATAATACAAAAACTCACTCCCGAACTCAGAGCCGTGATCAAGTTTCAACTACTTGTGACGCAGGCACTAGGTGCTAACGTCAACATGTCTTCTCTTTTAAAGTCCCATCGAGGTCTTTCCTTTTTCCCATTTTTATCTGTACCTGTGAGCTTTCATATCTTTAGTTGTGCTGCCCCTTTCCGAACTTCCAACGGACCCCTTTCTCCAGAGTCCAGAGATCTAGGTGCAGTCAGCGCTGAGATATATACAAGGTCTAGGCTCCAGGATTGTTGCTTTTCATTTCTTTTTACTTGCACTTTTATACAGCATGGACACCGGCATGATGCCGTTAGAAAAGATAGACAACACCGAACCATCGGTGACTGACTATGATGTTGTCATTATTGGTGCCGGCCCTACGGGCTTGATGCTCTCGACCTGTCTGGCACGCTGGGGGTACAAGATAAAGCACATCGATAACCGACCCGAGCCAACAAAAACTGGCCGTGCCGATGGTATACAGCCTCGCTCCATGGATTTGTTAAGAAACATGGGTTTAAAGCCAGCAATCATGGCACACGGGCCTGCAAAGGTCTACGAAGTTGCGTTTTGGGACCCCAGCTCGACTGGAGAAGGCATCCACAGAACAGGTACCTGGGCCAGCTGTCCTAGCTTTATAGATGCTCGATATCCTTTTACTACGCTGCTGCACCAAGGCCTGATCGAGCGGGCTTTCATTGCAGACCTGGAGAAGAATGGAGTCGAAATCCAAAGACCATGGACGATCAAGGGGTTTAACACTGATGAGAGTCTCCATCCTAAGTTTCCTGTCGAGGTTTCTCTCGAGCATATCGAGGGGAAGAGAAAAGAGACTGTGAGGGCCAAATACCTCTTCAGTGGCGAAGGGGCACGATCTTTTGTTCGCGATCAGTTGAAAATTGGCATCAAGCACAAAGACCCAATCGCACATGTTTGGGGGGTCATGGATGGTGTAGTCAGAACAGATTTTCCAGACATAAAGGTTAGCACTTCTCGCTTATTTTCTCCCTACAGCATACCTTTAACTAAATGGCTAGATGAAATGTACCATTCATTCTAAGTATGGCTCAATCATGGTTATACCGAGAGAAGATAACATGGTCCGTCTTTACATTCAAATTGCTTCTTCAACAGACGACGACTGGAACCCGAGGAAAACAGCTACAGAAAAGCAGGTTCAAAACACAGCTAAACGGATATTGATGCCATATAGCATTGAATGGGAGCGCGTGGAGTGGTATTCCGTTTACCCAATAGGGCAGGGTATCGCAGAGAAATATGCATTAGACGATCGGGTTTTTCTGGGAGGCGATGCCTGTCATACGCACAGTGTAAGTTGAAGTCTCAGCTTTTAAAAAATCTTTACTAAACCCAGATGTAGCCAAAAGCTGGCCAAGGTATGAACACAGCATTTCTAGATGCATTAAATCTAGCGTGGAAACTTCATCATGTCGAGGCTGGCTTTGCTGATCGATCTCTTCTTGAGTCGTACGAGTCTGAGCGTAAGCTCATTGCCGAGAATCTTCTGAGCTTTGATGCCAAATACGCTGCTTTGTTTTCCCAAAGGCCTCTTGCAGCCCAAGATGTTGCAGCTGCCACAAAGAGAGGAGCGGAGCCCTCGAGTCACCATGCCGAAGAAAACCAGTTTGTCACGACATTCAAGGAGTCTTGTGAATTCACGAGTGGTTATGGAGTTGCATATAACCCAAATGCTCTGAACTGGTCAAGATCACACTCAGCGCAATCCTCAGTCATCAACCCCAAAGGAACTACGCTTCGAACAGGGCGAATCTTTATCAACTCCAATGCCACTCGTGTTGTTGATGCAAACGTCGTTCACCTCGAACAGGAAATTCCTCTCAATGGGTCTTTTAGGATCTACATATTTGCGGGGGAACCATCAAAAACCACGCAAGCCATCCAGGACTTCACCCACAAGTTAAATAAAGCTGGATCGTTCTTTACTTCCTACTTGCGCAAGGATATAGACAGTATATCTCATCACGAGCAGCACAATCCACACAGCCTATTTTTTACCTTCTGTACCATCTTTGCAAGCAGAAGAAGCGATCTTGAAATCTCAAGGGATATCCCCGAACCATTAGCAAGGTATAGAGACCATGTCTACGCTGATGATATTTGGGATCCTCGGGTACCAGATGCGAAAGCTGCAGCACATGCTAAGATGGGACTCGACCAGGAAAGAGGTGGCGTGGTAGTTGTAAGACCAGATGGTTATGTCGGTATTGTTACAGCTCTAGTCGAAGGTTGTGGAACTGTTGACGCTTTGAATGCCTACTTCTCTTCCTTCACCACTAAGAAATTGGGCGAAGCTCGGGCACAATTGTAGAACTTAAGCAAGGGCTTCAAAGTTTGCTTAGTTGCTGGGGGGTTATGTAGATAAACTTGTAAATTGTATTTCGATTGGAATATAAAAAATACCGTCCTTCTGTATGTGTCTATGTAGAAAACCATGAGAACCTAGACTAAGCTATGCTTGCAAGAAACGGACCAATCAGAATTGCCAGATTCATGAATACAAGCCGAAAGGCCGCGCAGCAAAGGCCAATTCACTTTTGCAGCTTTAACCCCCTCGCCTTTCGCTCTACCAATAATAGCTTATTCTCACGTTTAAATCTGCAAACGCAATGGAGACTTTGACGTGTGAATAATAAACAGGTCTACCCCCAAATCACAACCCTTGCTAGTTCTGCTTAGTCAAAACCTTAATTCAGAGCCGCGATCGCGCTTCTATCTCTTTCAAAACCACAACCTCTTTGTACCATCAAACTTGGCATCCCAAATAATTGATCGATCAAGGCTACTCCAAAGATATTCGTTGAATTACTATAAATGTCTCGACGTCCGCTTCTTTCTACGTTTCCTACCGCTTGAGCAAATCACCAAAATGACTAGTCTCAAGCGAAAGGCGTCGCAAGAGTTGACTCCCAACACGATTGCGATCGTCTACGACCAAGTTAGCCACTCCTGCACAGCGCCCCCCTTTCCTCCATCCTTCTGCTACCAGTCGGAACTGAAACGCTGATATAACCCTAGCCGTGGCCGAGCGCCGAACCTTTTTTCGCGATGAAAAACGCTCTTTACGGGCTGTGGGATCGGTGCACGAACTTTGCGCGCTGGCTACTCCCAGTGACCTATAGAGAGATGGCATATGAAAACCCTACGGGTGAGCGCTATGCTTTGCGAGAGAGCTCCCAAGTTGCTAACACACAACTAGTTATAGTAGAAAACCATGTCCAGTCCGTCGAACCAAGGAGTGATGGCACGACATCGTTAAAGCGTCAGAAGACGCGCATACCAGAACAAGCGAAGCAAACCGCAAGCACAAGTAGGGCGAGAAAATCGCGATCGGTTGAGATTCCGCCGCCAAAGAAGAGTGGGCGGGGTGATCCCCATGTCGAGAAATGCACAAATGAAGAGGAAGCTCGTGAGCTTTTAGACTCGTTCTGGCTACCACCAGAGTTCGAGCTCTCAAGGAGGAAGTCGACCAAAGGCCAAGCGCCCATAACACCTGCGTCGTTATCAGAAGAGGATGATGATCATGAAATCCCTCATCGGAGATGGTCTGATTCAACGGATCGTTCAACATTCAATTCATCCACTCGTTTGTCCGGAAGTACTATCATCCCTAGCCGTTCAGCCGTTCGATCACTCAGAACGCCAGACTCTTCAACCCGGAGTGATAAAGATGATGAGCAAGTGAGCCGGTTTACTGGCAGGAATCTGGTGGATGGCCTAGAGGGGCTACTTCTCGGGGATGAGGAGGGAAATAAGCTTAAACCATCCGAACGGAAAGTAAAGAAGCGCATCGAAGAAGCCCGTTTGAAGGAGATCAGGGAGCGAGAGGCTGCAGAGCAGGCAGAGCGAGAGAAGAAGGAAGCCGAGAGAAAGCTTGCAAAAGAGCGCCGCCTCTACCGCCAACAACCGCTAAAGCCTTTAGTCCAGCCATTGGATTCGAAATGGGAGGAGATTATTACCCGAGCTCAATATATGAACAATCCCCAACAAAGCATTACAAAATCCCTCGAGGGGACTGAGCTTAAGATTAAGGATTTTATGACGTTGTTGGGACGTCGAGCCTGGCTTAACGACGAAATCATCAATGGGTATATTGAATGGATTGTAGATGCAGCCAACAAAGCTGCTATTATCGAGGGAGAGGCACGAGGAGAGCCAGCAAGCACTATTCCAAAGTTTATTGCACACAACAGCTTCTTCTATGAGAACCTTAAAAAGAAGGGCCCAAGCAGCGTCGATCGCCTGATGAAGCGGAAAAAAGCTCCTGGGACTTCACTGCTGGATGTTGATTCCGTACTTATCCCCATCAACTTAGGCGTTCACTGGACGATTGGGGTTGTTCGACCTGTCGCAAAAACCATCGAATATTTTGACAGTATGGAAGGGGTTAATAACCAGTTTTTTGGACTTATGCGCTCGTGGTTGAAACATCAACTCGGCAACAGCTACGTCGAGGAGGAATGGAAAGTGCCTAATACAGGCTGTGCTTTTCAAAGCAATAGTCATGATTGTGGGGTTTTTGTGTGTACGAATGCATTTTGTGTTGTGATGGGACTTGATACCTGGTGCTATCAAGAGCGTGATATGATGCAACAGCGGCGGAATATTGCTGCTGTATTAATCAATAGGGGATTTACTGGGGACTTCGCGTGGGGAAGCGGAGGTTGGGTATGATATAACAACAGAGGGTGCTACTCCGATAGGGGCTTTACGTTGGATTTTACAGGGGGGAGCAGGTCTGCTTTACGGCATTGATGCATTTTCATGGCGTTAGACTGGTGCGAAAGATACCCATTTGATTTTTACGGGCGTGTATGACTGGCAATCTGGCTATAGAGTCACAATCTCTATAAGATTGATCATTGGGGAGCAATGAATTTCCAACTCGAGGAGGTTCAAGGAAATCATGTTAGATGTTCAAAAGACTAGATCCATTAGGCATGTAGCATTGAGCGGCAAAGCTCTTTGTTGGGATAATTTCAGAACTGCTTTCTTGCACAGACTCATTGTAATAACGCTCAATGTGATATTACCGCAATGCAGCGCGGTTCCACCGGTTGAATTCTTTGGAGCTGGCGGCTACTTATTCCAAGTTTTTACTGGTTTTGCCCCGCAGATCTGCACAACGGGGACTTGTGGAGCGATACCCAGACCCCGGGGCCATCTTGCTGCACGCACGAACTAACAACACCTAGACGTTCGAAGAACCCTCAGCACCTACACAGCATAGGATCGTGCGCGACCTTATGCTTCCTGAAATTTGACTTGCAGGAGCGCCGCTATGGCCAGGAAGGCAAGACAGCGCATTTCTTATGGTCAGTTTAGTCATGGACCCCCCTCCTGCTGAATTGAGGACGTTCGCTCACCACACGCATCGCCAGTTCTTCCACTCGCAAATTCGCCCGGTGGTCATAGGCTAGGAGTCAATGGTCTTGCGGTTGATAGCCAACAGTCTATTCTGTAGGTTGAATTTCCCATGTTGCATATGTTTCAGGAGGTGGGGTCGCATTCTCGGTTTGGAGGCTGACTTATTGTCCTGTAGCTATTCAGGGGGGAGAGATGGTGCGATATGTGCTTGGGATTTGAACCTCGACTTGAGAGACTCGACGCCAGAGGAAACCCCATTTGATGCTCCCGAGGACGAGCTTGTAGAGGCGACCCCGAAGGCCTCGAAGCCGACAACTTTCCGGGCACAGACTCAAGCTCATACACATTGGGTGAACGATATCGTGCTTGCGCAGAACAATACAGCTGTGGTTTCAGCATCGTCGGACTTGACAGTTAGATTGTGGAGGCCACTCTCAGAGGAAAACAAGGCAGAGGCCCCTCCGACAATTGGGCAGCATTCCGATTATGTGAAGTGCCTTGCGACACCGAATGCACAGGCAGATTGGGTGGCGTCGGGAGGACTCGATCGACGGATATGTCTTTGGGATCTCAATGGCGCAGGCAAAAAGTTGGAGATCGAGGTGGGAGATGAAGAGAAGAGCGAGAAAGGCTCTGTTTATGCATTGAGCGTATCTAGGACAATTCTGGCCAGTGGGGGCCCTGAGTCCATTCTAAGACTTTGGGACCCAAGAACCGGGAAGAGAGTGACCAAGTTCGTTGGTCATACAGACAACATCAGGGACATTCTTATGAATGAGACCGGTGACACGATCATGACGGCGAGCTCAGACCAGACAGTCAAAGTGTGGAGTGTCACGGCAGGAAGGTGCATGCATACATTGACAATGCACAATGATAGTGTATGGTGTCTGTACTCTGATGACCCACAACTTGGTATCTTTTACAGCAGCGATCGATCCGGCTTGGTGGTGAAAACTGATATCAGGGGAACTCTTGGCGAGATAGACGATGGCTTGTCTCTGGCTGTTGCACAAGAGAACGAGGGGGTGAATAAAGTTATTGCTTGTGGGGATCATATTTGGACAGCAACCTCTAGCTCGTCTATAAATCGTTGGGCAAATGTTGATACAGGGGCAGACATCCAGCTACCTGAAGCTTACCGACACCATCGTGCCTCGAGTGCAGCATCTCGTCCACAGCATATTTCTCTGCCGGCAACAAACGGGCAAATGAAGAAGGAAATTCCTTCTCAGTCAGTCCTCAGAATCTCGAATACTGCAATGTTCCCATCCCCTGCAGCTCGAGATTCCGATGTAGCTACCACCTTTTCTATGCTCAGCGCTCGAAAGGGTTCGGAGATAATTGTAGACCCAGACATTGGTGTAATTGTGCCAATTCATGCTCTGCCAGAAGAAACAATTGAGGGTCAGCATGGTTTAGTTAAACATAAGTTGTTGAATGACCGTCGAAGAGCCTTAACGTCAGATACTGCTGGAGACGTCTTGTTGTGGGACCTTCTGCGAGTAAGTCCCTATTCCTAGATTTATAGGTAAATGCTGACGACGAAAGTGTGTGCCAATAAAATCGTTTGGAAAGCGGCACCTTGAGGATATTGAGCCTGAAGTCAATACCATGGAAGCAGTAGCACCTTGGTGCACAATAGATACCCGAACCGGAAGACTTGCTGTTGTTTTGGAAGAATATAATTGTTTTGATGCTGAAATGTATGCGGATGAGCTTGAGCTGGAAGAGCCGATAGAGTTTCGGGATGACCAGAGAAGTAAGCATTTTTGTCAAAGACAACCGTGTCTAATGGATCAATCACTAACTGAAAGTCAAGTTAATCTTGGAAAATGGGTACTCCGCCACATTTTCTCAAATCTCGTTGACGAGATGGTTAAGCGGGATGAAGTTTTCCGCAAAGATCTTAACGAAAACATCAAAAAGACCTTTCAACGCTCAAATGCGCCAGCATCGATTCAAATTCCTACGGTACCACCTGGTGGTTGGGTCGATATCAATTCAGCAGCCACACCTAAGGCCAATGGATTCACATATCCAATGACTCCAGGTATGGGCATCGGTGTTGCTACACCAGCTGTCGTCAGCCATCTCCCTGGTGTTCCCGAAGATGGTGCTGCTCTGCTTAAACAGCCAACTCAAACAAGCCGAGCTTCTACGGAGAAGAACAGCGATTATTTCTCCAGTACGCAGATTAATAGTGCTGAGACGAAGACCGTTGCCACTCCAACTGGATCAAAAGAAGAGGAGAAGCCTCCAAAATCTCCAGCGGACACAGACAAGGAGAATAGCGGTAATGGTAATGGTATTTTTGGTAAAAAGTTCCGCATGGGCATGTCCTTTGGCAGCAAGAAGCTTGGGCGCTCCCTCTCCGCAAGCGCGGAGAAGCCTGTGGTTGTCGAAGAAAGGGCCGAAGAAGGATCTGAGACTTCTGAAAATGGCGAGAAGGAGAAGGAAGTCGATAATAACTTCTTTGGCGTCGTTCAAAAGATCAGAAACGAGTACGACAAACTTCTCGTTGAAACCCCAGATCAGCTGCTAGAAAGTGGAGTCACTCCCAGTCTTCCAAATGAGACTCCTGTCCTGAAACCTCCCCCCTTAACAACCGTAATTATCCAAGAGGAGACATCCGGCGGTGTTGCAGATCTCTACAGAGGGACTGTAGGGAGTGTTGGGGAGGATGCAAGTTTGATCGAGGAGAGAGCGCCGATGTGGCTTGGCGATTTACTTCTAAGAGTAAGCCTTGTACGAACAATTTGTGCTTGACAAGTCTAACACTTTATGTAGAACAAGATCCCGTTGAAAGAACCCGTTAAGGTATCTTTTGTGCTGCAGCCATGGAAAGACCTGCTCCCCAGTATCGCTGGGCCAGACGGGAATTCCCGCCTAAATGCAAACAGAATGCTTCGAGTCAAGAAGATTCTTGCATATGTTGCCGAACGCATCGAGCCAGCCCCTGAGAATCTAGATCTAAATGCTCTCAAGCCAGAAGAATATCTAGAATTGTATTGTTATGACCAGGTAAGCTTTCCAGCTGTTACTTTGTAATATTGCTAATGGAATTAGAAATTGCCAATCACCATGAGTCTTGCTACTCTACGTGCTCATGTCTGGAAGGGCGGCGCGGATGTGATGTTGTATTATAAGAGCAACGGACGAAAGCCCATTGCATACGAGAAAAAGGCGAACGAAGCTTCTGCCTCGTCTTCTGCTGGGACAGCATCTTGAACATTTGTTGGGGGCAAATACCATCAAGTTGGTAATAATCTAACCTTTGAGACGAGATAATGGATACCTATTTAAATCTTTGGTCTGGATGTGGGCTATGATACTCCTTCATTGCCTATAGTAGCCCAAGGGAATATACTTGTGGTATCATAGCTCTAGTGGTATCTCATCTTGTATATTGAGTTGAATGCGGCGTAGTAGTTTACATATATACAAACCATCTGTACATAGGTAGACACTTATATGCACCCTGTGCCCTGAACGCCATCTATATGTAACACCATTGGTATCAATTACTTTTCCGCCTCCCCAATCAGTAAATTGGACGACCATTGATAACTCCCCAAGAAGATAGCCCCTCCAGCACTGATCCATAATACTCTAGGTCCGATGCCCGCGAAAAAAGCCCTAGGGCCACTCTCCTTTAAAATAGTCTTCAACAAAGGGATCATGGGCGTTTTCTCCTTTGCTAACATCATCCTCGTCTTTAACACATCTAGTGGGGTAGTTGTCCCTGCCGCTATGGCTCCAGCTACACTCCCGAATAAGCCACTCTCAATTGCTGATATCTCTTGCTTCCCAGTTTTGCGCCTCCGAAACTCTTTCATTCCTTCCCAGAGCGGGAATTGGATTACGGTGAAAGGTACTTCGCGGAGAATTGTTACGCTCCATCCTCTATATAGCTCCCTCCAAACCCCAGGTATACCGATCACGCTATACTGCCCCAATATCCCCTTCAATGCGCCCATCGAGCTTGGGAATTGTCCCGCCTGCGCCCGCTGTTTTATAACCTCCGTGGGCACCCTCACCGCACACGCTGCTACCTCTCCCAGACTCGCCGCAGCCATGTGTTCGATGGGCGCCGCCCATTCCCCCGCCTTCCCATTATCCCCCGACTGCAGTTCTCGCGCGTATCGATGCGCGGAGAGGAAGCTCTTCGAGTATTCGTATGTGCAGAAGAAGAGGGCAGCGCCGGGCGCGGAACCGACGATGGCGGAGCCGACGCCTCGGTATATACCTGTGAAGCCGCCGGCGCCGAAGAAGCCAGATGAGGATTGGAGACGAGTTTTTAGGGTGTCGAGGGGGAAGAGGGTGAGGTCGACGGTGGAGCCTGCGAGGGCGCCGGAGAGGAGGGCTGTGGTGAAGGTGGGTTGTTTGGTCTGGAAGGAGGACATGGTGACTTTAGAGAGGCGGAACCATTTATCTCCGGCGTACCTGATAATGAAGAAGTCTGAGTTATTCTCGTTATTCTTTTCGGTGGTTTGGTGCCTGTGATAATAATGGCTGAAGTGGGGGTGGTGACCTCTCATCTTTGAGCTTGGAGCTTGGACATATAAATTCCACCAGAATGGGGTCCGGGAGCTTACTTCTATATTCCCATAGCTTCCTTGCCCGAAAAGCTCATTCTCGCTGGACAGCTTATTCCTAGCTTCGAGGAATGGGCTCTTCCCACCTTATTGCGAAAGCTATCTCTGCAGCCGAACCTGCTCTCCCAATTACTCTAACCGAATTTGTAAGTGCATTGTTGCGGACGCAGATATGGGGTCCGAACAGATGGATGGGTAAATCCCCGAAACAAAAAGCAGCTAAGCCCATTGGTACGCATAGTCTTCTGATATGCATTTTGGAGAGTACCTTTAATAATCCGAAATAGCTCTCGCCGTTAGTGGAGGCGTGGATTCGATGGCACTGGCCGTCCTTTGCACTCAATTGAAGAATCATGACCCAAATCATTCGCCACGTGACGAACAGGGCGAATTGATTTTACCCTACTACATAGTCGAAAATCTTAAGCATTTTAGACTTCGAGCTCTTGTTGTGGATCATGGGGTTCGAGAAGAGAGTTCAGTAGAAGCGGAGAAAGTGGCTGGTGTGCTGAAGTCTCAATGTATCTGTCCCCCCTTCCGTTATTCAAAACCACTCACTAACTGTCCTCACAGTAGATCTTAACACAGACATTCTCAAGATCGCCTGGCCACCATCCTCAGATCCTCACGAGGCATCAGATTTCGAGTCCCAAGCTCGAGAACATCGCTTCCAGCTCTTGGGGAAACGATGTGAAGTTTTGGGCATAGAATCGCTTCTCTTAGCCCATCACCAGGATGATCAAGCCGAGACGATTCTGGCGAGGATGGCTGCGGGTCACAAAGGAAGGGGACTCTTTGGTATTAGAGCCCAGTCAGAAATACCTGAGTGTCACGGTATCCATGGCGTTCATGAAAGTGGTAGCCCACGTTTTTTTGAAGAGGGGTTTCCTAATGCAAAACGTCTGAGAAAATATCAATTACCAGTCGAGGGAGGAGGAGTAAGAGTCTATAGACCTTTACTTGAGTTTAGCAAGGCCCGTCTTATTGCTACATGTTTGGACTCAAAAATGCCCTGGTTCGAAGATCCAACCAATTCCGACCCCACGCTCACAACACGCAACGCAGTCCGTCACCTCTATTCGCATCATCAAGTCCCAGCCGCGCTCTCCAAAGACCGCCTCCTTTCCCTCTCACGAACCATCTCCAAAATTTATGAAAACAAACAAAGACTCGTTAACACGTGGCTTGATGAATGCGATATCACCCTCTTCTCTACTATGCATGGGGTTCTAGAGATACGTTTTGTCGACCTTTCTCAGTACGTAACCGACCAGATTGAGCAATTTTCACGCCTAGAAACAGAGAAGCAGGAATTAGAATCTATGGAATCAAAACCCTTCGTCCAGAGCGACTTACTTAGTGGTAGTGCTACTGAGGTTGTCGACGATCCCAAGGAACATCCGCCACAATCAACTCCAAATCACAACTTCGAACCCATGGCAGCAGAACTTCTCCGTCGTGTCATCATGCTTGTATCGACGAAAGAAAAAGTTGTAACATCAACCCTGCACGACACCGTGAATCGCATCTTCCCCGAGCTCTTACCTACAGCCCAAAGACTAAACACGTCCAAACCAGAAGCTTTCACAGTAGCTGGCGTGTTTTTTCAACCCCTCGAAACACCAGACCAAGAAAATTCGGCATCTGATAAACCCCCTAAATGCAGATACCGAATATCCCGGCAACCTCTCAAGCACGTCGAAGTTAAAGAACTTACCACCCTCGTATCCATCGCCCCCTTCACAACAAAGTGGGGTCCATGGCACCTCTACGACAACCGATTCTGGATCCGGTTCCAACTCCTCGATTCCGAAACCATCACTAAACATAATATCTACCTCACCCCCTTCCGCCCGGAGTATCGTCCCAACTTCACACCCAACCCTCCATATCCAAACCGTGTCCAAAGGAGAAAAATGAGATTCGACGGCATAGTGCGAAAACAAAGCTACGAAAGGTTCTTGAAGCTTCTAGGACCAGGCAGGGTGCGGTTCACTCTCCCAGCCATCGTGATGGATCTAAACGAAACCACCAAAAACCCTACAGACAACAAGCTCTTAGGGCTTCCGAGTATGAAGCGAGGGTTTGAGGGGGTTGATAGGTTAATCCGGTGGGAATGTCGGTATAAGAAGCTCTATCTAGATGGTTTCCGCTTTAATTTACGCGAGCGTAGTGGTGCTGAGAGTCCTCATCGTGGTCGGGGAGGAGCAGGTCAGAGCAAAGGGAATTGGTGGGGAGTTAAATAGGTGGATTCTTGAAATTAGGAATATACCTAATTTGCCTGGGGATGTATAATAATATGTATATAGTATTGTCCAATAATCAGCAATCAATTTTAAAACAATCTACGCGTTAAGCTTCTTCGACCCTTTCCTGATAAACTTGGTAAATCTTTATTTAAAGCTTAACGTAGTAAATTATAAATACATCTACAGTACCTTTATTAAAATCTTCCCTATTTAAACCCTAAATCGAGGGAAATATATCTCAGAATCTGCTCTGCAAACGTTTATTAACGAACGAGAAGATTGATTCAAGTTTCCTAAAATTTTAAACCTATCATATTCAATGATCAAGAACCCCCTCTCGCTGTATGTATAGTTCAACATAAAAACGCTAAGAGGAAGTCTCAATGTGATTTGTACTACGAGCATGAGAGTCTTTCGTGTATTTATATATTAAAAGGTATAAATATTTGAATAGGATATAAATTAACCAACTTATGTTCACGTTTATAATTTTTATAAACGAGAGGATTCTTCTACTTAATGCCTGGGCTTAAACTATAGCAAATGAAGCTATTAAACTCATTACTACCAATTTTGAAAATATGCAAGACTCAAACTCTGTCGCTGTAATACTACACCTTGAAGTAGTAAAATCTATGGAAAAGCCTTATCTGATCGGATCATATTGTTAGTTCATCTATTAAGCCAATCAATATAGAACCCGAAAGCAATGCTGTTATGGTTAATTCCGAGAGTAATGTCACAAACACATATATAATCACTTAAGACACAAGAAAATGTTTTCAAGATTAAAATTTAGATCTCTTTCGTCCCATCTGTTTGTCTCTCCAGCAAAACCTCTCTGGTTTAGCTGCAACAAATATCCTTTCGGCCAATCCATACCTATCTCTAAACCGCATGCTATGCAACGGGTATACGTATCCTAAACGCCATCCTTATGTATCAAAAGTGCTAAATCAGAATAAAGCCCCAACGCCGCCCGATGCACCGTCTGTTCGTCTCTAATACGTATCGCCCACTGAGTCCTAGTTCCATACTCAGGAGCAATGTAAAAATCAATGCCACGGTGAAGGCTTCTCCTCCATCTCCTTGGCGTTTAGGTATGATAATTGGTGCCGAGCATGTGTCAATACCGTCGTTTCGAATATATACCTGTCAAATCCAAATCTTGTGCCCTTAGCTTATACCATATACTAATCAATCGATGGACCATAACTAAAAAGATTGGTCCAAGGATATGAAGAGACCCCGTTCACCGGAGGTTCATCATCTTCTTTGAATTCTCGTACACCATGTATGTAATGGACACTGCTGGAACGACCTTGAGAAGATTAGGCGTAATGCCCTTGAACAATCCTCTCACACCCTCGTTCTTAAGAGTTTTCCGAGCAACATCCATGAATCCAGTATAAGTAGGAGGATGCAGGATTGTCCCTTGGGCTTGAAGGCGGGTCCGGAGTAGATTGACAGGGTATACAACACTAGCGCCAAAAGCTCCGGAAAAGGCTCCGATGCAGCCCGTGGCGAATGATCCTGGTAAAGCATCCTCTTCGTCACACCCAAGGACCTTTGCGTTGTGTTTTACCAGTTTTGCTTTGAGAAACTCGAACGTGCCAAGGTCGATTGCTGAGTATGGAAACATGCCCATCAGGCCGATAGTTAAGCCGCGGTAGGAGGTTTTAATGGCCCCTTGACGGTACATCTTCTTGGCCGTCTCGAGGATTAGTGCATTGCCGTGGAGACCTCCAGAAACAGTTTCACATTGCATCCTGAATTTCAGGGTATCAATTGGATATACGCATAGTCTGCGGAGGTTAGTGGACGTCTTCGTCGAAAGTATGAAATCACTCACTGTGATATCATCCCACCTACGCCGCCAGCAACGAACTTGGAGTATGGGTTGATCTGATGCGGGTCGCCATGACCTTCAAGGTGGGCTAACATTCTCTTCGCAGCTTCGTATGATCCGAATTTGATTGCCGATTCAGGCATAACCTTCATCACGTTCAGACCATTGCCTATCAAGGTCAGCCATTGTACTCCGGAGCCAAAGCGCCATCACCCACCAGCGAATAAACTTCTCATCCCACCTGCCCCCCATAAGTCCTTTGTAGCTGCAATGAGGGGTTGTCCGATATGCTTGAAAGCCGAGACCGCATCTCCATTTTTTGCCGCCGAGAGAACCTTGGTTGGTTCGGTATGTGCGATTAAGTAGACCTTAATTCGATCGAGAGGGGCAGTAGACGTTCGAGAGATAACACCGGCAATAGCTCTGTGGAGACACCAAAAGTCAGTAAATTCTAACTGGTGCAAGTTTTCATGCAGATGAGCCAAGTATATTGTAACGAGACATATCAGATATCATCACAAGAAAAAATTCCGAAGAGTATCTGGAGAGAACTGAATAGGATAACTCACCCAGCTGCAAAGTACCCTGGATCGGGAAGAATTTCTGTCAGCAACAATTTTTTCTCCTTGACTGAAGTTAAAATATCCTTGGCAATGCGTTCCTGGGGTTTTGTTGTCGGCCTTTCCAGCTCTGGTACCCTTGTCGTGTCGACACCTAAGAGCTTCTGTTTCAACATCTCGGTGTCGTATTCTTCAGCATATCCGTCGGTGTTGGTACAAGGCGAGGGTTCTGGAAGGGAGGCGCGATTTGACTTCGCCGGTGGCGGCTCCGAGAGCTTGATGATAGCTCCAAACAAGACAGAAAGAAAGGGTGGAGTCGAAGAAAATAATTGTGTCTCACCGAGGCCTTCGTAGATATCTTCGTTTATCGAAGGTTCTGAATCTGCGTTGAGCGTAACTGCAGAAGTGTAATAGGATAGCACGGCTGTCAGTCCGGGTGATTTATTTGTCGGGAGGAACAATAGAAAATTACTATAAATTATTAGTGTGCGGAAATCTCCATTTGTGGTGAATCGAGTCATAACAAAATTGTTGTATCGCGCCGGTGTGATCTAGCTATTGTAGAGTTGCAGATTATCCCGAACGGGAATAGGCGTTTACCACCGTATTTCACCCCAATGATATCATATGGCAACAAGGGAAGACATATCCACTTACCGCCACTCCTCAAAGGTAATATAACCCTGAGAAAGATCAGCAAGGCACGAAAGAAGCAGATGAAGGTAATTGTACGTCGCTATTCTTGTCTACCTCCTCAAAAAACCGGTCGAGCTTCCAGTCCGGCACCGTCAAGCCAGCCCGCTTGAATGCTCTCTTCAATTCTCCCTTGTCAAGCTTTCCGTTGTGATCGCGATCGATAGAGTGAAATAACGAGAGGAGTTCCTGCTCGGTCTGCTCGACGAAAGTGCGAAATTCTGGGGCGGCCAGTGAGCCCGAGGTTCGAAACGACAGAGAAAAGTGGTAGGAACGTGATATAGGTTCTGCAGGGAGATGGCGGATAGGATAGGTTGCGTTACATACCTTCGTATTGAATAACCTTGTCGCCATTCTTATCCATCGCCTTGATGACATCCTTAAGCATATCACTCGCGTTCTTGAGGGCTGCATGCTTGTTAGAGGAGAGTCTCGAGAAGGGTGTAATTCTGCGTACGATGGTCGATTCGTGTGAGCCCCTTCTTCAACCCATTGTAATCTAGCTCTCCTTTGTTCTGAGGATCGAGTTTTCTCCAAAGACGCTCTATCCGCGCATCCCTCGAATTCTGGGTCTCTGGTAACTCCATGTTGAAATTGGCTTGCTCTACAGGTATCGTTTGTTCATGGCTGGGAAAAGCCGGCCAATAAATCGACCGCAAAATGCAGATTAATTGATTATCAAGGCGTGAGCATGTTGGGCATGGCAGGGCGACCAAGTCCACTTGTTGTTGCTGTTGTTGACATTGAATCCTCGATCATGGATAGAAATTCAGGATTGAACAATCTGCTTCATCCGTCACCAGCTCCAGTTCCGACTCAGCACCACAGCCGGCAAAGACCCGATCCTGGCCTGAGTCGGGATTGCGGACCTCGGGTTGCCCTAGCGCATTGATAGAGAGCGTCCCCTCCAGGGATTTCTCCGGTTCAGCCTTGCGAGGCCAGCCTCAAACATCAGACCAAGGGAAAGCGGTTGTCGATATGTTATGACACTCCGGTAAAGAGCCTCTTCCCGCCATCTCTGTTTGATCGAAACAGCTTTTTATTCTGCTCTCGTGTAAGGAGTTTCTAACTAGCTAGAATATACCCCTTGTTTGGTGGATATCGAACCAGAGAGTCCGAATCTCGACCAACTGTCCATCCCCCGGATCACCAAACTAGCCTCCATGGCAGCGAATTACTGGGAGTCGACGCAGCGGAAGCATTGGCAGTTTACTCGGGAACAGCTTGAGGATCTACGGAAGAAACTCGACGATGAAGACCAGAATCTTGTGCAGATGTATCCGCTTCCGCAGCAGCGTCATCTGAGCATTTTCTTCAACCAGCGTGAGTTCTTGCTTTAGCATTCGTGTCAGATAGATTCTCGCTGACTTGCTTGACTGGCAGAGATTACTCGACTCGGCAAGCAACTCAACAATCGGCAGCAAGCTGTGGCTACTGCACAATTATATGTCCGTCGATTCTACACGAAGGTCGAAATCAGGAGGACGAACCCGTACTTGGTCCTTGCCACTGCTCTATATCTGGCGTGCAAGATGGAGGAATGCCCGCACCATATCAGGCTCGTAGTCAGCGAGGGGCGAACGATGTGGCCAGGCACGTAGACTCAACTCGCAGCATGAAGCAGGCGCTAATTGCCCGTGAACAGATTATTTCAGCAGCGACACATCCAAGCTTGGCGAATGCGAATTCTTCCTCATATCCGAAATGAGCTCCCAGATGATTGTTCACCACCCCTACCGGACACTTAACTCCCTCCAGGGGACCTTCTCACTCACTCAAGAGGAGTCCACTCTTGCTTGGTCTATCATAAACGACCATTATATGACCGATCTGCCCCTCCTTTTCCCACCTCATATCATTGCAATCATGGCTATTCTCCTTGCTCTTGTCCTCCGTCCGAACACTACAGGCATACAGTCCGCAAGTGGTTCTGCCCGTAACATCGCAAGTGCAGCACATGCTGCCTTGAGTTCCGCCGGCCTAGCCAAAGGCAGCGGTGACAAGCAAGGTGGAGGTTCGCGATCAAAAGTGCAGAGGCTAGCAAACTGGCTTGCCGAAAGCGACATTGATATCGAAGCCATGGTTGATTGCACCCAGGAAATGATTTCCTTTTATGAGGTTCAAGAGCATTATAATGACAAGCTCACCAAGGAGCAAATCAATAGATTTGTCAAAGCGCGAGGGCTGGACAAGTGATATGACGCCGAGATTCATAAACCCCTAACGTCTAATCTTGAGGCAAAATATGTAAAATGTACCAAGCAAGGGTATAATGGCATGCATGGCATCTGCCACGATATATTGTATTGTTAGCTCCCAATATCTGAGACCATTTCAGATCCAAGGGCCGGCCTTGCTTTGTCCGGGTCCGGCCAGAGAGCCACCACATGATGTATCGTTTACTCCGAACGGTAGAGAGGATCCCAACACGATCCAGGCTCTGCTCGGGTGCCGCTAAATATTATGTCCAATGCATGAGCATCGAGGCGTAGGACGAGTTAGTTCGGCCAAGCTATCAATGCCGAGGGGGCGTGGAGGACGTTGGGGAAGCGGCACTCACCTCGGGGAGCTAGCATGCTTGATGCTAGTCAGGCACCGGAGCTTAAAAGTGACAGCTAGGAGGTAACGAGTTTACCGTCTATGAAATATCGTGGTCTGTAATATTCAAGGAGCATCTAGCTTTGATCGTTGATGTCTGGTCCAATATAAAGTTTAATATAAATTAAAAGCTTTATCTTACCACGCTTCTTTCTTGGTGCTCGTCTGTCTTTGATTGTATAATTGTGCTAGAGGGTATGGCTATGAAAAGCAATAAAGTGTAAGTCGACGGAAGATTTTCCACATTGTAATTATACCCAACCTAAGTGACTAGTGATGAACCCCCCTTAAATTTAAGCCTGTTTCTAAAGGCACATACATACATGCCCCGTAATCTTTAATCTTCGCCCTCGTCCTATCACCAAACCACTCACAAGAATGCACATAAAATCCCGTCTACCATTACAAGAAACCACTCTCCCGTCCCTTTAAACTCTATCAACATCCCCACCTATGATAACACTTCCAACACATATAGTATACAAGGTACCTCCACATCCCATCAGCTGACCCTCCCACAACCATCGATTAAACCATAAATTCACGCCTGGATCCATTATAATTCCATTTTATATGTATATTACAATACAATACAATACAATACAATACAATACAAGAAACTAACATCTAACAAAATAAAATCTAATACAACAAGATAATATACAATAAACACCTACCTCCTCATAAATCCACTATCAAATCAAATCAAACCTTAAATCTCCAAGTCCCACCAACGAACGAA
Source organism: Ascocoryne sarcoides NRRL 50072 (assembly GCA_000328965.1). NCBI lineage: Eukaryota > Fungi > Ascomycota > Leotiomycetes > Helotiales > Gelatinodiscaceae > Ascocoryne > Ascocoryne sarcoides. The sequence continues at coordinate 433,054 of KB205948.1, read as the reverse complement.
TAAACGAATGAACGAATAAACGAATGAACGAATAAACGAATGAACGAATAAATGGATGGATGGATGAACGAACGAATGCACCATAATGCCAGCCAGCACATCGATCCGAACACCCTACCTACCCTACGTACAAGCCTACCTACCTACCTAACACATTACATCACATCCCCCGAGGATCCAGTCCCGACTCCTTCGCAGATCCCACAATACACACAGACGCAGTTAGTTGATCCCTCTATTGATCCCTCTAGTGATCCATCCATCTATCTATCCATCCATCCCTCCCTCCGATAACGAAGAGGGATGTCCTCGCTACGCTAGAAAGGGTGGACGTTGCATGTACGTTGTACTGTACGTGGTACTGTACGTTTGTTTGTTGTACACAGCCCTATCGTGATAGTAGAGGAGGAGGTGGGGGGTCGGAGCCGCCGCCGTTGCCGCCGTCGAAGCGTGTAGGTCAGCAAGTACTGTACATGTACTGTACGTAGGTAGGTACGCATCTCTCTCTCTTCTCTTCCGATGGATATTGCAAGTTTAACTTAATTATTACGGTCATTACACAATCACGTAAACCCCTTATCTTTCCTTTCTTTCTTCTTCAATATCCAATCCGATACAGTGACGTTTATATTCCCTCGAGATGGATAGATAGCGCCCTCCAAGGCACACACGGACAGAGGCAAGGAAGGCAAGACAAGGACCAAGGAGCTTTTTAAAGGTGCCAAACTGTTCACAACGTGGTACATGCACTGCCGATGTACAGGACGGGATGGGAGGGATGCATGTCTCCAATGATAAGTCCCGTACTGTAGCTTGTAGGTGTAGGTATCTGTACTCAATCTATCTGGTACGACTGGCGGTGTAGCGCTGGAGCCCGTGAAACCGTGTAAAACAAGCTCGGCGCGGTGGATGGGATTGGCTGGGGTGGGGGGCTTTTCCGCTGGACGGACAACTCAACGAGGCTCGAGGTGGTCGATGATTGACGATTGATGATTGATGATGGATGGCATGCTCGCGGCTTGGGACCTGTATGGTGAAGCGAACGACGGACTGCCCATCTATCTAACCATGTATGGAGACCTACCTGTCTATCGACGGAGAAGATGCGCAAAGGTTCTCGTGGAGAGATGCCATCCCCCCCGAACTAGCTGGATTTTCACGATTTTCCGTAGATTTCAGTGTGATTGGCTCGATGCGCACAGGGACGAGCAAGAGGGTTAATTTGGCTGTTGACGCAAGTCGTGGCTGAAGCCGTGAAAGGGGAGTGGAAGGGTTGAACCGCCTTTGTCTGTTTGAGGTTTGGTTTGGGGTGGGACCGTGGGAGATGGGTTGCAGAAATGCGAGAGGGGGGGGGAGGGGCAGATTGGGGGGTTGGAAGAGTGGGAGAGTGAGAGTGTGCGAGGGGTGGGATAGTGGGAGGAGGGAGAGGAAGAAGGTGAGAGTGTGTGGTGCTGCTCTGTTTGCGTGCTCCTGGCGGCTCTCGATCAGCGCTCCATGGCCCCGATCAGGTTCAGACGATGCACGCAGACGCCCAGGACCGGTCTTCGGTTGGAGCCATTCAGAGCCATCCACCATGGGAGCCATCCAAGTCATTCGAGCCCTCGACCGCCCGGCCTGAGAAGGGACAGCCTCTCTGTACATCTCGGGCTGGGGTGAGACGAGACTGACTTTGCCGGCTGGCGCCCATGGCCGAAAGCAGGTGCCATCTCCCGCCGCTGGATCTCGCCATGCCGTGGCAAAGGTGGAGGGAAGCGTGGAGGAAGAGAGGAAGGCATGGGAAGAGCCGCGAGAGCTGCCGGTGCGCGAGAGGGATATCAAAATCAAGAGAAGACTCGCGGCGACTTGGGACCCTCCGACATACTCCGTACATGCGACCGGGCACATTTTGATTCACTCGCACATTTGCATTTCAATTCGCATTGGGACTTGCAAATTGCAATGGTGCAAGGAATGAGCGAGAAAAACGCCCCGGTGCTTGGACGCTGCTCTCGTCGGCCAATAATCGTACGAAAGTCTATGATAAGCGGGCTCTCAAAGCGGCTAGCACGCTCGACACGGTGGCGAAGAAGTCGTCCCACTTGTCAACCTCCTCTCGATTTAACTCCTCCCCCATTCCCACCGTCGAATCCATCTCGATACCACTCGCCATCCATCCTCCCACCACCACAAGATATATATTAATCCTCGCTATCATTCCCCGTCCGCCTCCACATCTCGACCGGAGCATCCGACCCATCTACCTGGAGCCCGCGAGTTCACCATCGCTCCCTTCCACCGTCGCACCTCTCGTCAACATCACCACCACGCTTCACCGACCATGTCCTCGTTTTACCACTACAACGCCCACCAGCATCCAACAGCTGCGAACCCGCAGTCGGTGCCCTCCTCCCATCACAGCGGACGGGGTCGTCGCGCCCCGCGTCTGTCGCAGAACTCGCACAAACAATTCCGGAGCGTGCGGAAGGAGGAGGAGGCGGTCGTCGTGACGAACTTCCGTCAACGTTTCGAGGCCGGGAGATCCTTCGACCTCGACGACGACTTGGAGTTCTGTCCCAACCTGCTCACCGAGACCGACATGGTGTCGATTCACTCTTCGGGGTCGGATCGCTCGTCGCTGTCCAGCGGGTCACCTGAGTCGAGCCCCCAATCCCACCAGGTTGCGCCCGACTCCACTTTCTCCCTCAACTCGAACTCGAATCCGTACCTGCCACAATACCAAGCCCAACAACAGACCCTCAAGCTCCATCAGCCCGCTGCCACTCGCATCCGGAACGCCATCCCCATCGTGAACCCCAGTACGGGAATCCGGATGTCCAGTCCCTCTCAATCGGTGTCGCCCGCCAGGTTGCAACAATCGATGAGCCGACGGTGGTGATCGGTCCCTGCTTCTGCTGCCTGCCACTGAGCAGATTCGGTCCTTTTGTCATCGCATTGATTATTCTTCGCATTCTCTTCAAGCCGGCATTCCTGGCGGGCACATCTTCGGCATCGATAATTCTCCGGTTACGACACAACTTTCCCTCAACGAATCCTTTGTATAAATCCCTCCGACGAATCCACACCAATTCTTTGAGATAGCGATGGCGCAACAGAAAGATCTCGATACCTCTGTTCAATCTAGGAGATGGTGTTTTCGCCCATAATGTTTTTTTTTCTCGGATTGATTTGAGCGCGCATTGCATAATATTGTGACGGTGTTTGGCTTGCATTTGTTTAAGGGGGTGGGATCGGAAGCGGCGACTTCACGCGGTATACGAAAAAGAATACATTATCAGCTACATAGAACAATTTCCTTTTCTCCTCCGGAGAGGGGCACGGGGTGTTTATTTGGGTATCCACATGGATGGGCAAAGATCTGTTTTTTTTGTTTCTCGCGAATTACTTCCTTATTTACGGGTTGATACTCACAATAGTCTGGGGTTGGGGGTATTAGGGTGTTGTTGGTATGAACAAAGGGTCGCGCTGCGCTTTCTTGTATTGATGAGCGCGCTTCTTGGGGTGTTGTTTTTAGGTACGGGCTGTTTGATGCTATGCTATGCTCTGGGGAGTACACATGGGCTTGATTGAGCTTTGGGGACTAAGGGAGAAATCTGGCTGGCTGGTTAGGTGCATATTTTGGGTGGTCAGGTTTCCGATCTTAATCGATCCATGTCATATCATACGGAAAGGGGACTATTGATGGTAACTATGCCTGCGGGAGGGGTGGACCTTTGCTGGGATCCGTTGGTTTTACGGACCGCGAGGCGTCTGTCCTGCGAATATATTATCTTTTGAAATTCTATCGTATCTTGTGTTGGGCAATAATCGTGATTGAGATGGTGAATTGGATTGAAATGGAGTGAAGTGTATTGAATTGGGTTTGCATGGAATGACATGGACTTGAATTGAATTGCTGCATTGAATTGCCTTGAATTGAATTCAACCGGATGCAATTCCATTAATTCATTGACAAGAGCCATAGAGCGAATGGACGAGTGAATGACTGACTGACAGACTGGAACCCAACAAATTCCCATCGGAGCTCTCTCCTGAGCTGAATGGACAATGGGATGGAGGGGGAGGGAGGGGAGAAGCTGAAGATCTCACCACTTTCTCGAGGGGCCGTGAGGAGAGAGGAGGGGGGGTGTCGCCACCTCGTTTCAGGGGGGGGCGAGATGGGAAAAAGTCTCCCCACGTGTGGTGGAGGGATGGGTGTTGGATGGTGATGGTAGGTAGTGGGGGTGGGAGGGAAGGTGGAAGGGGAAGAGATGAAGAGATGGGGAGTGATGGGGGCGTGATGGGAAGAGATGGGGGGGTGATGGAGTGATGTGGAGGGAATGAAACGGAACGGAACGGAATGGAATGGACTTGGGGCTTGTGTTTGTGTGTTTGTGTTTGTGTTTGTGTTTGTGAGTGAGTAGGGAGTAGGGAGTAGGGAGTAGTGAGTAGTGAGTAGTGAGTAGGGAGTGAGTAGGGAGTAGTGAGTAGGAAGTAGAAAGTAGGGAGTAGTGAGTAGGAAGTAGAGAGTAGGGAGTAGTGTATAGGGGTGGTGAGTAAGGGTGGTATATGGGGGTGTATGGGATGTATGGGTATGGGTGTATAGGTAAAGGTATTCAGGCGTACATGCATCTTTTTAAGTAGTCAAAAGGAAAAGGTAGGAGGTAGTAAATAGTAGGTAGTAGATAGTAGGTAGGTAGCTGGTAAGTGTTATTTCTTGCTTTTCATTTGTTCTTTTTTGATGGTGGTTTGTGAATGGTGGGTTTACTGTTAATTCCTGATTTTCAATGCTGGGTTTTACAGTTAGCTTAACACTGCTGGGTTTAACTACTGCTTGCTAATACTAGGTTTTACTTCTAGCTTAACACTGTTAGCTTACGACTTCCTGCTTTTACTGCTGGGTTTTCACTTTTATACTTTCACTTTTATCTTTGTATCTAGCTCTTCGGAGCTGGCTTATCACTTTTCCCTTCTGCCTTTCCACTTAAACTGCTTAATACTCTCCTCTCCTTAAAACCCCGAACCGCTCCCATTCTTAGTTTTACTTAATCTCAAAGGGAAATCCTTCCGCTCTCTCATAAGCTTACTAATGACGAATTTAAAGATGGCTTTGATAGCGATGATGATAGAGGTTATAAGAGCTATAAGAGAGAGTGCTGAATGGAGTATGGTATTAGAACTAGCGCGTTAGACTACGATGGCCTGGTTGAAACAGTGATGAAAGTTTAGATGATAGTCATGTGGTGATGATAGCGAGTATAATAGCGGAGATGAATGCTAAAGTTGTAAGGTGTTAAGGAGGGAGGTGAGGGGATGTGAGTTGAGTATTGATTAAAGACGCCTTCTATGTTTGTCTTATTAAGTTTACTTAAACTATACTATAGTTTGCTGCTTAGATGATAACAATGAGGTAGTAGTTAAGAGAAATACAAAGTTGAATTCTTAAGTGATGAATTGTTTTACTATCCTTGTTTATTTGAAGAGAGAAAATAGTATAATATATCTTATATTGATTGTTTCATCCGATCTGCATTTTCTTTAGATATTGCTGTCAAATTAATTTTTATAAAAGTGTTATTCTCCTTCGATCTATATAACACCAGCTTAGGACAAGCAGCTATCTAACTCTGGCTCAACTTTGGGGATGGATATAGCTAACACCGGCAGTCCCGATGGATTCCATCTTCTTATTGATTATACTCTTTAGCAAGTGAATGAAAGCGACCATTTGCACAAGAGGGATATACAGTATGCTGTCACTTTCTCATCTTTCCCTCATTCGCAAGGAGATAATTCTAACCCGTAGCCCAGCAAGCTTATTAATCCTCTAGATGGAAACTAACAATTTAGCCTCCAGGCACCACCGAACTAGATTCCCCTTTGGCAATAAACCCGAGCCTTCCGGATTTCGTTTGGGAAATGTTGGACTTGTCAGAGATAAGATCCTAGGATGCAGGGTAAGTAGTGACCGCGTTTCCCATCGGCGTGACTCAGAATGGTGATAACGCACGTAAAGCGCGCGTAAAGCCGTGATCCTCTAAGCATTGAGTTAGAAGGAGAGATACCTATATAAACAAATGAATCCAGAGGCCCATCGGAAGCAGCTGAACTCCCCATCTCCATTCTCATCGTAGATCTCTCATCACATCTCATCTCATCTCCATTAACCCCTCTCCTGTTTTTCCCCCATCGATATAAAAAATGCCTTCCGTTCTCATCTTCGGCGGCTCCGGCAAGATCGCCAAATTCGTCACAGAGCGTCTCATCCAGAAGGGATATCAAGTTTCGTCCGTCATCCGGCGCGAACAGCACATCCCCTCCCTCCGCGCCCTGGGCGCAACTCCCATCCTGCAATCCATCGAGTCATCCAGCGTCTCTGAGGTCGCCTCCACGATCCGCACCAGCGCGCCCGACATCGTCATCTTCGCCGCCGGCGCCGGCATGCGCGCCTTGGAAGAAGACCCGAATCTCAGCGTCGTCGTTGATCGCGACGCCGCGATCCGGGTCTTCGACGCGATGGTCGAGGCGGGGGGCACGAAGAGGTTGATCACCATCTCGACCATTGATGCGCGGAATCGTGAGAAGGCGGTTCCGAGCTGGTATGGGGAGGGGGATCAGAAGGGGAGTGAGGGGTTGTGGGGGATGTTGCCGGTTTATATGAAGGCGAAGTATGAGGCTGATAAGGAGCTCGTAGAGGGGAATGGGACGCGGGGCCTGGAGTATACGATTGTGAGGTCGACGTGGTATGGGGATGGGGAGAGGACGGGGAAGGTCAGGGCTGGGTTGGCGGGTTTTGAGCCTAGAATTAGTCGTGAGGATGTTGCGGATGTGTTGGTTGCTTGTGTGGAGAATCCGGCGACGGTGGGTTGTGTATTTGAGGTTTCGGGCGGGGAGGTCCCAATTCAGGATGCTGTGAAGAAGGTTGCAGAGGAGAAGGTCAATTCTTTTGGGGAGATGTTTAGATAGGTAGGTTTTTGTCAGAGGATTGGACTTTGGGGGGTACTTAGAATTAGTGTATAGGGAGCAAGCAGTCTGTCATTAGCTACCTCATATATTTATCTTTTATAACTTGGTGGAATCGTACAAGATTGAGCTATTCTAGTAAGTAGATCTAGCTAAAAATAGCTAAACAGTGACACCAGAAATGGCTTTAGCATATTTCATTAAAAGAAGTCTTTAAATCGATAAGAAGAGAAGACGTAAATGAGAGTGAAACAGTGAAAACATGACTTAATTATCTATACTTGTACTCCATTAGCAGACACTATTACTCATTCTTATACTGCACCCCCAGACCTTATAGAAACTCCGCATACTTAACATCTATTCCACCACGCCCTGCTTGCAAAAGGATATCCACTAGTTATAATCAAATCGACTTGCCCGCACACTCCTAGATCCATGACACAACATCATCCAAATGTATCTCATCTACATAGCCTTCGAGTTCATACCACCCCCCCCCCGCAGCCCTCATCAACAAATGATTCAAGGAATGATAGATTTTTAAAAATGTCGCCCTATCTTATAAGCCTTCCTTTCAGTTCTTAACATCATCCATGATGGTGACTTGATAGTCGCGTCTGGGATGAAGAACCGCAATGGGGATTTTTAGGGATGAAGATACTGCGAACTGATCGTATTTCTTGACTTTGAGAGCTGGCTGGGATGCCGAGTAGTTGTTTGGATGATTGGTTATTTGGGTTGGTTAATTGGATTTGGCTGATTGGGTTAGTGAATTACTTAGTTAGCCGTTTGTTCATTGGAGGTCGGTGGAGATCGCCTTGGTGATTGATGGTGATGACGTAGTGCACCGCTCTCCTAATTGCCGAGACGAAGGAGGGGAAACTAAAGTAAACCAAAGCACAGCATAGCTTATGATATTCACAGCTATTCGATTGATCTTCTTGCTTGTGTTTATTTGAAATAAAAAGAGAGATTGAGATTGAGATTGAGATTGGGGTTTCTCTGCGATTACTTACGGAAATATAATTGGGAAGGAGAGATTAATGGGTTAATTGACTGAGGTATGTTGTTGCAATTGTGGTATCGCTGAGGAATGGGTGGATGATGATATTTATTTATTCACTCAATCTCAAAGCTTAAGAGACGAGAGAGATTCAGAATCCTAACTAACTAATTGATTGATTGATTCTTAGAAATCCATAACTCGAACCTAATATCGAATACCCAGACAACCAGCCAAACAAACAAACAAACAAAACAAACCCAAACAAGACAAAACGATAATGGCGTCCATGCTACGCAATTCCGGATTCGCTGTGTCCAAAGGGCTAGGCATTGCTTCTACCAGAGCATTTGGTATCTCAAGCGCGAAGTTGTTGAAGGAGAGTGATCGCCGTATGTGTATACCTCCCTCGAGTTTTAGAATAAGTGACATGGGGAAACCAATATGGGGGGAGGGGAGGAGACGAAGAGAGGGGATTGCTGACAAGAGAGTAGATGATCCATTGCAAGCGGAGAATAACGAGAAGCATAAGCAGGATGGACTGCAGAAGCAGAAGGATGGGAAGGGGCATTGGAAGCCGGAGTTGGCGAGTGATAGTGAGGAGGTGGTGAGTGTGATATTTTTGTTTCTTGTGTGTGTTTTATGAGTGGGAGGGAGTTGGGATATGTATATGTTTGATTAGATTGGATTGGATTGGGTTGAAAAAACGATGGACTTTATTGGAACCGGGGAGAGAATAGATGTAAAGGAGGAAGGGGGAGGGAAAGAAACACTGCTGACTATGGTGTGAAATAGGTGCAAGCAGAGCGTTATGGTCAGAGCCACACTATCGAGGAAATGCAGAAGAAAACCCAGGACCATGCGGAGAAGAAGCATAAGTAAGTAGGTGTGACTCGTCCATTTCTTCTTCCCTTCTGCCTTCTCGAAACTCTGCAAGTGAAAAGACTTATTGACTTGAGATATAGGCACGGAACCAGCCAGGAGCCTGGGTTGTAAGAGGGTAGTAGGATAGGAGACGTTGCTTGCCAGGAAAATTGATGTTTGTAAGCAATGAATGTATAGATTTGAATTCTGCTATTGCTCCTAGCGAGCTGAAACTCGATTCCTTATATAACGCCCACACGCCTAAACTCCCAACGATCTTCCCCAATCGTAAACCTGGGCGTATTGCAAACCAAATATGATTTATACCGTGCGAGTATGCAAGTAGATAGTCTATGTTATAACGACCCCCAGTCCTCTCGACTCCTGTCGTCCTTATTAAGTAAATTCAATATGTGCCGCCTAAGATAAGTATTCCGAGCTTCCAACGCCGGGTATGCATTAAGGTACAGCAACAGCGCTACGCCGGCCATTTCCCTCGATATCCTCAAGTTCTACTTGAGGACAATGATCAGCAAGACCAGTATTATAATCAGGACGATGATAGTAGTCATCTGTACGTTGTCCTTGGCCTTCCTCGCAACGGTTCCGAGATTCTTTCTCGCCTTGTCGAGTCTCGATTGGTGTCTGTCTACATTTTCATCAATCTCATCTAGCATCTGAACATGCTCATCCAGTTCATCCCCAATCTGGATACTGAGTTCCCTCTGCCGCCCAATCGATTCACCCAATCGATCTAAAGCCTCATCTTGCTCGGCAATGACTCGAGTATGATATGTATGGATTTGCTGATTGTCGAGGTGGGATTGATCTGGAGGACCGGAGGTAGGATCGTCGCGGTATGGGAAGAGGGCAGCTCGGGCGGCATCCTCGTCCTGCACTAAATGCGCATCGGAAAATCGAACGGATTTGGAGGATGCTGCTGCGGGACCAGTCGCGGATCCCCGGAGGGATTTCTTCAGGAGCGAAGAGGCGGATGCACCTTGTGGTCTTTCCGATGCTCGTGTGAAATCATCAGCGAGGGAAGCATTGTTTGGCTGGGAAATGGTCGAGGGCGTGGTTTCTGTCGGGGTCCCTTGGAATTGGGCAGAGAGATCATTGTATTGTTTCTGCAGATTAAATTCGGTTTCTTGGAGGGTAAGTGAAGCGCTGTTGTTTTGGTTAATTCGTCGTCCCCATATAGAATTCATAGTTGCCTACGATGTCTCCCCTGCTTCTTGAAGCCGGACCCTCTCCTTGGTGACACCTTCAAGTCCTTCTCGCAAAGAATCGAGTGAGCGCGAGATATGTCCATCCTGGGATGTAGGCTCAAGATTTAGTGATATTGCTCGCTGTCGCTCTAGAAGCGAAAGCTTGATGTGGTCAGCGAGGAGGAATAGATTGGCCATGGCGCAGGATGCCTGTGATTCAAGGGGTAAGAGTCTCGAGGATTGAAGGAGCAGAGCTGTGCTCTACATCTAGTAAAGCTGTATTATGTTGGAGAATAGGAGAAGTCTGGAACTCGAAAGGTTTGGAGTTGTTGGACAGACATTCAGATGGGGCTGCCTAAGGAACTGTGAGGAACGGAGCCTTGTCCTAGCTCGTAAACTGTCGACCGGCGTGCCCGGCTATTGGGATGAGGCGGCCGCTAGCGGAGATCTAGAAAGTCTGAAAGCCGAACATAAACGAACTCGACAAGTCCAACACTTCCCCTCAACACTTTCTCGGAATCCTATCTCGATGCAGGTGGGGATGTCTTCGCCACGGGAAAAATAAGGGAGCAACTGCTGGAAGCTACACAGGCTAGCTCCCTCAGTAAAAGGAAACACCAAGACTTCCGGAGGCTCGGTTTACCAGTTTAGTCTGGCTGTCATGCGCTGGCCATCACTTTCAAGTCAAAAACATCAACTCGAGGCGCCCAATATTTCCTGAATCCCAATCCCATCTAAGCAACGACACACTCCTTTTCCGGCTTCAAAATGTCAGATTCCATTCCCGTTATTATGGGTATTGACCCCACTTCGCCGACTTTCCAGGCCGCTCATCTTGAGCATCCTCACTACCAAGATATGATACCATCGCCACTTAATACCGGTGCGCCGCCCAATACACCCTCAAGCGATTTTAGTCTCTCTCCCCAGGTTTCCAGACATTCAGGCCGGAGTAGAACCATCAACTCGTTTTCCAGTCCTCCGAGACTTGCCAGCCTCAATATACACCACGAAGTCGATTTCAGAGGTCTGGCTTATATCGACAGTGTGGATGAGAATCTCATCTGCGCTATCTGTCGTTGTCCTCTGATAGATCCTGTCACCACGCCCTGTGATCATGTCTTTTGCCAATCATGTATGGACGAAACCTTCAACCACATGCTTATGTGTCCTATTGATCGACTGCCCCTCCAACGACAAGCTACGTTGCAAACCAGGGCGCCCAAGATTGTTCTCAATCAGTTGGACGGATTGAAGGTGAAATGTCCTCAGTGCGACAATGTCGTTGCCAGGGCAATACTTGAAAATCACTTAGAGAAATACTGCCTCGAAGCTGTAATGTGGTGCCCGGGGAAGAATAGCGAAAAACACTGTGATAAGCAGGTCAAGAGAAAGCTAGCTAGCAAGGGTTGCTTGCATTTTACCACAGAATGCCCTGATTGTCAGACACCTGTCTTGCAGATAGACGTGGACACCCATCGTGAAACTGAGTGTGAGGAAAGATTGAGAGAATGTGAGCATTGCGGATGTGATATTCTGCGTTGCAAGGAAATAGAGCATCTCAAAGATTGTCCTGATGTTATTACCTCATGCAAATGGGCTGAATATGGATGCAAGCATAAGGCCAAGAGAATTGACCTGCATTTGCATACAGATGAATGCAGCTACAATTCAGTCGGTCTACTAGCAGAGATGATGAAGGAAGAGATCAATGCGCTCCGTTCAGATGTTCGAAAGTTGACTGAGACAAACAATCGTCAAGAGCGCCGCATCAAGTTTCTGGAGCGAGGTTCAAGGGAATATGAGCGGCATACAGATGATGCTGATTTCTCAGACCCAACGTCTTATCCAAGTATTTTGGATTCTACATCGGAACCTTATCCTACAGGGTTTGATGATATTCACGCTGCACTCGGGGATCATGCCAGTGCTCTTGGTCAACTGGAAGCCGGCATGAAGGAGCTTGAAGCAAAGCAGACAACAATGCTCTTTAATGAAACAATCCCCATCAAGTACGAGCTCAATGAGATCAAGAACATGCAGCAGACGACTGCAATGCATGTGCGGTGGTTGATGAACTTCCGAGTGAAAGAAAATCAGAGACGAGCCGGAGGCGGACCAGGCCCTGGACCGAGTTCAGATAATGGAGGGCCGAGTAGTGGTGATTCGACAGTTCCGCTAAGATTAAATGATACATCGTCAAGAGGGGATATTATCACGAAGCTCTGAATGCACGGTTATTTGGAATGAATGGAAAATGAATGGAAAATGAAACAGGAGTTCGGTGGCGTGGATTATTATTTTAGGTGTTTGCTATTGCATTTGCTATACATTATGGGGCGTCAAGTTGGCGCGAATCAGGCATGGGAGGTTCAGAATTAGGTCTCCGTGTGGGATTGGGAGGCATTATGATCTCAGAAAGTTGATGGATTCAAAACAGGTGTGACGTAGTTCGATGGACTGCTAAAAGAGACATAAATATTTAGTGTGCTCTATGCACGACCTTGAATTACTCGGTTTCTTCTGTCCAATGGATTGCTCCAATTGCAGGTCTAAATCCACCCATTCCCTCCCCCATTCAGAAGTAGAGTTGTATCTACTATTCTATCCAATCATTAAGTATCTATTTCCTGATACCCCTTTTCTTCGGCTTCTCTAAAATCCACTACAATTTCCAATTTCTCCCTCCAACCAAAACCTAGCATATGCAATATAATACAGAACTTCAAAAAAAATGAAGTTTGCCGACAACATAAACTCAAGGTTGTGTATCTTCTGGGACTAAGTTTGGCTTTGTGGTCATAGGTAGGATAGTCAGCTAAGGCTTTATTGTGAGGAGTATAGGAGGTGGAGGAGTTGTGTAGGTGAAGACGTGAGGGATATTGTGAAGAGGGAGGGAGTTTGTGGAGGGTGTTTAGAGGGAGTTAAGTGATGGGTGAGAGAGAAGGTGGAGTGATTTTCAGATAGCTATTTGTGAGAGGCACCTCCCAAAGGAGGATTATTTATCTCAATTATCGTAGATATTCAGGGAAAACTCAGGGGGCAAGTGCTGATAAGGATTCGAAGTGCATCTGCAGGATGAACCAATGTGATTAATAGGCATTCGCCTTGAATCAAAGCGCAGTTTTAGAGCAATACAAGCAATTTCAAAGCTATTTATTCAAACATAATTTGCGTGCTTAGAAACCTCTTCAAAGCTCCGCTTCTATTTCCTTAGAGCTATCCTACCAAGCATCACTCGCCCCTACAATAGCCCCTCAAGCTCATCAACCCCATTTCCTTAGTAGAGGGATGCCAAGAAGACCCCCTGTGAATGCCATGACTTCCAATGAGCTTATGCATACCTAAATACCGCTCCGTGTATGATGTAAGAAAACAGGTTGAGCTTGACTGCTCGTCTCTCATTCTCTAGGAGAAGATGAGTTAAGAGAATAAGAAGCTTCTACTGACCAGTTCATCTACTTCATCCACTAAGGAACATGTGGTTTATATGACTAAGAAGGTAGACCCTAATATCTCTTATCTAAAGTAAAATAGAGTATAGATGTTTAATTGCTTGACCATGTATCATATCATAAAAAAAACATTGATGTTGCGGCTAGTTCGTCGAATTCGTTGTTTATCCTACAGGGCTATGCACGTAACGGTTCGGTAAAATAAAAAGCAATCAATACTTAAGAAGACCGACATACACGGAAACGGATGCTAACTACTTCATCCAATAGGAGCTTGCCTTGCTATCGGCATTATGTCCATATTATAATTCGCCGGCAAATCTTGATCCATCACCGAGACGCCCAAAAGAGACGAGGTCGCCGATATAAAATAAACAGCGAGGATAAGCGAGTCAATAAGAAACACGGCGATGAAAAACGGAAAGGGACAACAATTTTTGTTGCACATCGCAATCGGCGAGGTCGTCGGCGAGGTTCGCCGGGTATTAGGTGAAGTTGTGGAGTTTCATACGGGTAGTTGATGGTTGAGGGAGGAGGGAGCATGGTGCTCTTTGGATTCGGCGTCAAAGGTATCGCCAACTGCATGCGTGTTGGCGTAAACTATGTGAGAGGACTTGACATCAACCTTCAAGTTTTTAAAGTCCCTATCGGGATACGCTCGAAATAATACATGGAAGACCGGAAATCCTGATGCATATGATGCATAAGTATCGAGTCTTTGCATGGGTTATGACTTGGATCATAGACTTTAAACTAAATGACACACACACATACGCATGAGTATCGAGATAGTTTTACCAAACTCTCTGCTCGCTGGTGCGAACAGCTTCTGGGAGAAGACATGAAGTTGATACCGCAAAGTAGTCGTTGGGATTAGCCGCTGCATATATATGAGGACAGTGGTTTTCTGGCCTGCAACTGTCGAAAGTATTTTTGTTCTCATTCGTAGGGCTGTTTTCATTAGCAAGGCCACTAACAATCTCTTAAGTCGAGAAGTAAGAGGCTTGACGTTACTTACCATACAGAAGTATGGATCTTCAAGATTACCATTTTTTTAACTTCAACATCGTTGATGTAGGACAGATCTGGCCAGGAGCCTCTTAGACTTACGGCCCTCTGGAGTAGGTTTGGTTCAGCGAAGTGCTCTTACGTCCCACAACCGAGAAGGAGAAATCACCATACTACTTATATATACAAATTCGAACTGAAAAAAGGCAACGTGAAGTCGCCTGAATACAGCATTAGACGCTTTCCGACTCCGGTATCTGGAACCCTTGTCATCTGGCGTGGACCTTCCCAAAAGGGAAGAAATAGCTTCTCACGTGATACAGATATGGCTCATCCATCTATCACATCGTCCAAATCGCTGGTAAGCCCATGTCGTTAAGTTGACTCATAGAAGCTTTCGTTGGAGAATATATAACACAAACTGTACCCTCTTCAAAAACGCGAAAAGTGACCGGTGAAACATACTCTTTAGAGTCTAATTTATGTTGCAAAAATGACCGATTCTGATTCCCCCTCTTATCCCAAGCTCCGCCGCAACACGGTAAACCGTTATGGAAAACCTCGTGGTTTGAATCCTACCTCCAATTATACCCCTCGTTATTACAGATGTATCTAACAGACAACTAGGTAAATACGATTATGAGACCATTCACTCAATAGTCAATACATGCCCCGTTGTCCATGTTTCTTTTCCAACCTCGGACCCCGAGGATCCTTTCCCAGCCATGATACCTATGCTGGGTTTTGTGGGATCCTTCGAAAATCCAGAAGCCTCCCTTTCCGAGCCCTTGGATCTCTACTTGCACGGCTACATTTCATCCAGATTGATGAAACTGGGTAGTTCTTCAACCGAGGTGGAAGAAGGACTTCCTCTTACCATTGCTGCAACACATTGTAAGGCTCACTAGACCGCAATATCTCACAAGATATAAAACCCTCTTATCTCCCAAAAAGAAGGCCAGAAAACAAAACCTCTCCTAACAACCCCCACCAACACAGTCGACGGCATAGTCCTAGCCCTCACCCCCAACCACCATTCCTACAACTATCGTTCCTCGATACTTCACGGCTACGCCACCGCCGTAACCTCCGCCCCAGAAAAGCTCTGGGCCCTCGAAAAGATAACCAACGTCGTCCTCCCAACCCGCTGGGAAAATAGCCGCATCCCGCCCACCTCTGCCGAAATGACCAGCACCCAGATCCTCAAAGTAAAGATCATCGATGCGAGTGCGAAGGTTAGGAACGGGGGACCGGGCGATGATCGTGCTGATTTGAAGGATGTGGAGTTGAGGGAGAGGGTGTGGACTGGGGTGATCCCGACCTGGACCGCTTATGGAGAACCGATTGCAGCGGTGGGTGAGAAAGGGGGGAATCTATGCAAGGAGGTGAGTTAGATGGCTGCTTGGGTGAAGTGTGCTGATAGCAAATAGGTGCCGGGGTACATTAAGCAGTATGTGACGAGCGAGAACACGAATCGTGAGCGAACTGCAAAAGATGCGACTAAAGAGTCGAAATGAACTTGAAAGAATGATTTGATATACTGATACAATAAGCTATAAGGGACATTGGAGTGTAGTAAAAGGGGAGTGAACATTTTAAGTTCTCACTTGACATGAAAAAGTACCTCCTTTTCGTTCTCGCTAGAAAGTTGTATATCAATAGTTCTACCTACAATAACGACACTTCTGGTATGTACCACTCCAAACAATCGTCGTAATATATTACTTTTATCTCATCTTCCACGTCTGTTTCTGTTCCTTCTCATCCCCGAATTTCCACGTCATACCAACATTTAGTGCCCTTGAGTTATCCTCTGGTACGGAGTACTCAAGTTCACCATTCAAAACGGTCCCTTCCCTCCTGCCGAGCGGCTCATCCTTGGTGTTATCGATAAGCATGACACCTTGTCTCCAGTGAGTTTCCTTTCCATACGGTCCAGTGGTGAACGCAACTCCCTTCTTCTCAGCCTTTGCCCACTCCTCTGCCTTTGCATCTTGAGGAACGATGTCATCTCGAGAAGGCATGAAGAACGAGTCAAACCAGATAACGAACCCATCTAATGCATCGATTTGTTGGTTGAGTTTACCACTCCATTTCCGCTTGAAAACAAGGTCTTTAACAGTCGTTGTATGCAAACTCAACTGCAGGAATGGGAAAGGCTCCGCACAGAGGGTTTTAGTTGGCATGTGGAGAACTTGGGCATCGTCCGTAATCCCGGCTTGCATGGCTTTCATGTCAAATCCATAAACATCTCTCCAGAATGAGATATGGTCTGAAATGTAATCCGGGTCTGCTACGGGAGCTACCCACATGTTCATGTGGCTTGGAACCATAAGACCATCTGGCTTGAGATACTTGTCTCTGGCCCAGATGACACTATCTAACATCGCCTCGTACAGCAGGCAGTAGCCCATCCATTCGCTGACGATGATATCTACTTTGTCGACCGGGAGAGTGACTTCTTCAATCTTGCCTCGGAGACAAGTGATTTTGTTCCCGAAGCCGTTGTTGAAGACGTTTTCTCGAGCTTTGTCGATGATGGCGGAGTTATCGACGGCAATGACACGAGAAGCGCCGGCTTTGGCACAGAACATACTGAGGATACCGGTTCCGCAACCTACATCGAGGACGGTCTTGCCGGCGAAGAGATCTTTGTGGTTGTAAATGAAGTCCCGGTAGGCATCAGTGCGTACGGCGTCTTTCAACATTGTTTCATGGATATCTAGACTAATTAATATGGAAACGAAATGAACAGACAGGCGGTGGCTCACCATTGTAAGAGTAAGAGCTAAAGTAATGACTGTCGTCATCTCTCTCCTCTTTGTCCTCCTTAGAAGATTTCGAGTCCTTGGTGTTCCATCTGTCCTCCAAGGTCTCTGAGACCGTCTCTCGGTAGTTGTTGAATTGCAGCTGGATTCTCCTCAGCTCTTCCTCCAGCTCGGAAACCCGAGTAACAAGCTCCCCAGAATCACTAGTGACACCTTTTCCTTTTTGAGCGTCTTCTGCAACATCAGAGAGGTCATCCAGATTGAAAAGTACAGCATCGTCTTCCAAGATCGGCTTCAGATACTTGTCATCCTCAAAATCGGCCTTCTCGACATCAGAAGTAACCTTCAGACCATTGTGAACCTGCGAACGGATGTAGTTGACAAATTTGATATTGCCATAAAAATCTAGATCGAGTTTCTGTCTGAGTTGGAGGAAATCAAAATTGTGTTTTTCTTTACAGTGCTTCAGCATTTGATGGATGTCCATGAAAACCTCGTCATCTAACAATGAGATGAACTGCGTCTCTTCCTCGTCCGGCTCCGCATCTTCCCAACCTTCGTCATCTTTGAGGTCCAGGATATCCGAGTTTTCCGAGCTCCCCGAAGAGGACTGGCATTTCTCAGCGGCAGGAACGGATTCAGCCATGATGGAGTCTATGTATGGTTGGTAATAAGATGGCTGTTTTTCAGTTTTTATTTACTTTCGAGAATTTTGAGTGTGAGTGGCTCGTTACCCTAGGGATCCCTGTATTATTTTTCCCCTTCCTGATTTGGTCATCGCCATACAATCAATCCTCACGTGGTGATACCGTACCGTATCACCCAGACTGTTTCAAGTATTATCAGTTCCTATGTGAGAGAGAACAGCTATGGAGAAGGGGGTTAAAGAACCAATACAGTTCTTGCGTGCAATCCAGCTTCTATATCCTATGAATTCGTGGGGAGAGAGGGAAGATGGTTTCGTGTGGTTGCCGTTGATACTGATTTGACAGCAAACAAGGGGGGCAGGCTGAGCGCTTCCACCTCCCCCCGGGACCAAAACATTTTGGAAGGAAACCACAGACAGGCTTCTTCTTAACCCAACTTGACCGACAAGTGAAAAATTTAATAACTAATGATCCATTGTCCGTGTCATACAATTAGATTCCAATCCTTCCTCCTCCCAAACTCTCACACTCGTCGTCGTCCTTCCAAAAGTCCACTCTTGACGGTTGTTTTCGACGCGCAGTTGTAAACACCACACGGTTGGAGCTGTAACCAGGGTTGAGCCCTCCAAACATGGCCTTTTTATTTGGCAGGCGTCCTCGGACGAACACCGTGGATCTGCCGAAACAGGCAAAGGAGCAAATATCCAAGATTGATGGACCTGGAGGCGCTGCGAAGGTTCGAATCTGGCCGCCCGAAATGGCCTATGGATAAGAGCTGACCATGAGACAGGCCGAGGAGCTTGCCAAAACTCTGGCACAGATGAAGTTTGTTTTGCAAGGAACCCAAGGCATGTTTTCCGACTCTGCCAGAGACAATGGAGTTCTTTCTGACTCAACCCCTAGAAGCCGATGCGAGCCCAGAGCAAGTGTACTCTCTTGTGACGGGCATGATCCAAGAAGACCTACTATATCTACTCGCCGTGAACTTATGGCGACTGCCTTTTGAATCGAGGAAAGATGCTCAAGTCATATTCTCTTATGTTCTACGTTTTCGACCTCCCACGGCCTCCCCAAAGAGCGAGCCCCTCGCTCTGAGCTACGTTATCAACAACCGCCCTGAGGTACTGGTGGAACTCTGCAATGGTTACGATCACAAGGAGAGCGCTACACCCGCCGGGACGGTACTGAGAGAGGTATTGAAGAGTGATGCGGCTGCTGCCCTAATATTGTACGACGACCCGGCGGATGGGAGTCTTGGCAAGGGTCTGAGTAACATACAACCGGATCTGAAGCAGAGTGGGAAGGGAGTATTTTGGAAATTCTTTAATTGGATCGACCAAGGTTCTTTCGAAGTCGGGGCTGATGCTTTCACGACCTTCAGGGTAGGCCAATTTCAACAGGGGAGCGAGGGCTTGACTGCTTTCTAACACTCGGCAGGAAATCTTGACCAAACACAAGTCAATCGTCGCACAATACCTCTCTACGAATTTCGACCTTTTCTTCGATAAATATAATAATATACTTGTTAAGTCAGAAAGCTATGTGACAAAACGACAGTCCATAAAGCTACTCGGCGAAATACTGCTCGATCGCGCCAACTACTCCGTAATGACGGCGTATGTGGACCGAGGAGAACACCTGAAGATATGCATGAATCTCCTACGGGACGAGAGGAAGATGGTGCAGTACGAGGGATTCCATGTCTTCAAGGTCTTCGTGGCAAACCCGCACAAATCAGTCGCGGTGCAGAAAATACTGCTAATCAACCGGGAGAGACTTTTAACATTTCTAAAGCATTTCTTGGAAGACAGGACCGAGGACGAACAGTTTATTGACGAGAGGGAATTTTTGATCAAGCAGATCAAGAATATGCCCCCACAGCCAGTCGAGCCGACGCAGAAGCCAGCTCTTTTAGGATCGCGGTCGAATTCGGGTTAGTAAGTGCTTGACCCTGGGGGTTGACGATAGAAAGCGACATATGGGCATTGCAGGATATTCTGGTTCTGGAGTTTTGGGCATCGGGAATGGGAGATCGATAGCGATCATTGTAATTAGACAGGGCGTACAGATGCGCGCCCTTGAATTGAATGTGATTTGAAGAGTGTTGAATTCTGGAGGGGTCTCGAGGTGCGATGCTGTGGATTGAACACTCATTGGACAAGAGGCTCGTCGGGAAATGACTTTGTGCTTGTGAATTGTGCGATGAGATATATGAATATTTGTTTTTGAGAAGCCGGACTCTTTCTAAGATGAAAAGCTGTGCATATTGCAACCCTCTTCCAGCAGCGAGGTTACAGTCGCATCAACACAAGGGCCGCAAGGCTGACATGGAGTAGCGCACTAGTCCCATTTTGCCTAGCGTTTGTTTTCAAACCTCCATCTCGATTTCGTGCACAGAAAGGCCAACGCGACGGGCACTCATTCGCAGCGCAATTTATCGGAACCGGGTTTTTTTCTCGACGTGTCACACGATATCGCCAGCGCGACCCCCCTTCTCGAACGCTTCCCTGATTTCCTGTCGTGGAAGCAGCAAGTATGCAAGGCCAATATCGCCCCTTTCCGCAGCAGGCGCCTCCCCAGCGCAGTCCACATGCGGCTGCGACGAGGAGAGGAATTGGTGAGTCGAGCTCTCTCCTCCTTGTGTTTCGTGTTGGTTGTGGATGAAAACGAGTCGAGGCGCGTCTGCCGAATCTTTTATATGAAGGGTTGCGACGGGGCGCGCTTTAACTAGCACGCGGAACTTGAACCTTGATGGGAAAGAACCTTATGTTAATAAGCATGTTTGGAATAGGACCAATGATTTCTGGAGGCCATCCACAGAATAGTTTGACGCCCGCGCAGATGCAGGCCAGGGAGCAAGCGCAGCTCCAGGCGAGCGATCGCGCGAAGATTAGGAGTCGCAAGCCGACGGATAGGAATATTCCTGAGGGGGTTGAGATCTGTGTTATCGGGGATGGGGTGCAGAGATATCGAGAGTTGAGGGAGTTGGAGCGGAGACTGGATTCGGCGATGATGAGAAAGAGGTTGGATATCCAGGATTCGGTTAACAGGAGCGTGAAGGTATGGCTGCCATTCTCCTTCTGGGGATTCGAGACTAAGGATTTTGAAGCGATTTAGGACGTTAAGAATCTGGATCAGCAATACGGTGGAGGATCAACCTTGGCAGTCGGATACTCTTGAAATGGATCCTTTCGATTTCAGTACGAACAAGGATTCCGCGTACCGAGTGAAGATCGAAGGCCGACTACTGGACGAGGTGGACGATGATCTAGAGAGTGACCTTGACAGCGATGAGGAGGACACAGCTACGAATGGGGATGCAATGGACGAGGATGGAAAGGAGAAGCCCAAGAAATCCAAGGCGCCGCCAAAGCAGTACAAGTTCTCGAGTTTCTTTAAAGCCATGACTGTCGACTTCGACCGTAACAAGACGAAGGATAGTCCAGATCAGAGTGTAGAATGGAAGAAGCCGGCTGTTGTGCCCAATGCAACCAATCTACCTACTGCCGCCGATTTCGACCAATTGGAGTTTAAGCGAGGAGGAGATGAGAACATGAACATTACAATCAATCTTACTCGAGATGAAACGCCCGAGAGATTCAAGCTGAGCCCTCAGCTGGCCGATATTCTGGACACCGATATTGCAACTCGAGCAGATGCTGTCATGGGAGTTTGGGAGTATGTTAAAGTAATGGGCCTGCAAGAGGATGACGAGAAGCGCTCATTTGACTGTGATGAGCGACTGAAAGCTGTAAGTGAAATTCCAGTTCCGAATATACATTAGGCTGACACGATCAGCTCCTCGGCGGCCGAGAAAAAGGCTATATCCCCTACCTGCCCGAAGCCATAGTTCCACACTTGACAACCCTTCCCCCAATCCAACTACCATACACCATCCGTGTTGACAAAGAATTCCATGAAAATCCCACACCCACCATTTACGACGTTCAAGTCCAAGTCGACGACCCACTCAAAGCGCTCTTGGCATCATACGTCACTGACCCGTCTTATGCCCACTCTCTCCGTACTATCAATCAACTAAACGACCAACTCGCTCTTCTAATACAAAAGATCACGAGCTCGAAGAGTAAACACACGTTCTTTGAGCAGCTAAGCAAGAACCCGACTGAGTTCATTGCAAAGTGGTTGAGTAGCCAGAAGCGAGATCTGGAGATTATTGCTGGGGAGGCGGCGAGAGGCGGTGGTGAGGATGCGGCGGGCGATGAGTGGAGGAGGGGCGGGAAGGAGGGAATTTGGGGGACGGAGAATGTGAGGGAGAGTGTTAATTTGTTGGTTGGGTCGAGGCAGGCTAAGATTTAAAGGGGAGTCTTTGAAGGAATTGGTGGACTTGGATGGAGTTCAGGGGAGGGAACGGACTTGTGAGAGTATGTATTGTGTAGGCTAGAATTTCAAAATGGAGAAAATGATACCAGGGAGATGCTGTCTCTTGGATTTGATGTTGGGGAGGCTTTGCAGAGGCCGAGGTACAGAGCTGAAATAATTTATAGGTGAAAAGAGTGTTCCTTGAGCCATGGATTCTAGCTCCAGTTGAGTATTATTCCTGATGAAAATCGAGCAATATATATCACGGGATGATTACATTCTTACTTAGTTAGTGACCATGGATCACCTGGGATATTTTTGCTGTTTTAACCTAAGCTGGATCCATCACAAAGCCTCTCAAATCTTCACATTCTTCATCCACTCCTCATTCTCCGCCTTCCAATCCTCCCTCCACCTCGTCAGCGCCGGCCTCCCCTTGATCAAATCCTCCGCTCCCCACAGCATCCTCTTCCTATCCAGCTCCTCCGTCACATCCCCATCGGGACAAATGATATAGAACTTGCCCTCGCCCATCTTCTCCTCCAGATACTCTACGACCTGGTCGGCGGTCCAGGCCCCGGCTGGCTTCTCCTTCGGCTGGGCAGCGAAGGGGTTGTTGCCTGCGAGGCCGGTGAAGGTCCAGCCGGGGACGAGGAGGTGCACGGAGGTTGTGGGGCTGGATTTGGAGAGGTCGAAGGAGAGGTGCTCGGTGAGGGCTTTGATGGCGGCTTTGGAGGCGTTGTAAGCGGGGTTTCCGGGGGGTTGGTGATGCCTTGTTTTCTGGGGGTTGTTAGTTAGGGTGTGTTTCTTTCTTTCTTTCTGGTTTTGGGGTTTGAGATGGGATGAGTGGGTTGAGAGGGGAGGGGGAAAGAAGGGACGTACGAGCCGGTGATAACAATGCTTGCTGGGTGAGCAGCAGACGAGGATTCTGTAACGAGAGGGAGGAGTGTGCTCATGCCATGAATGACACCAAAGAGGTTGACATCCATTATTTTATGGAAATACTCGGCATCCTCCCAGGAACCTCGGAGTCCTATAGCAGCATTAAGGACGAGGAGGGAGATTTTGTTTCCCTGTTTGGAGACTAATTCCTATATATCATCAGTTTTTTCCATCAATCCAGTAAATTTCAAAAGCATCAGACTAGTCACCTTCTCCGCCTCAAGTTGGGTCGAGAAATACGGAAACCCCAAAACGAACCTTCAGCTTTTCCCACTGCTCAATCTTCCCAACATCCATCTCAACCGCCTCTAAGCCTGGACTGCGTTTCTTGGCCGCCGTCAGGTTTTCAGCGTTGTTATCCGCAATGATAACTCTCATCCCGTATCCCAAGCATTTTTCAGCGAGAGCTAAGCCGATCCCAGAAGCTCCCCCTGTGATCACAGCGAGGTTGCCGGATTTCAAGACGGGGTTCGAGGAAGTCATACTTGGTGACTTCGGGTGAAAGAGATGTGGGGTTCAGGTGTTGTTCTGTGGTTGTGGGGAGATGCGAACAAACTCAGATGGAGAGAAGAATTGGCTTGGCAATCTTCAATTACACGAGTTTTAAGAAATGTGAGAGATAAGATATAAAGAGATCTTGGAATAGATATAAGCTGTCTTGAGGAATTGAGGGGCAGCATTGTGACGTAAGAAGTATGCTCGGATATAGGAAGGATCCTACCGTATCTTAACACCGATTCCTGCAGGTCCCAATACTTCTTTGGCCTTGGACCCCATCAGCACTACTGCACCCCCTCATCTACCCTGTATTATACCCTCAATAGTCATAAGAAAGATGGAGGAGTTTTCTCGATTTCGCCTCTTGAACATTCATTCCATTGTCGCCTAAGTATGTCTAATATACACCCCCTCCCCTCCGAATACCTTCCTATCAATCTCGCATACTCCTCTTCTCTACAGTATAATAACACTGGGAGAGGCGAATCATTAAATAGGTGTTCACTGCCGCCATCAAACCCAATTGCCTTTGGAAAAATCAACTCTTAGATCTAGCCAAAAACGCTTCCGCAATGCAGCCCAGATCCACATAAAATACGCAACGCAACCGTCCTTCTTCCACCTGCCCCAGGAGAAACATAGAAAGTACCAACGAGAAGAGTCTTGATAATCGTAAAATAAAGCCCATCTCATGAAATTTTTAGAATGGGATGCAAGAAATGAACCAGATCCGGCGCCACGCTACAATGCTTGAATCGAAACAGATAGAATATGTTGCAGTAACAAACTTCCTCTCCAGAAGTCCATATTTTCCCCTGATCTAGTATATGTATTTGTGCTCGTGAGAGCATTTTGATTAGAAAGGTGTAGACAGACCATTCTTCGACTGCCGTTTACTGAAACGATGGTTCTTTTTCACAGCCTTTTCGGATATTTCATCATCACCGAGATTAGCCTGGTTTTTGCTCAAGTGATTCCTCCCTGAACGATCAGAGACGTTGAAGCCATCTGGGTAAATGCCATTCCCGTGAAGAGTGCTACTTGGACTCGTTGCGGACGAGCTCAAGTCAAAGCCAGTATCATTACTGTAAGAACTGACCATGCTTTGGGAAAGAGCCATATCCTTAGCACGCTCGATAGATTCGATCCATTCCTGTGCAGAAGACTTTGACGGGTCGCCTGTAATGGTGGAAGACTTTATGTCTTCGAACATGTAGTGCGTGCCACGCTAGATAAATTAGATTGAACAAATCATATTTCAAAAGCAAAACTTACTGTGTCGACGCTCCACACCTCTTGGCCCTTCGCGTCTATTTGGGTCTGCCAGGTGCACTCCGATGCAAGGAGCGATATCTCTGATTTTGTCTTTTTCTCGTCTCCTCCAGCCGCAGCCATGATAATCCGCGCACTAGAGGTCACCATCACAAGTCTCTGCCTCTTTTTAGAGCCATTTCCTCCAAAGAATCGTGAAAACTTTTTCTTCTCATGACCATCATGCTCGCCATTCTTTGAAGTCGGACTATGGGGGAGCGAAGTCGAAGAAACCATCAAGTTGCCAAGCTTCAGTATCCTCTCGTTATTCCGGGTCAAGACTGGGGACCATTCAATATCAAGTTGGGTAGGCGGAGGAAGCTCAGTAATTATCCGGGGTTGTGGTCTTACATTGCCATTCGAGGAAGTCGGAGGTTGTGGTGTTCGAGATGAATTCATAGGCTGCGGTGAACCCGAATAGCCATTTAGTTTGATGAGAGTGGGCTCTTGTGGAGGCGGGATATAAGGCTTTAGTCTCGGTGCCTTCATTCTCCAGAGCCCCCGTCCCCATACTACACCATCGAAGAACTCATGATTTTTGATATGCTCGATCGACAATCTCCTTTGAGGGTCAAGGACCAAGAGACGTTCAACCAGATCTCGTGCGACCGGAGGAAATCCAGGTGGAAACTCATAGTCTAGAGCCACGATCTTCTGGAAAGTTTGATATTCGTTGCCAGCTTTGAATGGAGGCCTTCCAGTTAAAAGTTGATAAATGATACAGCCAAATGCCCATAAATCACTTGCCTTGCAAGCACTCTTATCGGTGAGGAGTTCAGGACTGACGTATTCAGCCGTTCCGACAAAAGATTTTGCTCTGATAGACTCATCCTCTTCGTCAGCAATGTCGTAGGGCGCTTGGGGTCCTTTCGGTATCCTCGGATCTGGTAGTAGCTTTGCAGTTCCGAAATCGGTAATCTTGATGTGCATTTGGTCGTCCAGCAGAACGTTTTCCGGCTTCAGATCTCGATGGATCACACCCCTGTTGTGCATGTGTTCAATAGCATCGAGGATCTGTGCGCCATAGAATCTTGTACACTCTTCGTCGAACGACCCAATTTTTTTCAAAACGCCAAGAAGCTCCCCTCCACTAGCCACATCTAAAACATAATATAGTGATGTACTGTCCTGAAATGTGTAATATAAACGGATAATGCCAGGATGCTCCGTCAAACGATTGAGGGTGTCTTTCTCGATGTTCACATATTTGATCTTCTTCTCCTTGATGATGTGCTTCTTGTCCAAGATCTTCACAGCGTATTCCTTCAAGGTTTGCCTGTCCGTTGCAAGTACAACCGTACTGTAGGAACCTTCGCCCAATGTTCTGCCAAATACAAAATCTCTTACGCCCTTCTTGACTTGTCTCAGTACTTTGTTGCCATTCGCATCGGTCTCTTCACGGACCCCAACGGCAGCTCCCTTATCCTTCCATTCCTCGGAGCTCTGAATAAGGTGACCCTCAAGATCGTATCGAGGAGGTGGGTTGTTCGCAGGCCCTGGGGCACCGTCAATATGGCCGCCACCCATTCCCCTCGAGCTCCGCCGCGGCGGCAATGGCCCATTTCCGCCAGGGAGGGCGGAGTGTTGGCCGTAGGATCGGTCTCTATGACTCCCTTCTCTGGATGGTACACCTGCTTGCATTGCCGCCCCTCTTGAATCACTTCTGGTAGGCATACCGAGCACTGATGATCTCGAAGTCTCGCTCCGTAGTCTGTACGAAGGTTCTCTGGAAGGCATCGCATTTGGAGGAGCTTGAGCTGCATACACACCGGACATAGGGCGAGACGCCCCAGGGGGTGGGTAAGGTCGACTTCCGTTTTGCGTCTGGTGGGCTTGATAAGGAGGAAACTGGGCTTGCTGCTGAGCCTGGTGGTTCAAAGGCATATTCAATGGCATCGATTGTCGGTACGCTTTCGTAATCGCAGCTCTAGTTAAGGTGTCGTTATTCTGGTGCTTGTAAGATTCGCTGCCGCTCGAATTAGAGCGGGAATTAGAATGTTTCGAGTCTTTAGGCTGCGGAGGTGTTCGTGTTGGAGCAGGGGGATCCGCGGCGGAATCTCCACGTCGTAGGATATTGAAGAAGGAATGCCTGCGAGATTGCGCCTGGGGATCCGCGATCGATGGTGCTTCTCTGGCAATTGAGGTTGGCGCAGTATCGGGCTCTGCGGGTTCTGGAGACTGCCCCGAAGACGACGCAGCAGATGCCACTCTTGGATTCAGAGGCACTACTGCGGCCGACGTGCTAGGTGATGCATTATCAGGGTTCGCAATGCGCAAGCCACCGAAGGACTGTGAAAGGCTCAAGTCGTTTTCCATTGCGAAGCCCCGGACAGATGTGGCTGTGGCCCTCTCGAGTTCCGTCACCCCAGCGTTATATCATAATCCGACGCAACGCGGGTCCCTGGGCGAGAGAAAGAGGAGGCCCCTCGAGGAACCTGGAGATGGTCCCGGGGAGGATGGGTTGGTGAAGATGGAACGCTCGCAGGCAGTTGTAGAGGTGTGGGGAGTTTGAGAGTTTGAGAGTTGGAAATGTCGTTGTTCTCTCTGGGTCGATCTCTCCTAATTTTGGGACGCCCCTCGGTTGGGTTTGGCCGGGAAGAGCGCTTTTATTGGATCATCTGCTTCGAGTTTAGTGAATCGAAAGCGACCAGGGGCCAGAGCTTACCGGTATTTCATCTCTCACAAAACCCAGACAAGTCAGATCAAAAGGAAATGTCGTGCAGACTCTATAAGACGCTTCGTTATTTATTGTGATTCAAGAACGTGGGGAATAGAGATGAGATCATTGTGGTTTGACGATGCTGGCGTTGCTCCAGGCTAAACGAGGGGCAGGACGACTCCCAACTCTAGGGCAGGAAGAGAGCAGTTCTTTTTACCGTATATGATCATGGATATTTCTGATATGCATGGCTTTGTCTCCTGAAGCTTATTTCATGTGGTTAAAGCCCCTAGAGTGATGCATAAAAAGTCATTCAACTAAATTAGTCTCTTTAGCCTTAGCTCTTTCCAACAAGCCATGAACAGCAACCGCTCAATTCGACTATATTTTTCTCAAGTGCAAGCTAAATCACCTGTAAATACTCTGATCAACCCCTTCTAGACTAACTAGTTTCTATTGCTTGATTGGGCTAACCCCATGAAGGCATTTAACAAAAGGCGGAAAGACGAAACAGAAGCGAGCTTTATGCGCAGGGCCCCTAGATCTATTACTGCATATTAGGTGAAAGTTTAGAACAGTTCAGAAATACAAGTGTGCCCTCTGGTTATATTTATTTATCTTTTGAATGCTTTTCTTGTTCTTATTGTAAGTTTGCTATTTAGATTCCGAGATATTGCAAGCACCATCTACCTTGTGAATTTACCACACTCTAGCCTCATTAAGATATATTCACAATAACATTTAGCTTAAACACTGCTTCCTGTTTAATTAAACCAGACGGGTTCTTAGTAGAAGGCTCTCTTTGCTCCATCGCACATGCCGGTCGTGTCTTGCTAAAGGGAAGGAGCTTTCAACTTCTATTACACCTTCCTAAGTCAACTGTAGATATGACAACTTCTCGTGAGTTGGTCTTTCCCTGCCAGCTTCACACCCAGATCTTGTTTCTTCCCTCCGGCCTAATTTAACACTTTTCACTTGACCTCCAACTGTTGCTTTTTTTAATAACTAGAACCTCAACTTCCTCTCGTTTGCTCACATTAAATCGACCATGATTCGGCTTCCACCTACCACCATTGGCCTGAAACCAAGAGACATCAAGGACTTTGAAAGGCGCCGGAAGCACTACAGAAGTTTTGGCACTGAAGATTTTTATGATGGGGAACCAAGTTCCAGTCACAAGCTGCAAGCGCCAGTTCCGTCCGACAGGTTCACAGCGGAACCTTATCTCAGAACCTTGGTTCTAATGGATTTGGAAAGCTCCTCTCTAGGTCTAAAGAAACATGATAGCCATCCCACTGTAGAAGGGGAAGCGTTTGAGGAGATCTCGGAAGATTTGATTGATCTCACAGTTAAAGAGGGCCAACTTTCACCAATACCCACCACCGATGGGTTCCATTATGTTAGCTTTCTTGAAAGTTCTACGATAACAGTAGAAGTCTACAACGAAGAAGCAGAATCCTCTAAAATCTCTCCTGCGCCCATGCGACGAACCATATTAGAGGCATCATCCCCATTCAGTAGGTTTCCTTATCTAAAAAGAGCCGCCTTACTTACTCTTTACCAGCACCTGATGACATATCTACACCACCAAACTTTACAGAATCTCATCGACTTCGGCACAGATTTCCACCCCCTCGGTCTCCTCTGTACCTCTCTCAAAATGTGTCAAGCTCGCCTGAGCATTCTTTAACAACCGGGCTCACCCCACGCGTTATTTCTCGGGTTGCTACACACAATACTCCGGGCATTATATTCGCTACCCCAGCACGACGGCCGAGGAAGCTAAGACATCAAACCAACAGCTTTTCATTCGATTCATCAGAACGAGCCAGTGCTGCGTATGAACAAGAGCGCGTACTTTCGGCTTCCACGGACCTAACCACGCACCAAGAGACCGATAACACCAGTCTTCACGAGGAGTTGCGCGGGAGCTCGTTGCAAAGCTCAAGAGATACTTCGGGTGCCTCTTTTTCGCTTCTGCCATATGGTTCTAGGATAACATCCGGCGTACCATTTTCACTTCTAGAGACCGATCAAAGTGATGCCAGTGACGGCAATAATGAGGGATACAATGACAGAAGCCCTGAGTTGTCCTCCCCACAGCTGCAGTTGCCTCCTCCTTTTTCTACTGTTTCCCGTAGAGTTTCAAGAGTCGGATCTCTCCCATCATCTCTCGGTGCCGAACGTATGGCTGTGTCTTTTGCAACGAGTCCGCCAAGGAGTCTCTTGTCAACGCCTGCTAAGAGTGTCGCGGATGGCGTAGAGACTGGTTCATCTGTAGGAGGACAAAGCATGGAAAGTGAACTGAGCCATTCTGTTAGTTTTGTTTCAACCACCTTATGATAGGTACAAGTGCTGATTAGTTGAATAGCCAAGATTGCGAATGAGCCCAAGAGCCTATGTTCAACGCATTATCTCTTCTGTGCGCAGGCAGTCGCCATTAAATCGCCGCCGCACAGCTGAGCGTTCTGTCTCAGCACCTAATATGACATCAAGCCAGGTCCAACGAAGACTCTCGGCTGAACTCAGCCCCATGAGCATGTCATCTTTTTCCGGGACCCCAGAGCAGACCCGCCATTCCATTGAAGCAAACTATACTCCACAAACTCCCTCCCGGTCCTACCAAGTATACAACGATGACGAATCTCCTGGCATGCAACCCCAAACGCCTGCAAACCTACCGGAAGCTCGTCACCAGTCGCGCTACCACCCGTCTTACACGGCACCTGTGGTAAGGGGTGCATGGCGGCGCGCTATAGGTGAAACCATGAACAATACTGATGGTGTTGAGACGGAAAGACGGAATCTGTTTCCCGAATCTTCTATCTCACTGTCATCGAGATATTCCGGTCGCCCTCATTCGCCGATAGGCTTGAGGTCGGAAGGTTTTCAGGGTCTTTATGGGGGTCGAGAAAACGGCGACGATGAACAAAACTGGACTGATGGTGTGGCATTAAATAACACAGGGACAAGATTCGTTGGGGGGAGAAGAACTACTAGTGAAGAGAGAAGCTTTAGAGACACTCCTGAGCGGGAAGACTGGAGGACTGCGAGTGCGAGGAGGACGTTATTTTAAAGCTGCCCTTGAGATACATATACTTTTACTTAACCAGAGAACAGAAGAGAAGAGCGTTGATCTTTAATGGAACACTTTAAAATCCACTAAGGCCTTGAAGAAATAAGAAGAATCTAATGGTAAAGATAGGACCTCAAGACTCGAGGAAAGGGAAATAGCGGGGATCTAAGCAGATCAAACAATCTTGTCAGCAAAGATGAACGCAAATGCCTCGGACTAGCTTAAGAAGTGCTTTATGAACACGATAAGCAAGGTAGCGAGTGAACCATCTTCTAATGAAGTCCCAACAAGAAGGACCTTAAGGTACGGACCGATAATCAAGTCTTGGACCGCCACACGGATCACCCCGCGATGGAGGAAGTGTCGTCTGGAATTTCAGATTTGCTCATCCCTGCCATGACACCCTGGTGGTTTTTTCGGTGGAGTAAAAGCGATCGCTTAAATTTATGAGGCTGAGATACATCGAGACCGGAGCGAATCCCCGGACCGTAGTGCAGCTCCTTGAAAACGTTTTTGACTATCGCCATCGATGATGTGGATATTGGTGCGTGATGGCTGAGTTGTGTGCTGGTGATAATCCTGGCGTGAGAGGTAACTATTCGCCTTGGGCTTTTGTGTACTTGGTTTTTTTTCGTTGCTAGACGAATGTGTGCTATACAAGCCGTATATTACTCTTTTCTAATTCTAGATTTAATGTTGTGAAGATGGTTACTGCTGCCTCGAAGAATAGTAGCTTTTTATGCTCTGAACGAAGCGATTTAGAGCCATGTCCAAAATAGCAAAGACTCAACTAGTGATTCCTCAAACGAAGTCGATGAAACGAACCATATATATCCATAGCCTGAAATACATTGCAAAGAAGGCCCCTTTCATAATACGCTGCTATCCTACCTGATTTTGAAAATGTTCATTGTGCTGAGATAGAATAGGTTCTCTCGTACCCTACGTGAACCTCGCAACTCCTTTTATGAACACAGTAACTAACATTGTAACTGGCCTTGCAAGGGTCCTTATTAGGATTACAAAAGACATAGCGAGATGGATAAGACACGAAGGGGGGAATAGAGAAAATATTGAACGGTAAAAGGAAACTGTAAGATGCCAGCCTAATAGAAATGATAATGCCGGTACCAAGTAACGAAGTACTTAATAGAAGATATGTGAATGGGAACGTGCCCAGTCGCAAAACCAAAAACGGTAATACTTTTGTAGGGGAAACATGCTACAGAAAGAGAACCAAAGATTGCTTGGCTCTATGTAGGAGGCCTTGAAGAGTGGCAGC
This sequence comes from Ascocoryne sarcoides NRRL 50072, assembly GCA_000328965.1. NCBI lineage: Eukaryota > Fungi > Ascomycota > Leotiomycetes > Helotiales > Gelatinodiscaceae > Ascocoryne > Ascocoryne sarcoides. The sequence goes on along the minus strand of KB205948.1, from coordinate 401,068 downwards.
ATAGATTCCAAATTCCATAAGGAGAGGGAGGACTATCGTACTATTGGACTACCGGTAAGTATGAGACAACATGCCGCAAGTAGCGAGCCTATGCTTTAAAAAATGACGCATAGAAAGAAAAGGTACTATGGATGACGCTGACGATTATGACGACGATGATAAGTCTGGAATTGTTAGATCATGCGGGGGATTACTTGATAGGAGAGGCGGAGAGGGATGTTGGGATAGAAGACTGTCTTGAAGAACATGTAGGAGAGAAGGGGGTTGAAGAATGTGTAAATTGCGGAGAGGTATGAGTTGGAATCTCTATATAATAGACAAAAATTTGATTTAGTGGTGGCAATAGGTGGTTTTTTGGGATGTATAGGTGATGATTGGGTTCACACTAGCATATATAGATAGACGGCTGCATACATGCGATGATTGACCCAATTCTCAGAGCTGCTCTTCTCCTCTAATATGAACTTATATACACTTGCACTGCTACCGATAACCTTGGAGACAAACCTTGGCACTTTCACCATACCCTTTTTTCTTACTAATTCTCTCTTAAATTGTGCCTAATCTTTTTTTCTTTTTTTTCTCTCTTTTTTTCGTAGCTGTGGCGTTGCATTGCTCACATGGGTAATCTCGACTTTATCGCTTCAATGACGTCCAGCCGCATCCCTGTAAATATTTGGATGGCGCAATCAGAATTGGTCAGCGCGGCTTTTCCATCCACAATTCTAATCTGCTGAAGTCTTGTGCACTTTGTACTATGGCGTTGTCATACTCAAGACCGTTTATGCTCTATACCCGCCTTCCTCCTTGATGCCCCTTTTCAACCATTCACCGATAACAAAACAACATGGCGCCGGATAGGGGAATAAGCAGTCCCGATTACCAGTCTATCACCTCTACATCAAAACATCCCCCACCATCGCCCTCGACCTCCCGTTCCGGATCAGAAGACGGCACGTCAGTCGAAGAGCTCCAGCGCCGACGGAGCGAGACCCGCAGATTTATCGCTAGCAGTGCGGATGAAGGACAGAACTTCACACAGCGAGGGATCCTCGTGGGTCTCGGTGTCGGCTTGATAATATGTTTCTCGAATATGTATTTTGGGCTGCAGACGGGATGGGTGTCTAGCATGGCTATGCCCAGCTCTCTCATCGGGTTCGCGTTCTTCAAGACCTTGTCTAAGCATCTAGACCTGCCATTCACGCCGGTGGAGAACGTGTTGGTACAGACAGTGGCAGGGTCGATGGGGACGATGCCGTTGGGGTGTGGGTTTGTGGGGGTGATGCCGGCATTGAATTATATGCTGAAGAAGGAAGAGGGGGGCCCGATTATTTTGGGAACAGGAATGATGGTATTGTGGGCACTGGGCTTGTGCTTTTTTGGGGTGGTGTTTGCGGTGCCATTGAGGAGACAGGTTATTATTAGGGAGAAACTCAAGTTTCCGAGTGGGACAGCGACGGCATTGATGATTGGAGTTCTACATGGGAAGGAGCCTATTGCTGATAGACCGATTGTTGGGACAGAATTGAGGGAGGCTGACACGACGGAAGCCTACGATGAGGGGGGGGAGGCAGATGAAGAGGAGGTTAACAAGAACCAGAATGGGACTTGGAAGGCAAAGGTCAGGCTGCTCGTTATATCATTCGGGATATCCGGATTCTATACCTTGGCTACATACTTCTTTCCCATTTTGAGGAATTTGCCGGTATTCGGCTTCACTCTTGCAGAGTCGTGGTTATGGACATTAAATCCGTCCTTGGCCTATGTAGGACAAGGAATTATCATGGGACCAGCTACGACGGCGCATATGCTTTTAGGGGCGATTGCAGGATGGGGTATATTGTCTCCTTTAGCCAAAAATAGAGGATGGGCTCCGGGACCTGTTGACGATTGGGAAAGTGGAAGTAAAGGCTGGATTGTCTGGGTATCGTTAGCTATCATGCTAGCCGATTCAGTGATTAGTCTTGGCTATCTTGGTCTAAGTACACTACTTCGATATGGAGGGGAATGGATTACGGAGGCTCGAAGGATGATTAGCAAGCAGGACTGGAAGGGCCTGATGAAGCATGGAGTAGGCAAAACCACTGAAGGCTATACTGCAGTTCGTGGCCATGAGGAGCCACTCACGTCTCTTCAAGAAACAGGACCTTCTGCCCATGATATAGACATGACCGAGGACGAGATCAAAAATCTGCCTGAGCCCGATGCCCCCCCTGAGCATCTCGTCAACAATACCACCGTATGGGTAGGGCTTGTGCTGTCAATAGTCTTCTGCATTGTTAGTATCCGTATCGTCTTCGGGGCATTAGTCCCTCTCTATGCAACTGTCACGGCCGTATTCATGGCTCTCATCCTATCTATAATGGGTGTCCGTGCCCTAGGAGAAACAGACCTCAACCCCGTCTCCGGCATCTCTAAACTCGCCCAACTCTTCTTCGCTCTCATCATTCCTCAATCTAACAAGAACTCTGTCCTCATCAACCTCATCGCGGGCGCAGTCTCAGAAGCCGGAGCGCTGCAAGCAGGTGACCTCATGCAAGATCTAAAAACAGGACATCTGCTGGGGGCGGCGCCCAATGCCCAATTCTGGGGACAGATGATAGGGAGCGCAGTAGGGGCCGTGGTGAGCGCTTTGATTTATAGGCTGTATACGAGTGTGTATGAAGTTCCTGGTGAGCTTTTCCAGGTCCCCACAGGGTATGTATGGATTTTTACGGCAAGGTTGGTGACGGGAAAGGGATTGCCTTATATGGCGTGGCAGTGGGCTGCCGGTGCTGCGATTATATTTACGGGGACAACCATTGTGAGGATTATCGGGACGGGGAAGAAGTGGCATGCATTTGTTCCGGGAGGGATTGCTGTTGCTGTCGGTATGTGGTTACTTCCCATCACTTAAACCCTTTTCCAGCAACTTACTCTCCTTACCTATTTTTCCCTCGAAAGACTTAGCTAACGAAATAGGCATGTACAATGTTCCGTCCTTTACTCTCGCTCGAGCAATAGGTGGTTCCATAAACTGGTACTGGAAGTCATACAAGAAGAAGCAGGAGACTCCTATCGTGGTCCTAGCCAGTGGACTTATTCTCGGGGAAGGAGTTGTTAGCATTGTTAATTTGGCGTTAGCTAGTGCCGGTGTGCCACATTTATAAGCAGAATTCTTGTCACCTAGTCACCTGGGATATTTATAGAACAAGGGAGGTCTTCGACCCGGAGTTGTTGATATGTGTTAGATAATCATGAAAGAAAATGTTATATCCACTCGACTAATTCATTCACTCCACCGAGTCATTCGGTCGTGACTCGCATCCATCTCACAATATATTTTGTTGCACATCGCGATTCTTAATAAAAGCATATATTTGCTCTTACCTTGTTTTGAAATTGACCAACCCGGTATAAACTTCGGGTTGAAGGATCCGGTGGCTGTCAAGTGAGCGGTATCTACCATCAGCTGTCCATTCTCGTCAACTAGTTGCTGCACTTTTGTCTTTAAATAGAGGCAAGTACACGGATAAGCAGACAGATACTTTGGTAGGAAATTAGGCTAAAAAGTAAGATGAGCAACAAAAGTTTTGCACTTAGAGGATAGAGCAAGAGGTTTACCTAAAGCGGAAGAGAGGTAAGATCGGGTGCATGCAAGTGAGCGCGAAACTATCGACTCGCTTACAGCCTACTCACTCTTCCTTACTAGTCCAGTCAAGCAAACCAGTCAACAAACTACGCTGAAATATTACGACCAGAACATTGCGCTGTCGATTTACTGCTCAAGAGGATTCTATAATGAAAACCTCGTACAAGCACTGAGCTAGCTCTTAATGCCGAACTTAATTAAGTGTCTGTTGGAAGTCTAACCTTATTCATGGAGAGTAAGTTGAAGTTGCAATTTAGGTGGCAAAATAGATCCACAGGATTGAGAACTGAAATTAGTAATAACGCTTCTATGTTCGAGCTAAAACGGGTTGAGATATAAATAAAACTTGGGCCCCTAAACCTTCACGTATTGCTTGCATGGAGCTATTAATAAGTCGTCGTCTCGCTTATCTCAGTGCGTCCGCACCCTGTCGAGGGACTAATCGACAAACGACACTAAAATTTAAGATGAGCAACAAAAGGTTTGTTGTAAACTTGAAGGTTTAAGGCTAAATCAAAGTTAGGATAGAGTGGCTAAAGCGTTCGAGTATTGAAACCGAAACCGCCAATTATAGGTTCTGATATTGGCATCCATGGTTGTTATAGCCCACCTCGACCACCTCGAAACAATTCTAACATTGCAACTAATAATTCTAACAAGGTAGTTATTTGAATCGCCGACATGAAGCAGAGTTTTGACATCACAACTGCGGATTCCAAAGACTAGCACCCAGAAGCTCCATAACAATGAGGCCAGCGAGAATAACCACTGTCTTGAGACACCAAGCTAGTTTGCTTACCACTTTGTGTTGATTGCCTCTGAGCCAGGAAAAGAAACACACTAGAAAACGCGACTGGCAACAAAAGCACAAAAGAAATCTTCAATTCATTCTATATAAAGCAAACATACACTAGGCTCCTCAAACTCGAAACTACAAGCCGTACGGCAAATGATCGGTCCATTCAAAGTCCTAACCCTTGTCAACATTCGGCTACGAGATCCTCAAACACTACAGAAGCAGAGTAGCAACCTCGAGGGCCGAAACTATATATAAACATCCCATGCCTATTTTAAAGCACATACACAAAATCTATAACCCGACCCGATCCCGTTGTTTCTCTCCTCCGTAAGCATTAAACCCCATCATAGCGGTTACCAGGCGACCACAGGCCCAACGCGACCACGCGACGGGGGTTATTCTTCCAAACAAGGGTCGACTCTTAAATTTGCATTTTGCAGCCATCACTCCATTCGTATTGGCACGCTTGTTAACGAAGTCCTAGCACTTCACCTCTAGCCACCGGCCACAAACTTCACTAAAAACTGCGACGAGCAACAAAGCAATGCACCGCACCGCACTGGGTTTGCTTTGAAACACTAGTAGGGTGCTCTCCTGGTAGACAAACCTCACTAAAAACTGCGATGAGCAATAAAAATCTCTGAGTTGGAGCTGGATAAGATGTTTGGGCCAGAGAATGGCCCGACTGAACTTAATCAGTAACTAAGCTAGAGTAAATAACAATTCAGCTAAGGAATGCGATGTGCAACAAGAAAGATGAGTGCTACTGTACAATATATTGCCGATTTTAAAGTAAAGTCGTGGGTTATGCTAAATGGTCGGTTGCGAGTCCCGCATCTAGGGTGCAGCTGCAGGATAAAAACAACGAGAAGAATCGAATGCTAATGCTATGCGCTGCCTAAGATCTCGGCCCCTTTCATCTCTGTGTTGTACTGGACTGTACATACAATACAATATTATTCCACCCATTCACGCATTCCCTTAGGGTATCCATTAGGAAATCCCACCTCCCCAGAACGCCACGCCATGTAAATCATGCACACTTCCGTCCCCTCTCCGTTGCATCCCGTTACACCCGCACTACCCATGCTCAAAACACTTCTTCAGAACCCAAAGCTATCCAACAAACTATTGCCCTCTGGCTCTTCAAACACACTTGGCGGCGGCTGATGCGTCCCCACCCCCATTCCACTCCTTAACTCACTAGGAACTCCCACCGGCAAATCCGCCACCACGAGACTGCTCCTTCTTCTCAACAATCCTCTCACATCCGCGTGTCCTGGCCCTCCTAACTCCCCAATATTCCTAAACATCTTCGTCTGCGGCTGCAGCATAAACTCCCAATTTCGCACTAGATCCAACGCTAACAAATCGCAACCCATACGGTCGTAGAGTCTGGCATTGTGTAAAACAAAAGCCCACTCGACTCTCGGTGTGATCTTAGAGGCGCCGCGTAGGGTTTGTAGTGTCTTTTGGCGAAGCTGGGAATACAGGATCACGAGAGCGGGGTCGTCGGTCAGGAAGAGTTTGGCGTGGAGATCTGGGGAGTGTGGAGTTTCGAGCAGGGTGTAGACTGGGGACTAAAAGGAATTGTTAGTTAGATAGAAGGGGATATGAAAGAGTCCGGGTGTCTTACGACGAGTGCACGAACCGCCATATCCCGACGATGCAGCATCCAGAAAGCCCAAGAAGCGAGCCAGCGGTTGCCTTCCTGAGCGGCTAGCGGCAACACTTTTTCTTGCAGCAGTTCTTTGAGAACTGGGCCTTGCTCACCTTCGTAGACTCGGGTGACAGCAATAGCGAGCTGAACATCCTTAAGTTGATTTAGGATAACGTTCACAGCGTCTCTCAAGCAATCTGCTAGAAGGAAAAATGCTGCAGCGTATTCTAAAGCACAATAAGTATACAAACTGATAGTTGAAGGGGGTTTTATTTACCATGCCTGTGCTTTCCAAGAAGAGCATATGCATTTTTCATTGCTGCAGTCCTCCACTTCTTATCCTGAAAATTGTTTGAAAGAAACCTGACTGTAGCAGACTGTTCCTTATTCCACGCAGCCATGCGCCATAGTCCTTGTAGCACTGTCTTTTTTTTGAGTGCGAGATAGAAAAGACTACAGTCGATGGGATTCTTCATATCACTCTTTGTATACTCATTTCGGGCGATATTCTCAAACTGAGTTCTCTGTAGGAGTCTAGTTAGCCAGAGAACCAAGAATCGAGAATGCGGTCACTTACCAATGCGTTTGAATCCGTCATCCACATGAAAATACCAGATTCCCGGGCATGTTCCCACAACATCTTGCCATGAAACTGATGTGATACCATGTCCGCCAATATATCTTGACTATTGCTATGATACGCCCAATTAATCTCTCTCCAAGATACGCGTACTTCATTAGCCCGTCCTCGATGTAAGATGTGTTGACGGAAGAACAACATGAACCTAGCGGCATTGTCATCCATTGAACGGCGCTGTTTCTCAACAATTGCAACACATTCAACTATATCAGCGAGATAAATTTGCTCTTGTCCTGATAGTCGAGGCAAGGCGATTCTGGTTAGCTTCTCGTTTATTGCAGATGCGATGTTTTCAGTCACTGTTTCAACCTCTTCGTCATCATCAGACGTGAACGCTCCAAATGACTTCTGCGTCCTGCTTATAGCCATGGAAGTTGGCATCGCCTAAAACATTAGAAGATGTGGAATAAAAGGGTAGGAAGATGAACCTACTTCGTTAGGGGTGTAAAACTCCTCTAAGTCCATGCCGAGATGATTCTCAATAGCATCCCCCTCCACAAAATATTTCAATGTCTTGTGCAATGCTAGAAGAATATGCTGAACCAACACACTTTTGCCAGCCAAAGTACATTGACTTAAGAATTGTGGATGGTAAACTGGGAGAGGACCATTGAGCCTGGTGACAACATCAAAAAGATCATATCCAGCTTTTTGACGAGGTAACCCAAGATCAGTTACAACTGATGCCGAAGGGTCTACCTCTTTATCAAAGATAAAAAGTTGATTTCCAGCACCCACGATCAGATTACCGCCGTCAAGCCATGTTGAATCTCCAATTGGATGTGGGGTAAGATCTCTTATATTGAACTCCCTAATCGAAGCCCAAGCGGGTCCTTTGTTGAGATAATCATAGCGCATCTGGGCAAGAAGAATAACTCTGAATCGAAAGCCTACCGCAAGAACAGATTGGTCGTCAGGCGAGGACGTCCAATCCAAGTCCTGTATACTATCCTGCGATTCATAGCTCTGGGAATACTCAAGCTGGGCTCCTCGAACATCCCAAATGGTAAGTTCTGACCGATTTGAGTTCACTAGGGCTGCTTTTCTAATAGAACTTCCACTTGCTAGTGCTGGCTCTGAGATGCCAGTGTCTACTGAACACGTCTGTAGCCAATCTGCCTTCTGGTTCTTAAGGTCGAGCCTGGCTGTCCAAGAGCGGACGACACCGGCGTGCGTATAAGAGATTGCAACGTCTCGAGCAAAAGTATCCAAGAACCCTTGGACCACAGGAGGCGAACCAGCAGGATCAACAGGAAGAACATAGGATAGATCGTCGTAATCGCCAAGATCGAATTGACAAAATTGGCGAATACTGGGCGTATGGGACCCGTTCGGCGGGTTAGTACTATCGAATTTCTGTGGTAGTCGGATCTCCCACACAATCCCTTTCATATTTGAGGTAATTGTTGCAACGTGTGCCATGGGACCACCTTTGGCTATTTCTGGCAGCATGAGAATACATAGCGGCTTTCCAACAACCTCAAATTCGCAAGTTGCCAGAAGCTTTCCTCTGAACGACCTGGTATCCCAGAGCGCAATTTTCGACTGATGTAGAAATATCACAAAATTACCTTGTCTCATGACACATATTCTGTGAATATGATCTGGTTCTATAATCAAGCTCTGGCGAATAACAGAAGCACCTCCATCAATATCCATGTGTTTCCACACAATATTCTCACTGCCATCCGTCCGGCTAACTACAGCTCGTCCACTGACATTTCGAACAATCTTCTTGATGCTGTTGGAATGCCCAGTCCAGATTGTTTTAGAGACGAAGCGATCTGATCTTGGAGAAGGATCAAACAGATCAGCAACATTGCTCTCGAAACACTCGATCTTGCCATCAAAGTGATGAACCAAAACATTTAGACCTCCACTAGCATGGTGGCAAAAATTGTAAAACTGGACGTAACTGTCGTCGCTTTGTGAGTTACTGGGTAGTTGTAGAGATACCCCATCGACATGCGCTACATTGAAAATATTCGTTGTCTGCCGTGCTTTACATCCGACGTTCTCTAAACCCCATGCAGACATGTGGCCTCTATCATCGAGAACGATGCATATTTCTGGATTTCGATTCGCAACCTCTATTAAATGATCCTCGGCGTAGTCCTCTTTATCATTTAAAGCCGCCTTCGCCTGAACTGCATGCTCAGTCGCTAGCATGAAGTCCCGGCTATCGATTATGAACGCAAAGCGTACATTTGAAGCGAGCTCTAGTCCTCGAGGTTGTATGGATTCTGCCATGTCAATCTGCGCCCAGAGCTGCAAAAGATGTAGATCGTGAGGGTCCGTCGCCGCCCAGATTCTCAGTATATTGTCTGCACATATAGTATATAGCACGTTCTCAATTGTCTGCTCTACATGGAAAGGTCTCCTCCAATGCATATTTGTCACAGAGGCAGGGTGAGAGAGGTAGCTGAAATCGAATCGCGTGTCGTCTGACCCAAATGATAATCTAGTCCATATTTTCACAAGTCGATCGTATTTGCCGGTAGAAGCAATATAGGCAGAATCGTAGGAGAAATTGGCAAATTTGACAGGATTGGCCATTTGTTTCTGCCAGATCGGAGTAGGCCTGTCCGAAGTCGAGTATAGAGTCAGCCACTCGTGCCCTACGAGAAGCTCCTCTACTACTCCCCATGATAACGTTATTGAAGAATCCGATTTAGCATTTTCGATGGGGAAGCTGTGCTGGAGGGACCACTGAGTCTAGTTAGCATATTGATACGATAATTCCGGCACTTGATGTATGACCTTGAGAGCATCCTCGCCTTGACCGTAGGGCTTATAGACCCGAACACTGGTCGTAGTACATGTGGCTATCTTTCCTGAACTCTCATCGATGGCAATAGCCTCCAGGTCCTCTTCATCGTCATCATAGATGGTTTGAAGGATGGATTCAGGCCCTGTTAGCACAACAAAGGCATTCCCGGTGATATACGCCTGAGTGGGACTTGTTAGCAACGAAACAACTTTGGAAGGTATTGGCGCATAGTTCCTAGCTTACTATGAGCCCTCTGCCGTCCCAATAGCCACTACAAACAGCCTGGAGCTTGGCTCGAGGCTTTCCAGGAAGCACAGCTCGCATACTATCAATCAGATGTCATCGCAGAAAACACTATACAGAATGGAGGAGCTTGTGAGTCTGATATTCGATTGAAGAGCTGGGCATAAACGGCAATGGTTTCGGAGACTTTGACGCCGTGAAGCTGTTTATCGTTCCGAGTCGGATGATGACGCCTCGTGGAGCTTCGAGGTGAGGCTACACGCAAGGCTACGAATCACAAGTTACGATATTAAATGCGCCAAGAGAGATATCATAAGATATGCCTCAACCCAATGACTTAGAGCTACTTTTTATCTTTTAATGATTGCTTTTTAAGTTCATGTAGTTCCTTGCTATTCAACTGAAGAATGATAGGAACCTCTCTTATCACGCACTTTAGTCCAGCTCTTATTTGCAGACATCACATCGAACGCCGCCTTTCATGCACCCATGCCACAACGCCTGGTATCCAATCACCTTCCTTCCCTTAACCAAACGCCATGCTTCCAGACAACAGACTATCCCCCAATCCGTCTCTGCAATATCCCTAAACTCCAATGCTATAGTAACACAGAACAGACCTTACTCGAGTTCCTTAAGGAGTACTGCCTTCTTTACTCCCTTCCTCAATATCGGCAAACCCTTCTCCTAATCCCAATCGACTTCTGCTAGGTGGCGGTCTCCGCGAGGAAAGAAGCACTCCCCCAGACCATTGCGCTCGCAGCTGTCTTTCAAAGGGAGTGGACAAGGGAGCTTTAGGAGTGGTAGAGAACTTCGCAGCCACAGCCATAACTCTTTCACTCCTCTTTGAAGGCGTGCTCAAGTACCCAGGAATAGGTGTTGATGCTTGAGCCTCGTTCAGCTCCTTAGCTAATTCATCAATTTGCACATCTTCCTCACCAAAATCAGACCAAGTTTCGGCTCTAGCCGTCTCACCAAGTGGATGGGCAGCTACTCTCCGTCCAACTGCAGGCCTCTTCTGGCTTGCCTTTTGGTACCAATAATTGAACATCTTCCTGAAAGTTCGTTTGGCGTTCTTCTCGAAAATGTCTTGGGCGTAGTTGCTTTGAGCCCTGATCTGAAGGACCTTGAGGCTCCATTTCTTCAGCGTTCGACCTTCTCGGTGTTCCTGGTAAGCAATGACGGCCTCGATCCCGAGAGCTTGGATGGCGTTTGAACGGTTTCTCCAAACAGGAAAATGCTTCCTGAAGACAACTTCTCGTTGTATCGAGTCCAATTCCGCAACTTCTTCGGCACGAGCTCGCCATCGATCAAATATATTCATCCCAATAATAATATCCCGGTTTTGTCTGACATCGAGTGCTTGAGCCTCAAGATCCAAGACGTGTTGTGTTTTCTGACGCCATGTCCGTAGAGCTCTAATCGCTAGATTCACCTTGACTATCCTTTTAACTCGAGCAAAGGCAGCCTTTTTCTTTTCACGAACAGCGGCTTCAGTAGACGCTCTCCACCTCTTCAAGGCTTTTGACGTGAGAGTGTAAAATTCAGCATCGCTTGCCCATTTGTTCAGTTGGGAGTGTTGCTTCGTTTCAAGTGACCATTGCGCGAGTACCTTATTTAAAAGCCGTGGTGTATGGTAGTCAATGGCGATGACTTCGTGCCGTTGCCGAGATTCCATGCTCGAGTACCAACGACGGAGGACTTGATTTTGGGTCCTATGATCTACAAATGACTGAGCCGTATTTTCTTGCTGCCATCTCCGCTCGCGCGTGATTCGACATCTGAACGCCCAGACCTGCAAACTCTCGCTGACACATCTTCTGTTTATATCTTGCCTCAGTGCAACACCTCTCTGCGCAATGGTCCACATGTAAATGGATTTGAGCAAGACTCGTCGATCAATACGGACGATGGTTATTTGGCCCCTTGTTGCATGACGCCATTTAATAAGAGCTTCGTGAAGGATCTTTGTCCTGTCTATGGAAGCAGCTTCTCGCTCCTGGCGGGTACGGAAGCGCCAAGTGTCAAAGCTGGTCCGGAGACGTCGGATTGCTACGTCAGTCTGTACAGATTTTCGTGCTGGTACAACTTGAGTTTCTCGGCGCCATTTCCTGAGCTGACTGCGGCGTAAGTTATTTCGATACTTGCCATCGGCTTCTGCTTGCTGTCGAATGTATAAATCGAACTTTTCTTTCCACGGTCTCCATCCATAAAACTTCAAACAATACAATCTTGCCGCTTCTGCGATTTCCCTCATTCTCTTATTGTGACGAGAGACCTCAATCCAACGAGCAAGCGATTGGCGTGCGTCTAACTCTGCTCGCCAGTTCCTGGCTTTCACCTCCCAGATCCTGTGAACCCATTGTTTGCAGATCCTCTCAACTAGGTTTTCCTCAAACTTAAGCACAGCTGTAGTGTGATTAACAACGATGGTATCATATTTATCTTTCAAAACCCAAAAGAATTTTTTAAGGATGTGTCGCCGGACTTTGAGCTCGTTAACAGCAGTTATATCTCGCCAAGCATTAAAGATTCGAGACCTAATAATGTGTCTTCGTGCGAGTGCCGTACGCTCAATATGCTCATTGGCAAAGTTTGTCCAGTGAGTAAATGCTATGTGCATAACATAATTATCTCTCGCCCTGGAAGCTCGCTGCTCTAGATCGTTGAAGAATCTCTCCGTTTCTGCAGCTTGTCGCCTTGCAAGCTCTTCGGCCTGTCTTTTGGCAATTAAATGTGCTCGCCAGAGATCAAAACTCGAGCGAAGAAGTGCCCTTCGGTCCTTATGTCTAGCTATTAAATCGAGGCCTTCATTGTCATCGAGTAGTCTTTGGGTTGCCTGTTGCCACTTCCATAGCAATCTACGTGCCTCAAATCTCGCAAGCCAATTCGGCTCAATGTATGGATAAGCGTACATAGGGGGTTCGGAATCCTCAAATGGGATAGGAATATCTCCAGGATGGGAAATATCAGACTCTTCACTAGTATCATAATCATAATTTGTGGTAACTGCCGTAGTTTCACTAGGGGCCCGAGGTTTCCTGGTCCGAAAAGCGAGGTGACCATGGTCGCGGGAAGGAGATCGTCGTCGGATTTGGATACTGCCGTGGGTTGAGACGGATCTATCACGTCTACTCCGGGGCTCATCTGATTTCGAGTTCAACCAGGTTGCAACGTTCTGCCCAGGGTTATCCTCCACCTGTGACCGCTGTGGTTGTGAGAGCACTCGACGCTGTTCAGGCGGAGAAGCTTGTAGAAGATTCGGGTCAGGCTGGAGTCGAGAGACAGAGGAGAGTGAACTGGGCCGAGTTCTAGGACGTGACAAATGTTCGTTTGGCAAGTCCCAAACTGTGCTTTCAGAATTGCGCCTCTCCCGACCTCTTGGTTCCTGGATTTCCTCCTGAGGATGGTACTCCGGGGATTCTGACGTGTCCTGATCATTCCGCGACCCTTCAAACTGACTGTATTCATCGCCATCAATGCCGTGGATGTCGAACTCGATTTCGATGCCCATCTTTGACAAAACCTGCTGGAACTTCTCGTGCAGGGCCGCCGGACCCCGTTGGCCACCAATCTTGAACAACACGCGCGCATATCGACTATCATGATCGGCATCGAGTCCAATGGTTGGGAGTGTGTCATAGTATGCGGTGAACAGCGCGTTCGTGGGAAGTCGTTCGCGTTCCGGGAGCTTTGGCAGTAGCTCTTGTGCCTTGGAAACGATATCGTACAGTATTTGGATGTCTGTTTCAACAAATTAGTCTTTAAAAACTCTTCATACGGCTCGTCGACTTACCTTCATTACTGTAATATGGTTCTTTAAAGCCAGCATTATTCTGTCCGGAGTTGGATTGCGGAACGCTTCCTGGAGGCGGCATCTAGAGGAAGGCATTCGGCGAAAATCATTATATTAATTCTGATTCGCAAGCGTCGCATAATGAAAAGAAGTCAATATAGCCCATTAGCACTGTGTATGCAATGTTGCGCGGCGAGGACAAGCTTCATGTTTTTTTTGGTGAAGTTGACGCGATGTTGTTCTGGGCGCGAATATCAAGTGGCAGGGGCAGGGGTCAGTCAGCGCCAATCGCAGCCGCGCTACGGAGTACGGAAGTCGCTTACGGACCGAGACTTCTGTCAAGAATGCTTGAAACATCTTTCATCAACGTGTTGTGAAACAAACAAGACGATCGAATCTTCCACTCCAACATGCCCGGTCGAACAAGGCCCATTGAGAAGTTCGCCCAGGCTGTTGCCAAATGCTCAGCTGAGGTAAGCATACATTATATGTCTTTGCCACTTGGCGGCTGCGATATCAGTGGTCTGTGCTACAGACCATATAATATAGACTACTGATTCCCGTCGTCATAGGCTTCAGTATATGGCAAATGCGTTGTCGTCGATTACCACTCAGTTCATAAGGATAAATGCCTCACGGAATTCCTACGTCTGAAAGATTGCTACATTGTAAGAATACATATACATTCAGCCTCGTTAAATCATTGAATTCCTCATATTTTTCTAGGCCGCAGCAAAGAAGACATGATTCCAGGCCCGAGCAATCAATCCAAGGATAGAGAATCTTGGTTTCACAGATTTATGTTTTCTTCCATTAGAGATTCTAGCATGGTCAAAAACTATGCCAAGGGTCTATCATCAACAGATATTCCGCGCCAATTATCATAGCTTCAAAAGTCTAAGCAAGAACACAGCTTTTTGAATCTCTTGTTCCTCTTCCAAAATGATGGCTTCGTCCGGTGCATTAGGAATCTTGCCATCAACCTCGGTGACGATGTGACAATCAATTGGTCTCCTTAATGCCTTCTCGATAGTTTGCGCCTGAGCCGTAAACGCGTTCTCTAGACCAATCTTATCTGGATCCGAAAGAACTCGGTACTCCATCTTGACATCATCCGTAGGTTGAAGACCAGCCTTCTTGCGGAGTCTCTGAACCCGGTTGATGATTTCTCGTGCCAAACCCTCATCCGCTAGTTCTGGGTAGATTTCAGCATCGAGAATAGTGAGGACATCTTCGTCTGTGTTGGTCTCTAGGAATTTGGAAGACTCGTCATCCTTCAGGCCACGCTTGACAACTAGGTCTCCGGCCTCGAGCTTGATCTTATCAACAACTATAGAACCATCGAGGACGAACTGGTGGACTTGTTCGCTCGTCAAACCTGGCAGTGCCTTCTTAACCTTCTGAACATCCTTCTTGAGTTTCTTGCCAAGCACTGGCCAGTCTGCAATAACACTGTATTGTACATTATATTTCGCCTCATCTGATGACAGGACCAAATCTTGAATGTTCAATTCTTCTGTGATGTATCCTTCGAGTGATTTGATGTCTTCCAAGTAAACGGGGTCTGAATGAATGACAACGAGAGACCTTAAGGGCGTCTTAAGGCCAACTGTGCGGCGTTCTCTTGAGACTCTAGCTAGCTCGATGACCCGCTGCATACGACCTACGCGACGCTCGATTTCTGGATCAAAAAGTTCCTTTCTGACGTCAGGGAAAGCAAGGAAATGAACACTTCGGCTATCTTCGCCTTGTAGGCTCTTTGGGATATGAGGTAGGAGTTTCTGGTAAATAGTTTCTGTAAGGAAAGGTGTGAATGGTGCAAGACCTTTGACAAGTGTAAAAAGAACCTCGAATAATGTATTCAGAGCATGCTGGGTATCTTGAAGGCCAAGCTCGCCCTTTAGACGCTTTCTGTTGAACCGAATATACCAATTAGTAGTATTATCGATGAGATCTAGTAAGCGGGGCACGACAGTATACAGACGGTATCCTACTATGAATTAGTCTCATATATGAATACACAAAGAGTCCACTTCTTACCTGCCATCTCCCCATTGACAAATTGAAGCAAACTTTGACAACTTGCAAGAATCCATCGATCCATGACATTAGTATTCGTAGCCTCCGCGGCAGGATCGAAGCAGAAATCGATATTCTCAAGCTTCTTCAGCAGAGCAACCTGCCCCTCGAAGAACTTGTAGCTGTTCCACAATGGCAACAGGACCTTCGCTACGACTTCTTTCACGCCTGCTTCCTTAAAGCGCAATGGCTCAGCTCGGACAACGGGGGAGTTGATCAAGTAGAGACGAAGTGCATCTGAACCATATTTGCCCATAACAATGTTAGGGTCGGGGTAATTCTTCAGTCGTTTGGACATTTTCTTCCCATCCTCAGCTAAAACAATACCATTGACTACACAGTTCTTAAAGGGCGAGACTCCAAACAAATGTGTGCCAAGAACAAGAAGTGTATAAAACCATCCTCTTGTCTGATCTAAACCTTCGGCGATGAAGTCTCCGGGAAATGATTTCTCGAACGCCTCCTTGTTTTCGAAAGGATAATGTTGGCTTGCGTATGGCATACTACCTGACTCGAACCAACAATCAAAAACTTCCTCAACTCGTTTCAATTGTCCTTTACCCATCTTACTTGGAATAGTGATATGATCAATTTTATCACGATGAAGATCAGTAATCTCGCCTTGGTAGCCACTGAGCTCTTTCAGTTCTGCGATGCTGCCGATGCAGACTTTTTCTTCGAGATCGTCACTAACCCACAATGGGATAGGGGTTCCCCAGTACCGATTTCGAGAAACGTTCCAGTCACGAGCATTAGCAATCCAGCTGGCAAAGCGCTTTTCCTTCACGAATGATGGGACCCAATGTGAATCTTTGATGTTCTGTAACATCTGTGGCACGATTTCCGGGATTCTGATGAACCAAGACGGGACGGCTCGATAAATTAAGGGCGTATCAGACCTTGGGCACATGGGGTAGCTATGTCTGATTTGAGATTCTACGACAAGCCTCCCAGTTCCCTTTAGATACTTGATAATAGCTTTGTCGGCAGCTTTAACATGTTGGCCAGCAAAGTCGCGAACCCTCGAAGTGAAGTGTCCTTGTTCATCGACTGGATTTGGTGGCCCACGTGCCTCACTGATCACACCATTTTCCATAGCAACATTGTAATCTTCTTCTCCAAAGGCTGGAGCTTGATGGACAATGCCAACACCACTGTCATCTGTGACATACTTTGCGTTGAAAACTCTGAACCCGTAATCTTTAAATTCCTCGTAGAAATAGTCGAAGAGTGGCTCATATTTCCAGCCAAGCATATCGCTTCCCTTGATCTTTTCCAGGATCTTAAATTTGGCCTTCTTCGGATCTTTGTAAAGTGTCCCCAGTAGTTTCTCGAGAAGTATATAGTTCTTGCCTGATAACTCGTCATGAATTTTGATATATTCAAAGTCTGGATGAGCGGCCAAGCCAGTATGAGATGGCAGAGTCCATGGAGTTGTCGTCCAAGCAAGGAGGAAAGTTGTTGGATCTTCTAACAATGGGAACGAGACAACAACCGCGGGATCGGTGATATCTTGGTAATTCTGGTTTGCCTCGAAGTTGCTGAGTGCCGTAGTGAGCGCCGTCGAATATGGCATAACACGGTAACCTTGATATACAGCACCTTTGTCGAATATCTTTTTGAAGGCCCACCACTCAGATTCCATAAATGTGGGGTCCATGGTCTTGTAGTCATTGTCGAAGTCAATCCACCGCCCAAGTCTGTCGATGGTAACTCTCCATTCAGAAGAATACCGCATGACGATAGATCTACACTCCGCATTGTATTTGGGGAGACCAAGCTTCATCACAGCATCCTTTCCAGAAATCCCAAGCTTCTTGTCGATCTCGTGTTCAATAGGTAGTCCATGTGTGTCCCAACCAAATCTTCGCTCGACATAATAACCCTTCATGGACCAATATCGAGGGATGATATCTTTGATAGTTGAGGCCAGGAGATGTCCGTAATGTGGCAAACCCCTATAACGTGTCAGCAATGATATTTCTAAGACGAGTGTGATTTTGTGAGGAGAGATAACAATTAGTATGAGAAGGCAACATACGTAGCGAAAGGTGGGCCATCGTAGAAGGTATAACGAGGCCTGTCTTTGGAAAGCTCTACCTGGGTCTCAAATGCCTTGATAGCCTTCCATTGCGCCAGGATCTTCTCCTCCTCCTTTGGAAAGTCGATGCTCATTTTGGTGGTGGAGTGGTACCCCGAGCGGCCCTGGGTGTAAATTGGCCAATCCAGGCGATATCAATAACGAGGCTTGTTACAGGCTTTTCAGATTTCGTGGAATCCAGAGAAATTCGCAGGTTTGATGTTTTCTATATGGAGTTGTTGAGTCAAAGCGACCCCGCGGTGGGATGAGTCAAAAGTTTTGGATGTTGTGCGGTCGAAGCCTGGCCAATCAGCACCTGCGGGGATTAAAAGTGGCTCAGCCTTGTTCTTCAGCCTTACCCCTGAGTGTTTTCATGACTCGCTTGACCAGTTGACGGCAGTACTCTATATACTCTTCTAAGAATGGTTATTACAATCAGAACGATAGACCAATTCAAAAGATGGAAACTTCAATAGGATTACAGAGTTACTTCAAAATCCTAATAGAGGTCAACTGGGCGACCAAAGCTGCTAAGCAGTGCTCAAAAGAACTACCTATCGACCTATATCTCTGATATTTATGGTGAAAGACACCGTCCTAATCCCCGGCATGTCAATATTATAGCCAGAAAGAAGATGACCCTCAATCCACTTCATCCTCATCGTCTTCTTCTTCTTCGTCGCCTTCTTCGTCTTCTTCTGCATCGGACACATTTCCTCCCAATGCCTTTAGACTGTCTTTGTATCTTGTGACCTTGTCCTCCAAATCCCCAAATACCATCAACAAGTCATCCAACTCTCCTTGGACGGCTTGCTTCTCTTTCTCTTTTGCGGCTACCAATGATTCGTTCTTGGCCACCTTCTCTGCTGCGGCGTTGTAGCGTGTTTCAAAGTCTCTGGCCTTTTCTTGTGCATGCTGCAAACGTGTCTCTAGTTCCTCCATAGTTACTGTGTATTCGTCATGAGCGGTTTGTAGGTCTTGTACATGATTTTTGTTTGCCTATAATTTGTTATTATTTATGAGGACTATTAATTGTAAATAATTATGCTTGCCTTGTTGAGGTCTGCTTCGAGCTTATTGATCATGGCTTTGAGATCAGAAATCTCGGCCTGTGTACGCTTCTCTGTCCGAGCGAAATTATCGTCGGTGGCTTTTTGTACACGTTCGAGCTGCCTGCTGTGGTCTTCAATCATTCGCTTTTTTTCTATATTTAATTTACTATCAAATGTTAGTACTAGAGCTATATGGAAAAGAACGACATTCTTACTTCAATTCTTCTTCGTGATGTCGTCGTAATCCTTCATTGATGTTCTTAATTCTTGTTAGCTCAATGGTAGACGTCTCTTTTGTTCTACGATGATCCGCCTGCTCTTGGCCTAATTGTCGACCAAGGGATATCAGCTCCTCCTCTGTTTTTTGAAGTGCTTTCCCCTTTCCCTCAAGCTGTAACCGTAGAGAGTCTACCAGATCACGAGAAATTCCTTTCTGTATGCCGTTCACCATGACAGGAATCTCCATTCCTGGCTCACGATCAATGGTACGAAGTAATCGACTGAAGTTGTCTTTAACAAAATCAACAAAAGTCTTATCGAAAAAAACTTCTGGGAGTCCGCCGCTAATAGCAGAGTTAAGTTTTTGTGGAAGAACCTCAAAATCACGAAGCAGAGAATGATTTCGAAGCTTCGTGAGTCTGTCAATGTACTTCTCCCGACCTAGTTGTGCGGTGAGGAGAGGGTATATGGTCCCTCTAGGAACGGGAGAGTCCTTTGTGGAGAACTCATATATGATTCCTAGTAGCAAAGAGCAGAGTCCCTGAACTATGGCACCAACTGCAGTTCCCAGAACAGTTTGTACAAGAGTCTGGAGGTTACTACCCTCACCGAGAAAGTCGTTCACGCCATCTGGGTCTTCAAATAACCATCCACATAACAGCATTAGATAAGAAACGAGTACTCGCTCTTCGACGTGCCTCTGAATTCCAATTATCAGATTCTCCGTCAGAGCTTGAATACAAGTGACAACTTCTTCGCCCTCGGAAGCATCACCTTCCGTCACGCTCATGGCAAGTGCCTTTGCATTGATATCGTCAAAAATCAAATGGAAAAGAATCACAGCTGCGAACCAATATCGATAGGGATCACCTGAGGCTTGTGCATCTAAGGGCTGTAAAAGAGTCGTTAAAACATTGGCAGTCTCATCAGCCCCTTCCTTGTGCCCTTTGATCGCACGGCCTAGAAAATGCTTTCGGATTGCGGGATGATTATACAAGTAAGCCTTGATACACTCGCATGCAGCGAGGCGAGAATCGAAAGCACTCAGAAGCGGTACACTTAATGTTAAATCGAGTAAACCGTCAATCACGTACACTTGGGCAATACCAGTGGTTTGAGCAACCCCATTGACTTCAGCAGGAGGTTCATCAAGAACTGAAGTGACTTGGAATTGCGCGAAACCCTCTTGGATTACCGGGTTTCCTCGAATTAGATCAGCACAGGTGGTTAGGGCCTAATAAGGGTCTGTTAATAACTTTTTTTGGCAATATTAAGGTCATTCATGCATACCTCAGCCTTTATTTGTGTCTCTGTCGAGCGGCTAAAAGCCAGGTATAAGACTTGCTCTAAAATCCCATGCTGACAAAATGAAGTTTGATTTGCCTGGGTGCCGACTCCACCGGTTACCAAAAACAATCTCAAAACAGCCAGCAAAGCATACATATTTCTATTCCGCTGGACTTTCGCCCATTCTGCGACTTCTATCTCGTCACCTTTCTCAGAATTAGCATCCACCAAAAGCATCGCAACCTTGGGGACTGATCCAGTTTCCCTGAAATATGACTGATTTGAGACGTTTACACGGAGTAGATTGGCCAGAAGAATTAAGCAGTCTTCAACCGTTCTATCACCATGTACTAACCCCCCCTCGTGCTGGATTATCCTGAAAATACGATCGAATGCATCCTCAAACGCGACTCGTTTCTGCAGCTCAATCGAAGTCGGCGTGAGATACGTGAGTAGTGATAATGCTTCATTACGGATGGCATCTCTGGTGTCATCTAGGACCGCGACGAGCCTAGATATACCCAACGGCGCTTCAAATATGCATTCTTCGGTGCGCTCAGTTCGCGAGGAGAGGATGGCAGAAAGTAGCTGGAGCGAGTAGAGTCGGGAGTGGAAGTCGTTGGCGTCTAAGAAATCTAGTAGAAGGGTGATGTTGTCTTGCCGCTGGGTAAATTCGTCTGCCAGCCAGAGGGCAATTTCTTCGGAGGCTTCTGGGCTACTTTCGTTTGGGTTGAAGAGCATCAGCAGCGTCTCGAACGTGATTTTGACGGTGTCGACATCGTCAGTTTTTAATTCTCCTATCAAACTCCGTAATCCTTCCGACGCAACGGATGCTGGGTATTCCTTAGCAAAGCTCCGTAGCCCCTGGATTGCCGCGCGACGGTCTTCCAGTAGTGTTGCTGAGGATAGCCTGGAAGACAAGACCGATATAGCTTCAGATACCGTCTGGATCATTGGGGTTTTTGCTGCCGCGAACATTGCTCTGGTAGGAACTCGACAGTATTAGATGCATGATCGTTAGACAGGCGCCTGTGGTCTCATGGTGCCATTTAGATCCTCGAAAAGTGTTGGGTTGTGATTCCCGGAAGGGTAAACGTGTTATATTGTTCTTGGACCTCGAGTTTACGCTTGAAACTGTGTTGTTCAAAACTGAACCCCAGAAGCTCTAAGCCATGATGGCCCATGCACACAAGCTACGGCAAGCTATTTGCTAGTGCTATACCACATTAAGGTTGGCTTTACTCTTTGCTTGTTAATTGTGTATTGCTATGTGACTGCGCATTGCATTTATTAGATTATCCAATATCGTATAGGAGGTCTGATCTTCACAAGGAAAAAATATATATATAATGTAGGTTAGGGTTTTTGTAACTGTACCAACTCACCAATCGTTGAAGCCATATGGTCCCTGGGCCATGTTGCCAAAGCTTGCAGGTACCCCGAATTAAATTATGTATTTTGCTAGATACGAAGAACCCTCATCAACTGGTTAAGTGAATAAGTAACTATACACATAAATAAGTAAATACGAAAGTAAATGGACATAATCGGCTAAAACCGACTTCTACAGGGCAATTTTGTCTCCATATTCGCTTATGGCTTGCCAAACGGAAGAATGTTTTATTGTGGGCCCCCGACCCGAGTCTAGCCCGACACGTGCCTGACAACCCGATTCTTCAATGAAGGCGAAGATGAACAGAATCCCTTCATCTCCAAGATTTCTTTAAATATCAACATCATCCGCAACTGCAAGAACAGCGCATCCGTGTGGCCCCATGCGGATTGTTACAGCGACTCAGTTTCTTACATCTCGCCCTTGTGCCGCTTTCTGGCCAGCCTTCACAACTAGGCTGCACGCGACTTGAGAGTTGAAGATTTAGCTTGAAAGCTCACCTAGACATAGTTTTTGCTCGTTGCCAACAATGGGTGTCCCAGGTATGTTTCCCTTCCCAGTGTCTCTCTGGCCTCTGCTAACTTGACTTGCTTCCAGCTCTTTTCCGCTGGCTTAGCCAGAAATGTAAGTGCCTTCACCCCTTTAGCACAACCAGGCTAACTCGTGTCAGATCCAAAAATCGTATCAAATGGTCAGTTCCATCTGCAGGGTCGCTCTCTTCTCGGAGGGTCTCTGCCGAGTGTTAGGCGACGACATCGGTGCTGATGTTATTTCTTAGTGATCGAAGAATTTCCCCGAGAGATTGATGGAGTTGAAATCCCCGTTGACGCCCGTGGGCCTAACCCAAATGGCGAAGAATTCGACAACCTCTACCTTGATATGAATGGCATTGTTCATCCTTGCTCTCATCCTGAAGATCGGCCTGCGCCCAAGGACGAAGAAGAGATGATGATGGCCATTTTTGCTTACACTGATCGCGTTGTCAACATGGTTAGACCCAGGAAACTCTTATTGATTGCCATCGATGGTGTGGCTCCACGTGCAAAGATGAACCAGCAACGTTCTAGGCGGTTCCGCTCCGCGCAGGAAGCCAAAGAGAAGGCGGACGACAAGGCCGAACTGCTCAAAATGTTGAAGTCGCAAGGCGGCCACATCGAAGAAGAAGAAATAAAGAAAGCCTGGGATTCTAATGAAATTACACCAGGAACACCCTTCATGGACATTCTCGCAGCAAGTTTGAGGTACTGGATTGCATACAAACTTAATACTGATCCCGCTTGGGCAAAAATGAAAGTTATCATCTCAGACTCGACCGTTCCTGGCGAGGGCGAACATAAAATCATGGAATTCATCAGATCCCAGAGATCGTCCCCCGAGCATGACCCAAATACCAGACATGTCATTTATGGCTTGGATGCCGACTTAATCATGTTAGGATTGGGTACGCATGAGCCTCACTTCCGCGTATTACGAGAAGATGTCTTTGCACAAGACTCTAAGCCTCGCACTTGCCATTTGTGTGGCCAGGCTGGCCATGAAGCCAGAGAGTGTACAGGCGAAGTAAAGGTAAAGGACGGGGAGTTTGATGAGAAGAAGAGTGCGCCTTCACTTAAACCCTTTATTTGGCTTCATGTCTCGATTCTTAGAGAGTATCTGGAAGCCGAACTTTACGTTCCTGATCAACCGTTTCGATTTGATCTCGAAAGAGCTATAGATGATTGGGTTTTCATGTGTTTCTTTGTCGGAAATGATTTTCTTCCTCATCTTCCTAGTCTTGAGATTCGAGAAAATGGTATTGATACTCTCATTGCTATCTGGCGTGACAATATGCCCTATATGGGAGGTTATCTCACCAAGGATGGCCACGTTGACCTTGAGAGAGCCCAATTTATCCTTGATGGTTTGGCTAAGCAAGAAGATGCGATCTTTCGTAGGAGAAAGCAGACGGAGGACCGACGGGAGGCAAATTTCAAACGACGCAAGCTTGAAGGGGGCCGAGGAGGGCGTGGTGGGCGTGGTGGTCGTGGCGGCGGGTTTCAAGATTCTCCATCCAGTGGCAGGCAGAACAATAAGCCTCACCACAACGACGCGCCTACAGGGCTGCCTCTATTCGCTCCAGGTAACATTACCAAGGAAGCCATCACCATGACGCATGATATGGTTGTTAACCGAGGAGCAATTCACAAAGCCAATATGGCCAACAAGAGTGCTGCTGCTGCGTTGAAAAGCCAACTTAGCGGCAAGCCACCAACCGAAGAGCCCTCGGAAACCTCAGAAATCCCGGAAGTAGTCAATAAGGATGCTACTGTCGAATCGCCTGCTTCGGCACTAGGAAAGCGAAAAGCTGATATTTTAGAAGATGATGATAGTAGCACTCCAGGTCGCACCACACCTCAACCCGGAACGCCGGGTACACCAAGCGATGAGCCTCCAGTAGACAAGGTTCGACTGTGGGATGAGGGCTATGCAGACAGATACTATGAAGCAAAGTTTGGCGTCTCTCCCACCGATATTGAGTTTCGTCACAAGGTTGCAAATGCTTATGTTGAAGGTCTTGCATGGGTCTTACTCTATTACTTTCAAGGCTGCCCATCATGGGATTGGTATTATCCCTATCATTATGCACCATTTGCCGCCGATTTCGACAACATTAAAGATTTGAAGATCTCGTTTGAAAAAGGCAGAATATTCAGGCCATTTGAACAGCTGATGGGTGTCCTACCTGCTGCGTCTCGTCAAGCTATTCCGGAGGTTTTCCATGATCTCATGACCAATCCAGAAAGTGAAATAATAGACTTTTATCCTGAAGATTTCGTCGTTGATCTGAACGGCAAGAAGTTTGCTTGGCAAGGTGTTGCTCTTCTTCCTTTCATCGACTCTCAGAGATTACTTGATGCAATGGCTAAAAAGTATCCGCTATTGTCGCCAGAAGTCGCAGCCAGAAATGGCTTGGGCAAAGATGTCCTTCTTGTTGCTGAAGCTCATGAAGAACTGTACGAAGATATCGCTACCAATTTTTATTCTAGAAAAGAGGGTCCCTTGAGTCTCAAACTGAACCCCCGACACACCCAAGGTCTCTTTGGCAATGTCATGAAGAATGAGTCCCATATTCCTCATGGTTCCTTAACATTTCCTCTTGAGAGAGGCGGAATGCCTTCACTAGATGAGGACCGTTCTATCAGGTACGCTCATCTCCCCCAATCATATCTTTATCGCTGACATCTTAATTAGCGTCCATTATGAAATGCCAAAGTCGACCCACGTGCATAAGTCAATGTTATTACGAGGCGTGCAGTTTGGAAAGCCTGCATTGACCCCTGGTGATATTGAAATGACCAAGCGCAAGGCATCGAGTTCAGGACGCGCCCATGGCGGAGTGCCTTTGAATGGAGATGGCAGAGCGCGAAATTCTTTCAACTACGCACCGTCAAATCAACATTCTCAGCAGAATTATCAACAATCCCGAGGACCTCAAAACGGTTATAACAACAATTACCCGGGCTGGCAGCCCCCACCACCTGGACGCGCTGGGTTTGCTCAAGGTCCCCCGCCGCCTCCTCCTGGAGTTTATGGATCATATGCCCCTGGACAGCGACAGCCGCCTCCAAATAACTATGGTGGACAAGGCGCACCGGGATATGGAGGCTCATATGACAATCGCCGTGGTGGCGATTCATATCGTGGGAACTCGTATCGGGGACAACGCGGTGGAGGTGACTCCTATCGTGGGAGACGTTATTAGGATAGTCCCTTGCGATTATCACCATACCACTTGCTATAACTCAAGTGAGGCCACCATCAGGTTTGCTGCGCTGCACTTTGTTGAAGTTTATACTGTATTATGTAGAATAGAAATCAAAATAGCGACCCACTTTTTTCCTTTTTTGCTCAAGTTGTTCCTGCTCAAACCTTTCCTCTCTACTTGCTATAGTGCACTATTCAACTAGATATGTACCTCCATTTTCTTCCAAACGACAGACGAAGAACCCCATAGTGTGGACAATGAGACTGGAGCTTCTCCCCAGATTTCTTATTAAAAGGTAGACCAAGATTGTAATACTTCTCTAGATGATCAAGAAACCTCTCTCAGAGAAAAACCAATTGAAGTTTTTATTTAATAATGACTGAAATACGCCATAACATTCTCCATTATTTTTATTCAAGTTGGAGGTCGGGTCTGGATGAGCTTGACGTTCGTAGCCAAATAAAGTGAGATGTGGCGCCTACAAATTCAGGAACGAGGGCGGCTTAAATGCGTCAAATTGCGGAAGGGGCTTTGAGGGCTGATGTGGAAGAGTAGGGTATAGATGGGTGAGGAGGGAAGTTAGTTCGGGTAGGCTTCTGAACGTCCCGAGAGTCGAGTCGGGTGTCGGCAATTGGAAACCACCCTCGCCTCGCTTATTTTGTATCATCTTGTAGAAAAATCGCCTTGCTGAAAGGAAGAATACTTTGAAGGCGGCACAGCGGTTGAAAAAACACATTGCGAAAAAAATTTGGGGTAGCACTCCGTGCGGGACATGCTATTTTGATCGGGCTGGCATATAGATAGATGTACGATGTACTTAATACATGGCCACGCTCCCCGGGCTGTCTAAATGTCTCCCCCCAACCAGTATTGAGATCACGGGCTCACACTCGCACCTGGTCAGGTCGCTCCCAAATTAAGTTGCTCCCGAGCGGCAAGCTGAGGCGAGCAGAGCTTAAGTGGTCACAGCTACCATGAAGATACTCTCGAAAGAGCAGAGATTCAATGGCCACTTCTTAGTAAGGGAGGGGGAAGGTGAATTGGATTTGAGCGTACCTGGTCTAATATCCCTGATCAAGAGGGAACTTGAAACACCTTGGTCTACTTAATGATGGGTCTGGGCGCTCCGGTGAAAATTCCTTCATTGTGGTTTCGATTAATGGGTTTGGCATGTTATAGATGCGATGTGGACGGGTTTGCGGAGGAGATATATGTCTCACATGACGATGGCTAGATTCAGCAGGAATAGAACGACATAAAGCCATCGAGATCCAAATGTTGTGCCTCGCTCACTGTGAAGTTACACTTGTGCCGTCATGCTGATGAGGGGAAGTAGATGTTTGTATGATTAAGGGTCGCAGAGCTCGGAATTTACCTCAAAGCATTGCCGTTTTAGATGGAAGTTGTCTTTTGTTTTTAGACAGCTTGAGACAAAGAGATGGAGACTCGGTGATACCTTATCAAGATATCAGCCCCAATTTCTTCAAATCAAACAGAGCATCCTCATTCTTCGTCCCGTAAATCGTCAAAGACTCCAACCGTGAAATCACAACATCATCATCCCAGGAGCTGATCCGAATCTGACCATACAAACCATTCTCTCGAGCAACCTTACCCACTTCGAACGCCACCCCCGTCCCATAAACATCCTCAAGTCCCAAAACATCCTTATAGTCCTTCTTCAGCCCCTCCAACCTTGAAGTATTACACCTTAAACTCAGCGCCGAAATGCCCTCAGCACCACAAGGATGTATCGCATTTCCTCCCGACGGGACACGCACCCCCCGGTCCGTAACATCATGACACCAGAACGGAACCTCCCCCCTCCTCGCCGCAGCAATAATAGGAAACGTGACCTCCCACTGCACCTTCTCGCCATCCGGTCGTTCCCTCCCTCCCTTCTGCGGTTTTGCATACCTCATGCCCCCGTCAACCTTCTTCGCCGCCTCATCCAACCGCTCATAGTTTGCCGTTGCGGTATCCCGGGTGGTTAAAGCGTAATCGATGATACCGTATTTCTTCCCCCCCCACCAGTGGCCCTGCCGATTCTTCTCATCAAGAAACGATATCAACTCGATATAAGCCCCGTCAGCGAAGCAAATGAGCTTGTTTTCAGTGAGGCCATCGGCATGTATCCCGCCGGGCGTGAGGGTGAATCTCTTGGTCAGGGCTTCTGGAGGCGAGAGTAGAGTCGCGTGGGGAATGAGAATGATAACGTGGTCTAATTGTGCGGAAGGCATTCTGTTGTTAAAATGATGAAGATATTGTAATGATCTAATTGAAGTTGTCCTGCTTGATCAGATTTTATGAAGACGCAATTAAGCTCCGCAGAAGACTCATTCGGGCACCCTCACCTTCCGCTGTCGCCATCCCGAAGGTAATCGGTCTTCGGGCCGAGTCTCGGCTATGATTCTCCCGGAGCCCTACTGAAAAGCACCCACGGAGTCGAAAGAGGAGCTCTAGGGGGCTTGAGGAAATATCATAAAAAGTGATTGAAACTAATCTTTAGGGTATTCATCGATTAGGGGATCGAAGAGAGTGCAAACAATTAGGGCCTCAATCTCCTCGCACCTGTACAAGATTTATCTTCACCTCGTCTCTAGTCGTTGCTGTGATACCATATTTGACCTTCTACGCTCCCTTCATTGTCACTTAAATCCTACTTTGCGATATGCAGTCCTCGTTTATGTACGAGCAGGGTATAATATTTCATTCAAAGGCGGAAATCCACGTCCACATCTACATCTATAAGAACTTATAAACGAATAATCGACATGGAATCCCCAGATAATTCATTGCTCCTTTCTTTCTCTTCTCATCCCGCCATGCTTTTGTCATAAACTCATGAGCTCATCAAGCAAAAGGTAAAGTAAAGATATATAACATGAAAACCAAAACCGCTCGCTCGCTCACACTCGAACACCACATATCAAGCAGGCCCTAATCAGCCCGAGAAGATCGCCAACCCCGGAGATATGATATGCTTTATGCAATAATATGCTGCATCACAAGTTAGACTGGAAATAAACACAAGATTGGAGTATGAAGGAGACTCACCTCGATGAGCCGATCCGTCAAAGCGGTGCACTGCCTATCATTGCTACTGTCCCCATGGAACGTGGATGATCGCCACAAGCCCCCAAACCCAACCCCTTCAAGCACATCCTCCAACACCTCAGCCGTATCTACACCATTCGCGAACTTCGGGTTCGCAGTCAAGGTCCTCAATAGCTCATGAGCAGCCTCGAGCGTAACGACATTTTGACACGACGTCAAGAGATTTTCCAAAATTCGAATCACAGGACCACATCTATTTTGAAATCAGTAAGGAATTTTATAGACGTGGCGGAGAAGACTCACAGGTGAAGTATAACAGTAGGCCGATGAATTGCTACCCCAGTGAGCCAACGAAGCCCCATGTGCTGCACATTATCGTCCAAGAACTGAAAGTCGACGATGTTGATGGCGCAGTTGAGCAGCAACTCTTTATCCTTGATAACATCAAGATCAATCAGGGAGAAAGCATTTGTCGAAGTAATAATTTCATCGGCATCTATCCACTTTGCCAGCCAAAGGGTCTCTTTAGCTTCTTCTGGCGTTGATGCCCGCGCCAGAAGTAGACCCAAGTAGGGCAAGCAGCTCACGTCTTTCGGGAACGCCGAATCTGGTGTAACGCTAGAACCTGCTATCTGTATGAAGGTTGTTAATATCTTGATCGTTGTCCCTTTCGTGACCTGGTGGGTAAGGCCTTTCGCTAATGTGGCACAAAGAGCAAAATGAAAGTTTTCCTGGGTGAAGTGGATTCCATAGATCTCGTCCAGTTGTGATGCAATATCTTCAAGAGGCAAGCGACCTTGTAGTAAAGTGGATACCATTCGTCCTCCACTGAACTCGACCGAGGTAGCGATATTGCTTGTGACGGCTTCGAAGAAGAGAGCACAGCTATTGAACAATGCGATGGGGACGAGCCTGACGAGTGAAAGCGCAAGCCAGAAAAGCTGCAGTCCATAGCGGGACGCAGAAGGAAGTTTATCCATCATTTTTGTCAGCGATGTGACGATGGCAATGAGCATCTCGCTATCGTCATCGTCCATAAAACGTGCTATGCTTGATCTTAGAGCGACTAAGACTTGGTAGAGCAGATCATCATCCACATCCTCATGGGCCAAACACCCCATGACCGTGAAGGCTCGTGGTTGAATAGCAGGGTTAGCTTGAAAAGCCGTACTAGACACTAAGCTCAACCATCTAGAGCGCCATACATTTGACAGGTCAACAGTTGGAGCGGCGACTATAGTAATCTCCGATAATAAAACGGCGAGGGTCTCTGTTGCTACCAATACAGGTAAATTTGAATCCTGCATAGACGATATAGAAACGCCATCCCTAGATGGAATATTAAACAATGACTCGCACTTCGGCTCTGTTAGAGACTCCAGAAGACATTTCAGTCTCGTAAGCTTTGTCTCCTCAAGCCCGAAAGTAGTGCATATAGCATGGATAGTGTTGACGAGCAATCGATGGACCATACGTCTCACCTCAATGGAACCGGTGTTGGCGAGCATGGTGACAAGATGAAAGAGCTCAGGTAAGTATAATTGAGATTGAACACCACTATCGAAAGATGTCGACAAGCAAAGCCGGAGCAAGATGCAGATTTCATTCCATATTATGTTGTCTGTCAAATGTCTCGTGAGCCGGTTGGAAGTTCGATGCAGGGCCTTTCGCAGTCGTGAGAGCAACTTTCCACGAATCGTGATCGTCCCGAGTGAAGCAATTATAGACCCTAGTACTTCTGTGCGTTCATCCTCAAGCCCAAAACTCAGGGCACACTTTACGACCTCATCAAGAAATACATCGCTATAAATCTCATCGTTACTGATAATCGGCCAGACCTGTTGTTCCAAAGTCGTGCTGAGAGCGACGTCGGAAATGCTAACATCAATTAGCTTGCGAAAGATGGAAGCGACTTTCTCCCGCGCCTTGTCGCTATCCAATTCGGGGGAGACGAGACTTGTTCTAAGACCTGGCAGCCATGGTGCCATGTAAGAGAGACTCAGTGGTCTCTGCGAGTACGGGAAACTTTCCCAACCAACGAAGAACTCGTTAAGAAAGTCCGCGGAAAGTTGAGGCTCGGCAGTAGCAAGTTGCTGGCTTATATCGATAATGAAGTGGGACGGGTTCAGCGGGATACAAAGTTCTGTAATTCATATCAGTATATAGAAGAAAAGGAGAATAGGAAATACCAACCTTTGACTGTCAAAAATTTCGCATCGGATGCAAATTTAAAGGCGCGGCACAATGCACATAAGAGGTTGTACGAAGCTTGCCGAAGAACAGAGTCAGCGCTCGCTAAATTTGTAAAGGCAATATTTAGAAGCGTTCCCGGGACATCTTGCGGCCGGACAAGTCTTTCGAAAGACTTCAGAGTTCTCAGCTCTTTGCCATATTTGGACTTAGCTGCACGGATAGCAGAAAGTACGTCGAGCTTCCTTGGACTTGTGAAAAACATCACGATCTTTCCATTCTCCGTGCGAAGCCCAAACCCTGAATCATCTTCAGTCTGGATCGGAGTCGGTGTCTCGTCGATTTCCGAAAGCGTAAATATATCGTTGACTGTGGCCATCAACTTGAGGTTGTAATTGGGCAAGACCTCGGACTTTTTCGTTGTGGTAACTTGCACGAACTGACTTCCAACTTTAATCACAACCTCGGATTTACCTTGAGTTTTGGAAAGCCTACTGATGGGTTGGAATACGTATCTGGTGTCAGTGACTACACTGATAGTTTCCTTAGGTAAGTGCAGTTGGCTAAGGTGGAAATGGCTTTGGAGATCTTGAAGGCTGCCGATTAGATGGTATTCAACATTTCTAGGGTGGAATGAGCTGTTTTCGGCTTTTGCGGTTAGCCGTATAATGCGTTTAAAGCATCGTCTAGGCCGAGTCAGTAACTAGGTACCCGTATGATATGCATTAATGACTTACTTGAAGGCGCTATTCATATTATAAACGTAGATCCTAGAAAGTTGCTTTGACAACTCTGACGGTGTGAGAAGATCAAGCCGGCGGAATAATACATCTTGAGGCTCATTTTCCCCCTTATAGCAAGTCGCATCAACAAGAATGCCAAAGGGCCTGTGCCACATTCGACTAGCAATCTACAAAGAGTTAGCAGGAACTATGTAAGCTGCTGAAGATATACCTTAAGATATGCGAACATGACAAGCTCGAAATCAGTTGACTCTGTTTCTATGTTGCGCAGAATAATGCAGATCATGGGAAGGCCATCCTAATATAAATCAGCGTTACTCTTAAAAAAGGCAGTTCATGAATCTAGACCTTGCTTTCCCCACCATCATATACTGCTCTATTTGAGGTGAGCGACTCGGTATTTCTACCAGCGTTTCGAAGCATAAAGTGTTGAAAACGTGAATACGAAGGAGGGCTATTCGACGAGATCGCAGGTCTATTCCAAGAGACATCCATAGGTGGAGGACCAAGGTTAGTGATTAGTTTTCGCAAAGCCTCCAGAATCGGGATCCGGCCTTGAGCAATCTCTATTGCAGAACGAACTGCGCCTTTCCTTTCTCGAAGCACAATCTTTTGTCGGACGTGATCCCAGTGATCGTATAGAAACCTATGCAACGCAACGCAAGAACCAAAATCAAAGGACTCGGATTCCATGTCAGGCTCAACCACATTGGGTGGAACCTATCAAAGTCAGATGCGGGTTTGCAGGGAGTAGGTTAGACGAACCGAGATCTCTCGCAGAAAGGTGGTTACACGGTAGATATTTTGGGTAAGAAAGTCATTGAGAGGAAACATGTAAGGCTCTTTTGCTCCAAAGAGAACATTGTTTGCAAGGTTCTGTACAACTTTTGCGATTAGGAGGAGCCCTCTTCGCATTTCTTTTGAGGGAGTTGAAACTATCAAGCCTTCCACATCTGGTGCCACAATAGCAGGACAGAAGAACCGCAGGAAAATGAAAGCTCCGACGGCAGTAAATTTTGCCTCCGGGAAACGTTTCATGACAGCAGTAGATATCTGTCAATTTCTAGTTAGCATGTTCGACTGCCTGATTTTCCCACACGGTTATAACGTACGATGCTGCAGATCTTTCGGAAAGAGACTGGAATATGTCCAGCGGAATTACAGATATCATCAATGAATACTTTCGTGACCACTCGAAGTTGAAGCGCATTCTTCTGTAGCTCCTCTGTGGAAGATATCCGAGTTGGATCCAGCTCAAGATCGAGATCTTTCGAGGTTAGTACGAGGCGTTCAAGCACCTTTTGCAAGGTAGCTTTCAAATAGCTTGCCCCTTTCCACTTTGCGTATACAGAGAGCATTTTGGTCGCCACGCAGTTTCGCCGGAGTAATTCGGCTTCATTTTCTAAACACTGTCAACCCCATAACTATCGTTATACATAAATTTGCTTACCGGTAACCTCAACTTCATGTTCGATAAGGGCCTCTAAAAGGACGAAGCCTAAACCTCGGGAGTCAAAGATATTGAGCAGTGAAATGGTCATCTCGTCGACTTCTGAGCTCGGGCAGGCATCGCAAAGCGCAATTGTCAGAACCATGTCATGAATGAGTAGCTGGGCACGCTGTTAGTCGTTTCTTTTTAGGCATGTTGGTATTACTAATCTCACCTCTAACAATGCATCATATTTCTCATTCACCGCGGTGTCTGAGAGGTTATTGAATTCTGTCCCTTGTATCAAAATATTGCATAGCACTTTGACAAAAGCCGTTCTAATATCTAGATCTTCGTGATAGCCAATGCCTAATGAATGTTTCAAGCCCACATCGATATTCGCACTAAGGAGATTCGAGAGTGCAGTGATAACAAGTTCTGGGGTTGTTAGGGAATCTTGGCTAAGCACGCTTGCTGGTCGTGTCTCTACTTTTACTATCTCAGTTGGATCATAATTCAACAAGGAGAGGAACCTATTGAAATACGTGTGAAACATCTGAGACTTTAGGTCGCTTGTATCGGCATCAGTTTGGCCTTCAGCGGGTTGAAGTGGTAACCGATATGTCAGATCTGCTAAAGCTTTTAAACAGGCTTTATCTAAATCTTTCTGTAGGCGGATGATTTCATCAATACGAGCTCCAGATGGAAGAACTGCATCTTTGGGAGATCCTGGGCGAGTAACCCAACCAAATATAACTTCAAGGAGTTGGTTCCGGATACGAACATCATGTCGAAGATTGAGTAACTCCTTCTTCTGAGTCACCGTCTCGCAGAGTTGACAGATTTTGATCTTAACTCGTAAAGCGCTAGGGCTGTCGGGCAGTTCATCTAAAAACTTCGCAAAACTTAGAGTCATCTGTCCAATATCAACAGACAGCGCTGCGCCGACTTCCCCTGAAGCGCCAAGGCGCTCCACGACGCTCTTCATGAGTGCCGCAGCCTGTTCGGCAAAGATGATACGGGCCTCCATCGACACGGGATTTCCAGATATGGGACCGTCAAAAATGGCCCCCAGTTCAGCTTCAAGTGCCTCGCACAGAGGTAAGTAGAGAGGAGAGGCAAGTTCGGTGGACAAAGTCTCTCTTGTTGCCTCTCGAATTCTGACATTGTTGCTTGCTAGTAGCTGAATGCTCTGCTTCATGTATTTGTTTAAAAGTGTATCATCGTAGCTTTCTGGCGTCGGCCGATCGATCCACCTAAGACCAGCTAAGCTAGTTTCCTCAGCCAGGAGAGCCTGGTTCGATACACAAACGCCCCCTAGAGAAGCGAGGATTCCAGAGTAATTACGCCACTCCACAAGTGACCTTTCATCCAACATATCGGATGAATTCGATGTAATTTGTTTCGATAATGCTAGCCAATTGCGAAAGATTGTTTCCCATGCATTCAGAATGCCCGCAGTCGGGTATTGCATTTGCCGCAGAAGCCCTCGTATACGTTTCTGGAAAGCCACTAAGCCAGTAAAGCGAAAGTTCTTTGCTGAAATCCCTAGAAATATATCCAGATTTCGAAGTGTGGGTATCCCCGACTTGGTTCCAGCTTTGTCGATAAGGCGAGCTTCCTCGCAGAAAAGAGATATGCATTGCGTCACCTGTTGACAGACAGTAATATCAGCAGAACAGGAAGATATGAGAAACGTAGTCTCGAGAGTTGTGCAGGCTGCTATTCGCTCGGGTATGTCATCGGAAATCTCAGCTAGCTCCTTCACAATACAGTCAGCAAAATTCTCATGCAAGAAGAGGAAACGCGGGAAAACTCGAAAATAAAAGTTATCTAGTGTTGTGAAACTATACTAACATCAATCATGTCCATAATCTTCAACCGTGAACCAAGGTAGTCGTAAATGAAATTAAGAGTCGTTTTTTTGTCGTCATTCACATTTATAAGATTTTGACACACTGTAAGTAATACGTGAGAGCTGCAGAAATAAGCATCAGTAGTTTCCAACAAAGTGAGCGGCATTGTGATGGTCATCGAAAGAAATCGATTAGGAGAGGACGAAGTGAGTAAAGCTTCGGCTTGGTCTCCTAAGGATGACTAGACTAGAGAATGACGAACGTTCTCTGCAATAAACTCGTGGATTGAGGCCTTTGTAAAGAAAATAGGAATTAGACTCACGTTGTCTGCCAGAAATTGCGTCTGAATGTCCTATTCCCCAGAATCTTACTCCTATGCCACAATGTCAGAGTACCTTCGGTCATTAACCGGCGAGCAACTGCGCTACTCATGTTTCGGATACGCTCCTCGTCAGACACAAGGAGGGGTTTAAAAGAGTTGAACACCTCCTGGAAGAATTCGTGCCACGCTATACCGTTCTCTGGTGAACCGATGAAGGGGGTGAGGGGAGAGGCATCTAAGAACAGAAGGATACTATAGATCATGTCCGAAGAAGATATCTCAAGTGGCTTGAGCTGGGTGTATTGTTCCGCGTCATAGGATTCAAGGGATTTGAGAGAAGCTAACTTCATTACATTAGCTATGAGAAGATACACTGACAGCTAACGTACCTTGAGCTGCACCCTCACAAATTCTGCGACCTGGACGAATAAAGGCCGGTATTCATGGGCATTGGATTGCCTGGCAAAGTGAGCGCATGCTGAAATAGCGGCAATCTGGAAATCTTGAGGCGAATTTGGGGCAAGACAGAGAGGCGTCAAGTTATCGACACAATATTCGAAGTTTAAGTGCGTGAGGCTGACAAACGCGGCGGTCATGAGCGACGAATCAATATTAACAGCATCCATGCCTGGAGTAGGAAGTCTGAAGACTGCCTCCCTGACCTCCTCCTGAACATCCAATGCATAACTGGGCAAAGCTGAATCGTTGCTAATGGGAAAGTGTCTCGCAACTCGCAGGACGGATGTCAAGCAGTAAATAGCTGTCTCGTTCCTGTTTCTGAGCGACTTCCTCAAAGTTTCCAAAAAAGAAACCTTCTTGGAAAGACTGCTACTTTTGACTTCCCTCATATTGCTTGCAACTTCGAATACATCGGGGAGAAGGAAGAGCAGTGAAGTTTGGAAAGGGAAGAGCAGTGCCTTTCTTCTACCTCCATCGGCCATGGTATTTGTCATGTCAAAAAGAGTTTCTGCTCCCCCGTCAAGACGTTTATGTGTAGAGTGCAGCTCTATGAGCTCATCGGGGTTGCGTTCAAGCCATCTAGTGATCAACAATGGTAATACTATAGCCACGGTGGTTTGAAAGGCTTTACGAAGGTGCAAAAAAGTCCCGCAGATCTCCTGTATGATAATGCTCAGCTTTCGACTGTCCACCCAGAGAGAAGACATTAATCTGATATTAATAAGTGCACTCTTATCTTCTTCACTGACTGGGTTGGTGGAAACAGGCGCGTTGCTAACGGACTGATGAGACGCCTGCTGCAAAGCTGCTTTTAGATATTCAATAACCTTGGACCAGTTTGAGAAGGATATATACTCCACGATAGTTCTTACGTGCACCTCGATAATTTCGGCTTGTTCAAGGAGGAATTTAGATACCTCCGTGCCATTAAGTTGACTGCCCATAGCGTTTGAACCGCCTGCATTGTATAATTCTCCCGTAGGCAGGCCTTTCAAAACATCATCAAGAATATTAGCCGCAGGCAGCACATAACTTTCAGATATTGGCCTCAAAAAGAGCTTGAAAGCCTCGAACAGCCTCGCAACCAGATCATTCGGTAATTGCTTTGGTGAATTGCCCCGGTTTGACAACTGGTTCCGAGATGCACGCCTCTTCTGATCGTTGCGGCTGTCTAACAGAGATGTAGATGTCCGACCTTTGTCTTCCTCCGAATTCGTGCTCCCCGCACGACTCCCCGCGTCAGTCGTGCGGCCTCCTGTACTAGCGGGGGCATCTTCGTTCAAGCTTTCCCAATGCCTCGAAAAGCAATCTGCCAGCAGTTCCACCAGGTATAATTCGGAATGGAGAACGTGGATAGGATGTGTTTGGATGCCTCTGTATGGCCGCGAGAGCTCTTCCAAGAGCGACACCAAAGTGTCCACAACGACTTCGATACAAAACGGGCTCACGTTGACCAAGGTCGCCCGAGTGAGTACTACAATCTCGTCGCGGTAGAAGTCATGGAGGGTCGATCCAGTTCGATGGGGCAGCTGCACAGAGAGACATGTTAGCACTGGAGGGAGTGAACGGAGGGGAGTGATGAAAGAGAGTGCCCATGTTGTACCCTTGTAGTGAGCCGGTCCACCAAGGTGCCAACCAGACTAGAATCCCCATTCATGACTAGAAAGCGGCGCTGGCTCTGTTGCCAATGCGCTTAAGGGCTGTCAGACATGCGGCTCCGTCGTTAGAGAATGGGTTGCTTCTGAGAAGGGAAAAGGTGCTGTGAAAGGTTTCAACAGAGCCTTGGACATAATCCGTGATCACTTTAATATTGGACTGCTCGATTTGTACCAGGAGGATCGGGCAATGGGGCAATGGGGGTTAGTGGCGGAGGAGATTGGCCTTTTGAATATGTAGTAGCTTAAAGACGACTAGTCAATTGTACACCCAAGGGGTCTCGAACCAGTGACCCCACAATCACGTGTTATATGGTGCACTTCACCAATACAATCGATTTTCTAACTCCTTATCTCTTGAGTTTTATATTAAGCATTTAATAGTATCCTTTTACGCCAACTGATAGTAGATATAATATCAGTTAAAAGCTTAGCTAAAGCTCAGTAACTTCTCCACAGTGACGCCAACGTCTCCTACACTTGTCCCCTCTCGATTCCGAAGACCAAGGATTCAAGATTAAAATGCTGTGCCTTAGGTTAGAGCTTAGTGATAGTATATGACTTACCATTATTTTGCTGGTGGTGAGCGAGATGGAATGATAGAGTAAAAGGAACAGCTCAGATTCCCAACATATATAGAGGAGTATAGGGGATATAAGTTATTGATAATTAGCGGTGTGTAATGATTGCCATTGTTATCGTGAATAAAGGGGCTATCTTCGTTATGTCATTGTAAAGGGAATAGATATAGAGATGCCGAGGGACAAAAGTTTGAGTCTAGGCTCGGAACGCAGAGGTAGAGGAGGTGAAACGTTTTGCTGGTTTCCAAGAAGAGGAAGCTGTTAATGATATAATTACTATTTTTTGAAGAGATGCAGTCATTAGTCAGTCATGTGAAGAGGAATAAGATGAGAACAAATAAAGAGATTAGCTTTACAAAATTATTGGAAGAGAGGGAAAAATGGGTTTTGCTGAGTTCCCTTGCACTTGTGGATCCTAGGACTTGCAAACAATGTAGATAGCAAATCTTCTCCTAATTAAACAATTAAGCAAGCACTAATCTCGTCATCACATGGACCGGCATCCACGATAGGTTCAACTTAACAACCCCCACCCTACGATATCTGGCGACCTCCCCTCCCTCCGTATTCAAACACCTATCCGCAACCAGTAATAAGCCCATTTGCGGGGCAACAGGCAAGCACCACAATAGTTCAGGCAGCTCCTTCCTCTCACTCTCAACGTCAAAGATGCATGAACCTGCATTTTCGGTCTTGAAATGCTCGAGAGCACGACTTGTCATTCGGGCACCTGCTTGCTCGATGTCGAAATTCCCTTCCGTATATTGAGGACCCGAATTTCCCAGTTCTCCACCCACGAGTCCCGTGTAGCGAAAGGTTATCGCCATCTTCTCTTGAGAGAGGGAAACATCGGTGCCGCCAACGCCACTGAAAGTATCTGACCCTTCCAGGTTCGTTGCTTTGTTTGAAGCAGAGCCTGCTTTTGACTCTTGTGCCCAGTTCCCAAACTTTTGTTTGCTCGTAACACAGTCCTCACAAGAGCAAGGAGGATCGACAGTTTTAAGCGTATAGACGCTGTTGCCAGTGGCCCATTCTGTAGCTTGATCCAACTCTTGGTCTTGAACCTTTACTCGTGCCGGGCTTCCTCTGAGGAACAACAACATGGATTTAATCTGGCCGAATGTATCCTCGCTGACATATTGAGCTTCAACTTCCGCCTCTTCGATCAATTTCTTGCTCAGGGAATCGTATTTCCCCGTAATGCAACACTTCACTTCCCCATTAATGGCTGCCCAGCTCCAAGACGGCGAGCGGTATTCCCTCGACCGACTCGCCTTCCCAGCCTCAACAGACTGCCATAACAAATCGTTCGGGAAGGTTCGCCCCCAGAGACCAGCGTAGTAGACATCCTTATTCAGAGCCTGAATAGCACGTGCACAACCGGAAATGGCAGGAAATTTATCACTTTCCACAGTCAAGTTTCTCGTTGAATAGTTTTGCACCATTTTAGCCCACCACGTTGAGGCTTCCATTGTAACCCACCGTTGCGCCATCAACCATCCAATATCCGTGACTTCATATCCTGTTGCATGCCGCAGGTGATGTGGGAGACGAGGTGCCATCACACAATGACTGGTTGTCTCATGCAAGACATCATCGCCACGCTCTGTGCAATGCTTAGTATTGCACAACCATGCCATCATCTTCTCTCCAAATAATAGCACACGGGGCGAGAGAGCTGTTTCTTGCAAGATCCATGCACGACTATCCACCGCCTCGGGACTTATGAATGGGATTTGGTAGTCGCTTACTGATATGTAGGCATCCGTGCCGTTAGGCATAGGAAGCATCTGTTCTTGAGGAGGCTTTCGTGGCGAGGCACAACAACTTCGCGAACCTTTTGGTGGGGAGGACACGGCAGGGGACATCTGTTTGAGATTCAATTGAACAGCTTGAGACTCGGCAGTTCGAGGGAGAAAGCATCCTTGGTGGCTCCCTTGCGATCCAGCCGCACTAATTGTGAGTAGGGAATTGCGGTAATATTGACCCATGAGAGCTGCTTCGTGTTGCCAGTCATCTGTGGAGTTTTGCAAGATACAGAGAGAGTCGATCCAGAGATAACGAATTCCAAACCTCCGAGTGAGGAAAACGGCTTCTTTGAATGTTTTGGGTAATTGGGCCTCTGGAATTTGGTTCCGTCGTTCGACCAAGGTCTCAATTGTTGTAGTTAGTGGTTTGTGGGTAGGTGGTCCCCAGCAATGACTCAAGGTAATGTAGTATGCCCGAGAGCCTTCCTTTGGCTCATATAGATATGGGGCCCCTGAGCCATCTGAAGGTCCGACATCAATAACTCGTGTTGGTAACGGCGGGTAGAGCTCAACTGCTTCTCCCTCTTTAAGACTTCCAGTGATTCCCAATATCTGAGGAATTTCCCCATCCCCCTGAAAGTCATGGGTGAGATCCGTGCAGAGTTTTGAGTCTTCAGGAAGATCTGGATGGTTCCGAATGCAGTCTTTGATCCATTTGTCCATCAACGCGAGAGCTCCGGTCGACTCCACATTTTGAAATACTTCTCGTCCTGCAATATCACTCGCAAGTGGCGATTCTGCAACCACATCAGTCAAAATTCTCACCAACCCCCCAAAAATACTATACTAAATGTAATACACACCAGGTGCTACAAACATATGCAATTGAGCAAATTCATCCACCATCACTCCCGACCGCTCACTACGGAGAGCAATCCTCACTCCAGAATTAAGATCATTTTTTTGCAACAGAAAAACCCCCTCTTCGCGACCACCCAATCCCAAAGCCCAGCTCACAGTACTTTCTGGTTGTAGCGCCGAGGGTATTGCCATGCCTTTCGCCAGGACGGTCTTGAAGAGGAGACATAATTCGCAGCCATTGTTCGCCGACTCGTTCAGAGCCGAGTAACTCGGCTGGTGGAGGCAACCTGTTCTCAGGTCGTTCAGATTCAAGCAGTCACAGTATGTGCAAAGCATCATGTTTTTGAGGTGGTTGAAAACCGGACAGTCCAGGACTCAAGTGAGCTGGCAAGTTAAGTTCAACGTTGGGAAACTCTTAACGGAGGTGACGAAAAGGCGAGGCGTGATAAGCTAGGAGAGGCATCCATGATTGAGGCTGAGGAGAGTGCATAGTATTGACACGCATCTGGAGGCAGAGGTCGGAGCTGGATGCAAGGCAAGGGTTACAGTTGAGTGAGTACATGTATCTTGTTGTGGGGCAGCTGAAGAGCACAAGGCGAACTGCTGACCGGACTTGGGATGTACAGGAAGCGTAACCGGGAATGTTGGTTACACAGTGTCGCAGTGTATATTGCTTGGCATAGTGCTTTTTACTGCAAAAGATGCAAATAAAGGGCACTGCGCAGAGTATGTTACGACAAACTTGACGCCACTAACTCAAACATAACACAGACCTCTAATCGCATTCGGTCAAGTGACTCGGGGGCGAATGGAGCGTATAAAGTACCCAGGCACTTCATTAGAGATTGTAAATATTAAACATTTATAAAATAGATGACGTATATATATATATATATCTTCCTTTTGCAAAGAGTTTTACGAAAGAGGTTGCCGAAGAGATTATAATATGTCATATGATAAAGCCCTATTTTAAAGAACTTACACTTTTAAGTTTCATTACAAATGTAACTCTGAAGCATATTCAAAGTCTAGTATAAATTATAGGAGCTATTACATTAAAAAATAAAAGACAAGTGTCGGGAGGCTGAGTTCTAAAGCCTTCCGAGTATTCACGTGTCGTTGATTCAAGCGATAGAGACGGTAAGTAGCGTTCAAGAGATATCACCCTGTAGCACAAGACCTGAGTACGTCGTACCAAGTCTATGCTTTATGTAGTATTGATATTCTTAAGGTTCTACAACGACGGGAAGGAAGTTGCTAATATAGAGCTGGGTCAAGTCACGTGATATGCACCAGACTCTGATACTAACAATAAATAATATTAAAAGTTTACTAAAGAGTAACTATAAAAAGATGTAAAGTTTTAAATAATGATTTCAAGTAGAGGTGAAGTATCATCTGATTTAATACTCAAAAGATCCGGATTTTACTTGTATTTTTAGTGTAATTTTGAGCTGTAACACTTCGCTTTCCGGTGGCAATCGCAGCGAGTAGGAGGGGAGCCGGCTATTACCTTCTACTCTTCAATTATAATAGTCTTTTTAAACGAATAAGTAAATAAACAAATAACATAGTATATGTCTATTACCAACTCTATTTCATTACTAAACCCATTTTTTTACCAACTCTATTTTATCCATCACTAACCCTATTTATTGTTATTTCTATTGTTATTTCTATTTTTATTCCATTTCCATCTCCATCTCCATTTCCACAAGCTCCCTTCTTAACACATACCAACTAGCAACCTCACTTCACTAATAAAACCGTCTTGTTTTTATATCTTATTACCATAGAATTTCATTTCTACCCTCTCTATCTATTTATCTCCTGTCCCTTTATCTTTCCTTCTATTCATTTGTCTTCATCTTTCCGTCTATTGATATCCATCTATCTTTCCATCTCTTGATTGACCTATCTATTCATCTGTCTATCTGCCTATTCATCATTCCATCTCTCCCTCCATCCATCTCCAAATATCTATTCTACATATCCATTTCAAATATCAATCCAAAATATCCACCCATCTATCTATCTATCCCAAATATCCACCCATCCATCTATTCATCTCTTGCAACCATCCACCCAATTACCCATCCCAACTATCAATCCCAAAGATCTATCCACCCCATCCATCTCATCCCATCTCCCCCTCCANTCCTCCT
Source organism: Ascocoryne sarcoides NRRL 50072 (assembly GCA_000328965.1). Taxonomy (NCBI): domain Eukaryota; kingdom Fungi; phylum Ascomycota; class Leotiomycetes; order Helotiales; family Gelatinodiscaceae; genus Ascocoryne; species Ascocoryne sarcoides. The sequence continues at coordinate 358,608 of KB205948.1, read as the reverse complement.
CTCTCTCCTCC